>JARQOD010000002.1:403160515-403368719 GCA_033576555.1 Oophaga sylvatica
AAATTTTTTTTGTTAGGAAGTTATAAGGGTTAAAAGTTGACCAGCGATTTCTCATTTTTACAACAAAATTTACAAAGCCATTTTTTTTAGGGACCACCTCACATTTGAAGTCACTTTGAGGGGTCTACATGACAGAAAATACCCAAAAGTGACACCATTCTAAAAACTGCACCCCTCAAGGTACTCAAAACCACATTCAAGAAGTTTATTAACCCTTCAGGTGCTTCACAGGAACTAAAGCAACGTGGAAGGAAAAAATGAATATTTAACTTTTTAGCCACAAAAATGATCTTTTACAAACTTTTTTTTTATTTTCACAAGGGTAAAAGGAGAAAATGGACAGATAAGGTTGTTATGCAATTTCTCCTGAGTACGCCAATACCCCATATGTGGGGGAAAACCACTGTTTGGGCACACGGCAGAGCTCGTAAGGGAAGGAGCGCCGTTTGACTTTTTCAAACTAAAATTGGCTGGAGTTGAGATTGGACGCCATGTCGCGCTTGGAGAACCTCTGATGCGCCTAAACAGTGGAAACCCCCCACAAGTGACACCATTTTGGAAACTAGACCCCCTAAGGTACTTATCTAGATCTGTTGTGAGCACTTTGAACCCCCAAGTGTTTCACAAAAGTTTATAATGCCTGGGTGTGAAAAAAAAAAAAAAAAATTCCACAAAAATTATTTTTTAGTCCTAAATTTTTGAATTTTCCCAAGGAAATTGGACCCCAAAAGTTGTTGTCCAATTTGTCCTGAGTACGCTGATACCCCATATGTGGGGGTGGAAAACTGTTTGGGCGCACGGCAGGGCTTGGAAAGGAAGTAGTAACGTTTTGGAATGCAGACGTTGATGGGGGTCATGTTCCGTTTGCAGTGCCCCAGATGAGCCTAAACAGTGGAAATCCCCCACAAGTGACCCCATTTTGGAAACTAGACCCCCTAAGGAACTTATCTAGATCTTTGGTGAGCACTTTGAACCCCCAAGTGCTTCACACAAGTTTATAATGCCCGGGCATGAAAATAAAAAATCCTATTTTTTTCCCACAAAAATTATCTTTTAGTCACTAATTTTTTATTTTCCCAAGGGTATCAGAGAAATTGGACCACATAAGTTGTTGTCCAATTTGTCCTGAGTACGCTGATGCCCCATATGTGGGGGGGAACCACTGTTTGGGCGCACGGCAGAGCTCGGAAGGGAAGGAGCACCATTTGACTTTTTCCAACCAAAATTGGCTGGAATTGAGATTGGATGCCATGTTGCATTTGGAGAGCCCCTGATGTGCCTAAACAGTGGAAACCCCCCACAAATGACCCCATTTGGGAAACTAGACCCCCTAAGGAACTTATCTAGATCTTTGGTGAGCAATTTGAACCCTCAAGTGCTTCACACAAGTTTATAACGTAGAGCCGTAAAATTTAAAAATCATATTTTTTCCACAAAAATGATCTTTTCACCCGAATTTTTTATTTTCCAAGGGTAACAAGACTCCAAAAGTTATTGTGCAATTTGTCCTGAGTACACTGATACCCCATATGTGGGGGTATACCACTGTTTGGGTGCATGGCAGAGTTTGGAAGGGAAGGAGCGCCATCTCACTTTTTCAACGCAGAATTGGCTGGACGCCATGTCGTGTTTGGAGAGCTCCTGATCTGCCTAAACAGTGGAAACCCCCCACAAATGACACCATTTTGGAAACTAGACCCCTCAAGGAACTTATCTAGATGTGTGGTGAGAACTTTGAACCCCCAGGTGTTTCACTAAAGTTTATAACGTACAGCCTTAAAATAAAAAATCCTTTTTTTTTTTTACAAAAATGATTTTTTCGCCCCCAATATTTTATTTTCACAAGGGTAACAGGAGAAATTGGAACCCAAAAGTTGTTGTCCAATTTGTCCTGAGTACGCTGATACCCAATATGTAGGAGAAAACTACTGTATGGGTGCACGTCAGGGCTCGGAAGGGAAGTAGTGACGTTTTGGATTGCAGACTTTGATGGAATGGTCTGGGGGCGTCATGTCGCATTTGGAGAGCCCCTGATACGCCTAAACAGTGGAAACCCCCCACAAGTGACCCCATTTTGGAAAATAGACCCCACAAGGAACTTATCTAGATGTGTGGTGAGCACTTTGAACCCCGAAGTGCTTCACAGAAGTTTATAACGCACAGCCGTAAAAATAAAAAATCCTTTTTTTTTTTACAAAAATGATTTTTTCGCCCCCAATATTTTATTTTCACAAGGGTAACAGGAGAAATTGGACCCCAAAAGTTGTTGTCCAATTTGTCCTGAGTACGCTGATACCCAATATGTGGGAGAAAACTACTGTATGGGCGCATGTCAGGGCTCGGAAAGGGAAGTAGTGACGTTTTGGATTGCAGACTTTGATGGAATGGTCTGGGGGCGTCATGTCGCATTTGGAGAGCCCCTGATGCGCCTAAACAGTGGAAACCCCCCACAAGTGACCCCATTTTGGAAAATAGACCTCACAAGGAACTTACCTAGATGTGTGGTGAGCACTTTGAACCCCGAAGTGCTTCACAGAAGTTTATAACGCACAGCCGTAAAAATAAAAAATCCTTTTTTTTTTTACAAAAATGATTTTTTCGCCCCCAATATTTTATTTTCACAAGGGCAACAGGAGAAATTGGACCCCAAAAGTTGTTGTCCAATTTGTCCTGAGTACGCTGATACCCAATATGTGGGAGAAAACTACTGTATGGGCGCATGTCAGGGCTCGGAAAGGGAAGTAGTGACGTTTTGGATTGCAGACTTTGATGGAATGGTCTGGGGGCGTCATGTCGCATTTGGAGAGCCCCTGATGCGCCTAAACAGTGGAAATCCCCAACAAGTGACCCCATTTTGGAAAATAGACCCCACAAGGAACTTATTTAGATGTGTGGTGAGCGCTATGAAGCCCCAAGTGCTTCACAGAAGTTTATAATGTACAGCCGTAAAAACAAAAAAATCTTATTTTTTTTACAAAAATAATATTTTCGCCCCCAGTTTTTTATTTTCCCAAGGGTAACAGAAGAAATAGGACAAATTTCACAATAACTCTTGGGGTCCAGAGTACGCTGATACCCCATATGTGGGGATAAACTACTGTTTGGACGCATGGCAGAGCTCAGAAGTGAAGGAACACCGTTTGACTTTTTCAACGCAGAATTGGCTGGAATGGAGATCAGACGCCATGTCACATTTGGAGAGCCCCTGATGTGCCTAAACAGCGGAAACCCCCCAATTCTAACTCCAACCCTAACCCCAACACACCCCTAACCCTAGTCCCAACCCTAATCCCAACCCTAACCCTAATCCTAACTCTAACCCTAATCCTAACTTTAGCGCCAACCCTAACCCTAACTTTAGCCGAAACCCTAACCCTAACCCTAATGGGAAAATGGAAATAAATACATTTTTTTTATTTTATTATTTTTCCCTAACTAAGGGGGTGATAAAGGGGGGTTTGATTTACTATTTATAGCGGTTTTTATGATTGGCAGCTGTCACGCTAAAAGACGCTTTTTATTGCAAAAAGTAGTTTTTTGCATCGCCACATTTTGAGAGCTATAATTTTTGCATATTTTGGCCCACAATGTCATGTGAGGTCTTAATTTTTGCGGGACGAGGTGACGCTTTTATTGGTACCATTTTTGAGCACGTGACATTTTTTGATCGCTTTTTATTTCGATTTTTGGGAGGTTAGAATGAACAAAAATCAGCAATTCATGAATTTCTTTTGGGTGAGGCGTTTTTATTGTTCCGCGTGTGGTAAAATCGATAAAGCAGTTTTATTCTTCGGGTCAGTACGATTATGGCGATACCTCATTTATATAATTTTTTTATGTTTTGGCGCTTTTATAGAATAAAAACAATTTTATATAAAAAATAATTATTTTTGCATCGCTTTATTCTGCGAGCTATAACTTTTTTATTTTTTTGCTGATGATGCTGTGTGACGGCTCGTTTTTTGCGGGACAAGATGACGTTTTCAGCGGTACCATGTTTATTTATATCCGTCTTTTTGATCGCGTGTTATTCCACTTTTTGTTCAGCGGTATGATGATAAAGCACTGATTTTTTGCTTCGTTTTTATTTTTTATTTTTTAAGGGGTTCACAAAAGGGGTTAACTAGTGGGACATTTTTATAGGGGGGGTCGTTACGGACGCGGCGATACCATATATGTGTACTTTTATTGTTTTATTTTTTTTTATTTACAATAAGTAATGAATTTATTGGGGAATATTTTTTTTTTTTTTTTTTTTTTTTGGATTTTTTTTTACACATGTTTATTTTTACTTTTTTTTACTTTGTCCCAGGGTGGGACATCACTGTATTTCATCAGATCGCTGGTGTGACAGTGTGCACAGCACTCTGTCACACCAGCGATGTGACAGGCAGTGCAGGACGCTTCCTCATGCCTGCTCTCGGCAGGCACTGAGGAAGCCGCCTCCCTCCAGGACCCCAGCGCCATCTTGGATCCGGGTCCTGGGAGGGAGGAAGCCCTCAGAGCAGCGCGATCACATCGCGCTGCTCTGAGGGTCTCAGGGGGGCGCGCAGGGAGCCCCCACCCTGCGCGATCCTCCCCTGTGCCCCCAGTACACCGCGATCATGTTTGATCGCGGTGTGCAAGGGGTTAATGTGCCGGGAGCGGTCCGTGACCGCTCCTGACACACAGTCACGGGTGTCAGCTGTGATAATCAGCTGACACCCGGCGGCGATTAGCTGCGCTCCCCGGAGGAGCGCAGCTAATCGCCTATGACGTACTATCCCGTCCATCGTCAGAATGGCACGGGTTTTATGGACGGGATAGTACGTCTAATGTCAGAGAGGGGTTAAAGACTCTTCCCATTTAATAGACCTTCTTCTCTCTACACCCAATATGGCTAACTGTCTATTACTAACCTTAGATGTCCAAGCCCTTTACACTAATATCCCTCATGATAAAGGGCTGGAAGCAGTTTCTCAATTCCTTTTGATTGATGACCATCTACCCCCTTTACAGAAGGAATATTTGAAAAAATCCATTCTATTTGTTCTGGAGAACAATGTCTTTTCATTTGAGGATGATTGCTACCGCCAATTGAGGGGCTGCGCGATGGGGACGAGATTTGCCCCTAGTTACGCAAATCTGTTTATGAGGGCATTCGAGTCCTTCATCGCACAGTCCCCATTGGCGGTGGGTAAGATTGCTGTCGCTTCATAGATGATCTTTTCATCATATGGACCGGATCGGAATTGGAAGCAACCAACTTTGTTCATTCTCTGAATTCCAACTCCTGGGGCCTTAAGTTTTCTGCCAATATATCAAATACAGCGATCCAATTTTTGGATCTTATGATAAAGGTCGACTCATTTGGTCATTTTTCTACCTCTACGCATTTCAAGCAGGTCGATGTTAATAGTTACCTTAACTTCACCAGTGGCCACCTTCCAAAATGGTTAGTTAATATCCCCTACGGGCAATATTGGAGAGTCCGAAAAAACTGTAACAACGACACTGATTTTTTGAAGGAGGCAGATGTTCTGAAACATCGGTTTCAGTGTAAGGGTTATCCAAACCGGTTGATTCGTGATGCCTACACTAAAGCCAGTGTGTTCACACAGAAAGCTGCCTCGAAAGGATGAAACAGAATAGTGACACAGTAGAGAAGTCCCCTGATTTTATGAGATGGAGTCTCGTCACTACCTTTAACCGCTCTCATGCATCAATACGAAATTTGTTAAAGAAATACTGGTTTATCCTGAAAGGGGACCCCATTTTGTCATCACATATACCCGCACAACCTATCACTATTTTCAGAAAAAAATATTTATACTTTATATTAGATGGGGCACAATCTTTTAAATCCTACACCACTGGCGCGTGTTTTAAAATAAATTGTCGCGTCACGTGTCAGTCCACTCATGTGATCTATCTAATTGAATGTGATTGCGGTCTACAATACGTAGGCTGTACAATCCAGACGATGCACGCTAGACTCAATAAACATCGTCAAAATATCCATAATGGATATTTATTACACAGCCTTTCTAAGCATTTTTTTCTTATGCATAATAAAGATCATAGTTCAATGAAACTTACTATTATAGATCAGATTCCAGATAATCTGACTGACCGGTTTGGTAACCTTGCAAGAAAAGAAAATTTTGGATTTTTAAACTTGGCACACTTGCCCCTGAAGGGTTAAATCTCACTATTGAAAGAACTATTTGAAAGAAGAAGACGGGAAAAGAAAAAAAAAAAAAAGAGATGATTTGATATCTGTTTTTTTTTAGTAATTATTGCAATTATTTCATTTTAATTCATTTTATTTCAATTTTTTATAGTATTCGCATCATTTGTCTCCCTTGTAATATGGTTTTAATATGGTTTTTACTAAGTTTCTAGCAAGCGTCTATGTCAGTGTGGGTTCAACTATTGTCAGACCCCCACCTCCACTTCATGTGTTTTAATTATGCAATCATGTTTCCCATTGGCTGCTGCCCCTTTAAATACATGAAGATAGAATTATCATCAAAAAGTTCTAAGTGGTATGTGTGGAGAAAATCAGGCACTGATCATCACCTGCCCAATACAATACAACAGTGAAACATGGTGGTGGCAGCATCATGCTATGGGGTGTTTTTCAACTGCAGGAACAGCACAACTGGTTGCAATTGAAGGAAACATGAATGCGGCCAAGTACAGAGATATCCTGGATGAAAACCTCTTCCAGAGTGCTCTGGACCTCAGACTTGGCTGACGGTTCACTTTCCAACAAGACAATGACCATAAGCACACAGCTAAAATAACAAAGGAGTGGCTTCAGAACAACTCTGACCATTCTTGACTGGCCCAGCCAGAGCTCTGACCTAAACCCAATTGAGCATCTCTGGAGAGACCTGAAAATGGCTGTCCACCAACGTTCACCATCCAACCAGACAGAACTGGAGAGGATCTGCAAGGAAGAATGGAAGAGGATCCCCAAATCCAGATGTGAAAAACTTGTTGCATCATTCCCAAGAAGACTCATGGCTGTACTAGGTCAAAAGGGTGCTTCTACTCAATACTGAGCAAAGGGTCTGAATTTTCCGGCGTATAAGACGACTTTTTAACCCCTGAAAATCTTCTTAAAAGTCGGAGGTCGTCTTATACGCCGGGTACGGACGGGGCAGTGGGGGGAATGGTCCCGATGATGAATGGAGGGGGCGTCTCAGAGGGAAGGTGTTGTTACCTCATCGTATTAGTGCTGCTTTCTGCGGGTCTAGGCGCCGGGGGCGGCGTTGGCGGCTCCTCTTTCAGCATCCTGGTGGACTCTGTGCTGGGGGATGGCAGTGGTGGCTCTTAGTGCAGAGTCGGGGCTCAGCAGGCATTTCCTCAATCCCCGGAGGCCCCAGCAGCTCCATTGGCCTCCGGGAAAATGGCCGCTGCATGCTAGCTTCAGATCTCGTCTCAAGATCTCAGGAGACGAGATCTGAAACTGAGCATGCGCCGCTCTCAGCGGCCATTTTCCAGGAGGCCACCGCATCGCAGCAATGGAGCTGCCAGGGCCTCCGGGGATTGAGGAAATGCCTGCAGAGCGCCGACTCTGTGCAAACAGCCACCGCCGCCGTCCCCCAGCACAGAGCCCCCCCAGGCTGCTGAAAGAGGAGCCGCCGACGCCGCCCCCCAGCGCCTAGACCCGCAGAAAGCAGCACTAATACGATGAGGTAACAACACCTTCCCTCTGAGACGCAATCCCTCCATTCATCATCGGGACCACTCCCGGCGTATAAGATGACACCCGGCGTAAAAGAAGACCCCCCACTTTTAAGAAGATTTCATATTTTGAAAGGAAAAGTTGGGGGTCGTCTTATACGCCCAGTCGTCTTATACGCCCGAAAATACGGTACTTATGACCATGTGATGTTTCAATTTTTCTTTTTTAATTAATGTGCAAAAATTTCTACATTTCTGTTTTTTTTCAAGACAAGATGGGTGCAGAGTGTACATTAATGAGAAAAAAATTAACTTTTTTGAATTTACCAAATGGCTGCAATGAAACAAAGAGTGAAAAATTTAAAGGTGTCTGAATACTTTCCGTACCCACTGTATATTATATTGTATGTCAATTTTATTTTAAATTAATAAAGTGTAATCACATTTTTACTATAAAACTCCTATGATTCTGATTGATTCATATGTTAACAGCGAGAGCAGGTGATGGCTGATGGTATTATTCCTCAGTCGCCACCTGCGCTATAAATAAATAAATAAATGATGTGGGGTGACCCTGTATTTTTGATAACCAGCCAAGCAACACTCACAGCTGGGGGCTGCATCGTGCGCATCAGATCGCATGCGTCATGCGCTTCTATGTTTAACATTGCGGGCGCATGATTTTGCGTTTGCATGGGATCACCAGCGTTTTCGTACGCATGCGTTATTTCGAGGTGAGCGTCTAGGCGCGCACGACGCAACATGTTGCATTTTTGGGTCCGCCCAAAGGCGTTAAAAAACGCATGCATTCGCTTTGCACACGGAATGCGCCAAAACAACGCATTACAGTCTATGGGATTGCAGGCCTGCGCATGGACATGTGCACGCCAGCATTTTAGTACGCATGCGTTGTAAAAGTTTATACATGTCTAGACACTGGTTTAAACCACCCCCTACACAAAAAAACATTGTTTGGGGGTAGTGTATATAAAAGAAGGTGTTGGCACTGGCAGTCCACTACTCTACAGCCTGCTACAGAGGAGCTAGCCTGACACATTCAACTCTCACCAAGTGGAATAAAGTGAGTATAAGGCCGGCGTCACACTGGCGACAATATCGGACGACTGCAATGCGATGAAATATCGCATTGCAGTCGGACCTATGTTAATCTATGGAGCAGCTCCCAGTATCCGATTTTTCGTGGTCCGTTTTAAACGTCGGAGTGCAATCGCAGCATGCTGCGATTGTCACCGATTGTGGGTCGACTATCGCCAATGCAAGTCTATGGGAGCGATGAAAAATCGGATTACAAATGGACCGCACGTATGACTTGCGATTAAATCGCACCGGTGTCCTTTAGAAAAGTCGGCAATTCATCCCCGGCTATACTGTAAAATCACACTGACAGCTTTAATAAAGAATAGAATCAATACATATACACACATAGAATACATATATATATATATATATATATGTCATTGTGACATATACATACATATATTTATAGTTCATACACTTCTACATACTGTAATAGCCGCTAATTCAATTGCCGGCTTTTGTGAAATTCCAGAACCCGACATCAAATGACACATGGTTTACATACAGTTAACCATGTCATTTCATGTATTTTGATATATGGTTTTCACTAACAATTACATGAGTGTATATGTGTGAAATTTCACACATGTAGGGGTTAATTAAAGGTGTAAATTCGTTGTAAAAAAATGCGTGGGCTCCCTCTGTATTTTCTCCACCAGACAGACAAAGCAAGCGAGTGGGGGCAAATAATAATAGCCCAGGAAGGGTGCATTTATTTTGTGCCCCCCCCTGGCTACTAACATCTGCCCCCAGAAAAGGCAAATCTATAATTAGATTCGCCCTTTCTGGTACTTTGCCCGTCTATTCCCATTGCCCTGTAGCGGTTAATTAATAATGGGTTAAAGCCACCTTGCAATTGAAAGGTGACTTTAAGCCAGGTTAATAATTGAGAGTTGTCAATTTGACAACTCTCAATTATTAATCCTATTGTATGAAAGGAAAAAAAAACACACACATTAATTATTAATCCTTTTAATTAAATAAAGACACAGTTTTGGACCATAATTTATTGCTCAGCTGTAATCCCCTGAATGAATCAGTTCCTCTCCCGGCGACAGGAGAGGAAGTGATTAGTGTGTGAAGCTTAATTGATTGCTTCCCACTTTCATTCAGGGGGTAACAGCTCAGCAGGCAGCATTAGCTGCCTGCTAGCTGTAACCTGTTAACCCTTTCTGATGGATTACAGCGTGTTACCTGACTGTGCATCGGATAGGTAAGAATCATTTTGCTTTTTTATTTTATTTTTATTACAGGAAATGGTTTTAGCAGGAAAATAAAAGATGGTCAAAAACTGTTTGCTTATTTCATTAAAATGATTTTTTATTAAAGTGTGTGTGTTTGATTTTTCTTTCATACAATAGGATTAATAATTGATAGTTGTCTAATTGACAGCTCTCAATTATTAACCTGGCTTAAAGTCACCTTTCAATTGCAAGGTGGCTTTAACCCCTTATTAACCCATTCGCCACCGCTACAGGGCAATGGGAATAGACGGGCAAAGTGCCAGAAAGGGCGAATCTAATAATAGATTTGCCTTTTCTGGGGTGTCTGGGGGCAGATGTTAGTAGCCAGGGGGGGCACAAAATAAATGCACCCTCCCTGGGCTATTATTATTTGCCCCCACTTGCTTGCTTTGTCTGTCTGGTGGGGAAAATATATCGGGAGCCCACGCATTTTTTTTCAACGAATTTACACCTTTAATTAACCCCTACATGTCTGCAATTTTGCACACATACACTCATGTAATTGTAAGTTAAAACCATATATCAAACTACATGAAATGACATGGTTAACTGTATGTAAACCATGTGTCATTTCATGTAGGGTCTGTAGTTTCACAAAAGCCGGCAATTGAATTAGCGGCTATTACAGCATGTAGAAGTGTATGAACTATAAATATATGTATATATATTATATATATATATAATGTCACAATGACATGTATATATATATATATATGTGTGCTATGTGTATATATCTATTCTTTCTTTTGTGATTTAAATACTATTCATTTGGATCCATTATATGTCCGTTCTTGCAAGCCTGCGAGAAAATCTTGCAAGTCGGATGTAAATCGGATGTTACAACTACGGTCAGATGCGACTAAATCACATCTTTCCAGGAAAATCGGATGCCAGACGGATGTCTGTTCATTACATTTTGGTCCGATAATCGACCGACTAAAACGGTCCAATTTTTTTGTAGTTGTGTGTGACTCCGGCCTAAAACCTAATGTCTTTCTCTCCTTTTTTCTCAATTTATTATGTACTAATGTCTCTTTTTTTATTGCAGAATGTCTTCTGGGGATGAATACCTTCCTGGCCCTGGTGAACTGGCCCAAGCAGAGGGTGAAGTGAGTACCTTCCTTCTATACTGATTGGTAAGTATTTGCTGTTGCATGTACACATGTGGCAAATAATTTTTTTTTTCTTTTTCAGACCTCATCGTCCATTGCAGCAGAGAAAGAGCGGGAGCAGCCAGTCCGTGTACAGGTTAGTATAGACCAGTGATGGCGAACCTATGGCACGCGTGCCAGAGAGGGCACGCAGAGCCCTCTCAGCTTAGCACGCGGCCTCGCCTCATCTTTGCTCTCTGACTGCAGCTTCCTGCCTCACACATTGAGCGGCGCGGCCGCGAAGCTGAAAGATTATGTCATTCAGCCGCGACCGTCAGCGCCGCTCAATGTGTGAGAGGAATTGAGAGAGGAAGGAAGCTGCCGGTGCGCGGAAAGGTGAGTGTGGCCGCTGTGCCAATGAAGCTGCTGTGGTGTGTGTGTGTGCTGAGTGCGGTCGCTGTGGTGTGTGTGTGTGTGTGCTGAGTGCGGTCGCTGTGGTGTGTGTGTGTGCTGAGAGCGGTCGCTGTGGTGTGTGTGTGTGCTGAGTAATGGCGGTGATAGGGAGAGGGCCAGTGATGGGTCAGTATAAGAACTCCACCAATCAGCTGTTATCACATGTGTTGGCAGGTGGATGTAAACAGTAGTGGCTGCTACTGGGTACTGCAGAGTACATCTTATTGAAAAGAAAAGCAGCAGATCTGCAGTACTCGGCAGCAGTCACTAAACAGTGTGCAGAGCTGTGAGGGTCTGCTCTGTACATTGTTTGCATCCAGCCTGCTACCAGAGGATATAACAGCTACTCCATGAGGGTGCTGGGTGTCATAATAGAGTAAAGGCACCCTATGTTGCGGCACCCTGATAGTGATATGATAGGTGACTAAAAAGATCAGTAAGTGTACTGTATGTGGATATTTATAGTGTAGAGCTCCACGATGACAGGAAGTTATCACTTTCTGTCATTTTTACGCTATAAAACACAGAATGTAACTATACAAGGATTGACCGGTCTGCCCCATATTAAAGCGAACCTTCAGCCTCATGATGGGGCACATTTCTGCATGAAGGGGTCATGATGGGGCATATTTCTGCATGAAGGGGTCATGATGGGGCATATTTCTGCATGAAGGGGTCATGATGGGGCATATTTCTGCATGAAGGGGTCATGATGGGGCATATTTCTACATGAAGGGGATCATGATGGGGCATTTCTACATGAAGGGGGATCATGATGGGGCATATTTCTGCATGAAGGGGTCATGATGGGGCATATTTCTACATGAAGGGCATCATGATGGGGCATATTTCTGCATGAAGGGGTCATGATGGGGCATATTTCTACATGAAGGGGATCATGATGGGGCATATTTCTGCATGAAGGGGATCATGATGGGGCATATTTCTGCATGTAGGGATCATGATGGGGTATATTTCTACATGAAGGGGATCATGATGGGGTATATTTCTACATGAAGGGGATCATGATGGGGGATATTTCTACATGAAGGGGATCATGATGGGGTATATTTCTGCATGAAGGGTATCATGATGGGGCATATTTCTGCATGAAGGGATCATGAT
Organism: Oophaga sylvatica; assembly: GCA_033576555.1. Lineage (NCBI taxonomy): Eukaryota > Metazoa > Chordata > Amphibia > Anura > Dendrobatidae > Oophaga > Oophaga sylvatica. Next base: position 403,173,201 of record JARQOD010000002.1, read on the forward strand.
GGGGTATATTTCTACATGAAGGAGATCATGATGGGGCATATTTCTGCATGAAGGGATCATGATGGGGCATATTTCTACATGAAGGGGATCATGATGGGGCATATTTCTGCATGAAGGGATCATGATGGGGCAATTACTACATGAAGGGATCATGATGGGGCATATTCTACATGAAGGATCATGATGGGGCATATTTCTGCATGAAGGGGTCATGATGGGGCATATTTCTGCATGAAGGGATCATGATGGGGCAATTTCTGCATGAAGGGGATCATGATGGGCTCATTTCTGCATGATGGGGCATATTTCTGCATGAAGGGGTCATGATGGGGCATATTTCTGCATGAAGGGGATCACGGTGGGCATATTTCTGCATGAAGGGGATCATGTTGCGGCATTTCTACATGAAGGGATCATTATGGGCATATTTCTACATGAAGGAGATCATGATGGGGCAATTTCTGCATGAAGGGATCATGATGCGGCATATTTCTGCATGAAGGGGATCATGATGGGGCACATTTCTGCATGAAGGGGATCATGATGGGGCATATTTCTACATGAAGGGGATCATGATGGGGCATATTTCTGCATGAAGGGGATCATGATGGGGCATATTTCTACATGAAGGGGATCATGATGGGGCATATTTCTGCATGAAGGGGATCATGATGCGGCATATTTCTGCATGAAGGGGATCATGATGGGGCACATTTCTGCATGAAGAGGTCATGATGGGTATATTTCTGCATGAAGGGGATCATGATAGGACAGATTTCTGCATGAATGGGATCATGATTGGGCACATTTCTGCATGAAGGGATCATGATGGGGCATATTTCTACATGAAGGGGATCATGATGGGGCATATTTCTACATGAAGGGGATCATGATGGGGTATTTGGCACGTGTTGGCACTTCATCATAGATAATTTAGTTTTAGGTTGCAGTTTGGGCACTCGGTCTCAGAAAGGTTCTCCATCACTGGTATAGACTGGCTGATTGTACTATTTTTTTCTTGCCTGTTTTTCCTATTCAGTCTTGCTTATATTCGGAATCTTGCTTCTATTCTGTCTTATTTTCTATCTTTTTCATTTCCAAATCTTTCCAAGATTAATGTTTTGCTTTCTTTATTAGGCTCCACAACGGGATGAGGAACTCGCTCTGGACAATGATGCCCTGATAGAGTTAGTCCAGGAGAGTCCCGCTGTGGGACAGCCGTGATCTACTGCACTGTGACAACGTGGTGATCCGGCGGCTCTGGAATAAGGTGGCCGCAGGGCTGATGGATGGCTGGGACACCTCTGCAAGGGTCCGCAAGGAATTTCGTAAGTATTTCAATGCAGTGTGATGCGGCAGTGACCTTGGCCGGGATCACACAACTGTGTGTGATGCTAGTAACTCCTGTGAGTTTCTAGCATCACACACATTTGTGTTATCCCGGCCTACAGTGCATTGTCTAACTTCTTTTGTTTTTTTCCACAGTGAACAAAGTCCGAACCCATTGGTGCTCGATGAAGGACCGCTTCAACAGGGACCTGAGGCAGGAGAACCGGGTTGCCAGTGGTGCTGCAACAAGGACCTCCACCAAATACCGTTACCATCGGGCGTTGGCCTTTCTAAGACCGATCCTTGCCACCAGATCGTAAGTATTTTGTTGTTGTATTGTATTGTGTTCTATTCTGTGTTTTTCTATTCCACAGGAGTTGGCGCTTTGACTATTGTAAATGCATGATACTAATGTTTTTCTTTTCTTTTCACAGCACCTGGAGCAGCACCCTGCAACCTGGTCCTGGAGCGGTCCTTCAGCGAGCTGCCTCGGACCCGTCCCAGCCATCCACCAGCCAAGAAGCACCTTGTAGGTCGACAACACAGCCAGCTGGAGACCAGAAAGCTGGTCCATCGGGTGTTCCCCTGTCCCAGGTCTCTGCCACTGGTTTTGCGGGCACTTCCGGCCAGCGGCAGAAGGCCTCGGACAGGAATCTCATGTCCGAGTTCATTCACTTGAGCACGGTTTTTCAGAATGGCCTCAAGGCGCTGAGCGACAGACTGGAAAGCGGTTTTACCTTAATGGAAACACGCTTCCAGGCTGTCGAGTGTCGCCTTGACCATCTGGAAGTCGACCTCAACAGACCAGCGCACCATTTCTTTCACCAAATTGAATGGGGCATGGCGGAACACCTTAGTCCTGAGCTCCAGCTGACTGTGATGCAGGCCTGCAACACTGCTTACATGCAGGCTATGCAGCAGAGTCGGTACACGCAGCAGCCAGTGGTGCCTTTTCCAACCGTGCCACCACTGACTCGCTTCACCTCACTACTGACTTCTGCTGTATACTACTGCACAGCCAACAGCACTCCCCCGCCACCACCATGCCAAGCGCTGCTCCTGCTTGGACCTCTGCCACCTCCACCCCTGCTTGGACTTCAACCACCTCCACCCCTGCTTGGACATCCACCACCTCCACCCATTCCAGGACCACCACCACCATCGAGCAGCAGCTGGGGGACCCACACTCATTATTCGGGACCACGGACCCTGGCAGGACTTCCATCACCACCAGCATGCAATAGCATCTTCTGGATCCTGCCAGGAGGTCCCCCAGTTCCAGGAGATCCCCCAGCTCCAGGAGGTCCCCCAGTTCCAGGAGATCCCCCAGCTCAAGGAGGTCCCCCAGCTGAAGGAGGTCTAAGAAGGACAGCACAAAGAGTGGCCGCAGAATCCACAAAAAATTAAAAACTTTTGTTCTCCCTCCCCCCTCATCTCCCACTGTGTCTGACCCGCTCCCTTCCCCCACAACTTTCGTCGCACCTTCCCCTAGAACCCCTTCGTCGCCTTCCTTAAGCCATTCCTCGTCCCTCCACACCCCAAGGTTTCCAACATCTTCCCCCAAACGCTCGCTCCCGGTATTTTTTGTTTTGTTTGTAAATAAATGTAGTTTTGTTTTTCCCCAACTGTTTGGTTTAATTGTGTCTTTCACCGCCTACACACACTGAGCCGTACACTTTGTGATTTTGCCACCACATAGCTCCAGTACTGACACATGCTTCTTGTGTCAGTCCTGGAGCTATGTGTTGTCAAAACCACAAATATATGACTTGTATTTTCACCACCAGTCTCTTTAGTCTGCAAATATTGGTCAGACTGAATAGAGGATTTTGGGGAGTGCAAGACATATCTATTCTCACCTTGCCAGTTATCATAAAGAGTGAATTGAGGATGGTGTGTTTTGTCCATCATCATTTCACTCTTTGTGACAGAAGGCCAGGGGATTCTAGCTATACCTTGTAATTAACCACATCATCTATTCAGTCTGTGGCAAATAGACTGAAGAGATGATGGAGAAAATACACATCATATCTACAATACCCTGGCCTGGTATCATAACTATTTAGCACACCTGGCCAAGTGACTATACCTATGAGTTGTCATCTGCAGCGTCGCTTCAGTCTGCATCATCTATTGCACGCAGACTGGAGAGATGCTGGAGGTTAACCCGTGTAATTCACCTGCCCAGGTGTCATACATTTCTGAAGTCAGGATGTGTTTTTTTGGCATCCTCACTTCAGCATGACACCAGGCCAGGGGATTGTAGAAGTTGTATATACTTTATCATCTCTCCAGTGTGCGTGCATACTTAGCCACAGTGGAGATACTACAACTAATATTTATACTCTTATGGTCAGGTGTCATAAAGAGTGAAGGATGCTATTGCATCCCAAAATCATTATTTGTAACATCAGGCCAGGTGATAAATATTAGTTGTATCTCCACCATCGCTGCAATCTGCTTGAACACAGACTGGAGAGATGATGAATGTCATACAACTTTTCTCTGTAGTCTCACCTGGTGGAGTCCTAGTAAAGTCAGGATGCACAAAACACAGTATCCTGACTTCACTGGGACACCTGGGCAGGTGATTATTGTATGTGATTATTGTATTGGAGTGTATCAAGACAGAGTGTACTCGGTACAGGTATCAAAACTGTTTTTTTATTTACATACACACAATAAACATTTTTACACCATTTGATCTTGCCATGCCACACGTCCCACATCAATTATAAAGTAAGTTGGTCCCTCATTTGGCCAACTTCAACTGATGACCTGAGAGGGTGCTGAGTGAAATCAGGCAATGGGTTGGCAGCTGGTTCATCTAGTTCAAAGTTAGGGCGCTCTTTAGCCATAACAAAATTGTGAAGAACCACACAGGCTTTCACCACCTCATCCACTGTTTCCAATTTAAGATTAATGGCTGTGCCGAGAATGCGCCATCTGGACACAAGAATCCCAAAGGCACACTCTACAGTTCTTCGTGCCTTTGTGAGTCTGTAATTAAAGATTTTTCTTGTGTGGTCCAAGTCACGGCTGGAGTAGGGTTTCAGCAAGTTTGGGCACATTTGAAAGGCCTCATCCCCAACCATTACAAATGGCAGTGGTGGACCTTCAGTGTGGGAAAGAGGCCGTGGCAGGGGGAAATTAAAATGGTTGCCATACAACCTATGGCCCATGTCCGAGTTCTTAAAGGTCTGAGAGTCATTGCCCCAGCCAAATGCCCCAATGTCCACCGCAATAAACCGACAGTCTGCATCCGCAATGGCCATGAGTACTGTAGGGAAAAGTACTTTTTATAGTTATAGTACTCCGATCCACTTTTTGCGGGTTTGGTTATCCTTATGTGTTTCCCATCCACCGCTCCCAAACAGTTGTGGAAATTGCAGACTGTCAAGAATTGTTCAGCTATTTCAGTCCACTTTTCCGCAGTGGGCAGGGGCATAAATTCTGGACAGAGAACGTCCCACAAAGCCCGGCAGGTGTCAGCAACTATTCCCGACAAGGTGGAGATTCCAAGCCGGTACTGGAACTGGAGTGATGATAGGGTCTCTCCAGAAGCCAGGAATCTGCAAAACAGAGAAAGAAAAATTGTAATATTTTTGTCTAGGCTTTGGCAAAACACTGACATGAAAAAAATTTCTGCACATGGCATAACAATAATTCTGCAGGCTTTTAGTTAATGGCAGAACAAAACAATTATGCACGCATTGGTTTTTAAATATTACGTACCGTAATGTGACCAGGAGCTGTTTCTCAGGAGGAATCGCACGACGGAGCTGTGTGTCCTGTCTCCAGATGGCTCCTTCAACACGAACAAGCAAATACATGAAGCTTTCTTGGGACATCCGGGTATAGTCATTAAATTTCGCCGGGTTTGCCTGGAGCTCGCTGAAGAGGGTGTGGTACGCTCCACGGCTCTCCCGGACTTCAATAATCGGATGTCTCCAAAAACGCCGCCGCTGCCGTCTTCGCTGTCTCTCTCTGCCTTTGTTGCTGGCAAGCAAATGCAAAAGCCAGAAACAGCGCGATGTCCAGATCCAAGTTGAAGCGAAAACTCTCCCAACGCAGATCCATGTTGACACAGGAAACAGCAGCAAAATCTGAAGAATTCAGCTGTAACAGGGTCTATATAAGAAGTCCCATGACACTCGCCCACTGGTGTCCCATTGGTGGAGTCTGTTTCAAGGATTTTCCTCCTGTGAAATGTGACTTTAGAGAACGCATCGCCTAGAAAATGCAAACCACTTTATTACAGGAGACGAGGTGTTAAATGGAATTAGGTGTTTGGTGAATATAACTGTTATTTTTAAACAAAAAAGTCAAAGTGTTGTATTTCTATTTCAAATAAAATACTTTATTCTGGCTGTGTCTTTATTTACCATATATCTATAGGATTAGTAATGGATAGGTGTCTCATAGACACATCTCCATTACTAAGCCGTGGGCTTGATGTCACCTGACAATACAAAGGTGACACCAACCCCACAAATATGAACCCCACTTGCCACTGCTACAGGGCAAGTGGAAAGAGCTGGGCAAAGCGCCAGAATTGGCACGTCTAATAGATGCGCCTTTTCTGGGCGGCTGCGGGCTGCTATTTTTAGGCTGGGGGGGCAATATCCATGGCTCCTTACTACCACCCTGAAAATATCAGCCCCCAGTTGTCTGCTTTAGCTTGGCTGGTCAGAAATGGGGAGGACCCCATACAATTTAAAAATGTATTTAAATAATTATAAAATACGGCGTGAGGACCTCTCTATTCTTGATAACCGGCCTTGCTGAAGCTGACAGATGAGGGTTGCAGCCCGCAGCTGTCAGTTTTGCCTGGCTGGTTATCAAAAACACATGTCAATTTGTTTCAAAATGTATTTACTTATAGTGCAGGCGGTTGGTGATGAATACTCCCATCAGCAGCCGCCTGCTGTCGCTGTTATCAGTTAAATACAACTCTCAACTTTGCCACCTGCTAGCGCTGATCACAGCATTAAAAGGGACAATGATGAAAGCCGTCTTCAGCATCCAGGAACAGTACCGCTGATTCCCAAGCGCCAGTACGTGTGATACTGATGCGGCACACGCAAACACAGATATCTCTGGTATTGGAAGTATCAGGACGCGTGAAAGAGCTGCAGCAGTAGGATTACAACACCCCTCGGGATCTACAGCTGCGGGATGTGGGAACGTGATCCAGGACCAGTAACCACATGACAAAAAGGGACCTAGTTGTGGGAGCACCGTCTGCACAGCCAATAGGATGCGTGCACTGCATGACACGTGACACACGCACGCTCTCATGGCTGGGCCATACAGCACCACAAAACCTTCGTGCACGTAATTCTTCCCCGACTCACGGCCTTCCGTCATTAGCCGCCTGCTGCTCGTGACGTCATCCATGGGCGCCGAGTGCTGGCGGAAGCTGAGAACATGGAGGCTGCGAGCGACGGCAAAACGCTGCCACTTGTAGGCTTCGGGCAGGCGGTGATTGGACCCCCCGGCTCCGGAAAGACGACCTATGTCCGGGCCGTGCATGCCCTCCTTACCAGCATGGGTCGCCCGGCTTCCATTATTAATCTGGACCCTGCCGGGGAGGACGAGCCCGGGGCGGCGGTCACCCTGCAGGAGCTCCTGGCTCTCCCGGAGGTGATGGAGGAGCTGCGCCTGGGGCCGAATGGCGCCCTGCTGTACTGTATGGAGTATTTGCAGGGGAACCTGGACTGGTTGCGGGACCGGCTGCTCAGTCTCCGGGGGACATACCTGCTGTTTGACTGCCCCGGACAAGTGGAGCTGTACACCCACCACCCTGCGCTGCCCACCATCCTGCGGCAGCTGCAGAGCTGGGGGCTGAGGGTGAGGACAGTGAGTGCGCATGTCATGTAGGACGGGGGGCATATACTGTCATGGAGAGTACATTGGTGGCTTATCACCTGGAGATGGGCAGCTAACCTGTCACCATGACACATGGAGATGGCTCGCCCAGTGACATCACCAGCGAGTGATTACCTACATAGACAGTCCACATGACTTATTAGAGCCTAACAGCCTTTAAAGGGGTTGTGGCAGAAGCTACATCGTGCTGATTTCCCGGTATTAACACTCTCTGATGTGACGCCGTGTATGCAATTTGCATTCTTGCAATCACATGCCAACTAGATTTACTCAGCTTGTCTCCATAGAAGTGAATTAAGAAACTGCACCCTACTAGAAGGCATGTTACCGCATGTATGCAAATTGTACTGTCAAGTCTGCCCATGTTGCATGGGCAATACCAGTGAATCGTGAGAATGTGCACCCCACACGCTGTCATGATTGTGCAATCTAACCATGTAACTGCAGACTTTCTCCCAAGCCCTTTTGTTTCTTATCCTTACTGTAAAGCCTTGCAGCTGCACTGAGAATATTACTGGCACCCCATATTTTCAGAAGGGTTTTGCAAGTTAACATGATCTTTGGGTTTCAGATTTTTTTTTTATATTTATATATATATATATTATATTTCTTTTGTCTCTTTAGTTATGCGCTGTGCACCTAGTGGATTCCCATTATTGCACAGACCCCGCTAAGTTCATCTCCGTTCTCTGTACCTCGCTGAGCACTATGCTTCACATAGAACTGCCCCACATCAACATCCTCTCCAAGGTGGACCTCATTGAGCAGTATGGTAGACTAGGTGAGCATGGAGTTATATTTACTGCTAGTTTATAGCATTTTTGTCATTCTGCTGTAAAACTCAACAACATAATTGATAGCCTTGTTATTTTAATGGTTTTTCCACATTCCCCTTGGACACCATTGTAAAGTCTGCAGCTGATCAGCGCCCACTGCTGCAGTAGTCACATGACATCATTTATGCCAGGAGACTGATGGAAACAAGCAGACGCTGCGTTGATCCGGGTGATGAGTAGCTATCTCCAGCTGCTGCAGGCCCTTTGTTTGGACAAAGAACGGTGACATCAACAGTGCGCATCACCGCTCTAGCCATTCACCTTGATCAGAGTCTGGGTCGAGAGGTGAGACACTGCTGACGTGACATCACAACATCGGTACAGCAGCAGCGGTAGGGAGCTGGCGATAGACCCAGGGAGGGCGAGTACCTGATCAGTCCATTTTATGTGCTTTACACTCATGACGAAGAACATCCTTTTAAAAAAAAAAAAAAAAATGTGGAAGTTGTCTGCAACCCCCACTATTTCTGAGAATGAAGACTATACAACATTAATGTAGCGCAAGAGTCTTCTAAATTTTTACCCCACAGTGGCAAACACAGCCACCTGAGTATACAGGGATCTACAGACTGCTTCATTTATTTAAAAGGGTCGCCTGGCCTTAGGCTACAAGTCTGCAGTCACTTCATGTGACTGCAGACTTTTGAATCCTCACATTGCGTGCTGTAAGGATTTTCCTGTACTGGAGGCAGGTGCATGACCACAAGTATGTGATTTGTATACTTCTGCCACAATCCCACTAGACATGTCCGGCCTCGCTCAGTTCACTTCTATTGGGTGTGGCCGGGCACGTCTCATCAGCACGTGCCCGCATGTATAGAAATTGCATACTTGTGGTCACGCTCCTTCCGCTACCAGTGACAGGAAATCCTTACAGAGCGCTCAGTGTGAGGATTTACAAATCTGCAGTCAGAGTGACTGCAGACTTGTAGCCTAAGGCCTCGCAACCCCTTTAAGCTACTGTTAAAATAAAAAAAATACTTTAAAATAATGTAAATGTTGAATTAGGCCCATACTTACTGTCATTTTAGGAAGAGTATTCATCTGTTTCATTATTATTAGTGATGAGTGAGTATACTCGTTGCTCGGGTTTTCCTGAGCACGCTCGGGTAACCTCCGAGTATTTAGAAGTGCTCGGAGATTGTTTCTGTTGCCGTAGCTGCATGATTTGTGGCTATTTGACAACCTGAATACATGTGGGGATTCCTTAACAAACAGGCATTCCTCACATGTACAGTCATGGCCAAAAGTTTTGAGAATGACACAAATATTATATTTTCACATGATCTGCTGCCCTCTGGTTTTTATGTGTGTTTGACAGATGTTTTTATCACAGACAGAAATATAATAATTGCAAACATATGAGTAACAAAAGCTTATATTGACAGTTAGAATGAGTTAATGCAGCAAGTCAATATTTGCAGTGTTGACCCTTCTTCTTCAGGACCTCTGCAATTCTCCCTGGCATGCTCTCAATCAACTTCTGGACCAAATCCTGACTGATAGCAGTCCATTCTTGCACAATCAATGCTTTCATTTTGTCAGAATTTTTAGGTTTTTGTTTGTCCACCCGTCTCTTGATGATTGACCACAAGTTCTCAATGGGATTAAGATCTGGGGAGTTTCCAGGCCATGGACCCAAAATCTCTGTTTTGTTCCCTGAGCCATTTAGTTATCACCTTTGCTTTATGGCAAGGTGCTCCATCATGCTGGAAAAGGCATTGTTGATCGCCAAACTGCTCTTGGAGGGTTGGGAGAAGTTGCTCTTGGAGGACATTCTGGTACCATTCTTTATTCATGGCTGTGTTTTTAGGCAAGACTGTGAGAGAGCCGATTCCCTTGGCTGAGAAGCAACCCCACACATGAATGGTTTCAGGATGCTTAACAGTTGGCATGAGACAAGACTGGTGGTAGCGCTCACCTTGTCTTCTCCGAATGAGGCGTTTTCCTGATGTCCCAAACAATCGAAAAGGGGATTCATCAGAGAAAATAACTTTACCCCAGTCCTCAGCAGTCCACTGCCTGTACCTTTTGCAGAATATCAGTCTGTCCATGATGTTTTTTCTGGAGAGAAGTGGCTTCTTTGCTGCCCTCCTTGAGACCAGGCCTTGCTCCAAGAGTCTCCGCCTCACAGTGCGTGCAGATGCACTCACACATGCCTGCTGCCATTCCTGAGCAAGCTCTGCACTGCTGGTAGCCTGATCCCGCAGCTGAAACACTTTTAAGAGACGGTCCTGGCGCTTGCTGGTCTTTCTTGAGCGCCCTGGAGCCTTTTTGGTAACAATGGAACCTCTCTCCTTGAAGTTATTGATGATGCGATAGATTGTTGACTGAGGTGCAATCTTTCTAGCTGCGATACTCTTCCCTGTTAGGCCATTTTTGTGCATTGCAATGATGACTGCACGTGTTTCTTTAGAGATAACCATGGTTAACAGAAGAGAAACAATGATGCCAAGCACCAGCCTCCTTTTAAAGTGTCCAGTGGTGTCATTCTTACTTAATCATGACAGATTGATCTCCAGCCATGTCCTCGTCAACACCCACACCTGTATTAATGGAGCAATCACTGAAAAGAGGTTAGCTGGTCCTTTTAATGCAGGGCTGCAATGATGTTGAAATGTGTTTTTGGGGATAAAGTTCATTTTCTAGCCAAATATTGACTTTGCAAGTAATTGCTGTTAAGCTGATCACTCTTTATAACATTCTGGAGTATATGCAAATTGCCATTAGAAAAAGTGAAGCAGTAGACTTTGTAAAAATTAATATTTGTGTCATTCTCAAAACTTTTGTCCATGACTGTATTCAAGCTGTCCAGCAGCCACAAGTCATGCAGCTGCGGCAATAGAAACTGAATCTCCGAGCACTTCCAAATACTCGGAGACCACCTGAGCGTGCTCGGGAAAACCTGACAAGAGTATACTCGCTCATCACTAATTATTATCCAAAGTATTCATTAATTATTACGCCCCCATACACAGGACCTGCAAAATCAGGGAAAGGGGAGAGGGAGTCAGCTCACCATTATCCACTGCACCTTGCTTGAAAGCCTCCTCCTGGAGCCATCCTAGTCTGGACACTTCAAGAGTAATATGAAAAAGAAAGGGATTCTCCAGCGTAGGTAAAATGTTTAAAACTTCACTTTTATTTTGTCTTCATAAAAATGGACATTCTGGCATACCACTGTATACCCGCCAACTGGACCGACACATTTCGACTTATGATAAAAGGTAATATGAGCCATTTAATGAAAATATAAAACAAAAAAAAACAATTTAAAAATTTTATATTGTACATTACCTTTTATCACACTGTAAAGGGTTAATTTTACTCTTATGCACTTACTAATTAATGAATATGCAGGTGGTTGAAGGGGAAGATATACAATCTTTGCTAGTAAGTACCCTGGGACACCAGACCATGAGTGAGACTGCATAAGTCAAAACGAGTCTATCCGGTTGGGGGGTATACAGTGGTATGCCAGGATGTCCTTTTTTATGAAGACAAAATAAAAGTGAAGTTTTAAACATTTTACGTACGCTGGAGTATCCCTTTCTTGTTCATAACACAGAACTTATTTATCACAATTGATGATATCACAGCTCCTCCCCATCATAGTTGCATTTGCACACGTTCATTAGACGCTTTAATACAAAAGATAGGTTCGGAGTCAGTCTGTTGCTGCTAACGCACAAATGGATTTCCTTAAATAGGGAGTATGAGTCTAAAATAGCACAAGTTGCCAATGTGAAAATTGCAAGATTTCTAACTTTTAATTTTAAATATAGGGGTGATCTTATTACAATGTATAAATATATGAGGGGACAGTACAAAGACTTTTCTAATGATCTTTTTACCCTTCGCCACGACAGCACCTACTTGGAGAGAGGGATCTGCCCATAGGAACAGGAAACCTACAGAGATAAAAGAGGGCGGTCCGCCTCTCATCAGTTGGTTTACTGTTCCTATGGGAGACCGCAGGATATTCCTACAAAGAAAAATACCTGGTCTGGGAGCCGCCTGTGCGGTCTCCTTGGGAACGGCAGGGGCTCCGGATCAGAAGCAGCGTCTGGGGAGTGCTGTAATCCGGCTCCCCCCTCGTCTGGGATGCAGCGTTCTTGGAACCTCGGGTCCGGGGAGGGCCGCCCGCAGTTCCAGTATCATACTGTGCGTGGGGGTCCGGTTATAGCCGCCCCAGCCCGCGTGGGACCAGAGGGAGAGGAAAGCCTCTGTGTCCTGCAAGAGAGCCAACAGCAGCGCAGGTCGGAAAGCAGCATGGAACGCCGACAAAGTGGTAAGAGGGAACTTCCAGGTCACTGGAAGTTCCCCTGCTGCGGTGCGCGCTCGATCCCGACAGAGGGACTGCGCTTGGCTGAGGACACGCTCCGTGCACGCCCCAAACCCCCCCCACAAAAAAAAAAGGGGATGATATTATAGTGGCATAGTAGTGTGCTTGCTTCGGCAGCACATAGACTGAAATTAGAACACATACAATTTGCATGGGCTGCTCAAGAGGTGCAGAAATCATGAAAAAAAAAAGAGAAGAGTGATATATATCTATATATAGATATCTATCGATCGATCGATCGATATATATGCATGAGAGCCAAGAGGCCACATTTACCCCGGGGGGAGGAGCTGGGGAGGAGGGAGGTACTGGAAGGCAACACAGGTGGTTGGGCTAATAAAAAGCCCTGCAAGAGGAAAGATGGCGTGCAAGCATGTCGTCTCCAGGACAAGGCACGCATCCCCCGGCAGAGGATACTGAAGCTCCGTCCAGAGACCACTCTAATAGAGGTTCCTCGGACGCAAGCCACAGAACTCACGCCACGAAACCTGTTCCACTGCCTTCGCAATCGGTACCGGCAGCTTCACTGGGTGAGTTATAACTATCTGCCTATAAAGCTGACGATATTTCTCTCTCTCTTATCCTTATGGTAATTCATATCAGGCTAAGAAAAAAGGGAAAACAAAAAACAAAGAATGTGGTCTCTGTAGTTGCCCCTTAGCTCAGACCTATACAAAAAGATTGTGCGCAAAATGCATAAAAGACACGGTGCGGCAGGCATCCGTCTCAACTTCGGACATTAGAGCCATAATAAGAGAAGAACTACAGGCACTAAATCAGTCCGCTGAGATACCCACACGCGGGAAAACGAGGAAAGAAAAAATTTCCAGTTCAGACTCAGACCTAGAGGAAGGGGTACTATCAGATACTGCTCAGTCATCCGCGTCCTCATCCTCCTCAGACATAGAGGGACGATCATGTTTCCCCTTAGAAAATATGGACAGTCTGGTAAAATCAGTGAGGAATACGATGGGTTGTTCAGATGTAAAGGGACCTCAAACCACTCAGTAGGTCATGTTTGCAGGTCTAACGGACAGGAAAAGAAGAGCATTTCCCGTAATTCCGGCCATTAAAGCCTTAATTAAAAAGGAGTGGGATAAACAGGACCAGAGGGGTTATCTTCCCTCCGCCTCAAAGAGAAGGTACCCCTTCAGCGATAAGGAACTATCAAATTGGTCCAAGGTCCCAAAAGTTGACGCGGCAGTTGCCTCCTCTTCAAAACAATCCTCTCTACCAGTGGAGGATGCAGGGTTATTAAAAGATCCCCTTGACCGCAAAGCCGAAGCCTCACTTAAAAGAGCATGGGAAGCCGCTACCGGCACGTTTAAACCAGCGATAGCCAGTACTTGTACGGCCCGTTCTATGCTGGTTTGGATCGATCAGCTCGACCAGCAGATAGAACAGAAAATTTCCAGGGATAAACCGAGCTGCCATTCCCTTAATCTGAGGAGCGGCCGCTTTCATAGCCGACGCTTCGGCTGATTCACTGCGCCTGGCGGCCAGAACAACAGGTCTATTACATAATGCCAGACGTAGTCTATGGCTTAAAAGCTGGAGAGGAGACACAGTCCAAGGCAAAGCTCTGTGCTATTCCATGCGATGGTGAGTTTTTGTTTGGAAAAACTTTGGACTATATCCTCAAAAAGGCCTTAGAGAGGAAAAAGGCCTTCCCTAACCCCCCTCTTCCATCTTATAGGAGGGCATTTAGGAGACGATCATTCGGTAGAGGAAGAACAACCGAAAACCAAAACCGCTGGTCAGCGAAAGACGGAAAAAATATAGGTGCTATGTTTAGAGGATCTACTTTCCGTAAAGACAAATAAGACGCAACAACCAGTCCCCCAGTAGGGGGAAGACTGAAATCCTTCTTCCAGGAATGGGGAAAAATTTATTCCAATCTATGGGTCCTGGATATAATTAAATATGGATTAAAAATAACATTCCATCATGTTCCCCAAAATTCATTTATTGTAACATCCCTGGCCTGCCCGTACAACAACAAACCCTTGAGAATGAGATTCGGAGCCTGATAATTAAAAACGTATTGATCAATGTACCTGAAGAGCAGGAAGGAAAGGGATTTTACTCCCCTCTCTTCCTGGTTTCTAAACCGGACGGCTCATTTAGAACTATTCTCAACCTGAAAAAATTGAACACGTTCATCCAAAATGAAAAGTTTAAAATGGAATCCATCAGATCGGCAATAAAACTGCTTTTTCCCAATTGTATGATGGCAGGTTTAGATTTAAAAGATGCTTATTATCATCTTCCAATCCATTCCAGATATCAAAAATATCTCAGAGTGGCAGTTTCCTTAGACGGCATCATACATCATTTCCAGTTTGCAGCGATGCCATTCAGACTCTCGATCGCACCAAGAGTATTTACAAAGGTGATGCTGGAAGTAATGGCCTTACTACGACAAAAAGATACCTTAATACCTTATTTGGATGACTTTTTGATAATAGGAAACTCTGTAGCACAATGTACCACACGGGTTAATGATGCAATCTTATCCCAGGCTCTAGGCTGGCTCATAAACAGCAAGAAATCCAGATTCGAGCCGCAATCCGTCCAGTCCTTTTTAGGCCTCCAATTAGATTCGACAGTGCAAAAATGTCTACTGCCACAGGTAAAAATATCAGCGATTAAAACGAAAGTCGGGGCAGCAATAAAGAAACCACGCATGACCCTAAGGGAGGCAATGTCCCTGTTGGGATCCCTCACTTCGTGTATTCCGGCAGTTAAGTGGGCTCAATTTCACACCCGAGACCTACAGCACCAAATACTATCGGAAGAAGCCTATGCTAGAGGTCTTTTAACAGATAAGATCTCCTTATCCCAGGTAGTCATGAATTCACTAGTGTGGTGGTTAGATGATACTAAATTATCGGAAGGTGTAGACTGGGTAATAACGCCTTCTCGTATCATTACTACTGATGCTAGCCCTACAGGATGGGGAGCTCACATGGGGGAAGCCTTTTCCCAGGGCCGGTGGGGAAGAGAACAGATACACGACTCTTCAAATTTAAGAGAGTTAAAAGCGGTGAGTCATGCCCTATATCATTTCCTCCCGCAGCTTCAAGGAGAACACGTAAGAATCCTCTCGGACAACACTACAGTAGTGGCATACCTCAACAGACAAGGCGGAACACGGTCGGACAAATTAATGTCTTCCACGAGAATTTTTTTTCCTTAGCCGAGGAACAATTTGTCTCTCTATCAGCTCTTCACATCAGAGGGGTAGACAATTCAGAAGCGGACTTCCTGAGTCGTCACACCCTACGGCAAGGAGAATGGTCCCTAAACAAAGCGATATTCAGAGATATTGTGTCACTATGGGGCCTTCCCCAGATAGACCTTTTTGCCACCAGACAAAACAGGCAATTGCAGAGGTTCGCCTCCCTGAAAATGGCAGATCAGCCAGAAATCCTAGATGCCCTCCAAAGCCCGTGGCAGTTCAGGCTAACATATGCCTTTCCCCCGATCATATTGTTACCTCAAGTCATTAGGAAAATCAGGACAGACAAGGCGCGAGTAATATTGATAGCTCCATTCTGGCCCAAGAGACCTTGGTTCTCATGCCTTCAGGTGATGTCCTTGACAGATCCCTGGATACTTCCCTCAACTCCAACCTTCTCTCTCAAGGTCCTTTCTTCCACCCTCAAGTGGACAGTCTTCACTTGACGGCGTGGAACTTGAGGGGGAAATACTGAGGGCAAGGGGGTTCTCTGAGGGATTAAGCAACACCCTCTTGCAAAGTAGAAAGCAAACTACTACAAAAATCTACACCAAGATATGGAGAAAGTTCTTAGAGTTCCATACAAATCCCAACTCTAAAGAGATTCCAATAAAATCTATCTTAGAATTTCCGCAGAAAGGGAAAGATCTAGGATTATCTGTAAACACGCTTAGAGTCCAAATATCTGCACTAGGAGCTCTCTATAGTTATAATCTAGCAGGTAACAGATGGATATCGAGATTCATCCAAGCCCGTGAACGAATTACACCAGTTCATATATCTAGAAATGCTCCTTGGGATCTAAACCTGGTTCTGGACGCCCTAACAGGTCCACCCTTTGAACCTTTAGATTCCATACCCCTTAAAAACATATCTCTTAAAATGGTACTCTTAGTTGCATTAACCTCAGCTAGGAGGGTCAGTGACATGCATGCATTATCTATAGATCCTCCATTCCTACTATCATTTCAGGATCAGTTAATTTTAAAACCTGACCCCTCATATCTGCCAAAAGTGGCCGGGAGATTCCACAGACGCAAGAAATCCACCTGCCCTCATTTTTTAGTAACCCTTCCTCTCCGTTAGAAGAAAAATTTCACATGTTAGATGTGAAAAGAGTAGTATTAAAATATATTGAAAGATCTGCTAGCTGGAGGAAGAGTGGGGCTCTTTTTATATCCTTCCAGGCCAAAGGAAGGTGTGAGGAACTAAGCCGACCGCCACACGGTAGCCTGGGTATCACAGCTTCGGATACCACCGCCGCCGCTACCAAACGCGACGGACGATCCCCTTCCTCCCACGTCACCAATGGGACGTAACTCCACAGGTACAGCTCTCCGGCGCCCCCCTTTGTCTCAGGTCAGTAAGAGAACTGCACCTAGAGCAAATGGCCGCCGGGGAAGGTGTCCTGTTACCCACTGGGTATTCTAAGATTCGTGATCAGAGTAAAAGCATCAGCCCAAGATTAATTTTATGGTTTAATTTGCCTTAAGGGCGCACTAGATAATTACAGAAATATATAGTAAAGCTATACAACGTAATTACAATGGAATGGCAGTCAGAGTAAGAATACAACAATAATGTACAAGGCTTAAAGGTATAAGCTATAGATCAATATTACCGGGTTTTATGGTCATGAGGAGGCATGGAGCTCTGCGTTCCCCAGGTGAAAGTCTTCAGTTGCTGGACAGCCCCCAATGCATGTGCTGCAGCTCCATTTGGCAAGTCTGTCCCTGGTGCTTCTGTGTGTGAAAATGGAATGAGAGGGCAGCCTCTTCTTGGCTACAGCTTTTGAACCTGCTAGGCCCTTCCCCATTTGCTTTGAAGCCCGCATATTAACTGGCCTGCAATTCATATGGAGCAGGAAACAATGGCTTGAGCTAATTACCATACGACTGACCATCTTATTCAGACCCTGGCCTAAACCAATTAGCATGTAAAGGCCTATTGATTCATAGTGGACATCAAAGCTGGCCGTACTGAATATGCTAATAGGCCCTGTGTAGCTAAAAGTCTGTGGCTGTGTGAACTGACAAAATGGAGGCTGGTACAGGCCCTATACAAAATGGCGACAACCTTTTCCTTACAGAAGGGATATGGGGTCACGAAAGCCACCCTATCTTGGTGAATCAGAGAGGCGATCTGTTTGGCATATACTGCAAAGAATGAAGATCCTCCAGAAGGCATCAGGGCACATTCCGCCAGGGCCATGGCATCCTCCTGGGCAGAAAGGGGAGACGTCCCGATCGATTCTATATGTAAGGCCGCAACCTGGTCGTCTCCTTCCACTTTCTACAATCATTATTGACTCGATCTATCATCCTCCTCTGACCTAACCTTTGGTAGAGCGGTCCTCAACATGGTGGTCCCTCCCAGGTGAAGGTCTCTGAAAGTCTCTCCAAGTGGGTGCTGTCGTGGCGAAGGGTAAAAAGCCAGATTACGTACCGGTAATGCTCTTTTAATGAGTCCACGACAGCACCCACTCAGTTCCCTCCCTGAAAGTTAATAAACTGTGTGTATACCTTCTTAAATGTGATGAAGAACATTGAAAAATATAATTGCCTAATATTGGCAGTCCTCCGGGTACTCTGAAATCCAACTGAGGAGGAGAGGCGGACCGCCCTCTTTTATCTCTGTAGGTTTCCTGTTCCTATGGGCGGATCCCTCTCTCCAAGTGGGTGCTGTCGTGGACTCATTAAAAGAGCATTACCGGTACGTAATCCGGCTTTTTACTCTTAGACCTGTGACGGGGACAAGGGGGCATCCTCTACGTCTGGAGGAAAGAAGGTTTAGTCATAATCACAGATGCAGATTCTTTACTGTAAGAGCAGTGAGATTATGGAACTCTCTGATGTATAATGTTGTACTGAGTGATTCCCTACTAAAATTTAAGAAGGGACTGGATGCCTTTCTTGAAAAGTATAATATTACAGGCTATATTCACTAGTTTCCTAGATACTGCGTTGATCCAGGGAACTAATAGAAAATGAACTCGGCACTCAACTTTAGTATAGTGAGAATAAAGATTTTTATTCACAGTAGTAACACGAAACGTTTCGGTCCTATATCATGGACCTTCATCAGTCACAGATACTACTGGGAAGGGGGTTGATCCACATAGGGAAGAAAGAAAGGGCTGGATATAGCCTGTGTTGGTGGGTGAGATGAGGAAGAGGACAATGCCTCTATTGCACTAGTAACCTGTTGTGAAGGAGTCCGGTAGTGAGGATAGGTCTCTGCATTGGCACTCAGACTAGCGGTGGACACCGCGTCCAATGCAGAGACCTATCCTCACTACCGGACTCCTTCACAACAGGTTACTAGTGCAATAGAGGCATTGTCCTCTTCCTCATCTCACCCCACCAACACAGGCTATATCCAGCCCTTTCTTTCTTCCCTATGTGGATCAACCCCCTTCCCAGTAGTATCTGTGACTGATGAAGGTCCATGATATAGGACCGAAACGTTTCGTGTTACTACTGTGAATAAAAATCTTTATTCTCACTATACTAAAGTTGAGTGCCGAGTTCATTTTCTATTAGATACGGTTTGGGAACCTACTCTGGCACCTTCTTGGTTGTGCACACGGTTATTTTTTCATATGATCCAGGGAACTAGTCTGATTGTCGTATGTGGAGTCGGGAAGGAATTTTTTTCCCCAATGTGAAGCTTACTGTTGCCACATGGGTTTTTTTTTTGCCTTCCTCTGGATCAACATGTTAGGGCAGGTTAGGATAGGATATGGGTTGAACTAGATGGACTTAAAGTCTTCCTTCAACCTTAATAACTGTTACTATGTTAGATTGTGATATGAAAATTCCCTAAATTGACAATTTAACATGAAAACCTGATTTACACAATAGATAATTTTATGATAACACATTCCCTCTGTATATAACAGAGGGAATATAACAGCATAATTAAAACGTGTGTTTTTGTTTTGTTTTTTCTCCACAGCATTGCGGAGATATTGGTTTTTGAAGTTTATATGGTTGAAGGGGATATTTGTATATAAACTGCAAAAACCTATAGCTTAGAAATGTGATGTAGAAAAGAAACAAATAATTTAATCAGCTAATCTGCCCCATTTCATTTATACAGTTAAAAAATATACCTGAAAGGTCCTCTTTAATGATACTTGTCTAATTAAAAAAAAGACCTTGTGCTACACTTGTGCCGCAATCATGTTTGATAGGCGTAGCAGAGATCCGACAACCACCAATCATAAAGTTGGTTATCCTAATAACGTTTATATCTTATAACACCTTAATATTTGTATTGCTCAACTCCACTTGTTATTGTGACTCATTCTAAACTAAAAGTTGAACATGTATTGTTTTATTGGGTATTTGAGTAATAATTGTCTCTTTCCATTGCAGCTTTTAACATTGACTACTACACTGAAGTTATGGATCTTTCTTACTTAGTGGAACATTTGACCTCTGATCCATTTTTCCGACGCCATCGAAGTCTTCATGAGAAACTGGCAGAGGTCATTCAGGATTATGGGCTAGTGTCATTCATGCCACTTAGTGTCAAGGTGAAGCAAGATTGGAGAGATTTCTGTAATATAACACACACACACATCATGTCAGTTGTTATTTCCAATACAAATACATTAGTTTGTTGCAGAGAAACTCCTTTAACTTAAGGTGAATCTATCACCAGGTCAAAAGTGGCCCGACTTTGCTCTTATTTTATTCTGACTGTTTGTTTCCTTGAGTATTCCCTTTTTTTTTTTTTTTTGTTACACATTTTTAAATTTGCCTTGGGGTTCCAGATATATGGGCCTTATTGAGTGCTAATTTTTATGGTCTTTACCAAGAAGTCATGGCTCAAAGGGTAATAATGCAGAGCTGACTAAAGGCATTCCCCAGGAGTCTCCTGTCCTGCCTGCCCGCCTACTTGGTAAAAAACTATAACAATTTACATACATTAAAAGGTCCATGTCTCTGGAACCATATGGTGGATTAAAAAAACAAAAACAAACCTGGATACTAATGGGAGCAGAGAGAATAAAATATAAACTAAAATACCACTTTTAAGAAGACCTTTCACCAAATTTTTCATGTTGAAATCGACACACAAGGTAATTGTGGCTCAAGAGCAGAATAAAACATGTTTGTTAATTTTTAATTTCATCTCTCCATTGCGGAGATATTTGCAATCAAGGTGTTTGGCACCTAATGAGTTAACTCCTACCACCCCCTCTTCCCAAGTCCAAGAAGTGGATGTTATATAGTTTTCACTGTGGGCGTGTACTTCTCCCATTATTATGCTGACCAATCATAAGCAGGCAGCAACACACTGGAGAAAAAACACACCCACCATAGCTTCGAGCATAGGGTCAGCGACTTCTCCCCTTCCACTGTGCTTCTGATAAGTCTCCAGTCAGCTCCTCAGTTTGCCAGAGGGGAAGGGGTGTTTGCAGCACACTCTTGGGTCAGGGGCCACCTGTACACACAGTACAGACTACAGTGATAATGCTAGTCTCCATAGGTAGAAATGCAGAAGGACCTGTAATGATATGGTGGATAAGAAAGTCTAGTCCGTGCTCTGCACAAAAGTGATTGGTAGAAATAAAATGAAGGGAACAGAACCGTGCAGAGTGCGCTAATGGATGGGAGTATATGAACGAACATTCAATTAGTGACATCATTTTGTAATAGGCTCTTGGTTACAAGATTTAATGAGGTTCTGCAGCAGCTGAGGTGTATTATGAAGTTCTGCTGCAACTGAGGTGTCTATGATGAGGGTCTGCAGTGGTTGGTTGTATTGCATACAACGTATATTTTTGGGGTGGATTTCATCATTGACTTCTTGTGAAAGTGAAACATTTGGGGCAAAACCAACATTTTTCCATCATACATGACGGCACCACGAGAGAGGGGATCCGCCCATCAAGGACCGGAAACCTTCAAGATAAAAGGGGCGGCTCCTCTCTCCGCATCAGTTGGTTTCTTGTCCTCGATAGGGGACCCTCAAGATGAGACTCTCGGATGAAGAGGATGCCTAGGCCTGGGTCGGATGGCTAACGGTGGGCATAGGTCCATCGCATCCGTCACCAGGTACTGGTAGTCGCCTCGGGGGTCAGGTACATCCTGCCCCCCCTGAGCGAGGCATGGCCACTGCCCTTAAGGCTAATGCCTGGGCAAATGCTATAATCTCGGCCCCTGATGGTTGGCTGATAATTTGGGGCAGTCCTCGGAGACCACTTTACAGTGCATCTCCCTGCTGACTAGTGTGGCCATGCAGCCTGAAGCACATCGGTGCCAGGCACATTTCAAAGCCCCTGAAAATACCTGGAGACCGCTGAGCGTTGGTGGTGTGGTGGCAAGCGCTGCATGATATCGGTCCAGTGACGCACACAGCATGTGGAACGGAGGTATGTGCGAACCGGAAGTCGCGCACCGGAAGTGACCCGGGCGCGCCCTGGAGCTGGATCGATGCGCGCTCCGGAGGCAGGAACTCTCAGCTACAGCATGACATCGCAGGAGGGAAAGCTCCGGTAAGGCGCGCGCACAGTGTGCACGCGTCAGGCGCTTTGCGGTCAGCTGTAAAAAAAAAAAAAAAAAAAGGGCGAGAGGCGGATCTAAAATAGCCTATGTTTAGCCGGCACTCACATGAAACTGACCGTCACTAAACCATACTAAGGTGGAGGTGACTGTATATCTAACGCCTTAAAATGGAGAGTCTATCACCAGGCATCTAGAGCCACGCCAGGAGGTGCAAGTAAGACGGTCCCTGTCTAGTGAAAAGAACCAGACACGTCGCAGTAATAGCTGCTCGGGCAGCATACGGACGGGCCAGAGCAAGGAGGGGTCTGTGATCTCGGAAGGAGACATTGGAAAAACCAGTCCGCCTCCGGAGCCGGTACCTGTCCATTGCAGCGTCCGAGTGGTGAGTGAGCTTCGAGAAAGTCCAGTACGCTAATGTCTGTTCTCTTTCTTGCATATATCTCTTTCCCCTTCTCACATATATGGATGGGTGGAGTATAGGGGTTTATAGAAAGAGTAAAGCTAAAACCAAAAACAAGGAATGTCCTTTATGTAAAACCCCTCTAGAAAGGGCCTGGAGTAAAGATTTGTGTCAGGACTGTATTACTAAAACACTAGCGGAAGAAACACCCTCCTTTTCTGAAAGCCTGAAATCTCTAATTCAGGCGGAGGTTTGCAAATCAATGAAAGCGTTTCACACAGCGGATATGGACGGCAGATCCAGGGATAGATCCAGTATATCAGGAGTATCCCAGGAGGACTCCTCTGGAGCAGATAGAGATTCCAGCAGGTCCCGTGATTCAGATAGTACTTCAGAGGAAGAAAACGCCTTCCCGTTAGAACAGAGGTCTCAAACTGCATTTCTCAAGGGCCACAAACAGGTCATGTTTTCAGGATTTCCTTGTATTGCACAGGTGATAATTTAATCACCTGCACAGATAATGATTCCAGCACCTAGTGCAATGCTAAGGAAATCTTGAAAACACGCATGGTTTGCGGCCCTCGAGGAATGCAGTTTGAGACCCCTGCGTTAGAAGCTACAGATAAGCTCATAAGGACAGTCCGCTCTACTATGGGATTAGTAGAAGAAAAAACTAAACAAACAACTCAAGAGCTTATGTTCGTAGGCTTATAGAAAAAGAAACGAAAAACTTTTCCTATTAACGATCAGTTAAAGGAACTTATTAAGAGGGAGTGGGAAAAACCAGAGAAGAAATCCCACATCACTAATACATTGAAGAGGAAGTATCCCTTCGATGAACAAGCGTCCTCATCCTGGGATAGAGCCCCAAAAATAGATGTAGCGGTTTCAAAAATCGCTAGAAAATCCTCTCTACCCTTTGAAGATCTAGGTACGTTAAGAGAGCCGCTGGATAGAAAGACAGACAACTGTCTAAAGACGGTTAGGAAACCTCAGCAGGAGCATTAAGACCAGCCATCGCAGCTACTTGTGTAGCCAGATCCCTGAAGGTATGGGTGGACAACCTAGAGGATCAGTTGGAACAGAGAGTCTCCAGGGAAAATATCCTGGAGGCCATACCGGCTATTAGAGCAGCGGCAAGTTTGCTGGCCGAAGCCTCAGCAGATTCGGCAAGATTGGCAGCAAAATCGGCAGCACTAGCTAATGTAGGACGCCGAGCGGTATGGCTCAAATGTTGGCCAGGCGATATACAAGCAAAAGTAAAACTATGCTCCCTGCCGTGCAAAGGCAATTTTTTGTTTGGTCCAGCACTAGACAAGGTATTGGAAAAGGCTAGTGATAGAAAAATAATTTTCCAAAACAACCTTTTCAGACCTTTCGGCGCTCATTTCAGAAGAGCCGAAAATTCGGGAGACAGCACTACAGAGATCGCGACAGAAACTTCCAGGACAAGCGATCCAGAGGAGGGAAGGGCTTCTACTTCGGCAAGCCCTCCAAGGAAGACAAAAAGCCTTCCCAGTGACGGTCCTTCTCAGGTGGGAGGAAGGCTCTGAGAAGATCTCATCCAGCACCTGGATTTTGCAAATTGTAGAATCGGGGCTGGAATTAAAATTCCATCACCTACCCCCAAGAAGATATATGCTGACTCCCCTACAGTCCTCACCGGAAAAACAAGAGTCTGGAGGAAGAGATAATCTCTCTCATACAGAAACATGTTCTAGAAGAGGTTCTGGTGGAAGAGGAAAGCGAAGGATTTTACTCTCCGCTATTTCTGGTAAAAAAGGCAGACAACTCCTGGAGGACAATTATAAATCTAAAGGCCCTCAACAAGTTTCTAGTAATTCCGTCCTTCAAAATGGAAACAATAAGAACGGCAGTAAATCTCCTTTTTCCTCAATGTTATATGGCAGTCCTGGACCTCAAGGATGCTTACTATCACGTCCCAATTCGACGACGAGACCGCAAATATCTCAGGGTAGCGGTACAAGTAAAATCGCAATTACGTCATCTGCAGTACAGAGCTCTGCCCTTCGGCATAGCAACAGCCCCACGTGTCTTCACGAAACTAATGGCGGAAGTCACAGCACATCTAAGAGAAAAAGACACTCTAATAATACCCTATCTGGACGATTTCCTGATAGTGGGGAAGAATTTCTCGCACTGCCAGGATCAAGTCAAGATGGTTATGGAAACGTTACGTATGCTGGGATGGTAGCTCAATCTCAAAAAATCCAAGCTGGAACCAGCAATGACCCAGGATTTTTTAGGGATAACGATAGACTCCGTGACGCAGGAATGTCGTCTTCCGGAAGGGAAAGAAGACAAGATAAAACGGATGATTACAGCAACGATAAAAAACCCTCAAATTACGCTAAGAAGGGCCATGTCGGTGTTGGGATCCCTAACTGCATGCATACCAGCAGTGAAGTGGGCCCAGTTCCATACAAGGAAGTTACAGTGGAACGTGTTGCAGGAAGATCTAGACCTCCATGGACATCTGGATCAAAAAATCACCCTTTCGATTCCTGTACTTCAGTCGCTCCAATGGTGGTTACAAATAGACGCATCTCCGTGAGGAATCCCATGGAGATTCACAGCTTCCAAGGTGGTTACAACAGATGCCAGCCCTTGGGGGTGGGGGGCTCACCTAGATACACTGTGGCTCCAAGAACCGTGGAGGCAAGAGGAAAAAGAACTATCCTCAAATGACTGGGAACTCTTGGCGGTCGAGAGAGCCCCGAAGGGCCTCCTACACATATATCGGGACATCATGTCAGAATTCTATTAGACAACCGGACGGCGGTCGCATATATAAACCACCAAGGGGGCACCCGTTCTCGGTCACTGATGGAGATAACGGGGAGAATTATGGCTCTTGCAGAGCATCATTTCCACTCATTATCGGCCCTGCACATACGAGGTATAGACAACCAGAAGGCAGATTTCCTGAGCAGAAACCACCTGAAGCAGGGAGAATGGACACTAAAAAAGTCAATTTTTCAGCAGATAGTACATATGTGGGGGAAACCCAGCATAGATCTTTTTGCTACAAGAAGCTGCAGAAATTTTGCTCCCTGAATCCAGCGGACAGACCTTTAGCAGTAGATGCTTTCAGAATAAACTGGACATCAGGACTTCTATACGCCTTTCCCCCGATATGTCTGATTCCATTAGTTCTGAAGAAGATCAGGGAGGACAAAGCCAGGGTGATCTTAATAGCTCCATTCTGGCCGAAGAGGCCTTGGTTCTACTGGCTGAGGACAATGTCCATAACAAACCCATGGGTACTGCCGGAAGACCAGGACCTTCTGACACAGGATCTTTTCAGTCACCCTCAGAAATCCGGGCTGCATTTGACAGCCTGGAATTTGAGAGGTCACTGTTAGAGAAAAGAGGATTTTCAGCCGCATTAATATCCACCTTACTCCGCAGTAGAAAGCCAGTAACTACGAAAATTTACTGCAGGATATGGAAGAAATTTTTGACAGTTTCAGCACCAATACGGGAAGGAGAGATCCCGATAGTGGCAATATTAGAATTTCTGCAGAGGGGCTTAGAGTTAGGGTTAGCAGTCAGCACCCTTAAAGTTCATGTCTCAGCCCTTGCAGCTTTATTTAACTACGACTTGGCAAACAATAGATGGGTAGCTAGGTTCATCCGGGCCTGTAATAGAGTGGATTCTGTTCCATCCCCTGCTCCTCCTCCATGGGACCTCAATTTGGTCTTATCAGCCTTAACAGTAAGCCCCTTTGAGCCTTTAAACACAATATCTGATAGTCTTACCTTTAAAAACTACCTTGTTAATAGCACTCACATCGGCCCGTAGGATCGGAGACCTACATGCGTTGTCTGCTGACCCTCCTACACTCGGATCTTGAATGACAGGGTAGTGTTAAGGTTAGACCCTGCATATCTGCCCAAAGTTGTCAAAATTCCACAGAGCTCAGGAGATATTACCATCCTTTTGTCCTAACCCTAGCAACACAAAGGAGGAGAAACTACACTGTTTAGATGTTAGGAGATGTATCCTACAATATCTAGAAAAGACAAAAACCTGGAGAAAACACAGGACATTACTTGTCTCATACCAGGGGGCGAGAAAGGGCCTAAAAGCCTCTAGACAGACTATAGCTAGATGGGTGAGAGAGGCCATCATGCTAGCTTTATAGTAGTGTAGGTAGGGCTGTTCCTGAAGGACTAAAAGTCCACTCCACAAGAGCCATGGCGACATCTTGGGCGGAGAAAGCAGATGCCACGATCGACCAGATCTGTAAGGCGGCCACTTGGTCCTCTCCGTCAACTTTTTTCAAACACTATAGATTAGACTTATCTGCTGCCTCTGATCTCACGTTTGGGAGAAGAGTGTTAGAAGCAGTGATCCATCCCTAAAGAGAATACAAATCGCTGTAGCTCTCTCGTGGTGCCGTCATGTATGATGGAAAAACACGGGTATTACATACCTGGTAATGTGTTTTTTCATGAGACATGACGGCACCCTTATATTCCCGCCCTTTGATCACGTCATTAGTTGGGTGCATTTTTATATATTATACACTCCCTTGGGTTTGGGTAATTAAAATCGTAAAGAATGTGTTATTTATGTGTGTACTAACATGCGGAGTTCCTCTCGTGCTCTGTAAAACAACTGATGCGGAGAGAGGAGCCACCCCTTTTATCTTGAAGGTTTCCTGTCCTTGATGGGCGGATCCCCTCTCTCGTGGTGCCGTCATGTCTCATGAAAAAACACATTACCAGGTATGTAATACCCGTGTTTTTGCTGGATATGTTTTTTTTTTTTTTTTCCCATTTTCTGAGTTCAATGTTCTAAACTTCTGTGAGGCATCTGTGGTTTCAAGGTGTTCACCACACTTCTAGATAAATTCCATGAGGGGTCTAGTTTTCAAAATTGGGTCACTTGTGGGGGGCTTCCACTGTTTATTCACATTGGGGGCTCTCTAAATGCGACATGGTGTCCTCTATCCCAGCTATTTGTGTTCAAAAAGTCAACAGCTGCTCCTTCCCTTCTGAGCCCTGCTGTGTGCCCAAACATTAGTTTACACCCACATATGGGGTATCTGCACGTACTCAGGAGAAATTGCGCAACACATTTTGGGGTCCATTTTCTCCTGTTATCCTTGTGAAAATACAAAAAAAAATGGGGCTAAAAGAACATTTTTATGGGAAAAAGTAATTTTTTTTTTTAGCACATTCCTTTAATTCCTGTGAAGCATTCCAGAGTTATTACCACATAAAGTGACACTGAATTACCATGAAGGTGTCCACATGTGTAGAGATATTGGCACTTCAAATCAATAATTAAATAAAAAAATCCTGGTATCCAATAACACCAGGAAAAACAGAGATCCATTGTAATAAAATGTATAAGTTTATTAATAATGGTTAAAAACTGTTGTAAATGCACAAAAAAATCATAAAAAAGCAGAGTGCCTCACAAGCGAGTCGCCACGGACTCTTATTAAACAAATGTAATGCCGCGCTTCCTGGTTAGGAGTATGCGGCTGCAGGGCAGTGTGGCGGTGTAAGTACTTTGGTGAAGCCAGCGAGCGGCCCCAGACAGTACCGAGATTCTAGACTGCACAGGCACAGGGCACGTCATACAGTCATGGCCAAAAGTTTTGAGAATGACACAAATATATATTTTCACATGATCTGCTGCCCTCTGGTTTTTATGTGTGTTTGACAGATGTTTTTTATCACAGACAGAAATATAATTGCAAACATATGAGTAACAAAAGCTTATATTGACAGTTAGAATGAGTTAATGCAGCAAGTCAATATTTGCAGTGTTGACCCTTCTTCAGGACCTCTGCATTTCTCCCTGGCATGCTCTCAATCAACTTCTGGACCAAATCCTGACTGATAGCAGTCCATTCTTGCACAATCAATGCTTTCATTTTGTCAGAATTTTTAGGTTTTTGTTTGTCCACCCGTCTCTTGATGATTGACCACAAGTTCTCAATGGGATTAACCCCTTAACGACCAAGCCATTTTGTAGGTTAAAGACCAGGCCAATTTTTACAATTCTGACCACTGTCTCTTTATGAGGTTATAACTCTGGAACGCTTCAACGGATCTTGGCGATTCTGAGATTGTTTTCTCGAGACATATTGTACTTCATGATAGTGGTAAAATTTCTTCAATATAACTTGCGTTTATTTATGAAAAAAAACGGAAATATGGCAAAAATTTTGAAAATTTTGCAATTTTCAAACTTTTAATTTTTATGCCATTAAATCAGAGAGATATGTCACAAAAATTAGTTAATAAATAACATTTCCCACATGTCTACTTTACATCAGCACAATTTTGGAACCAAAATTTTTTTTTGTTAGGAAGTTATAAGTGTTAAAAGTTGACCAGCAATTTCTCATTTTTCCAACAAAATTTACAAAATCATTTTTTTTAGGGGCCACCTCACATTTGAAGTGAATTTGAGGGGTCAATATGACAGAAAATACCCAAAAGTGACACCATTCTAAAAACTGCACCCCTCAACGTGTTCAGAGCCACATTCAAGAAGTTTATTAACCCTTTAGGTACTTCACAAGAATTGAAGCAATGTGGAAGGAAAAAATTAACATTTAACTTTTTTTCCCAAAATTTTTCTTTCAACACAATTTTTTAAAATTTTGTCAAGGGTATCAGTAGAAAATGAACCACAATATTTGTTGTACAATTTCTCCTGAGTACAGCGATACCCCATGTGTGGGGGTAAACCACTATTTGGGCGCATGGCAGAGCTCGGAAGGGAAGCAGCGCCATTTGACTTTTTTGGCTGGAATTGAGATTGGACGCCATGTCGCATTTGGAGAGTCCCTGTGTGCCTAAACAGTGGAAACCCCCCACAAGTGACCCCATTTTGGAAACTAGACCCCCCAAGTAACTTATCTAAATGTGTAGTGAGAGCTTTGAACCCCCAAGGGCTTCACAGAAGGTTATAACGTAGAGCCTTAAAATTAAAAAATCATATTTTTTCCACAAAAATTATCTTTTCATCCCAATTTTTATTTTCCAAAGGATAAAAGGACCCCAAAAGTTATTGTGCAATTAGTCCTGAGTACGCTGATACCCCATATGTGGGGGTAAACCACTATTTGGGTGCATGGCAGAGCTCGGAAGGGAAGCAGCGCCATTTGACTTTTTTGGCTGGAATTGAGATTGGACGCCATGTCGCATTTGGAGAGTCCCTGTGTGCCTAAACAGTGGAAACCCCCCACAAGTGACCCCATTTTGGAAACTAGACCCCCCAAGGAACTTATCTAGATGTGTGGTGAAAGCTTTGAACCCCAAGGGCTTCACAGAAGGTTATAACGTAGAGCAGTAAAATTAAAAAATCATATCTTTTCCACAAAAATGATCTTTCCACCCCCAATTGTTATTTTCCAAAGGGTAACAGGACCCCAAAAGTTATTGTGCAATTTGTCCTGAGTACGCTGATACCCCATATGTGGGGGTAAACCACTATTTTGACGCATGGCAGAGCTGGAAAGGGAAGGAGCGCCTTTTTCAAATGCAGATTTTGATGGAATGGTCTGCGGGTGTCATGTCACGTTTGGAAAGCCCCTGATGTGCCTAAACAGTAGAAACCCCCCACAAGTGACTCCATTTTGGAAACTAGACCCCCCAAGGAACTTATCTAGATGTGTGGTGAGCACTTTGAACCCCCAAGTGCTTCACAGAAGTTTATAACGTAGAGCCGTGAAAATAAAAATATATATTTTTTTCCACAAAAATAATCTTTTTGCCCCAAATTTTTATTTTTATAAGGGTAACAGGAGAAATAGGACCCCAAAAGCTATTGTGCAATTTGTCCTGAGTACGCTGATATCCCATATGTGGGGGGGAACCACTATTTTGACGCATGGCAGAGCTCGGAAGGGAAGGAGCACCGTTTTTAAATGCAGATTTTGATGGAATGGTCTGCGGGTGTCATGTCACGTTTGGAAAGCCCCTGATGTGCCTAAAAAGTAGAAACCCCCACAAGTGACTCCATTTTGGAAACTAGACCCCCCCAAGGAACTTATCTAGATGTGTGGTGAGCACTTTGAACCCCCAAGGGCTTCACAGAAGTTTATAACGTAGAGCCGTGAAAATAAAAATATATTTTTTTCCACAAAAATAATCTTTTTGCCCCAAATTTTTATTTTTCTAAGGGTAACAGGAGAAATAGGACCCCAAAAGCTATTGTGCATTTTGTCCTGAGTACGCTGATACCCCATATGTGGGGGGGAACCACTGTGATCGCCTTACTGCGATCTTTGGGAGGCACAATGAACAAATCCACAAAAGGTGAAGAATTGGTTTTCTTTTTTACGCAGTTCCTCGTGCGGTATTAGTGATTAGGCGACTTTATTCCTCGGATCGGTGCGATTACAGCGATACCAGATTTATACTCTTTTTTTCATGTTTAGCTTCTGTCACACACTAAAAGATGCTTTTTTTTGGAATAATTTTTTGTAAGAAATTTTTGCATCGCCGTATTTTGAGAGCTATAATTTTTCCATATTTCGGCCGACAGAGTTATCTATGGGCTTATTTTTTGCGGGACGAGCTGACGTTTTTTATTGGTACCATATTCAGGCACATAACGTTTTTTGATCGTTTCCTATTCCGATTTTTGTGGAATCAGAATGAACAAAAACCAGCAATTCAGGAATTTTTTTTTTTTTTTTTTTTCCTCCGTTCCGTGTGTTGTAAAATTGATAAAGCAGCTTTATTCTTCGGGTCACTACGGTTACGGCGATTCCTCATTTATATATTTTTTTTTATGTTTTGGCGTTTTTTACACAATAAAAAATTTTATAGAAAAAATAATTATTTTTGCATCAGTTTATTCCGCGAGCTATAACTTTTTTATTTTTTCGCTGATGATGCTGTATAGCGGCTTGTTTTTTGCGGGACAAGATGACGTTTTCAGCGGTACCATGATTATTTATATCTGACTTTTTGATCGCGTGTTATTGCACTTTTTCCAAGCGGTATAATGATACAGCTTGGAAAAAGTATAATTTACTACTTTTTTGTGTTTTTTTTTTTTTTTTACGGCTTTCACTGAAGGGGTTAACTAGGGTTACGCTTTTATAGATGGGATTTTTACGGACGTGGCGATACCTAACGTGTATGTTTTTTGTTTTTTATTTTTTTTATTACATAAAAATGTGTATTTTTTAGGGGATTTTTTTAAAATTATTTTTTAATATTTTTTTTACAATTTTTTTAAAAAAAATGATTTTTTTTAACTTGTCCCTTTATGGGACTTTCACTTTTTTTACTTTTTATTGCAGTTACAATGCATTGCAATGCTCTGGCATTGCAATGCATTGTACCTATGGGGAAAGCTGCTGTGACATGATCACAGCAGCTTCCCGTAGCTAGATGACCCGGAGGTTGTCATGACAACCCCCGGGTCATCAAGGCAGAGATCAGGCCCTGCAAATACATTGCGATGGCGCTGATCTGAGGCAGAGGGAGCTCCCGACCCTCTGCCTCCCCCCCTGAGCTCTGCGATCGCGCTCGATCGCAGCAGTCAGGGGGTTAACAGCCAGGGGCGGTGGGGGCTCCGCTCCTGGCTGTCAGTGCAGGAAGCCTGGCCACTGCAGCGCCGGCTCCTGCACTGATCGCGCTGGGGAAGCTGAAATTTCAGCTTCTCCTGCACGATCGCTGCTGTGTTTGGTCAGTCAGATTGACTGACCAATCACAGCGCTGTGGGTGCGGGGACCGACGGAAAGGTCCCCGCACCGCTTGCCGTGCCTGTCAGCTGTCTGTGACAGCTGTCGGCACTGATCTACCACTGCGTGTTTACACGCAGTGGTAGATCAAAGCCATGACGTGCAGAGTCCGTCCTGGTGCCGGAACTGGCACCTTGCCATGACGGACTCTGCACGTCAGTGGACATTAAGGGGTTAAGATCTGGGGAGTTTCCAGGCCATGGACCCAAAATCTCTGTTTAGTTCCCTGAGCCATTTAGTTATCACCTTTGCTTTATGGCAAGGTGCTCCATCATGCTGGAAAAGGCATTGTTGATCGCCAAACTGCTCTTGGAGGGTTGGGAGAAGTTGCTCTTGGAGGGCATTCTGGTACCATTCTTTATTTATGGCTGTGTTTTTAGGCAAGACTGTGAGAGAGCCGATTCCCTTGGCTGAGAAGCAACCCCACACATGAATGGTTTCAGGATGCTTAACAGTTGGCATGAGACAAGACTGGTGGTAGCGCTCACCTTGTCTTCTCCGAATGAGGCGTTTTCCCGATGTCCCAAACAATCGAAAAGGGGATTCATCAGAGAAAATAACTTTACCCCAGTCCTCAGCAGTCCACTGCCTGTACCTTTTGCAGAATATCAGTCTGTCCATGATGTTTTTTCTGGAGAGAAGTGGCTTCTTTGCTGCCCTCCTTGAGACCAGGCCTTGCTCCAAGAGTCTCAGCCTCACAGTGCGTGCAGATGCACTCACACCTGCCTGCTGCCATTCCTGAGCAAGCTCTGCACTGCTGGTAGCCCGATCCCGCAGCTGAAACACTTTTAAGAGACGGTTCTGGCGCTTGCTGGTCTTTCTTGGGCGCCCTGGAGCCTTTTTGGCAACAATGGAACCTCTCTCCTTGAAGTTCTTGATGATGTGATAGATTGTTGACTGAGGTGCAATCTTTCTAGCTGCGATACTCTTCCCTGTTATGCCATTTTTGTGCATTGCAATGATGACTGCACGTGTTTCTTTAGAGATAACCATGGTTAACAGAAGAGAAACAATGATGCCAAGCACCAGCCTCCTTTAAAAGTGTCCAGCGGTGTCATTGTTACTTAATCATGACAGATTGATCTCCAGCCATGTCCTCATCATTCCCAAACCTGTGTTAATGAAGCAATCACTGAAAAGAGGTTAGCTGGTCCTTTTAAGGCAGGGCTGCAATGATGTTGAAATGTGTTTTGGGGGATAAAGTTCATTTTCTAGCCAAATATTGACTTTGCAAGTAATTGCTGTTAAGCTGATCACTCTTTATAACATTCTGGAGTATATGCAAATTGTCATTAGAAAAAGTGAAGCAGTAGACTTTGTAAAAATTCATATTTGTGTCATTCTCAAAACTTTTGTCCATGACTGTATGACATTAGGAGCGTGCCTGATGATGTCAGCACGCCCGATGATATCAGGATTGCGTCTTCATGATGACTTCCGGGTTATAGAGGATGACTGTATTAAACGGTCGCACTTTCTCCCTATCTGACGGCTGTGCCAACTGTGCTCACGACAACAGACAGACCTTCTTGCGGTTCCTGGATCATCAGGATGGACGAGCCCGCAGTCTCCAGAAGCGATCACCCTGAAGATACGATTCCTCCTCCAAAAATATTCCATGGCTCCTGACGGGGTGAGTGACCCCTGTGAAAGTCCATGTTTTTAATGCTTCTGTATTAGAGTAGGTCTAGGAAGTATCACTAAAACTACATACAAGGAATGTGCATTGTGTACAGCCAAATTACCAGATGCATGGGATAAGAGACACTGACAGTCTTGTCACCTCTGTAAAAGTACATCTTTTTAATGGGGGTAGTAATCTTCCGTCATATAGAATAGGCCTAGGACGTGTAAATAGGAAAGCTACCATGTCACATCAAAATTCATGAATACTTCTATATTTATTTCATAACAGCAGGTCTGTACGTATGGGTTAATGTTTCTGTCAAGATCTTGTTCACTGCCTATAAAATTACAAAATACTTACCGTATATACTCATGTATAAGCCGACCCGTGTATAAGCCGACCCCCCTAATTTTGCCACAAAAAACTTGGAAAACTTATTGACTCGCGTATAAGCCGGGTGTATAAGTTGCCGTCCTGCTCTGTGCTCCCCATCCAGCTCTGTGCGCCCCCATTCTCCTCTGTGCTCCCCTCCTCCTGCTCCATTATCCTGTCCTGCTCTGTGCTTTCCATCCTCCCGTCGTGCTCCCCCATCCAGCTCTGCACTCCCCCATTCTCCTCTGTGCCCACCCCCGTTCTGCTCCGTGCTCTCCGTCCTCCCCCCGTTCTGCTCCGTGCTCTCCGTCCTCCCCCGTTCTCCGTGCTCTCCTTCCTCCCCCCCCCCCGTTCTGCTCCGTGCTCTCCGTCCTCCCCCCGTTCTGCTCCGTGCTCTCCGTCCTCCCCCCGTTCTGCTCCGTGCTCTCCGTCCTCCCCCCGTTCTGCTCCGTGCTCTCCGTCCTCCCCCCC
This sequence comes from Oophaga sylvatica, assembly GCA_033576555.1. NCBI lineage: Eukaryota > Metazoa > Chordata > Amphibia > Anura > Dendrobatidae > Oophaga > Oophaga sylvatica. Next base: position 403,207,981 of record JARQOD010000002.1, read on the forward strand.
CCGTTCTGCTCCGTGCTCTCCGTCCTCCCCCCGTTCTGCTCCGTGCTCTCCGTCCTCCCCCCCCGTCCTGCTCCGTGCTCTCCGTCCTCCCCCCCCCGTCCTGCTCCTTGCTCTCCGTCTCCCCCGTTCTGCTTCCGTGCTCTCCGTCCTCCCTCCGTTCTGCTTCCGTGCTCTCCGTCCTCCCCCCGTTCTGCTCCGTGCACTCCGTCCTCCCCCCGTTCTGCTCCGTGCTCTCCATCCTACCCCCCCGTCCTGCTCCATGCTCCTTGTCCTCCTCCATGCTCCCCCCCCCATCCTCCCTCCATCATATTCACCCTCCCCGTGCCATCGCTGAACGTCCCGGCGGCAATCCTGCGTTCTCCCCGGCTTCCTGCAGCTCTCCAGCGCTGAGCGGTGACGTAATACTGCTCATTAAGGCCATGAATATGGAGGCCACGCCCATGGGAGTGGCGTTGCGTCCATATTACATGACCTTAATGAGCGGGTATTATGTCACCGCTCAGCGCTGGAGAGCTGCAGGAAGCTGGGGAGAACGCAGGATTGCAGGGTCGTTCAGCGATGGCACGGGGAGGGTGAGTATGATGTCCCAGCCACCGGCTCCTGCCGCTGCATGCCCTCGCCCGCTGGTTTCTGCCCTATGACTCGTGTATAAGCCGAGGGGGCATTTTCAGCACAAAAAAAGGTGCTGAAAATCTCGGCTTATACACGAGTATATACGGTATATAAATGTTAATTTAAACATCATTAACATGAAAAAATAAGGCATGAATATATTCTAACAAGCATTTTTTGACCATGTTTACCAAGATAGATACATTTTAATGCAAACAAAAAGCAAAAGAGGAAAAAAGGAGTTAAGGAGAAAAAAAAACGCAACATTTCTGTAGTTTACTGGAGTGTTGCCTTTTTCGTGGCAATCCCCTCCATCAGGTGAGTCTCGGTGCTTGCAGCTCTATCTAGTCGTTCTCCCTTCCTTGTTCTCCACCAGGACACGGTGGTCTTGTGTCCAGTTCCAACCTTTCTCACTAAGGTGGTTTCCCCTTTACACCTGAACGAGAATATAGGCCTTCCCTTGTTTTGTCAAGTCTCCCTCTCACCTACTGGAGCTGTCTTCATACAAACTGGATCTTGTCTTGCCCTATGTCTCTATCTTTCCAGGACAGCATCTTTCGCTCGTTGTATCCACTCTGGCATCCTGGAAGCGTATAGATTAAAGGATAGACCGCCCCCACTTGGGGTCACTGCTTAATCCAACCGTTCTGTGGGGGCCTCCTGCGCCGTTATTCATCAAAGCTCTGCTTTGCAGCTATGCAAGGCTGCTACCTGGTCCTCTGTCCATATTCCCAAATTTTAGAAAGTGCACACCTATGACTCTGCAGATGCGAGCTTAGGCAGGAAGGTTATGCAAGCAGCAATAGCCTGGGCTCACACTTGAGCTATGGCTTCTTCCTTTGACCTCCCACCCTTGGGACTGCTTTAGGATGACCCATTGTTTCCTATGTCCCCCAATGAAGCGATAGAGAAAATAAGATTTTGAATACTCGCACTAAAAATGTTTTCTCTGAGCTTTCATTGGGAATGCAGGACCCTCCATTGTTTGTTCCAATGGGCCAGTTTGAAGCTTTTCCTTTCCTTTGTTTCTTCTCCTACTTCTTTCTAACTGATTACACCCACTAACTGGAACCAATGTAATGTGCTGAAGAGGAGTTAATTTTGTTTACCTAGTGGCAGCAGCATATACCCCCCATGTCCCTTAATGAAAACACCAAGAATTATTTTACAGTGAGTACCCAAAATCTTCTGTTTTTCATCACCATATTTTAAGATCTATACATTTTTCTATATTTCTGTTGACAGAAAGGGCTTTTTTTTTTTGCGGGCTAAGTTGACATTTTTATTGGTACCATATCCAGGAATATAACATTTTTGATCACTTTCTATTCTGATTTTATTGGAGGCAAAATGAACAAAAAACAAATTATTTTTTTTATGCTGTTTACCCTGTGGTAAAAATAAGTTTCTCTTTCCCCCATGACAGCACCACGGAGAGAGAGGATCCTCCCTTCAGGGACAGGAAACCTACAGATAAAAGGGCAGTACCTTTCCCTTGCATCAGTTGGTTTCCAGTCCCTTAATGGGGAACCTTCAGTTCGGCGGTACCTTGTTGAAGAGTCCGGATGAAGATGGTCCAGGCCCGGCCAGTCCGGTTCAGGCAGCGGGGAGGCCCCTGCCGCGACTGGTGCGGTGCCTGAAGCCGCCACCGCTGGGACTGAGCGGTCTTGTAGGGTGATTTGGGGGGAGCGCAGCCGTCGCACCAGATCTGGGTGCAGGGCTTCCGGACGGCGTATGCACGGAAACGTCGAAGCACACACTGATGAAACAGCTGGGGAAGTCACTACAGAGGAGATTCAAAAAGGGAAGCGTGAAGACGTTCCTTACTGCAAGCAGTCCCAGGCATGATGGAGGACAGCGAACTGCAGCACCCGAAGCAGCAGCCACAGCGGCAGAAACCGAAAACGTATGTTTCCGCATGTAAGCAGAGTGGACGTTCCAGCAGCCATTCTACGCAGCGCATCAGGAAATCCGGCACGATGGACTAATCTCCATCTTTAAAAGCCCCTTATTGGATCCTATCCCTCCTCCAGAACCGGTACCCGCGGCTGCGTCTGATTAGTGAGTAGTCTTCGTGAAAGTTCACCTTGTAATTGGGGTTCCCTTCTCTTCTTTCGTTATTTAGGGAAGGAAGAGATTGTGAAAATCATAGCACAGATGTTGCCCCATGTGTAATAATTACCTGGTACAAGAGGCTATGCCATTCCTGCATTCTGAACTAAAATCTGTAATGAAATTGGAGGTCGAACGTGCCTTTAGATCCCTCATCCAGGGAGATAAAGTCAGAGAGCAAAAAAACGCCAATTACACGCCTTGTGTTGTGAATGTTTTGTAGACTGGGTCATTCTGGACGTAGCTATACCAAATGTGTACTTTTTTGTTTTCACATAAATATACAGTACAGACCAAAAGTTTGGACACACCTCATTCAAAGATTTTTCTGTATTTTCATGACTATGAAAATTGTGCATTCACACTGAAGGCATCAAAACTATGAATTAACACATGTGGAATTATATACTTAACAAAAAAGTGTGAAACAACTGAAATTATGTCTTATATTCTAGGTTCTTCAAAGTAGCCACCTTTTGCTTTGATAACTGCTTTGCACACTCTTGGCATTCTCTTGATGAGCTTCAAGAGGTAGTCACCGGAAATGGTCTTCCAACAGTCTTGAAGGAGCTCCCAGAGATGCTTAGCACTTGTTGGCCCTTTTGCCTTCACTCTGCGGTCCAGCTCATCCCAAACCTTCTCGATTGGGTTCAGGTCTGGTGACTGTGGAGGCCAGGTCATCTGGCGTAGCACCCCATCACTCTCCTTCCTGGTCAGATAGCCCTTTCACAGCCTGGAGGTGTGTTTGGGGTCATTGTCCTGTTGAAAAATAAATGATGGTCCAACTAAACGCAAACCGGATGGAATAGCATGCCGCTGCAAGATGCTGTGGTAGCCATGCTGGTTCAGTATGCCTTCAATTTTGAATAAATCCCCAACAGTGTCACCAGCAAAGCACCCTCACACCATCACACCTCCTCCTCCATGCTTCACGGTGGGAACCAGGCATATAGAGTCCATCCATTCACCTTTTCTGTGTCGCACAAAGACACGGTGGTTGGAACCAAAGATATCAAATTTGGACTCATCAGACCAAAGCACAGATTTCCACTGGTCTAATGTTCATTCCTTGTGTTCTTTAGCTCAAATAAGTCTCTTCTGCTTGTTGCCTGTCCTTAGCAGTGGTTTCCTAGCAGCTAGTTTACCATGAAGGCCTGCTGCACAAAGTCTCCTCTTAACAGTTGTTGAAAAGAATGTGTCTGCTGCTAGAACTCTCTGTGGCATTGACCTGGTCTCTAATCTGAGCTGCTGTTAACCTGCGATTTCTGAGGCTGGTGACTTGGATAAAGCAGAGGTGACTCTTGGTCTTCCTTTCCTGGGGCGATCCTCATGTGAGCCAGTTTCTTTGTAGCGCTTGATGGTTTTTGCTACTGCAGTTGGGGACACTTTCAAAGTTTTCCCAATTTTTCGGACTGACTGACCTTCATTTCTTAAAGTAATGATGGCCACTCGTTTTTCTTTACTTAGCTGCTTTTTTCTTGCCATAATACAAATTCTAACAGTCTATTCAGTAGGATTATCAGCTGTGTATCCACCAGACTTCTTCACAACACAACTGATGGTCCCAACCCCACTTATAAGGCCAGAAATCCCACTTATTAAACCTGACAGGGCACACCTGTGAAGTGAAAACTATTTCCGGTGACTACCTCTTGAAGCTCATCAAGAGAATGCAAAAAGTGTGCAAGCGTCATCAAGCAAAGTGGCTACTTGAGACCTAATTAAGCAAATCAGTTGTTACACACTTTATTAAGTAATATTCCTGTATTCATTTTGATCAGAACCTCAGAAAACAATATAAAGCAAATTAGATTGTACAGTTGTTACACACTCTTATATATTAAGTATATAATTCCACATGTTGATGAATTACATATTGTAATTTTGATGCCCATTTCAGTGTGAATGTACAATTTTCATAGTCATGAAAAAACAGAAACATCTTTGAATGAGGTGTGTCCAAACTTTTGGTCTGTACTGTACATATTTAGTGTTTTGTTGTTGTTTTTTTAATCTCCATGGTGTTTTTTTTATTTTGTGATTTATTTTAACTTTTTTTTTTTACGTAGTCCCTCTGTTGGACTTTATATTCGTGATCAGAGTAATAAAAGTTAATGTGTTGCAGTGCACCAGCACTGAACTGCCAGTGTAACACTGACAGGTACAATGCATAACACTTTTTAGACCATGCTCTAACAGGCTGACAGACCAGTAGGTCATTATTTGACTACCTGCTGTCATGGCAACCATCAGACCCCCACAATTGGGCACCCCTGCAAACTTATCGAGTGGGAGAGTGAGTTCCCTCCCTCTCCTAGCATTCTAAATTCTGAGATCACTATTGATCCTAGCATTTAAGAGGGTAAAACAGAAAGGACAGTGTGGGCACCTCCCCTGGCTATGACTGCCAGGGCTCGGTTATCCCTAAAACCGATCTACTGGCGGCGATCATGCAGGCACAACTCCCATGATCGCCAGGACATAGCAGTACATCCATTTGCTGGAACACACTTAAAAGTAGGATGTACCGGTATGTCCAATGTCGGGAAGGGGTTATAGGGCACCTGCAGGTTTGCTTCATTGTTTGAGACCATATGCTTCTGGCATCTGGGGACTATGATGACTAGTCCAAGAGGCCAGTCTCTGATTACTTTGGCCCACTCTACTCCTTTTGACTGACAGGTCTCTCTGTGTGTGTGCAGGAGCGGACTCTGACATCTTGGAGCCCCAGCACGCGTTGGGTGGTGACGCTGTCCTTGCCTTCCTGCCTGCAAGGGCCACACTCCACCTCCAGACCCGGTGCAGCCACATCGGCAGTATATCCTTGTGTGTGTATGTATGTATAGACCTTCTAGTCATAGTGGGAAAGTAGAAGCTACCGGGGAATGACCTGTTGGACTAGTGATCCAAGCCAGATAGTACACCAGGCAGATTTTCAAAGTATACACTAGGGAATATTTATCAATGCTCCTATATAATCCTGAAAGCCATATTTATTAAGCCACTGTGGCATATTTCACTTCTCTATATTCTTTGGTTGTTCCTATAAGCCAGATGGGGCGGTCTCAGTGGTTAGCACTGTTGCTTTGCAGTGTGTTGGAGTCCTGGGTTCAAATTCCATCAAGGACAACATCTGCAAGGAGTGTGTATGTTCTCCCCGTGTTGCCTCGGTTTCCTCCAGGTTCTCTGGCTTCCTTCCACACCCTAAGATATACTGAGGGGGAATTTAGTTTGTGAGCCCAATAGGAACAGCGATGACAATATCTGTAAAGTGCTTTGGTATTTGATGGCTCTATATAAGTAAGCATAATAAATTTAATAACAATATGTATATTTTTGGCTATTAGGAGAATTGATGTGTGCCGTAATATGCTATCCCTACAGGGCTGTCTGTTTACTTGAAAGGTTTGAATACTGATATTTCTTCAGACTAGTTTTGGAGCAGACACCTTGTATACTCAATAAGATACACACAGATCATCTGAGGCCTCTTTCACACTTCAGTCGTTCGATGTCAGTCAAAATGTCAAAGTGTGAAAAAAACGGATCTGCATTTTTTTTTTTTTTTGGCGGATCCGTTTTTTCCCATTGACTTGCATTAGTGACTGATGGGCGTCCGTTGTATCCGTCAAATGACGGATTCTTAATAATTTTGGCGTCCGTCGGTTTTTGAAAACGTACACTGGGACGTTTTTTGTGTGCGTCGAAAAGGTGGACCATGACGGATCCGTCGCGTCCGACGATTTTTATAATGGACGCCTATGGGTGGCGGATCTGTCTTCATCAGTTTTTGGCGGAATCCGACAGCGGATCCGTTCTTGTATGCAGAAAATGCTGGAAAAAGTCTCTCTCTCTTTCTCTCCTTTTCCAGCCATGTTCAGCCTGCATTTCTCGGGTTCAACACTTCATAATGGATCCGTCAAAAAACTGATCCGCTCCATCCGTTTTTGCAAATTTACAACGGATCCGTTTTCAACTGACGTCGAACGACTGAAGAGTGAAAGAGGCCTGAGAGGTTAGGTTCATAGTGGAAGTGTTGCAAATTTTCAGACCTGATTTCCTGACAAAATCGGTAGCATTAGATGGATACATCTCTAACAGATTTCATTCACAATATGCAGAAAAATGTGTGCTAATTAGTGTTGAGCGATACTGCTCAATATCTAAAAATATCGTATCGAAATGGTATCGCCGATATCACTAAATATCGTCGATATCCGATTCCGATTCCGGAAGTCCAATGTAAGTCTATGGGAACCAAATATCGACATTAAAAAAAACCTTCTTGCCTTGTTGGTTAATTGTACATGAAGGAAAACAACAAAGACTAATGTAGAATGTATTGGGGGAGGTTGAGGAGACAATAAAGGCATACATGTTTAACCCAATGCATTGGAATAGCATTAATATATTTTTTTTTGGAAATACGTTTGGATTGACTAACAAATTGACAATGTTGTTAACCTTTTTTCTATTTTGGCGAATATGTATGTTTCACAACTTCCATGCTCTTCACCTTTTTAACTTTTGCCAGTGCCACACTTTCTCCTTCATAATCTTCAGCAGCAGCATCATCTTTCTCATCAAATTATTCTTCATCTTCACCTTCTTAATCTTCTTCTTAAACTTCTTGCTATTCATGTTTTTGTTTACATTACTCATTGTTATTATTAAACTAATTAATCTTCTTCATATTCAAATTCTTCATCTTCTTCCTCTTCATCTTCTTCATCATATTCTTATTTGTGACAGAGATTCCTGTACTTGTAATCTGTAAAAGTATGAATTGTTCATCCTTCCGTTCTTGCTGTCACAAAAGATTTAAATTACAACAGTATTTGTCCGTGTTCAGTTTAGCCTGCAGCAGCAGCAGGCATTTTCCAGGGGCACCACGAGGAGGAACGGACTCACCCCCATACACTGCTTAGTCTTCTTCTGCTTAGAATTTAGAGCATATATTTTGCTCTTCATTTTGGTCTTATACTTCATGTTCTTCTGCTTTTTGATCTTTTGCTTATTCTTCTGTCTCTTGTTCTGTATCTTGTAGTTTGTCTTAACCTTCTTTGTCCTGTTGGTGATTTCTTCTTCTGTGGTACTTGTTTTATTTTTTCTGGTGGTGTTTAGGTCGTTGTTGGTCAGACGTGTCGTTCTGGTCTCTCTTCTGGAGGTGGTCTTTAAGGTCGCTAATGGAGTCCGAGAGAACACAGCTGACTGTTACTGGAACCTGACGGGTATCAGATGGAGAAGAGGACAATGGAAAACGAGGACCAGCTAGACTGTGACTGGACCCGTACGGGTAGCAGGAAGGAAAACGAGGCCAAAGTCACAACAGGTACCAGCGAGACGTGTACCTGTGACACGGTTACTAAGCAGGAGGTACCTGTGCTCCAAAGCACTACCAAGGACCAGCAGACGTTGCTGGAACTCGGATACGGAGATGGAGGCACCTAGGCCAAAGGCACTGGGGAGAACCACTTGACGGTACTGGACCCCGGACGGGTAGCAGAAGGAAAAGAGGCAATGTCACAACCGAGTACCAGCTGACGTTACTGTGACACGGTTACTAAGCAGGAGGTACCTGTGCTCCAAAGCACTACCAAGGACCAGCAGACGTTGGTGGAACTCGGATACGGAGATGGAGGCACCTAGGCCAAAGGCACTGGGGAGAACCACTTGACGGTACTGGACCCCGGACGGGTAGCAGAAGGAAAAGAGGCAATGTCACAACCGAGTACCAGCTGACGTTACTGTGACACGGTTACTAAGCAGGAGGTACCTGTGCTCCAAAGCACTACCAAGGACCAGCAGACGTTGCTGGAACTCGGATACGGAGATGGAGGCACCTAGGCCAAAGGCACTGGGGAGAACCACTTGACGGTACTGGACCCCGGACGGGTAGAACGCACCCATGAAAATGTAAGTTGACAGGACGCAAGCCGTCCGCAGTTACCGAATCACACAGTCCTACAGTGGGTGCTTATCCTATTGTCACAATGGAAACCGCCTTTATTTACATATCCCACAGCACACATAGGAATCACCTAAACTGCAGGCACCATAGAGTCGGCTAACCCGAATGCAACACGACAGCACAACTTATTGGAGGATAATTGACGTTCACACTGCCAGGAAACAGCTGTCGTGCTGTAACCAGGCTGGCCAGGAGTCAGTACCCCTGCCAATTACTTACGAGCAACAAATGGCGGTGTTGTAGCCCAGGGAGTAGAGTTCAGGTGGTAGAAAGATGAACATAACAGGAGACATGGAAAACGTTGCCAAACAGTTATTTAATCTGAAAACGGACAGGCAAATTCAGGTGAGATCCATGCCTTGTTCATTTTCAGAAAAGTAAGCCGGTCTACATTCTCTGAGGATAGTCGCATGCGACGGTCTGTTACTACACCACCTGCAGCACTAAAGACACGCTCAGATAATACACTGGCAGCAGGGCAAGCCAGCACCTCCAATGCATACTGGCTAAGCTCTGGCCATGTATCCAACTTAGAGACCCAAAATTTGAAAGGGGAAGAGGCATCTGGGAGTACACTTAGAGGGAAAGCCAAGTAGTCTGTCACCATCTTACGGAAACGTTTCTTCCTGGTGACTGGAGCCGTCTCGGATGGTGTAGACCTTGCTGGCGCTGTCACAAAACTTTGCCACATTTGTAACATACAGTTCTTGCCCTGTGCAGAGGCGCTGCTTCTGCTCCCTCTTGTTGTAGAGGTGTCTACACTGCCTCGACGCACAGAGCTGCTTTGTAAAGCAGTAGCAGCAGCAGCAGCTCTCTCGGCTGGAATGTACAACAGTATGGATTGCACCAGTGTGTCTTGGTACTCCTGCATTTTATGGTCCCGGTTCACCGGTGTGATGAGGGTTTGTAAGTTGTCCCGGTAGCGAGGGTCTAGGAGGGTGTACACCCAATAATCTGACGTGCTGAGAATGTGGGCGATGCGGCGGTCGTTCTCAGGCACTGAAGCATGAAATCAACCATGTGCTGCAGACTCCCAACTGGCCAACAAAGGCTGTCCTCTGGAAGAGGCGTCATCTCTGTCTCCTCTGCATCACCCCACCCTCGCTCTACATACTGACTACAGCGTTGTGTACCTCCCTCTGTAGGGATTTCTTCCTCCTCCATTGACTCCTCATCCTCCTCACAAAGTGAGCCCTGCCCAGCCCTTTGTGAGGAACCACGTTGCGCTGACTGTCCTGAAGGTAATTGAATTTGTGACTCCTCATCCACCTCTTCCTTTAGTGCTTTCAGTGATTTCTGAAGCAGGCAGATAAAGGGGACAGTCATGCTGACTAGTGCATCATCTGCACTCGCCATCCGCGTTGAGACATCAAACGCACGCAAAATGTCGCAGATGTCCTTCATAGAGGCCCACTCAGTAGTGGTGAAGTGTGAACGGCGCAAATTGCGAGTTGATTGCGCCTGTTGCAGCTGATACTCCATTACTGCTGGCTGCTGCTCACACAACCGCTCCAACATATGTAACGTGGAATTCCACCTGGTGGGTACGTCACATATGATGCGATGTTCAGGAAGGCGAAATCTGACTTGCAGAGCTGCAATGCGCGATCTGGCCATGCTGGAACGTCGCAAGTGAGCGCACTCTAGGTGGACCTTGTGCAGCAGTGCATCAAGATCCGGATAGTCCCTCAAAAAACTCTGCACGACCAAGTTGAGCACATGTGCCAGACATGGTATGTGAGTGAGGTTGCCAAGGCCCAGAGCTGCCACCAGATTTCGGCCATTGTCACACACTACCAAGCCTGGCTGGAGATTAGCTGACAAAAACCACACGTCGCTCTCCTGCTTGATGGCATCCCAGAGCTCCTGCGCTGTGTGGCTTCGATTCCCCATGGGAATTAATTTCAGTACGGCCTGTTGACGTTTGGCCACGGCTGTGCTCATATCGGTCGCAACAGGTAAGCGTTCACGGGTCCATGTGGAGGTATACCGTGACGGCTCGTGCAGCGATGATTCTGAGGAACTGGAGTAGGAGGAGGAATCAATGTGCACAGACTGGATTCCTGCAATCCTTGGAGTTGGCAGAACACGTACAGCGCCACTGGCAAGATCTGTACCCGGCTCCACAACATTGACCCAATGGGCAGTGAGGGAAAGGTATTGTCCCTGGCCATGGGTACTGGTCCACGCATCAGTGGTCAGGTGGACCCTGTTACTGACGGTGTTTAGTAGCGCATGTTTAATGTTTCCCTCGACATGTTTTTGCAGAGCAGGGACAGCTTGCCTGCTGAAATAAAATCGGCTTGGCACATTATATTGTGGGACTGCCAATGCCATAAAGTTCCTGAAACTGTCAGTCTCCAGCAGCCTGAATGACAGCATTTCAAGGGACAGGAGTTTTGCAAGGCCAGCATTCAGAGCCTGTGCTCGTGGATGGTTTGCCGAGTATGGCCGTCTTTTATCCCATGCCTGTGTTACCGATGGCTGTTTTTTGTTCTGGGAGTGTGACGATGACTGTGAACTTGCTGCAGTGGGTGGAATAACAGTTTCTCTATGGACAACAGTGACCGAGGTTCTTCCATGGAGATCCTGTGAGGAAGCCGAAACAGGTGTGTGAGAGCTGGAGGTAGAGGCTCGAACATGACCTAAAGATGTAGGTGCTGCTGTAGGTTGGCCTACATCTCCAGTGTGTCTTTGGAACTCAGCTACGTGCTTTGTCCGTACATGTTTCCACATATTTGTGGTATTCAGGTTCCTGATATTTTTACCTCTTTTAACTTTTTGCTTACACAGCTTGCATTGAACATAGCAAATATCATCTATAAGTCTGTCAAAAAAGGACCACGCAGTGCAAGTCATGGGAGCGCCAATTTTGACAGTTCTAAGAGAACTGCTCCCAACAGGTGCCAAACTGGAGGCTACAGGCAAGCGAGTCTGCAGCCTACCTCTCCCTCCTCTTTGTACCGTTGGGACAATCTCTTCCTCAGAGCTGCTCCCACCACCTTCCTGTTGCTCACGCCATGTTGGGTCTCGGACTTCATCATCTCCACTACCCTCTTCCAACACCTGCTGCTGTTGGATGGTCTGGGCAGCACCATGCTCCACAAAACCTGGCACCTGAGTCTCATCATCATCATAAGATGCGTTCTGCGGTGTGCTGTCCATCGGCACTGGCTCACCCGCCTCTTCAGATTGAGAGAGACACAGCTGTTGTGCATCACTGCATACTCCCTCTTCTTCAAATTGCAGAATGCTGCTTGCCTGTGCCCGTGTTTGCGAGCCAACAGATTCTGAGAACAGAAGCAGAGACTCAGCTGGCTCCTGTACATAACTCTCTGACTGCCTGGGCAATTTGACAGGCGGTGAACAGACAGATGGTTGCTCAACAGTGTTGTGTTCCTGAGAGGAGGTGGAAGGAATTGAAGTCGATGCATTGGCTGCCATCCAACCAACAACGGCTTCAATTTGTTCTACCAGCAGCAGGGGGGCACGCCGAGCTCCTACCAAAGTGCGCATAAAGGAACGCTCACGGGGAAAACTGGTGGATGCTGTGTCACTGAGGGCGGCAGCAGCCACAGAATCCCCACGTCCTCTCCCTGCTGAAACTCCACGGCCACGACCACGTGCCTTACTCACTGACTTCTTCATCTTGGTAGATTGATAAAGAAAGTCAGAAAAGTTATAAGGCCTAAGTGTGGTTATTACGCAGAGACTGAAGTGAACACTGAAACACAACTGTTCACAATCTGTGAAAGGCTACTCCTTTGTCTACTTCTATAGTGTTTGCAACCAATGTATTGTATACGGATGGAAGCGCGTCACACTAATAGATTATATTTTAAATGGAATGGAGCAGAACCAATTGGAGATAAATGAAAAGGATGAGGCACTGAGACACGCTCAGCAGAGTACAAGCAGCAGTGCTTGAACAAGTAACTGGAGCGTGATGTGCACTCAAAAAATAAAAAACACAGACTGAAGTGAACACTGAAACACAACTGTTCACAATCTGTGAAAGGCTACTCCTTTGTCTACTTCTATAGTGTTTGCAACCAATGTATTGGATACGGATGGAAGCGCGTCACGCTAATAGTTAAATTGCATGGAGCTACAAGAATTACACTGAAGGAAAAAAAAGAGTCTGTGAGTGACATGTGCAGATGCCTACAGACAGCGTTGCATGCAGAGCAAACTGCAGCGTCACCTGCACTCACACACACCTTGCAGAGCTGTTAAAACAACACTGCAGGCAAAAGGAAGCTTTACACAGCGGTTGGTGCTAGCCTGCCTACAGCACAGTACACTAAATCGCAATCTCTAACTGTTCCTCAGAGTCAGCACAGCAGCGTTCTGTCCCTTACTGAATTCACAGCACAGTGACGCTAAAATGGCGGCGGCGCCTTTTATACTGCATTCTGACATCATTTCAGCATCCAATCACAGCCATGCCATTAGTTAACATGACCGCAGCAGTACAGGATGTGCCCACACTTCTTAGGATTCCTCATTGGCTGACTAAAATCACATTGCCTCGCAAAGAATTATGGGAACTTCCGATTCCGGTATTCGATAAGACGAAAATATCGAAACAAATTATTGAAAGGCCGATAGAGCTAATATCGGCCGATATCCGATATTTGCAGTATCGCATCGCTCAACACTAGTGCTAATTGACATTACTAATTGACAATAAGCTGTCATATCTTTGGTCATCAAGAGTTTTGTGGATTTTTCTCATGAAGTACAATAGGGAAGTCAAAATTGTTGGTGATTTTGCTGTAGAATATCTTTGGATCTGCAGAAAAATCTGCAAGGTCTAAATGAGAGGATAAAAAAAGCTTATTCATATGGTCTGCATAATTTTACAGACAATATAATTATGTATTGCAGCAAGTAGAGTTCCCTAAATTAAATATTTAAATCCCGTTCTAATACCTTTTGTAGCTAATACTCTAAGAATCGTTTATAACCTGTTACAAATTGTGTTGGCTTCAGAAATGGTTAGGAGTCACACCCTGCATATATGCCATCTACTTACTATTTTCTAAATGTAAAGGGTCACACATAATGTAATAAACTATACTACACTGTGCAGGGTGGATTTGATTTAAATCAAACTGATTTAAATCACGATTTAAATCACGATTTAAATCACTAGTCAGTAAGGCTAGATTTAAATCAGTGATTTAAATCAAAGTTTCTACCAGACCGGTATATCTAATTTCATCAAGTGCGATATGCCCCAGACCGGTGTATCTAATCCCATAATGCGATACACTACACTCAGCCCTGTATCTAGATACATGCAGTGTGTCATGTGCTGTGAATAATCCCAGTGTGTGATACTCTCCACGTATCTGTGCTCAGTTTATAATACAGCGAGCAGCATGGACTAACAGAATAGATGCTGCCGGTCGTCCTCAGTGACAGCCTACTTGTCAGTATCACTGGCAGTCCCCAACAAAATGGCTCTGCTGTGTGAGCCTAAACTACATCCTCTGTTATTACAAACACCTAGTAACAGAGGAGAGAAGTCACACGTGATCATTTTCTTGTCTGCTTGCCCTTCCTCCTCCTCACACTTAGATTCACATTCTTCTTGTGTTGTGCAGATCTATTCCACTCCAAACAATCAGAAACATTGTCTAACTTCTTGGACTTGGCACTGAAGGGGTTGATTCTGTATTCATAGGTTTGTAGAACAATAGGATTAAGGTCTTTTTCTCAACTCTGTTCATGTTGTAACATTTTTGCCGTGAAGAAGAGGCTGGAGTCAAATTCCGCTTTTGAGAACTGCGTAAGTAAAGCGAGCGTCTGTGATAACATAGGAGAGAAACTGCCCACTAATCCTACAGAAACCTCTGGAAGAGCATGGCATTGTGAATGTTACACATATACAGCCTTTTTTTGATTAAACCAGAACTCTGGGTGACATGTTTAAACATAGTTCCAAAATGGAACAGGGCAACTCTCTATCATTTAATATACCACAAAGAATTAGAGCTTCCAGCCCAAATAGAGACATGAGGCAATAATATATATAAAAGATACAAACTTTATTTAACAAATATTACTAAAATGTTCACAATATTGTAAATTTAAGATGAGAGGTACAATGGTGAGTAGGAAGATATAAACACCTGTCGCACAAAAAATCAGCACATCTGAATCCAAAAAGTGGTCTATCAAGCACAGTATATCAGATAATGTTGAAATAAATCAGTCAATTTAGTATCCGGACAGGAAAACAATATATATTCCCAAAGTGGGGTAATATATCATTCCATATAATATGTGGGATAATTAATCCATCATATCCTGCCTGGAGCATAAATGTGCCAAAGAGTAAGACACACTGCCCCCCGAGGAAGCTCAAGGAGCGAAACGTGCGTCGGGGCACGTACCTGGTCCGTTACATTTCCCCAGTATGGGTAAGCACTTTCCAGCATCTTTTTCCGCAGCTGACATGGCACCTCACAGGAGCTGGTAGATGTGTGGGGGGGATTTTCTTTCTTTTTTCTGTCCCCCTCTTCTCTCTAATGCCATATCAGATCTATCTGTCTTACTCTTTGGCACATTTATGCTCCAGGCAGGATATGATGGATTAATTATCCCACATATTATATGGAATGATATATTACCCCACTTTGGGAATATATATTGTTTTCCTGTCCGGATACTAAATTGACTGATTTATTTCAACATTATCTGATATACTGTGCTTGATAGACCACTTTTTGGATTCAGATGTGCTGATTTTTTGTGCGACAGGTGTTTATATCTTCCTACTCACCATTGTACCTCTCATCTTAAATTTACAATATCACATATACAGCCTTTATTGTACTGAGTTAAACAACTCAGCTTTATCTCATGATGGAAGAACCTTTGGATGGTAAAATATTTTCCTCAAAAAGCAGTTTATTGAAAAAAATCCGATTTAAATCAAAAAAATCCGATTTAAATCAAAAAAATCCGATTTTTTTGATTTTTTTAAAAAAATCATTGATTTTTATCCACCCTGACACTGTGCCTGGTCTCATGCCTGTCTCTACAAGCCTGCCTCCTGTGAAAAGATGACATAATGGCCGGAGGTCAGATTATATAGAGACCAGGGATTGCTGCTGTTTACACGGACATTGGCATCAACTTCTTAACAATTTGGTACAATTTGTGCAGGATGGCTGGAGAAATTACATTTGAACACTGTGGACATACCTGTAAACTTGGCTATTTTATTAGTAAAGAATTGTGTTTTACTTAGGATGAAGAAAGTCTAAAGTGCGTCTTGGCTGCTGTGGACAAAGCCAGTGGCTTCTGCTTTGGGGAGGATAATCGATCACTTGGAAATCTTATGTCTGTAGCGATGGGAGCAGATTTCCATTTCACATCGTATCCTTTTCTTACAAGTAAATATGGCCATGGGCATAATATTCAGCCTAGTATTTTAGAAAAGGTAAAAATGAAATACTAGAGATGAGCGGATCACTTCACACAACCATGGTCCCAGTTAGTGCTTTCCGGCTGTGCACAGGAGCTGCCAAATTTACTTACCTTCTGGGATCCCAGGCACGGCTTATGATTAGGCAAGACTGGCAAGATGTCACCTGTGCACTGCATAGATAACATATTTCCAGGCTGGCAAATCAAACGCAGCACCAGGGAACTTGGAAGATCAGGAAATTCATGCAGCTCCTGTCTACAGCCAGAGAGCACTGACCTGGACCATGGTTGTGTGAAATGATCCGCTCATCTCTATTAAATACTCTTGCAACCTTCCTATTACTTAGCAGATTTAGACTTTTCCTTTCATCATATTGCTGGTTAGGCATTGATTTGAATCATTATTATATAGCCTATAAGATCTACCACAAATAAAGGAGAGTATACTTGCTTTTCTGTTACAGTATATTTCCCAATTTTTTTCCTCTTGGCTTTAGGAACAGCAGTCTTGAATAGATCACATATAATTTCTGGATCTCCCAAAGTATTGCATATCTTGTGGTGGGTTTGTTTGTCCGTAAGCGCCAGATATTCTATGGCACGGTTTCAATAACCTCTAATTTGTCCAGAGCCTGTGGGGTTGTACTGTAATGACTGTGCACATGTGGACTAAGCTTAAAGGGAATCAGTCAGTAGGATCAACCTTCCTAAGCAGTCTATATGGACATTTAGGTCATAGGAAGCAGAATAAAATGATACGTTGATAACTGCGATGTCTTAGTCCAGAAAAATCCAAGTTTTTTTTTTTAATAAGAATATGATCTGTTCAGGGTTCTGGGCTGGACACTGATCTGCATGAGACTCTGCCTCCAGAGCATATTTTAAATGAAAGGGGGAGTTACCTGTGTGATGTGTATTGGTTGCTCTCACTGCAGAACTGAGTGTGATTATCTGACACCTCTGCAGGTTCTTCTCAGTGCTGCTCCTTCCATCTCAGAGGCAGCCTGGGTGGCACTACTGTTGCAGTACAGCAGGGCTGTGAGAGCTGCAGCTGCTAATGTGTTTGCAACCAAATTCAGTTCTTCCCTGTTCTGTTAGTTACATGTTGAGACATGTAACTCCTCCTTTCATTTATAATAAGCACTGGAGGTGGAGTCTCCTGCAGATCGGTGTCCTCCCCATAGCCCTGAACAGCTCATTTACATATAATTAATATATGGATTTCTCTGGAATAGACATTGATACCTTTATATCTGTGATCCATTGTTTTCAGATTCCTATGACCTGCATGGCTATTTAGATGGTTTAGGAGGGTTGATCCTACTGTCTGATAAACTGTTAAAGGGATTCTGTGTTTGCTAAATAAAACCTTAACCCACATTCCAGAACACTGGCTTTTCAGGAGAAATATGTTGAACAAGCAAAAAAAAGCGTAGAAGAAGAATCTTTAAACTTATAAAAGCTTTAGGACTGGCAATCATATTTGTGAATAACTCATCCACAAAAAATATTAGAATGAAAGCAAAGCCTTACTGGATTCAATTTGTTTTGTACACTAACATTACACCTCTTGTGCAGAGGTGTAGTCCAGCAGTGTCATTAAAAATGGCAACACAATCTTCATGTAACCACAGCTCCAGTGCAATATCGTTGAAAATGCCCAGAGCTTTGGATGGCTGTTTTCTAGAATGTTCTACATTCTATTTTGAATACTTGATGTTAAAATTTCTGAATTTTTCAGAACACGCCTAAGATTGTTTGTTTATTGTAATTTTTTTTTTTTTTTATGAAGAAAAGAAACATTTATAAAAAGATAAGTTGTGTGATTCTTTCTGAAACTTTCATGAAAAGTCTTAATAGGATATCTACAGTCTCCATTAGTCTAAATGGGGTTGTGCAGATTTGGGATAAAAGTCTGCAGTTACAAAGTGACTGCGGTACGCACAGAGAGGATCCAGAAGACGGCAAACGGTCAGGATTCTCTATGGCGAGAGCGTGGGGTCTTGTGACTGCCCTTATGCGATTTGCATACAAGTGGCCACGTGCCGACTAGACATGCTCCTCCTGGCGTAATTTACTGGTATTGAGCAAGGGCATGCATGTCTAATCGGAATGTTGGCAGAATACAAAACACATACTTGCAGTCATGTGGCTGCCCAATCTCACTGTGGTGTGCACTGTGAGGATTGAGAAATTTCAGTAGTAACATAGTGACTGCAGCCTTTCATCCCAAACCAGGACACTCTTAAGAAAATATTTAGTTAAAAGGTTAAGGCTAAGTTCACACGTTGCGGAATTGCCGCGGAAATTTCCGCGGCAATCCCGCACTTCTCCCGCAGGAAATACGCACGTTTTTTGTGTGCTGATTCCCGCCAGAATAATAGCGTTTTGCAAGCGTAATTAGCTTGCAGAATGCTAGCGTTTTCCTAGCGATCTGTAGCATCGCTTGGAAAACTGATTGACAGGTTGGTCACACGAGTCAAACATAGTGTTTGACAAGTGTGACCAACTTTTTACTATTGATGCCGCCTATGTCGCATCAATAGTAAAAAGATCTAATGTAAAAATAATAAATAATGATATTCTCACCTTCCGGCGGCCCCCGCAGCCTTCCCGCCTTCAGCGACGCTCCCGGCAACTCCGGTCCCAAGGATGCTTTGCGGCAAATCACACCGATGACGTAGCATCTCGCGAGACCGCTATGCCATCTGGGTGATTCTCGCAAAGGACTCTTGGGACCGGAAGTTGCCGGGAGCGTCGCTGAAGGCGGGAAGGCTGCGGGGGCCGCGGGAAGGCTGCGGGGGCCGCCGGAAGGTGAGAATATCATTATTTTTTATTTTAATTATTGTTTTACCAGGGATATGGTACCCAGGGCCTGGAGGAGAGTCTCCTCTCCTCCAGACCCTGGGTACCACCGCACATGAACCGCTTACATTCCGCAAAATTAATGAACATGTTGCTATTTTTTCCGCAAAGCGTTTTTTTCGCGGAAAAAAACGCAACATGTGGCCAAAACATGCGGAATCAATTAACATGTATAGGATGCTTAATGCTTGCGTTTTTATCGTGTTTTTACCGCGGAAAACCGCGAAAAAAACGCAATTATTCCTGATCGTGTGCACTTAGCCTAACTGTTCATTTATGAAATAATTAGAACAGCACACATGAAAATAAGAAACTGATAAGATATATTACAATTAAATCAGCTTCTTTATCTTCCTGAGTTCATCTGTTCCTCTCACATTATAGGTACAAATCTGTATTCACTGAAGACAGATATTCCCATTATTGGGATAGGCAATGGCAATTGTTGCTTATAAGATTCTGGGGAGGAGCTAGTGGAAAAAATTTTCTGCACGTTCTCCTGAAATGACAAAGGAGCTGATCAGATTAATACACACTGCTCAAAGAAAAATAAAGGCAACACAGTGCAACTCCAAGTCAATCACACTTCTGTGAAATCAACCTGTCCAGTTATGAAGCAACACCGTTTGTGAATCAATTTCTCCTGCTGTTGTGCAAATGGAAAAGACAAAAGGTAGAAATTATAGGCAATTAGCAAGACAACCCCTATAAACGAGTGGTTCTGCAGGGGCTGACCACAGACCATTTCTCTGTTCTCATCCTTTTTGGCTATTGTTTTGGTCAGTTTTGCATTTTGTCATTGCTCTCACCCCTAGAAGTACATACGGTAGCTAGCATGAGGCTGTGTCTAGAACCCCCATGTTGCTCAGGTAGTGCAGCTCATCCAGGATGGCACATCAATGCGAGCTATGGCAAGAAGGGTAGCTGTGTCTCAGCACAGTGTCCAGAGCATGAAGCAGATACCAGGAGACATTGATGGGACTGTAGGAAGGCATCAATCCAGCAGCAGGACCATTCCCTCCTCCTTTATGCAAGGAGGAGCAGTGCCAGAGCCCTGCAAAATGACGTCCAGCAGGCCAATAACATCCATGTGTATTCTCAAACCATAAGAAACAAACTCCATTAGCGTGGTGTGAGAGCCTAACACTGTGCAGGGCAATTGGCATTTGCAGAGAACACCAAGATTCGACATTGCTGCCCTGTGCTCTTCACTGATGAGAACAGGTTCACACTGAGCACGTGTGACAGTCTGGAGATACCATGGAGAATGTTCTGTGGTCTGCAATAGCCTCCAGCATGACCGATTTGGCAGTGGGTCAGTAATAGTGTGGGGAGTCATTTTTCTGAAGGGCCGCACAGCCCCCCATGTGCTGGTAAGAGGTACCCTGACTGCCATTAAGTACCTGGATGACATCCTCAGACCCATTGTGAGACCATATGCAGGTGCAGTGGGTCCTGGGTTCCTTCTGATGCATGACAATGTTAGGCCTCATGTGGCTGAAGTGTGTCAGTAGTTCCTGCATGATGAAGGCATTGATGCCAGAGCCCAGTCTGCCCGTTCCTCAGACCTGAATCCAATCTGGGACATCATGTCTCGTTTCATCCACCAATGTGACGTTGCACCATAGACTATCCAGGAGTGAAGCTTTAATCCAGGTCTGGGAGGAGATCCCTCGGGATGCTGCCTCATCAGGACCATGCCCAGCCATGGAAGATTGGTCATATGGACACGTGGAGGCCACACACATTACTGCGCATCATTTTCTTGTCTTGCATTTCCACTAAAGTTGGATCAGCCTGTAATATAATTCTCCATTTTGATTTTAAGTGGTTCCAAATCCAGACCTCCATGGGATATTAAAGGGAATCTGTCACCCTATTTTTGGCCTATGAGATACGGCCACCGCCATCAGGGGCTTATCTACAGCATTCTGTAATGGTGTAGACAAGCCCCTGATGTTACCTGAAAGAGAAGAAAAACGAGTTATATTATACTCACCCAGGGGCGGTCCGCCGTCCGATGGGCGTCACGGTCCGGTGCCTCCCATCTTGTAGCAAAGCCGGCCTCTTCTTTCCGTCCCGTTGCGGAGGCCCCCTATGCAGGCACACTGCTTTGCCCTGGTGAGGGCAGAGCAGAATACTGCAGTGCGCAGGACCTCTCTGACCTTTCCCGGCGCCTGCGCACTGCAGTACTCTGCTCTACCCTCACCAGGGCAGATCAGTGCGCCTGCGCAGGAGCCACGACGGGACGGAAAGAAGAGGCTGGCTTCGCTACAAGATGGGAGAAGCCGAACCGGACCGCGACACCCATCGGACTGGACCGGACGGTGGAACGCCCCTGTGTGAGTATAATATAACTCGTTTTTCTTCTTTTTCAGGTGACATCGGGGGCTTATCTACAGCATTCCAGAATGCTGTAGATAAGCCCCTGATGGCGGTGGCCCTATCTCATAGGGCAAAAATGGGGTGACAGATTCCCTTTAATTTTGATTTACATTGATCATTTTTATGTGTTATTGTTCTCACTGCATTCCACTATGTACTGAATAAAAATTTACAACTGGAATATCTAATTCAGTGATATCTAGGATGTGGTATTTTCGAGTTCTCTTTTGTTTTTTTTGAGCAGTGTGAATTATTGTGGGAAAGGTTTGAGTAAATCTTGCATTTTATTCCCTGATGCGTTTATATAAGTCCAGTGTGTAGTCCTATTAATTAATTGTATGACTGCATGTAAGATAGTTGTCAAAACTGTCACTGAGTAGGACTGCCCCCTTAACTCATCTGAATACAAATACCACAGATTTCAATGCAGTTAGCACAAGTAAGGTCGGGGTCACACTTGCGACTGCAATGCAAGAAACTTGTGCGAGTCTCTCGCCTCAATACTCGGCACTGCCGCTGGCACTCGGGACCAGAGTATGCGGCTGCATGTACAGTAATGGCCAAAAGTTTTGAGAATGACACAAATAATATAATTTTTACAAAGTCTACTGCTTCACTTTTTCTAATGGCAATTTGCATATACTCCAGAATGTTTATAAAGAGTGATCAGCTTAACAGCAATTACTTGCAAAGTCAATATTTGGCTAGAAAATGAACTTTATCCCCCAAAACACATTTCAACATCATTGCAGCCCTGCCTTAAAAGGACCAGCTAACCTCTTTTCAGTGATTTCTCCATTAACACAGGTGTGGGTGTTGATGAGGACATGGCTGGAGATCAATCTGTCATGATTAAGTAAGAATGAGACCACTGGACACTTTAAAAGGAGGCTGGTGCTTGGCATCATTGTTTCTCTTCTGTTAACCATGGTTATCTCTAAAGAAACACATGCAGTCATCATTGCAATGCACAAAAATGGCCTAACAGGGAAGAGTATCACAGCTAGAAAGATTGCTCCTCAGTCAACAATCTATCGCATCATCAAGAACTTCAAGGAGAGAGGTTCCATTGTTGCCAAAAAGGCTCCAGGGCGCCCAAGAAAGACCAGCAAGCACCAGGACCGTCTCTTAAAAGTGTTTCAGCTTCGGGATCGGGCTACCAGCAGTGCAGAGCTTGCTCAGGAATGGCAGCAGGCAGGTGTGAGTGCATCTGCACGCACTGTGAGGCGGAGACTCTTGGAGCAAGGCCTGGTCTCAAGGAAGGCAGCAAAGAAGCCACTTCTCTCCAGAAAAAACATCATGGACAGACTGATATTCTGCAAAAGGTACAGGCAGTGGACTGCTGAGGACTGGGGTAAAGTTATTTTCTCTGATGAATCCCCTTTTCGACTGTTTGGGACATCAGGAAAACACCTAATTCGGAGAAGACAAGGTGAGCGCTACCACCAGTCTTGTCTCATGCCAACTGTTAAGCATCCTGAAACCATTCATGTGTGGGGTTGCTTCTCAGCCAAGGGAATCGGCTCTCTCACAGTCTTGCCTAAAAATACAGCCATGAATAAAGAATGGTACCAGAATGTCCTCCAAGAGCAACTTCTCCCAACCCTCCAAGAGCAGTTTGGCGATCAACAATGCCTTTTCCAGCATGATGGAGCACCTTGCCATAAAGCAAAGGTGATAACTAAATGGCTCAGGGAACAAAACATAGAGATTTTGGGTCCATTGCCTGGAAACTCCCCAGATCTTAATCCCATTGAGAACTTGTGGTCAATCATCAAGAGACGGGTGGACAAACAAAAACCTAAAAATTCTGACAAAATGAAAGCATTGATTGTGCAAGAATGGACTGCTATCAGTCAGGATTTGGTCCAGAAGTTGATTGAGAGCATGCCAGGGAGAATTGCAGAGGTCCTGAAGAAGAAGGGTCAACACTGCAAATATTGACTTGCTGCATTAACTCATTCTAACTGTCAATATAAGCTTTTGTTACTCATATGTTTGCAATTATTATATTTCTGTCTGTGATAAAAACATCTGTCAAACACACATAAAAAACAGAGGGCAGCAGATCATGTGAAAATATAATATTTGTGTCATTCTCAAAACTTTTGGCCATGACTGTATTTCTATGTAGCTGAGCGCTTGGGTCCGAGTGCTGGGTATTAAGGCGAGAGACTCGCTAAAACAAGCGCTCACATTGAAAACCGGTTTGATTGAGCCACAGACCACATAACCACAGATCTGGATTTACCATAATAAACTGGATTTCATTCATGACAGATGTAGCACATGTAAAGCCACACATTGATAATTTATTAAAGATTATACACCTTTATTTACAGTTCATTGTGATTATAATAAAATATTCCGAACAGCCATTCTCAAATTGTGCCCATTATGTCCAAGGGAGAAAGTTCACATGTAAGGCGGTTCCAATAACCCAGTACCCTAAGAAATAACCAAGAATAATTTGTGTCCTTCGTTGAAGTGAAGTCCAGCCCAAAAGTAATTGAAGGACTGGGTTGGAGGAAGATTTATTTTTCTTCAGACCCCAAATCCATGGTTCATTCCTGTGCAGCACATATGAACAGAACCAATAGAGCACAGGGCAAGATGAAAAGAGGAGCCTCGTTAGCACCTGAAAATACACAAACAACAAACATTACCACCATCACATGACTTATTTCATTTACTTAATGTGTACAGGATATAAATAGTCCCCATATACTAATCCACCCACTCTGTGTTGCTGTGGATACCCATCAAGGTTACGTTTGGATCAGCGACAGCTTGAGAAGGGGTCAGATCTAGTTTCACCATATTGTAACCATGATTCTCCATCTCATACAGATTTCATGTTGGACAGCTTTAGAACTAAAATCTCTAGATATTTCTGAATAGTGCTAACATAACCATATATGATTAACATTTCATAGATTATTATGGGTATATTTACCTGCACATGCATACACAGGAAGCCAAACCCTGTTAATGCTGCAAGATGTGCCACATAGACGAACACATGAGGCCCATAGAATCCATTTACAGGTTTGCCCTGCACTTTGCACAGGCCCAGTGTTCTGCAGAGCTCTACATTGCACAATGTATATTCCAATATGGCAGAAACACTCAGGATTAGAGCAGGTAGCGCCAGCAGGAAGTTAGGCAGCTGCTGGAGCTTGAAGTATCGAAACAATCCAACATCCCAATATTCACTTTGTATATGGGAATACGCTAGCGGAAAACTAAGTGCGCACCAGGCAGGAACGGATGTCTTGTGCACACGGTATCCCTTTTCCATCGCCAGTGTTACTAGTGCTTGAGGTATTTGGTCATTTCCATCGGATTCAAGGCAAGATTTAACATAACAAAAACCTTGGAAGAGCATAAAAGGTAAAATAACTAAAAGAATGCCATATCCCGTCTTCAGCAACTGCCTGCAATTCCCTTTCCTCTGTACCACGGCCTTTACTAAGGAATGTAGCAAGAAGCCGGCATTAACCAGTCCGTTGGAACGGGCAGCAGTGGCGAGAGAGAAAAGGGCAGAGGCCCGGAAAGTCCTCGCCTTGTGCAGTTGCCACAGCCCAGTAAACGTGGCCAGTGCATAGAGACTTTCAGAGTAGGTAGTAGTCAGAAAGATGGAAACTGGGCTCATACTAAACAGAAGTGCAGCAAGGAACGCTGAATGGCGGGACTGCAATGTCACACAGCCCAGTAGGTACAATGACGCTGCTGCCAGCGTAGAACATGCACAGTTTAGAAAGGCAGAAGAAATCAGCAACCGGCTGCGCAGTCTCAACAGCCCCGCTAGTGGCAGAAGTGGCCCCCGTGCTAGGGCCCCTATCATCACTGGAAGGAGCGGGAAGAAAGCCATGTTGTGCTCATACACATAGCCATGCTCCGCTATAAACAGGAAGTGCTCGGCATCCCACCGTCCTAGGCCACCACATAACACTTCCACTACACGGTCACCCAGGGAACTCGCGCCGAGTCTTGGTGGCGAGAAGGCGTCAGCGCTGTGATCGGGCAGCAGGAGGTTGAAGCCAACCTAGTGAAGGAAAACAGGCATTTATTCCGAGTCCTGCCCTGGCAGTGATATGCCACCAGCAACGCTCCCTCATCTACTCACCTGCATCAGAAAGGTGAGGCCCCGGCACCAAAGAGACCAGCGGAGGACCTCCAGGAGGAAAGGGTCATGGCGCCACCACTGTCTACCCTTGCTCAGGGCCATCCCATGACAGGACCTATGGAAGGAGACAGCGTATTTTGGGACGGTGCTGGGGGCCAAATGGCATGACGCTATTGAATGCTGCTATCACCAGGCAATCGCTGCACCGGGAAGGTGCGCCCTTCATCTTTAGGATCGATGGCAGTCCCAAAGGTGGGGTCTGCTGAGGGGACACCTAGCAATACCCCTTTCTGGGGACTACGGTTATTGCAGTCCATTCACATGTGTTTGAGAACACACTACAGAATGCTGGTGGTACTAAGCCGCCATATGCAGGAGAGGAGGAAGCACAGAGCTCTCCCCCACACTCTCAGGCCCTGGCACGGTGACGTCACAGCAACGCGTCCTTACCCCACATCACCACTGGAGGGAGCTCCAGTCATATGAGCGTTACGGAAACCTGACGCCCGTTACTCAGAGTAGGAATATCAATGTAGTCCCGGCCACACAGAAATAATCCCGGTTCACGCTTCTCTCGAGCTGGGAAGCGAAATCCCTGCACATAACGAGCCTCACCCGCGGTGTAGCGCGCTTCCGGTACGTCACATCCGCCAGTACCATAGAAAGGTCGCGGAGTAGTACAGAAGGCGTGTCTTCACAAGAGAGACGAATCCTGGGGGATGGGCGAGCGCCCTGGAGCAGCTCTGCTGCTTGGGGCCGGGGGTTGCTGTGAGCAGCGAATGTCGGGGACGGCGACTAATCGCTTTGTCCCCTGCTGTACACGGGGCCAGCTCACAGTCCGCCACAGTGTGGCGCTGTCCAGGGAAAGCACCTGGGAGGTGGGAGTCCGACAGCTAGAATGGGGTACAGAGGAGGAGGCTGGAGCAGAGGGCGGGAGGATGAGGGCGCTGTGGTCACGTGCTCTCCCGCCACAGCTGCCACTCACTGCAGGCGCCGCAGTCGGCTCCCCAGCCATCTAGGAGTTAAAGGGGCATTCCAATAGGTAGGAGGTGGACTAATAGTAGCAGACACCTGCCATTAGCGAATCCGAACCTTTCCATATGTGTAAGCCCAGAGCTGTAGATCATGGGGTCCTATCCCAGAGATCTGACAGGCGGGAAATCCGAGTACACTCACCTAGACGGCATCTCAGCCGCAGCAGATCCACGCTTAGCAATGGAGCATAAAGGCACTGTCACACTCAGCGATCGCACTAGTGATCACGACAACGACACGACCTGGCGAGACCGTTAGTGCGATCGCTATGTGGTCGCTAGTTAGATTCCAAACACATCTCATCAGCGATCTGTCGTTGGGAAAACCTAGTCCCACCTGCGATGCTGGTAAAGTCGTTCATAAAGGGTGTCACACTCAGCGATTCAGGCTCACCAGCGGGACACCAACAACCAAAAAACGGCTCAGAACGTTCATGAGCGATCAGCAACATCTCAGCAGGGGCCACATCGCTGCTACATGTCACACACAGCTAAGTCGCTAACGAGATCGCTACTGCGTCATAAAATCGGTGACACTTAAGCGATCTCTCTAAGTGTGACAGTACCTTAAGGGTAAGTTTCCACGGTCAGGAAACGCTGCGTGTTTGGCGCTGTGCGCTGGCGCAGCGCCAAACACGCAGCGTCCAGATGTTACAGCATAGTGGAGGGGATTTCAAGAAATCCCGTCTCCACTATGTGTAACAATACGCAGGTGGCAGACCTGCGTAAACGGACATGCGGCGCGTCTTTTTAGACCGCAGCATGTCCTCGCGTGTTGCGGAGACGATGCGTCGCCGCAACAGAATTTCACACGGCTATGTAGCCCTGCGTTCTTTCCGGAGGTGTTCCGGAGGTGTCCTGAACACCTCCGGAAAGAGCGCGCGTCAGAAAGGGGGCGGGGCTTAGACGGAGCGGAATTTCCGCTCCGTCCAAAGCGCTGTGGTTCCGGACCGTGGAACCACAGCCTAAGACATCAAAGGATAAAAGGAAGGAGAGGTTTGTGGATGGCTCTGCACTTGCTGACAGTTCATGAGATGTAGATCCCGGGATATAAAACAATGGTGGTTTATTCTACGCTTTTCAAAGTACAAATGGCTTCATCAGGAAAGACCCTAGGTATACTTGTGGTATTTCCTGATGAAGTCATTTGTATTATGAAACACGTAGAATAAACCACCATTGTGTTTTATATTTTATATCCTGGGATCTACGTCTCATTAACTGCAAGCGCAGAACCATCCACAAACCTCTCCTTCCTTCCATCCTTTGATTTCCTTATGTGCAGGCATCATAGAACCTTAGGTATCCATGGTTACAACCATTAGCAGCTCGCTAATAGGGATGAGCGAACGTGCTCGATGATACTCGAGTATTACAGTGCTCAGATGTGCTCATTACTTGGCGAGTAGAGGGCGGTGTTCAATGCAAAACTCAAATCCTCGCCCCACAACTTTGGCTTCTGTTACGCAGCCAATAAGCAAGCAGGGATTGCCTGTGAGTCACTGTAATGCCATAGCCATCGTGCTTATTGCAATTCTGTGATTGGCTGGTCATGACATCATCAGGGGTTCGGCACACTGACGCCACTACCCACCTCTGTGGCTCTTTATATTGGAGGGTGCGAGTGCTTGTCTAGGCCTGTTTGTACAGTATGATGAATCAGAGGCCTGTAGTGTAGATACTGGTGCTGAAGCTGAGCCATCAAACAGCCCTTCTAGTTTGTGCTGGAAAAATTTAATGTATTTTGATCCATCAAGTATTATGTGCCTTAAGGATGAGACTGAAGTTGGTTTCTTATTCGACAATTTTTTCTTTTCTTTATTTTAATAGGTTTAACAACAAAGAATAGGCATCACAGTAATAACATACAATGCAGTGAGGTGCCATGATCTGAATACACTGAACAGCGGGACAGACTAAAAAGAATGAAGAAAAGGAATGAAGAAAAAGAATGAACATTGTAACATAGCTCCAAAGCTATGGAGCGGTATTATAGATTTCTTATGTATCTTGGATATGAAATGAGCATGAATTACATGTAGGCAATAAGGAAATCAACACATATCCCATATAAACAGGAGTATATTATATTCCCTGGCTTTATAGGTGGGGAATGAAGATGAAATATAAGTAGATAATAGAGTGAACACGTATCCCATATAAACAGGAGTATATTATATTCCCTGAGCTTTATAGGTGGGGAATGAAGATGAAATATACAGGGGTTGGACAAAATAATGGAAAAACTAATGTTTTGGCATCATAATCTTCGAACATGTTAAAAACATGCAAACCGTGACATATGGTAATGTTTTGTAGTTGATTATTTGTGTTATGTGATATGTGTATGTAAATTAACTGTTTTGCATAATTGTAAGAACATTGATGAGAACCTGATACCAATGGCAGACCTCTCGGATTTTCAAAGAGGCCAAATTGTTGGTGCTGGTATGGCAGGCGCTAGTGTAACCGGAAGTGCCCGAATGCTTGGCGTCTTAAGAGGTGCTGTCTCCAAAGTAATGACTGCGTTTGAAAGAAAAGGAAAAACGTCCGCAGCAAAGCACAGGGCCGGCCGAAAGTCGAAGTTGACTGAGAGAGACCGTCGTACTCTAAAGCGAATTGTGAGAGAGGATCGTAAGACCACAGCTCCAAAAATCACTGCTGAGCTCAATGAACACCTACAGAACCCAGTTTCCACGAAAACTGTTCGTCGGGAGCTGAACAAATCTGGATTCCACGGAAGAGCTGCAATTCGAAAACCACTGCTCTCAAAGACAAATGTTTCCAAGCGTTTAGAGTGGTGAAGAAACCTCCAGAATTGGTCCCTCGAGCAGTGGAAACGTGATATTCTCAGACGAATCATCGTTTACCCTATTTCCGACCTCCGGCCGTGTGTACGTTTGGAGACAGCCGAAAGAAGCATTCCATCCAGACTGCCTTCTCCCAAGCGTAAAACATGGCAGAGGTTCTGTGATGATCTGGGGTGCTATTTCATGGAGATCCGCCGGACCAATGATATCCCTTCATGGAAGAATTAACAGCCGCCATTATTTAGGCATTTTGGGCGACCAAGTGCATCCTATGCTGTTCCCGGAGGGGAACTACATCTTTCAGGATGATAATGCACCAATTCATACAGCTAGAATCGTTAAAGCATGGCACGAGGAACATTCTAATGAAGTTGAGCATCTCATCTGGCCCCCATAATCCCCAGACCTCAACATTACAGAGCATTTATGGTCAATTTTAGAGATTCAAGTTAGACGTCGATTTCCGCCGCCATCGTCGATCAAAGAACTGGAGGGAGTTTTCACTGAAGAATGGGCTAAAATTCTTTTGGAAACAATTCACACCTTGTATGAATCCATACCTCGGAGAATTGAGGCTGTAATCGATGCAAAAGGTGGACCTACACCCAGTGCCGGATTAAGGTAATGGAGGCCCTAGGCCGGTAAAATTTTGGGGGCCCCCCTCTCATCCATGCGCCACAGTCCCGCCCACTACACCTCAGCCCCACCCACAATGCCTCAGCCTCGCCCTCTGCTCACTCTCTCACAACGCTGCGCAGCCAGCACACGCTCGGCTCCTCTGCTGCTGGCTGCTGCGTGTTCATGGGAGGGGGGCCGGACTCCCGCGCTGCCCGTTAGCCAATGACGAGCGGAGATGCAGAAGTCTTTCCTGCATCTTGCCGCTCGCCTGTCAGCCAATCGCGAGCGGCGAAACACAGCAGGAGAATACTCCTGCGCTGGCTGCTGTTCTCGCCGCTGCTCTCGCCCGGACGGTACATCACGTGATGATGTGAAGTACCGCTCCGCGGCCAGCCGGCCACTGCTAGTGTGTCAAGAATGTGTCAGAAGAAGTAGTAATGTGTATGTGTGCCCCAGGGGTGGGATTCAAATTTTTAACAACAGGTTCTGTGTTTGTGCGTCGGTAAACCACACCCATTTTTAAGCCACACCCTTTTAAGCCACACCCATTTTTGAAGCCACACCCCCGAAGCCTGCGGAATGGGATTCCTCAAGAGGTTCTGCAGCAGCTGGGTTGTGATTCATACATATATGTTCCCTCCGCAGCTGCAGAACCTCTTTTTAAAGAAGGGGGGAGGTATAGCTAGTCAGAGGCTGAAGGATTACATCACTGCTCCCCACGTTCTTCTGGGACTTGTAGTCCTGGAGGAACTGCAGGATCCAGGTGTGATTAATTTTTTCCACATAAAAGGTTTTAGGCAAAAACAGGTTCTGCAGAAGCAAGGCAGCCCCTCATAGCTTCACAAAAACCACTCCACTCTCCTTCCCTTCCCTCTTTAAAATGAGGTTCTGCAGCAGCTAAGGAGACGCAGGCAAGAAGGAAGGGCTCCTGGCACTGAATGTGCCTAAATAATACAGTGCCCAAATAATACAGTCACAGAGTGCCCAAAATATACCGTCACATAATGCTCAAACAATACAGTGCGCAAATAATATCACATAGTGCTCATATAATACCTCATACAGTGCCCAAAAATACAGTGACATACTGCCCAAATAGCACATACTGCCCAAATAGTCTCCAGGCCAGGCCAGCCCCAGGCAGCGCCGCAGCTCAGGCAGCTGCTCACACTGTCATACAGTGCTGAGGGCCCACTGCCCAGCCCCAAATAATACAGTGACATACTACACTCACTGCCCAAATAGTCTCCAGGCCAGGCAGCCCCAGGCAGCGCCGCAGCTCAGGCAGCTGCTCACACTGTCATACAGTGCTGAGGGCCCACTGCCCAGCCCCAAATAATACAGTGACATACTACACTCACTGCCCAAATAGTCTCCAGGCCAGGCCAGCCCCAGGTAGCGCCGCAGCTCAGGCAGCTGCTCACACTGTCATACAGTGCTGAGGGCCCACTGCCCAGCCCCAAATAATACAGTGACATACTGCTCAAATAGTCTCCAGGCCACGCCAGCCCCAGGTAGCGCCGCAGCTCAGGCAGCTGCTCACACTGTCATACAGTGCTGAGGGCCCACTGCCCAGCCCCAAATAATACAGTGACATACTACACTCACTGCCAAATAGAACTTAGCACATACTGCCCACATAGTCTCCAGGCCAGGCCAGCCCCAGGCAGCGCCGCAGCTCAGGCAGCTGCTCACACTGTCATACAGTGCTGAGGGCCCACTGCCCAGCCCCAAATAATACAGTGACATACTACACTCACTGCCCAAATAGAACTTAGTACATACTGCCCAAATAGTCTCCAGGCCAGGCCAGCCCCAGGTAGCGCCGCAGCTCAGGCAGCTGCTCACACATACAGTACCTCAGAGACTCTGCAGCTCTGCCTCGCAGCCTCTGCTCTCTCCTCTCTCTTCAGCTCCTCCTCGTGACTGAAGATGGCCGCGGCGCGCCGCTACCCAATCGCCGCACTGCAGAGATCAGTCCGCGGGGGCTGGGGCTGGCGGTGTGTTGCGGCCAGAGGCGTATCTAGGCTTTCTGGCACCCGGGGCAAGAATTCGGTTCGGCGCCCCCCACTCCCCCGCACACATGCGATTTGCACACTTAGTCATGTACCGACGAGCTGCTCTCCCTAATGCTCTCAATGTTCAGTGAAAAACTGAGAGAAGCAGGAGGAGAAGCTCGTTGTCACAGGACCATAAGTATGAAAATGGCATGAGTGAAGTGTCCATGTGACAACTACTGGAACCTGCAGAGCTGAATCCTGACATTGCAGCTTCTGAATTCTCACAACGAATGCTCTGCACACTTTTAGGATTCTCCCTTACCGGTGGCGAGAGTACACGGTCATGTCAGCACAAGCATGTGATTTATATACTTCTGGCCACATTCTGACTAGAGGTGCCCGGCCTCGCTCCGTTCATTTTCATTGAGTGAGGCCACACGTCTAGTCAGCATGTGACCGCATGTATGTAAATTACCGACACGAGAGAATCCTGACAGCGTGCAATGCGCACTGTGAGAATTCTGAAATTGACTAATTCTCATGTTTTTATTTATGTTAGGAGCATTAAAGGGGCTGTCCAGGTTTGTGCTGAGTCTGCAGTCATTCTATGTGACACAGACCTGGAGAACCCCTTTAATGCTCCTAACAAATAAAGACATGAGAATTAGTCAATTTCACAAATAATATTTACATCCAGGTACCTTATAGATGACGCTGTCTCTGGAGTCGTTCTCCTTTTCTTCATCTTGTCCAGATCCCATGATGAGTTTTTCTCATCCACAGCCGTCTCTGCAGACCTCCATCTTCTCCGCTCTTCTGCACCAACTCTCCACACGATGCCCTTAAAGACAGAAGAGTCATTATAATGCCCCTAAATAAAAATATCTGCAATATACTGTCACCTCACACTATTCCCCTCCCTCCTCACACATCCCCCCTGTTCAGCATACTGTCTCCTCATATATTTACCCCCTCACTATACTGTCTGCTCACACATACCCTGACTCCCCATACTGTGTCCACATACATTCACCCGTTCACCCATACTGTCTGCAACATCCCCCATACTGTTTCCCTCATACATACATACATACTCTTCAGTACCCTCAAATCCCCCCACACATATTAAATACCCCATCCCCATTCCAAATCCCCCCACACATAAAATAGCCCCCCATCCCCACTCCAAATCCCTCCACACATAAAATAGCCCCCATCTCCACTCCAAATCCCCCACACGTAAAGTACCGCCACATCCCACTCCTAATCCCCCCACAAAAAATTACTCCCCATTATTTTCACTCCTTATCCCCCCACAAAAAAGTACTCCCCCATCATTCCCATTCCTAATCCCCCCACAATAAAGTACTCCCCCCATCATTCCCACTCCTAATCCCCCCACAAAAAGTATTCCCCCATCATTCCCACTCCTAATCCCCCCACAATAAAGTACTCCCCCCATCATTCCCACTCCTAATCCCCCCACAATAAAGTACTCCCCCATCATTTCCACTCCTAATCCTCCCACAATAAAGTATTCCCCCATCATTCCCACTTCTAATCCCCCCCCCACAATAAAGTACTCCCCCCATCATTCCCACTCCTAATCCTCCCACAATAAAGTACTCCCCCCATCATTCCCACTCCTAATCCCCCCACAAAAAGTATTCCCCTATCATTCCCACTCCAAATCCCCCACACATAAAGTACCCCCCATCATTCCCACTCCAAATCCCCCACACATAAAGTACCCCCCATCTCCACTCCAAATCCCCCACACGTAAAGTACCGCCACATCCCACTCCTAATCCCCCCACAAAAAATTACTCCCCCATCATTTTCACTCCTAATCCCCCCACAAAAAAGTACTCCCCCATCATTCCCATTCCTAATCCCCCCACAATAAAGTACTCCCCCCATCATTCCCACTCCTAATCCCCCCACAAAAAGTATTCCCCCATCATTCCCACTCCAAATCCCCCACACAAAGTACCCCCCATCATTCCCACTCCAAATCCCCCACACATAAAGTACCCCCCATCTCCACTCCAAATCCCCCACACGTAAAGTACCGCCACATCCCACTTCTAATCCCCCCACAAAAAATTACTCCCCCATCATTCCCACTCCTAATCCCCCCACAATAAAGTACTCCCCCATCATTCCCACTCCTAATCCCCCCACAAAAAGTACTCCCCCCATAATTCCCATTCCTAATCCCCCCACAATAAAGTACTCCCCCATCATTCCCACTCCTAATCCCCCCACAATAAAGTACTCCCCCCATCATTCCCACTCCTAATCCCCCCACAATAAAGTATTCCCCCATCATTCCACTCCTAATCCCCCCACAATAAAGTACTCCCCCCATCATTCCCACTCCTAATCCCCCCACAATAAAGTACTCCCCCCATCATTCCCACTCCTAATCCCCCACAATAAAGTATTCCCCATCATTCCCACTCCTAATCCCCCCACAATAAAGTACTCCCCCATCATTCCCACTCCTAATCCCCCCACAATAAAGTACTCCCCCCATCATTCCCACTCCTAATCCCCCCACAATAAAGTACTCCCCCATGCCACCCCACATTATGTACCCCCGTCTTCAGTGGTTTCTTCAGCTCCTCTGGAGCACACTTACCACCAGAGCAGGTCCCCCTTCTGGGCGCCGCCGGCGAGTGACGTCAGCAGCGTGATCACATGACCTGATCACGCTGCTGGCGTCTCTCTGACCCAGGGGTCAGAGCTTCAATAGTACTGGCGTCTGTATAGACGCCAGTACAATTGATCCCTGGGAGCCGGCACGCAGCTTCTCTGCGCAGGCTGTCAGCTTGACAGCCGGCACAGGGAACCGCCGACTCCCAGGCGCAAAATAGTACCGTATCGCCGCTCTCATTCTCCCCGGTTCGGGGAACCGGCTGCTTTTTGAACAACCGGTTCCATTGAACCGGGGAGAACCGGCTGAATCCCACCCCTGGTGTGCCCCACGAACGCCGGCAGACAGTGGGGGCCTATGGGCCCCCAGAGGCTCGGGCCCATAGGCCATGGCCTAATTGGCCTTATTAGTAATCTGGCCCTGCCTACACCATATTAAACTAACTTTTGCTGATGTTTCCAGGTGTTTCCATTATTTTGTCCAACCCCTGTATGTAGATAATAGAGGAATGAACACATATCCCATATAAACATGAGTATATTATATTCCCTGTGCTTTATAGGTGGGGAATGAACATGTAACCTTTGTAGATAATAGAATGAACACATATCCCATAGAAACAGGAGTATATTATATTCCCTGAGCTTTATATGTGGGGAATGAACATGAAATATGTAGATAATAGAGGAATGAACACATCCCATATAAACAGGATATATATAATCCCTGAGCATTATAGGTGGGGAATGAAGATGTAATATATGTAGATAATAGAGGAATGAACACATCCCATATAAACATGAGTATATTATATTCCCTGATCATTATAGGTGGGGAATGAACATGAAATATATTTAGATAATAGAGGAATGAACACATATCCCATATAAACAGGTGTATATTATATTCCCTGAGCTTTATAGGTAGGAATGAACATGAAATATATGTAGATAAGAGGAATGAACACATATCCCATATAAACAGGTGTATATTATATTCCCTGAGCTTTATAGGTGAGGAATGAACATGAAATATATGTAGATAAGAGGAATGAACACTTATCCCATATAAACAGGAGTATATTATATTCCCTGAGCTTTATAGGTGGGGAATGAAGATGAAATACATGTAGATAATAGGGGCATGAACACATATCCCATATAAACAGGTGTATTTTGTATTCGCCGAGCTTTATAGGTGGGGAATGAAGATGTAATATATGTAGATAATAGGGGAATGAACACATATCCTATATAAACATGTATATTATATTCCCTGTGCTTTATAGGTGGGGAATGAAGATGTAATATATGTAGATAATAGGGGAATGAACACATATCCTATATAAACATGTATATTATATTCCCTGAGCTTTATAGGTGGGGAATGAACATGAAATATATGTAGATATTAGGGGAATGAACACATATCTCATATAAACAGGTGTATATTATATTCCCTGAGCTTTATAGGTGGGGAATGAAGATTAAATATATAAAGATAATAGAGGAATGAACACATCCCATATAACCAGGAGTATATGATATTCCCTGAGCTTTATAGGTGGGGAATGAAGATGTAATATACAGTCATGGCCAAAAGTTTTGAGAATGACACAAATATTAATTTTTACAAAGTCTACTGCTTTACTTTTTCTAATGGCAATTTGCATATACTCCAGAATGTTATAAAGAGTGATCAGCTTAACAGCAATTACTTGCAAAGTCAATATTTGGCTAGAAAATGAACTTTATCCCTCAAAACACATTTCAACATCATTGCAGCCCTGCCTTAAAAGGACCAGCTAACCTCTTTTCAGTATTGCTCCATTAACACAGGTGTGGGTGTTGATGAGGACATGCTGGAGATCAATCTGTCATGATTAAGTAAGAATGACACCACTGGACACTTTAAAAGGAGGCTGGTGCTTGGCATCATTGTTTCTCTTCTGTTAACCATGGTTATCTCTAAAGAAATACGTGCAGTCATCATTGCAATGCACAAAAATGGCCTAACAGGGAAGAGTATTGCAGCTAGAAAGATTGCACCTCAGTCAACAATCTATCGCATCATCAAGAACTTCAAGGAGAGAGTTCCATTGTTGCCAAAAAGGCTCTAGGGCGCCAAGAAAGACCAGCAAGCACCAGGACCGTCTATTAAAAGTGTTTCAGCTGCGGGATCGGGCAACCAGCAGTGCAGAGCTTGCTCAGGAATGGCAGCAGGCAGGTGTGAGTGCATCTGCACGCACTCTGAGGCGGAGACTCTTGGAGCAAGGCCTGGTCTCAAGGAGGGCAGCAAAGAAGCCACTTCTCTCCAGAAAAAACATGGACAGACTGATATTCTGCAAAAGGTACAGGCAGTGGACTGCTGAGGACTGGGGTAAAGTTATTTTCTCTGATGAATCCGCTTTTCGATTGTTTGGGACATCAGGAAAACGCCTCATTCGGAGAAGACAAGGTGAGCACTACCACCAGTCTTGTCTCATGCCAACTGTTAAGCATCCTGAAACCATTCATGTGTGGGGTTGCTTCTCAGCCAAGGAAATCGGCTCTCTCACAGTCTTGCCTAAAAACACAGCCATGAATAAAGAATGGTACCAGAATGTCCTCCAAGAGCAACTTCTCCCAACCCTCCAAGAGCAGTTTGGCGATCAACAATGCCTTTTCCAGCATGATGGAGCACCTTGCCATAAAGCAAAGGTGATAACTAAATGGCTCAGGGAAAAAAACAGAGATTTTGGGTTCATGGCCTGGAAACTCCCCAGATCTTAACCCCATTGAGAACTTGTGGTCAATCATCAAGAGACGGGTGGACAAACAAAAATCTAAAAATTCTGACAAAATGAAAGCATTGATTGTGCAAGAATGGACTGCTATCAGTCAGAATTTGGTCCAGAAGTTGATTGAGAGCATGCCAGGGAGAATTGCAGAGGTCCTGAAGAAGAAGGGTCAACACTGCAAATATTGACTTGCTGCATTAACTCATTCTAACTGTCAATATAAGCTTTTGTTACTCATATGTTTGCAATTATATTTCTGTCTGTGATAAAAAACATCTGTCAAAACACACATAAAAACCAGAGGGCAGCAGATCATGTGAAAATATAATATTTGTGTCATTCTCAAAACTTTTGGCCATGACTATGTAGATAATAGCGGAATGAACACATCGCATATAAACAGGAGTTTATTATATTCCCTGTGCTTTATAGCTGGGGAATGAACATGAAATATATGTAGATAATAGGGAGCATGAACATATACCACATATAAACAGGTGCATATTATATTCCCTGAGCTTGATAACTCTTCAAATCTAACAGGTTTGGCAAGAAAACACAATACCACATGTCAAATTATGCCCTGTGTCTAATGGCCAAACTAATGGCACCTAGCCCTTTTAAGATACAGAACTAGCAATTACCTAATCCGGGGTTTTTCCATTTCTATTTGCCTCTTGGTATTTACCCCACTAAACTTCATTTTAGAGCCGAGGCTAAGCACCAGAATTGGCGCATATAATGTGCGCCATTTCTGGGGCGGATGAGGGCTGGTCTTTTTAGGCTGGAAAGGGACAAATATCCACGGACCCTCCCTGCCTATTAACCCCTTTCTTCCATCTGACATACTCTTCCATCCATGTGATCTGGGACTTAATTCCCAAGGACGGAATAGTACGTCATACGCGATCAGCCGCGCTCACGGGGGCAGCGCGGCTGATCGCAGCCGGGTGTTAGCTGATTCTCACAGCTGACTCCTGGCACTTTAACCCCTGGCACACTGCGATCAAAGATGATTGCAGCGTTTCGGTGGCATAGGGAAGCATCGTGCAGGGAGGGGGCTCTCTGCGTGCTTCCCCGAGACCCTCAAAGCAACGCGATGTGATCGCGTTGTTCCAAAGGCCTCCTCCCTGCAGGCCTCCGTATCAAAGATAGCCACCGGGTCCTGCAGGGACGTGGCTTGTCAGTGCCTGCTGAGAGCAGGCGCCCGCAAGCCTCCTGCACTGCCTGTCAGATCGCCGATCTGACAGAGTGCTCTGAAAACTGTCAGATCAGCGATCTGACAATATAAAGGAGTGTCCCACCCTGGGACAATGTAAAAAAAAAAACTAAACATGAAAAAAAAAACCTAAATAAATAAAGGAAATAATATTTCTGCAATAAATACATTATGTAAATAAAAAAAACCAAAAAAGTACACATTTAGTATCGCCGCATCCGTAACGACCCGCCCTATAAACCTGTCCCACTAGTTAACCCCTTTAGTGAACCCCTTAAAAAAAAAAAACAAGGCATCAAAATAATGCTTTATCATCATAATGCCGAACAAAAAGTGGAACAACATATGCGATCAAAAGGACGGATATAAATAAACATGGTTCATACAGCGTCATTAGCGAAAAAATAAAACAGTTATAGCTCTCAGAATAAAGTGATGCAAAAATATTTTTTCTAGAAAATTGTTTTTATTGTATAAAAGCACCAAAACATAAAAAAATGATACAAATGAGGTATCACAGTAATTGTTTCTGACCCGAACAATAAAACTGCCTTATCAATTTTACCACACGCGGAACGGTATAAACGCCCACCCCCTCCCCGAAAGGAAATTCATGAATTGCTGGTTTTTGCTCATTGTGCCTCCCAAAAATCATAATGAAAAGTGATCAAAAAATGTCATGTGCCCAAAAATAGTACCAATAAAAACGTCATCTCATCCCACAAAAAATAAGACCTCACATGACTCTGTGGGCCAAAATATGGAAAAATTATAGCTCTCAAAATGTGGTGATGCAAAAACTTTTTTGCACTAAAAAG
Source organism: Oophaga sylvatica (assembly GCA_033576555.1). Lineage (NCBI taxonomy): Eukaryota > Metazoa > Chordata > Amphibia > Anura > Dendrobatidae > Oophaga > Oophaga sylvatica. Next base: position 403,247,435 of record JARQOD010000002.1, read on the forward strand.
CGTCTTTTAGCATTTGACAGCTGCCAATCCTAAAAACCCGATATAAAAACCTGCTATAAATAGTAAATCAAACCCTCCTTTAGTTAGGGAAAAATAATAAAATTAAAAACATTTATTTCCATTTTCCCGTTAGGATTAGGGTTTGGGGTGTGTTAGGGTTAGGTTTGTGGTTAGGGTTGGGATTAGGGTTAGGGGTGGAATTAGAATTTGGAGTTTCCACTGTTTAGGCACATCAGGGGCTCTCCAAACGCGACATGATGCCACAGACCATTCCATCAAAGTCTGCATTCCAAAACGTCATTACTTCTGTTCTGTTTAGGTAGCTGAGGAGAAAAAGCAAAAACAGTAATACACCAGAGAGGCTGGAACCTATTGGATTGCAGTAACCTGAACTAACCACACAACTAGAGGTAGCCGTGGAGCGTTCCTACGTTGATCCTAGACGCCTCATCACAGCCTGAGAGATAACTACACCTAAAGGCAGAAAGATGAAAGCTATCTGCCCCGGAGCAGATCCCCAAAGAAAATAGGAAGCCCCCAAACATATAATGGCGGTTAGACAAGAAGATAGCACAGACAGAAAATAGAATGAGCAGACGTTGGGGCCCAATCTGTCTAGACAGAAAAGTACAGGAAAGAATTCTGACTGCAATCCAACAAAAACCCTAAAAAATACCAGCACTTCTGATTGCCAAAAATCCTGAGATCACACGATCTCTACCACCTAAATCAGATCTCTGGTGTAACAAAACAAAGCCGCAGCCACTGAAAAAACAGGAAAAAGCAAATGAACAAATAACAGTGACTACAGATAAATTGAGAGGAGCACAGGCCCCAGGAGGGGACCCGGCTGACCTCCACAAAAGTGCAGAAAACTATGAAAAAAAGCAAGCACAAAAAGAAAAGCAGAAAACTGAAAGCAGCAGGTGCAGGCAAGACTCCAGCAACTTCCAAATGAACCAGGAACCACAATTGAGACAAGAACAATTGATCACCGGCGACCATCATGGGAGGGAACCTCCCTTATATCAGTCCAGTCAGTGATCCCAGATTGCCATTCCTCGCTGAAAGGTTCAGTACTGTCTGTAACCACCAGAGGGAGCCTCTGCTCAGAAACCATCTCTAGCACATTCACAACATACTTCCCTTCCGAGCCCTACGTGTGCCCATACAGTAGTTTCCTCCCATATAACTCAGGAGAAATTGGACAACAAATTTTGGGGTCCAATTTCTCCTGTTACCCTTGGGAAAATAAACAATTGGTGTCTAAAAGATAATGTTTGTGGAAAAAATATTTTTTTTATTTTCACACCCGGGCATTATAAACTCCTGTGAAGCACTTGGGAGTTCAAAGTGCTCACCACACATCTAGATAAGTTCCTTGGGGGGGGGAGCTCTAGTTTCCAAAATGGGGTCACTTGTGGGGGTTTCCACTGTTTAGGCACGTCAGGGGCTCTCCGAACGCGGCATGGCGTCCAGACAATTCTGCGTTGAAAAAGTCAAACGGCACTCCTTCCATTCCGAGCTCTGCCATGCACCCAAATAGTGGTTTACCCCCACATATAGGGACAAATTGTACAACAACTTTTGGGGTCCAATTTCTCCCATTTCCCTTGGAAAAATAAAATTGGGGGCGAGAAGATCATTTTTGAGTAAAAATTATGATTTTTTTATTTTTACGGCTCTACGTTATAAACTTCTGTGAAGCACTTGGGGGTTCAAAATGCTCACCACACATCTAGATAAGTTCCTTAGGGGGTCTAATTTCAAAAATGGTGTCACTTGTGGGGGGTTTCCACTGTTTAGGCGCATCAGGGGCTCTTCAAACGCAACATGGCGTCCGATCTCAATTCCAGCCAATTTTGCATTGATAAGCCAAACGGCGCTCCTTCCGTTCCAAGCTCTGCCATGTGCACAAACAGTGGTCCCCCCCACATGTGTACTCAGGACAAATTGCACAACAACTTTTGAGGTCCAATTTCTCCTGTTTCCCTGTTTTGGATCTGAAGTAAATATTTTGTGCAAAAACGTTAAATGTTAATTTTTTTTTAAACATTCCGAAAATTCCTGTGAAGCACGTAAAGGGTTAATAAACTTCTTGAATGTGGTTTTGAGTACCTTGAGGGGTGCAGTTTTTAGAATGGTGTCACTTTTGGGTATTTTCTATCATATGGACCCCCTCAAAGTGCCTTCAAACGTGATGTGGTACCCCCCAAAAAAATTTTGTTTTAAAAATGAGAAATCGCTGGTCAACTTTTAACCCTTATAACTTCCTAACAAAAAAATGTTGTTTACAAAATTGTGCTGATGTAATACTATGTATTTATGTATGTGGGAAATGTTATTTAGTAACTATTTTGTGTGACATATTTCTCTGTTTTAAGGGCATAAAAATTCAAAGTTTAAAAATTGCAAAATTTGCCATATTTCCATTTTTTTCATTAATAAACGCAAGTTATATCGAAGAAATTTTTACCAATAACATGAAGTACAATGTGTCACGAGAAAACAGTCTCAGAATCGCCAAGATACGTTGAAGCGTTCCAGAGTTATAACCTCATGAAGAGACAGTGGTCAGAATTGTAAAAATTGGCCCGGTCATTAACGTGCAAACCACCCTTGGGCGTTAAGGGGTTAATATAAGCCCACAGCTATCTGCTTAGCCTTTGTTGATTATTAAACCCTTAACGACTGCCATGTTCATTCCCCACCAATCAAGCACTGGGAATATAATATACGCCTGTTTATATGGGATATGTGTTCGTTCTCCTATTATCTACATATATTTCATCTTCATTCCCCACCTATAAAGCTCAGGGAATATAATATACACATGCAGGGCCGGCTCCAGGTTTTTATGGGCCCCGGGCGAAAGAGCCTCAGTGGGCCCCTTTAACACAGACCACGATTCATGATGCACAGATACAGCAGAGAAATATAGGTATAGCACAACGCCAAACACTTCTCTTCTTCCATTACATGAGTGATATCTTGTAAATTGTACAATAGCTCAAAAACCGCCAAATCCTCACAGCGCACAGTACAGACTGGACAGTACAGTCCTTATGGGCACCACAGTCTCCCCCTCATCACCCATATAATACCCCATGCAGGATGTCACCCCCCATATAATGCTCCATACAGATTACTGGACCCAAAATAATGCTCCATACAGAATACTGGACCCAATATAATGCTCCATACAGGATACTGGTCCCCATATAATGCTCCATACAGGATACTGGTCCCCATATAATGCTCCATACAAAATATGGAGCTCTCCTCTGCGCTGTACTGCGTTCTGCACTGTTACGGCTCAGGAAAGGGCGCTGTGGAAAGACTCCCCATTATCATCATGATTACCTCCCCATCATCATCATTGCCTCCTTATCATCATCATTGCCTCCCCATCATCATCATGGCCTCCCCATTATCATCAATGCCTGCCCATCATCATTATCTCCTCCCCATCATCAATGCCTGCCCATTATCATCATCTTCTCCCCATCATTATCAATGCCTCCCCATTATCAGAAATGCCTGCCCATCATCTTCTCCCCATCATCAATGCCTGCCCATTATCATCAATGCCTGCCCATTATCATCATCTTCTCCCCATCATCATCAATGCCTCCCCATTATCAGCAATGCCTGCCCATCATCATCTTCTCCCCATCATCAATGCCTGCCCATTATCATCATCTTCTCCCCATCATCAATGCCTCCCCATTATCAGCAATGCCTGCCCATCATCACACACAGACAGCATCACAGCACACAAGCACTCTCTCACAACATACACATTACACTTACACAACACACAGCACCGCACTACATACACACACACACACGTCTTACCTGCCCAGCGTCCGCGCTCTCTGCCACAGCCGGCCGCTGAATGATGTCATTCAGCGGCGCTGCTGTGAGGAAGCGCCGGCGCCCCCTGGAGCCCGGAGCTGCGGCAGCGAGGCACAGGAGAGGTAAGTATTGTGCCAGCTGATGCCGGGGCCCTGAGCGGGCGGGGGGGGGCCCAGTGGCGGCGCTGACACGCTCTCCTCTGCTAACGGGCGCTGGGGTGCCAGACTGCTCAGGCCCCGCCTGTCAGGGCCCCGGCACTTGCCCGGGTGCTGACGCCGCCCTGTACACATGTTTATATGGAATATGTGTTCATTCCTCTATTATCTCTTATTTCATGCTCATTCCACACCTATACATCTCAGGGAATTAATATAACTCTATATGGAGGTTTATTTGCAATATCATCTGATCTCCACCTATAGCACAGGGATAATTACACCGTTATATGGGATTGTGTCATTCCCATATCTCAAATCATGTCATTCCCCCCTATAAGCTCAGGGAAATATATACACCTGTTTATATGGGATATGTGTTCATTCCCTATTGTCTACATATATTTCATGTTCATTCCCCACCTATAAGCTCCTAAGCGGGATATGTGCATTCCTATATTACATAATTCTTGTTCATTACTATGGGATTAATCACTGTTTGGATATGTATTCCCCTATTATCTACATATATTTCATATTCATTCCCACCTATAAGCTCAGGGAATATAATATACACCTGTTTATATGGGATATGTGTTCATTCCCTCATCTACATATATTTCATCTTCATCCCCACCATAAAGTTCAGGGAATATAATATACACCTGTTTATAGGGATATGTGGTCATTCCTATTATCTACATGTATTTCATCTTCATTCCCCACCTATAAAGCTCAGGGAATATAATATACACCTGTTTATATGGGATATGTGTTCATTCTCCTATTATCTACATATATTTCATTTCATTCCCACCTATAAAGTCAGGTAATATGATACACTGTTTATATGGATATGTGTTCATTCTATATTATCTTATATTTCATAAAATTCCACCTATTAATCAGGTATATGTATACACTTGTTTATGGATATGTGTTATTCCTATTATCTACATATATTTCATATTATTCCCCACCTATAACGCTCAGGGAATATAATATACACCTGTTTATATGGGATATGTGTTCATTCCTCTATCATCTACATATATTTCATCTTCATCCCCCAGCCATAAAGCTCAGGGAATATAATATACACCTGTTTATATGGGATATGTGTTCATTCCCCTATTATCTACATATATTACATGTTCATTCCCCACATACAGTACAGACCAAAAGTTTGGCCACACCTCAAATATTTTTCTGTATTTTCATGACTGTGAAAATTGAAAATTCACACTGAAGGCATCAAAACTATGAATTAACACATGTGGAATTATAGACTTAAAATAATGTGTAACAACTGAAATTATATCTTAGTATTCTAGGTTCTTCAAAGTAGCCAACTTTTGCTTTGATGACTGCTTTGCACACTCTTTGCATTCTCTTGATGAGCTTCAAGAGGTAGTCACCGGAAATGGTTTTCACTTCACAGGTGTGCCCTGTCAGGTTTAATAAGTGGGATTTCTGGCCTTATAAATGGGGTTGGGACCATCAGTTGTGTTGTGCTGAATTCTGGTGGATACATGTACTACTGAATAGACTGTTAGCTGCTTTTTTCTTGCCATAATACAAATTTAAGAAAAACGAGTGGCCATCATTACTTTAACCCCTTCACCCCCAAGGGTGGTTTGCACGTTAATGACCGGGCCAATTTTTACAATTCTGACCACTGTCTCTTTATGAGGTTATAACTCTGGAACGCTTCAACGGATCTTCGCGATTCTGAGACTGTTTTCTCGTGACAAATTGTACTTCACGTTAGAAGTAAAATTTATTTGCTATAACTTGCGTTTATTTTTGAAAAACTGCAAATATAGCGAAAATTTTTAAAATTTTGCAATTTTCAAACTTTGAATTTTTATTCCCTTAAAACAGAGAAATATATCACACAAAATAGTTAAGAAATAACATTTCCCACATGTCTACTTTACATCAGCACAATTTTGGAACCAAAATTTTTTTTTGTTAGGAAGTTATAAGGGTTAAAAGTTGACCAGCGATTTCTCATTTATACAACAAAATTTACAAAGCCATTTTTTTAGGGACCACCTCATATTTGAAGTCACTTTGAGGGGTCTATATGGCAGAAAATACCCAAAAGTGACACCATTCTAAAAACTGCACCCCTCAAGGTACTCAAAACCACATTCAAGAAGTTTATTAACCCTTCAGGTGCTTCACAGGAGCTGAAGCAACGTGGAAGGAAAAAATGATTTAAATTTTTAGCCACAAAAATGATCTTTTACAAACTTTTTTTTTTTATTTTCACAAGGGTAAAAGGAGAAAATGGACAGATAAGGTTGTTGTGCAATTTCTACTGAGTACGCCAATACCCAATATGTGGGGGAAAACCACTGTTTGGGCACACGGCAGAACTCGTAAGGGAAGGAGCGCCGTTTGACTTTTTCAAACTAAAATTGGCTGGAATTGAGATTGGACGCCATGTCGCGTTTGGAGAACCTCTGATGCGCCTAAACAGTGGAAACCCCCCACAAGTGACACCATTTTGGAAACTAGACCCCCTAAGGTACTTATCTAGATCTGTTGTGAGCACTTTGAACCCCCAAGTGTTTCACAAAAGTTTATAATGCTTGGGTGTGAAAAAAAAAAAAAAAAAACAATTTTCCACAAAAATGATTTTTTAGTCCCAAATTTTTGAACTTTCCCAAGGAAATTGGACCCCAAAAGTTGTCCAATTTGTCCTGAGTACGCTGATACCCCATATAGGGGGGGGGGGAAACTGTTTGAGCGCACGGCAGGGCTTGGAAAGGAAGTAGTAACGTTTTGGAATGCAGACGTTGATGGGGGTCATGTTCCGTTTGCAGTGCCCCAGATGAGCCTAAACAGTGGAAACCCCCCACAAGTGACCCCATTTTTGAAACTAGACCCCTAAGGAACTTATCTAGATCTGTTGTGAGCACTTTGAACCCCCAAGTACTTCACACAAGTTTATAATGCCCAGCATGAAAATAAAAAATCCTATTTTTTTTCCCACAAAAATTATCTTTTAGTCACTAATTTTTTATTTTCCCAAGGGTAACAGGAGAAATTGGACCACAAAAGTTGTTGTCCAGTTTGTCCTGAGTACGCCGATACCCCATATGTGGGGGGGAACCACTGTTTGGGCGCACGGCAGAGCTCGGAATGGAAGGAGCACCATTTGACTTTTTCCAACCAAAATTGGCTGGAATTGAGATTGGACGCCATGTTGCATTTGGAGAGCCCCTGATATGCCTAAACAGTGGAAACCCCCCCACAAATGACCCCATTTGGGAAACTAGACCCCTAAGGAACTTATCTAGATCTTTGGTGAGCAATTTGAACCCCCAAGTGCTTCACACAAGTTTATAACGTAGAGCCATAAAATTAAAAAATCATATTTTTTCCACAAAAATGATCTTTTCACCCCAATTTTTATTTTCCCAAGGGTAACAAGACTCCAAAAGTTATTGTGCAATTTGTCCTGAGTGCGCTGATACCCCATATGCGGGAGTAAACCACTGTTTGGGTGCATGGCAGAGTTTGGAAGGGAAGGAGCGCCGTTTGACTTTTTCAACGCAGAATTGGCTGGACGCCATGTCGTGTTTGGAGAGCTCCTGATCTGCCTAAACAGTGGAAACCCCCACAAATGACACCATTTTGGAAACTAGACCCCCAAGGAACTTATCTAGATGTATGGTGAGAACTTTGAACCCCCAGGTGTTTCGCTAAAGTTTATAACGTACAGCCGTAAAATAAAAAATCTTTTTTTTTTTTACAAAAATGATTTTTTCGCCCCCAATATTTTATTTTCACAAGGGTAACAGGAGAAATTGGACCCCAAAAGTTGTTGTCCAATTTGTCCTGAGTACGCTGATACCCAACATGTGTGAGAAAAAACTGTATGGGTGCACGTCTGGGCTCGGAAGGGAAGTAGTGACGTTTTGGATTGCAGACTTTGATGGAATGGTCTGGGGGCGTCATGTCGCATTTGGAGAGCCCCTGATGCGCCTAAACAGTAGAAATCCCCAACAAGTAACCCCATTTTGGAAAATAGACCCCACAAGGAACTTATCTAGATGTGTGGTGAGCGCTATGAAACCCCAAGTACTTCACAGAAGTTTATAATGTACAGCCGTAAAAACAAAAAAAAATCATTTTTTTTTTTTTTACAAAAATGATATTTTCGCCCCCAGTTTTTTATTTTCCCAAGGGTAACAGAAGAAATAGGACAAATTGCAGAATAACTCTTGGGGTCCAGAGTACGCTGATACCCCATATGTGGGGGTAAACTACTGTTTGGGCGCATGGCAGAGCTCAGAATTGAAGGAGCACCGTTTGACTTTTTCAACGCAGAATTGGCTGGAATTGAGATCAGACACCATGTCACATTTGGAGAGCCCCTGATGTGCCTAAACAGCGGAAACCCCCCAATTCTATCTCCAACCCTAACCCCAACACACCCCTAACCCTAGTCCCAACCCTAACCACAGACCTAACCCTAACACACCCCTAATCCCAACCCTAACTTTAGCGCCAACCCTAACCCTAACTTTAGCCGCAACCCTAACCCTAATGGGAAAATGGAAATAAATAATTTTTTTTATTTTAGCATTTTCCCTAACTAAGGGGGTGATAAAGGGGGGTTTAATTTACTATTTATAGCGGGTTTTTATGATTGGCAGCTGTCACGCTAAAAGACGCTTTTTATTGCAAAAAATAGTTTTTTGCATCGCCACATTTTGAGAGCTATAATTTTTGCATATTTTGGCCCACAGGTCATGTGAGGTCTTATTTTTTGCGGTATGAGTTGACATTTTTATTGGTACCATTTTTGAGCACGTGCCATTTTTTGATCACTTTTTATTTCGATTTTTGGGAGGTTAGAATGAACAAAAATCAGCAATTCATGAATTTCTTTTGGGGGAGGCGTTTTTACCGTTCCGCGTGTGGTAAAATTGATAAAGCAGTTTTATTCTTCAGGTCAGTACGATTATGGTGATACCTCATTTATATCATTTTTTTATGTTTTGGCGCTTTTATAGAATAAAAACAATTTTATATAAAAAATAATTATTTTTGCATCCTTTATTCTGCGAGCTATAACTTTATTTTTTCGCTGATGATGCTGTATGGTGGCTCGTTTTTTGCGGGGCAAGATGACGTTTTCAGTGGTACCATGTTTATTTATATCGGTCTTTTTGATCGCGTGTTATTCCACTTTTTGCTCGGCGGTATGATGATAAAGCATTGATTTTTTGCTTTGTTTTTTTTTTTTTTAAGGTGTTCACTAAAGGGGTTAACTAGTGGGACAGTTTTATAGGGGGGGTCGTTACGGACGTGGCGATACCAAATATGTGTACTTTTATTCTTTTGTTTTTTTTTTTATTTACAGGAAAAAATGAATTTATTGAGGAATATTTTTATTTTTTTTTATTTATTTTGGATTTTTTTTTAAAACATGTTTATTTTTATTTTTTTTTAACTTTTTTTTACTTTGTCCTAGGGTGGGACATCACTGTATTTTATCAGATCGCTGGTGTGACAGTGTGCACAGCACTCTGTCACACCAGCGATCGCACAGGCATAGCTGCAGGCTTCTCAGTGCCTGCTCTCAGCAGGCATTGAGGAAGCCGCCTCCCTGCAGGATTCGGCGGCCATCTTGGATCCGGGTCCTGGGAGGGAGGAAGGCCTCAGAACAGCGCGATCACATCGCGCTGGTCTGAGGGTCTCAGGGGAGCGCACAGGAGGCCCCCTCCCTGCGCGATGCTCCCTGTACACCGCGATCATGTTTGATCGCGGTGTGCCAGGGGTTAATGTTCCGGGAGCGGTCTGTGACCGCTCCTGACACAGTCACGGGTGTCAGCTGTGATAATCAGCTGACACCGGCGGCGATTAGCTGCGCTCCCCCCGGGAGTGCAGCTGATCGCCTATGACGTACTATCCCGTCCATGGTCAGATTGGCATGGGTTTCATGGACGGGATAGTACGTCTGATGTCAGAGAGGGGTTAAGAAATGAAGGTCAGTCAGTCCAAAAAATTGGGAAAACTTTGAAAGTGTCCCCAAGTGCAGTTGCAAAAACCATCAAGCGGTACAAAGAAACTGGCTCAAATGAGGACCGCCCCAGGAAAGGAAGACCAAGAGTCACCTCTGCTTTTGAGGATAATTTTATCCGAGTCACCAGCCTCAGAATTCGCAGGTTGACAGCAGCTCAGATTAGAGACCAAGTCAATGCCACACAGAGTTCTAGCAGCAGACACATCTCTACAACAACTGTTAAGAGGAGACTTTGTGCAGCAGGCCTGCATGGTAAAATAGCTGCTAGGAAACCACTGCTAAGGACAGGCAACAAGCAGAAGAGACTTGTTTGGGCTAAAGAACACAAGGAATGGACTTTAGACCAGTGGAAATCTGTGCTTTGGTCTGATGAGTGAAAATTTGAGATCTTTGGTTCCAACTACCGTGTCTTTGTGCGACGCAGAAAAGGTGAACGATGGACTCTACATGCCTGGTTCCCACCGTGAAGAATGGAGGAGGTGTGATGGTGTGGGGGTGCTTTGCTGGTGACACTGTTGGGGATTTATTCAAAATTGAAGGCATACTGAACCAGCATGGCTACCACAGCATCTTGCAGTGGCATGCTATTCCATCCGGTTTGCGTTTAGTTAGACCATCATTTATTTTTCAACAGGACAATAACCCCAAACACACCTCCAGGTTGTGTAAGGGCTATTTGACCAAGAAGGAGAATGATGGGGTGCTATGCCAGATGACCTGGCCTACACAGTCACCAAACCTGAACCCAATCGAGATGGTTTGTTGTGAGTTGGACCTCAGAGTGAAGGCCAAAGGGACAACAAGTGCTAAGCATCTCTGGGAACTCCTTCAAGATTGTTGGAAGACCTTTTCCGGTCATCAAAGCAAAAGTTGGCTACTTTGAAGAACCTAGAATACAAGACATACAGTATTTTCAGTTTCACACTTTTTTGTTAAGTATATAATTCCACATGTGTTAATTCATAGTTTTGATTCCTTCAGTATGAATGTACAATTTTCATAGTCATGAAAATACAGAAAAATCTTTTAGTGAGAAGGTGTGTCCAAACTTGGTCTGTACTGTACATAGCTCAGGGAATATAATATCCACCTGTTTATATGGGGTATGTGTTCATTCTCCTATTATCTACATACAGTCATGGCCAAAAGTTTTGAGAATGACACAAATATTATATTTTCACATGATCTGCTGCCCTCTTGTTTTTATGTGTGTTTTGACAGATGTTTTTATCACAGACAGAAATATAATTGCAAACATATGAGTAACAAAAGCTTATATTGACAGTTAGAATGAGTTAATGCAGCAAGTCAATATTTGCAGTGTTAACCCTTCTTCTTCAGGACCTCTGCAATTCTCCCTGGCATGCTCTCAATCAACTTCTGGACCAAATCCTGACTGATAGCATTGATTGTGCAAGAATGGACTGCTTTCATTTTGTCAGAATTTATAGGTTTTTGTTTGTCCACCCGTCTCTTGATGATTGACCACAAGTTCTCAATGTGATTAAGATCTGGGGAGTTTCCAGGCCATGGATCCAAAATCTCTATGTTTTGTTCCCTGAGCCATTTAGTTATCACCTTTGCTTTATGGCAAGTTGCTCCATCATGCTGGAAAAGGCATTGTTGATCGCCAAACTGCTCTTGGAAGGTTGGGAGAAGTTGCTCTTGGAGGACATTCTGATACCATTCTTTATTCATGGCTGTGTTTTTAGGCAAGACTGTGAGAGCAGATTCCCTTGGCTGAGAAGCAACCCACACATGAATGGTTTCAGGATGCTTAACAGTTGGCATGAGACAAGACTGGTGGTAGCGCTCATCTTGTCTTCTCCGAATGAGGCGTTTTCCTGATGTCCCAAACAATCGAAAAGGGGATTCATCAGAGAAAATAACTTTACCCCAGTCCTCAGCAGTCCACTGCCTGTACCTTTTGCAGAATATCAGTCTGTCCATGATGTTTTTTCTGGAGAGAAGTGGCTTCTTTGCTGCCCTCCTTGAGAACAGGCCTTGCTCCAAGAGTCTCTGCCTCACAGTGCATGCAGATGCACTCACACCTGCCTGCTGCCATTCCTAGCAAGCTCTGCACTGCTGGTAGCCCGATCCCGCAGCTGAAACACTTTTAAGAGACGGTCCTAGTGCTTGCTGGTCTTTCTTGGGCGCCCTGGAGCCATTTTGGCAACAATGGAACCTCTCTCCTTGAAGTTCTTGATGATGCGATAGATTGTTGACTGAGGTGCAAGCTTTCTAGCTGCGATACTCTTCCGTTAGGCCATTTTTGTGCATTGCAATGATGACTGCACGTGTTTCTTTAGAGATAACCATGGTTAACAGAAGAGAAACAATGATGCCAAGCACCAGCCTCCTTTTAAAGTGTCCAGTGGTGTCATTCTTAATCATGACAGATTGATCTCCAGCCATGTCCTCATCAACACCCACACCTGTGTTAATGGAGCAGTCACTGAAAAGAGGTTAGCTGGTCCTTTTAAGGCAGGGCTGCAATGATGTTGAAATGTGTTTTGGGGATAAAGTTCATTTTCTAGTCAAATATTGACTTTGCAAGTAATTGCTGTTAAGCTGATCACTCTTTATAACATTCTGGAGTATATGCAAGTTGCCATTAGAAAAAGTGAAGCAGTAGACTTTGTAAAAATTCATATTTGTGTCATTCTCAAAACTTTTGTCCATGACTGTACATTGCAGTCACCAGTACTTCATGCCCAGCCCATGCTTCTGGAGGTAAGTTAGTGGGGCTCTCATCGATTCAGAAATGCCAAACTGACGCAATGTGTTTTATGTACATCAGGGGTCTCAGAAGGGAGGGGGCATTTGGATTTGAGAGCGGAGAATTTGCTGAATTTCTTTTGGCTGGTGAGGAGCCATTTTGCTTTTCCCGAGCCTTTGTGCTACCAGTAACGTGGAAGCCCCCTATAGTTGTTAACAGATGACAGACCTGAGTGGGGACTTGCTTTTTTGTGTGGATTGAGTTGAAGATTTTATTGGGAACATTTTACATAACGTTTTGGATCAGTTATCCGGCGGTCTATGCTGAGCACTTACTTTGTGGCTTCCATCTAAATCTCTGAGTGACGTGATTCAGATGAAACCCCCGAGCGATCCATTCACTATAATAAGGCAGCAGAGTTACTCTGGATTCAGTCTGGCCTCTGTTCAGCGATGCACAAAACTGTGGCCGACGGCACTTATATGCAATCCTAAAAAGACGGACACCGTCGGATCACAGGTCAGACAGCGTCCACAGTGCCTCCATCTGCCTCATTATAGGGAATCTTCCTCCAGAGGTTCTGTCTGAATTATGTATTTCAGAGATTTACATGGAAACCCCGATGCAAGCGCTCAGCGCAGAGCGCAGGATAAGTGTGTGCCGCCCCTTACTGAGATCTCAGGGAGGCAGAATGAAAAAAATCAAGAGCAGGTGAAGAACTGGTTTTATTATTTTTTATGCCGTCCCTTGTGCGGTATATGTGATTAGGCGACTTTACTCTTCTGGTCGGTGAGATTACAGCAATACCAGATTCATATTGGATTTTTAGGTTTGGCTGCTGTCGCACGCTTTTTATTGCAAAAAATAGTTTGCATCACTATTTTGAGAGCTATAATTTTTCCATATTTTGGCCCAAAGTCAATTGAGGTTTTGTTTTTTGCGTGACTAGTTGATTTTTTTTTATCGGTACCATTTTCGAGCACATGACATTTTTTGATCACTTTCTATTCTGATTTTTGGGAGACAGAACGAACAAAAATCAGCAATTCAAGAATTTTTTTTTTGGGGGGGGGGTGTGAGGGACAAAATTCAGGTCTCTCCCTCCTGAAATGTGCCCCCACCCTTGAATCCCCCCAAGGGCCCATAGAAAGCCATGCAGTGTTTATCTTTAATTAAAACCCAAGAACAAATCCTTTGAAGCTCTTAACACAATTGCGCAAACTCCCCTGCAGCTACAGAAAACTGAACCCTTTTGTCTGAAGCACATGGAGACAGCGTGGCACTACAAGGTACAGCAAGGCTATGAGGTATTGAATCTGGAAAATGACCTATAACAACAGAATGCAATATCTCAGACTAGCCGAGCACATTATCGGAATCGGCGTTCCTTCCCCCATATACACCACAGCAGCAGCAGCCTCTATATACAGCCCAGCAGCCTCAATATACAGCCCCGCAGCCTCAATATACACCCCAGCAGGTCAAACTCTACAGCGTGTTGGCATATATCTACCGGAGCCCGTTTTTGGTCATGTTCAACTCTACATCGCATTTTCAAGAGTTAAAATGAGATCCAACGTCAAGGTGCAAGTTTTTGATACCCCTTTACAAGGAAAGTTGCTCATAGATAGTCAAAAGGTATTCACAAGAAATGTGGTGTACAAAAATAGTTTGGGTTGATATTGTTAACAAATAAGTGTCGATGCACTTCTTTCGTCCGATGATTAATTTAAATAGTTAGATATTCATGTAATTGTTTATATATTTTGATGATATGTTTAATAATTTCGTTCAGTTGTATTAAGTTCTATGAGCAATAACATTTAATGATAATGTATATATTTTACCCGGAAAATCCTGTGTATTCATTGCATTATGCTTAAATCTTCATAAATAAACTACATACATATTCTGGAATACCCGATGCGTTAGAATCGGGCCAGCATCTAGTGTGAGTATAAAACCTAATGTCTGTCTCTCCTTTTTTCTCAATTTATTATGTACTAATGTCTCTTATTGCACCATGTCTTCTGGAGATGAATATCAACTGGCCCAAGCAGAGAGTGAAGTGAGTACCTTCCTTCCCTACTAATTGTTAAGTATTTGCTGTTGCATGTACACGTGTCAAATTATTTATTTTTTTTCTTTTTCAGACCTCATTGTCCATGGCAGAGGAGGAAGAGCAGGAGCAGCCAGTCCGTGTGCAGGCGGTGAGACGGCCTGTAAGTATAGACTGACAGATTGTACTTTTCTTTTTTTTTTTCCCCCTGACTTTTTTCTTGCCTGTTTTTCCTATTCAGTCTTGCTTATATTCTGAATCTTTCTTCTATTCTGTCTTGTTTTCTATCTTTTTCATTTCCAAATCTTTCCAAGATTAATGTTTTGCTTTCTTTTCTAGGCTCCACAACGGGATGAGGAACTCGCCCTGGACAATGATGCTGTGATCCAGTTAGTCCAGGAGTGAGTTCCGTTGTGGGACAGCCGTGATCCACTGCACTGTGACGTGGTGATCCGGCGGCTCTGGAATGAGGTGGACGCAGGGCTGATGGATGGGACAACTCCTCTCCAAGGGTCCGCAAGGCATTTCGTAAGTATGTCAATGCTGTGTGATTAGGCAGTGACCTTGGCCGGGATCACACAACTGTGTGTGATGCGAGTAACTCCTGTGAGTTTCTATCATCACACACATTTGTGTGATCCCGGCCAACAGTGCATTATCTAATTTTTTTATTTTCTTTTCCACAGTGAACAAAGTCAGAATCCGTTGGCGCTCGATGAAGGACAGCTTCAACAGGGACCTGAGGCAAGAGAACCGGGTTGCCAGTGGTGCTGCAGCAAGGACCTCCATCAAATATCGGTATCATCGGGCGTTGGCCTTCCTAAGACCGTTCCTTGCCACCAGATCGTAAGTATTTTGTTGTTGTATTGTGTTGTATTCTATGTTTTTCTATTATACAGGAGTTGGCGCTTTGACTATTGTAAATGCATGATACTAAATGTTTTTCTTTTCACAGCACTCTGCAACCTAGTCCTGGAGCGGTCCATCAGCGAGCTGCCTCAGACCCGTCCCAGCCATCCAGCAGCCAAGAAGCAGCTTGTGGGTCGGCAACACAGACAGCTGGAGACCAGGAAGCTGGTCCATCAGGTGTTCCCCTGTCCCAGGTCTCTGCCACAGGTTTTGCAGGCACTTCCCGCCAGCGGCAGAAGGCCTCGGCTAGGAATCTCATGCCCGAGTTCATTTACTTGAGCTCGGTTTTTCAGAATGGCCTCAATGCGATGAGCCACAGACTGGAAAGCGGTTTTACCCTCATGGAAACACGCTTCCAGGCTGTCGAGCGTCACCTTAACCTTCTGGAAGCCGACCTCAACAGACCAGTGCACCATTTCTTCCACCAAATTGAAAGGGGCATGGCGGAACACCTTAGTCCTGAGCTCCAGCTGACACTGATGCAGGCCTGCAACACTGCTTACATGCAGGCTATGCAGCAGAGTCAGAACGTGCAGCAGCCATTGGTGCCATTTCAACTGTGCCACCACTGACTCGCTTCACCTCACTACCGACTTCTGCTGCATACCAGTGCACGGTGACCAGCATTCCAAGCCATGCCGGACACTACATGGCAGCAAGGCACAGTGCAGCTGGACACTCCCCCCCCGCCACCACCATGCCAAGCGCTGCTCCTACTTGGACCTCCGCCACCTCCACCCGTTCCTGGACCGCCGAGCAGCAGCTGGGGGACCCACACTCCTTATTCGTGACCACGGACCCTGGCAGGACCTCCATCACTACCAGCATGCCACAGCCGCTTCTGGATCCTGCCAGGAGGTCCCCCAGCTCCAGGAGGTCCAAGAAGCACACAGAGTGGCCGCAGAAGCCATAAAAGTGGCCACAAAAAACTAAGAGCTTTTGTCCTCCCTCCCCCCTCACTGTGTCTGACCAGCTCCATTCCCCCACAACTTTCACTTCCCCTAGAACCCCTTCGTCGCCTTCCTTAAGCCATTCCTCGTCCCTCCACCCCCAAGTTCCCACCATCTTCCTCCCAAACGTCACTTCCAGTAATTATTTTTTTGTTTGTATGTAAATGTAATTTTGTTTTTTCCCCAACTGTTTGGTTTGTGTCTTTCACCGCTTACACACTGCGCCGTACACGTTGTGGTTTTGCCACCACATAGCTCAAGTACTGACACATGTTTCTTGTGTCAGTCCTGGAGCCATGTGTTGTCAAAAACACAAATCTATGACTTGTATTTTCAACACCCGTCTCTTCAGTCTGCTGGTGAGTGCAAGGCATATCTATTCTCACCTTGCCAGGTATCATAAAAAGTGAATTGAGGATGGTGTGTTTTGGCCATCATTTCACTCTTTGTGACACAAGGCCAGGGGATTCTAGCTATACCTTGGAATTAACCACACCATCTATTCAGTCTGTGGTGAATAGACTGAAGAGATGATGGAGAAAATACACATCATATCTACAATACCCTGGCCTGGTATTATAACTATTTAGCACACCTGGCCAGGTGACTATACCCATGAGTTGTCATCTGCAGCGTCGCTTCAGTCTGCATCATCTATTGCACGCAGACTGGAGAGATGCTGGTGGTTAACTCATGTGTAATTCACCTGCCCAGGTGTCATTAAATTCTGAAGTCAGGATGCTTTTTTTGGCATCCTTACTTCAGCATGACACCAGGCCAGGGGATTGTAGAAGCTGTATAAACTTTATCATCTCTCCAGTTTGCATGCATACGGAAGCCACAGTGGAGATACTACAACTTTTATACTAATATGGTCAGGTGTCAAAGTGAAGGATGCTAGTGCATCCCAAAATCACTATTTGTACATCAGGCCAGGCGATAAAAATTAGTTGTATTATCTCCACCGTCGCTGCAATCTGCCTTATTGAACACAGAGTAGAGAGATGATGAAGGTCATACAACTTTTCTCTGTAGACTCACCTGGTAAGGAGTCCTAGCAAAGTCAGGATGCACAAAACACAGCATCCTGACTTCACTGGGACACCTGGGCAGGTGATTATTGTATTGGAATGTATAAAGACAGAGTGCACTTGATACAGGTATCAAAACAGGTTTTTTATTTACATACAGACAATAAATTTTTTTTACACCATTTGATCTTGCCATGCCACACGTCCCACATCAGATATAAAGTATGCCGCAAATTGGTCCCTCATTTGGCCAACTTCAACTGATGACCTGAGAGGGTGCTGAGTGAAATCAGGCAATGGGTTGGCTGGTTCAAAGTTAGGGCGCTCTTTAGCCATAACAAAATTGTGAAGAACCACACATGCTTTCACCACCTCATCCACAGTTTACAGTTTAAGATTAATGGCTGTGCCGAGAATGCGCCTTCTGGACACAAGAATCCCAAAGGCACACTTTTCTTCGTGCCCTTGTGATTCTGTAATTAAAGATTTTTCCTGTGTGGTCCAAGTCCTGGCTGGAGTAGAGTTTCAGCAGGTTTTGGCTCATCTGAAAGGCCTCATCTCAACCATTACAAATGGCAGTGGCGGTCCTTCGGTGTGGGGAAGATGCCGTGGCAGGGGGAAATTAAAATGGTTGCCATACAACCTACGGCCCATGTCCGAGTTCTTAAAAGTCTGGGAGTCACTGCCCCGGCCAAATGCCCCAATGTCCACCACAACAAACCGACAATCTGTATCCGCAATGGCCATGAGTACTGTAGAAAAGTACTTTTTATTGCTATAGTACTCCGATCCACATTTTGCGGGTTTGGTTATCCTGATGTGTTTCCCATCCACCGCTCCCAAACAGTTGGGGAAATTGCAGACTGTCAAGAATTGTTCAGCTATTTCAATCCACTTTTCCGAGGTGGGCAGGGGCATAAATTCTGGGCAGAGAACGTCCCACAAAGCCCGGCAGGTGTCAGCAACTATTCCCAACAAGGTGGAGATTCCAAGCTGTTACTGGAAGTGGAGTGATGATAGGGTCTCTCCAGTAGCCAGGAATCTGCCAGAGAAAGAAAAAAAATTAATATTTTTGTCTAGGGTTTTGCAAAACACCAAAATGAAAAAAATGTAAGTACATGGCATAACAATAATTCTGCAGGCTTTGGATTAGTAAAGGGCAGAACAAAAACAATTATGCACGCATTGGTTTTTAAATATTACGTACCATGTGACCAGGAGCCGTTCTTCAGGAGGAATCGTACGACGGAGCTGTGTGTCCGGTCTCCGAATGGCTGCTTCAACATGACCAAGCAAATACATGAAGCTTTCTTGGACATCCAGGTATAGTCATTAAATTTCAACGGGTTTGCCTGGAGCTCGCTGAAGAGGGTGTGGTACGCTCCACGGCTCTCCCGGACTTCAATAATCGGATGTCTCCAAAAACGCCGCCGCTGCCGTCTTCGCTGTATCTCTCTGCCTTTGTTGCTGGCAAGCAAATGCAAAAGCCAGAAACAGCGCGATGTCCAGATCCAAGTTAAAGAGATAACTCTCCCAACGCAGATCCATGGTGACACAGGAAACAGCAGCAAAATCTGAAGAATTCAGCTGTAACAGGGTCTATATAAAGAATTCCAATGACACTCGCCCACTGGTGTCCTATTGGTGGAGTCTTTTTCAAGGATTTTCCTCCTGTGAAATGTTACTTTAGAGAACGCATGCGCCTAAAAAATGCAAACGCATGTAAAAGCGTTTTTTGTCGTTATGTGTAAATTGATGAGTTAAAAAACGAAGCGCTTGCATGCATATCTAATTGTGCACGATGCACAGTGCACAAAGACGCAAATGTGAAACTAGCCTAACTTGTATTTTGGCAGTTTTTTTCGTGCGCTCTACAGCCGATCACTGATCAGAGTCAGTGCTCTCTATTGGCCAGGACTTTTTTCCTGGCCATTTTTCTCCTTTCCTTTGCACAATCTCTGTGTACTGCAGCCGCTAAGCATTGAGCAGTGACACCCATCTGTGCTCGCTTTCAGCTTGTCTCCCCTTCACCTTTGCACAACATCCGTGCGTGCGTCCTATTGCTGTCGAGCGCTGATCACTGATCGACATTTTTTCTTTTGTGAAAAAAATAATTTAGATCGGTTGATCAAGCTAGATTAGAAACCGTAGAAATATATACTGCAGTAATCACCATTTATTATAGTATATTTTACTGAGTATAGTCAGGATTAGTGTCAGATAGCTGGGGGCACTTTTTTTTTTTTTTACAGACGTCCACTTAGAAAGCTTGTTTTTTATTTTACCAAATTTTTTTTCTTTCTAGATTTTTTCTTTTTTGTCTTCAATTCAAACAAATGTTACACCAAATACACCACACGTGAAAAAATATCCCACTCTTTCCAATCACATTATTCAGCTGAGAAGGCATACGTCGCCCTTGCCTCCGACACTAATAGTGAGGGAGAGGATGCCATCTTCATTTTTCGTCCTCTTCCTCAAGTGATAATGAACCACCATACAGAGACCCCAGGACAGCAAATGAGCCAGCACCCAAAGTTAGTGACCACTTATGGACCTCACACCCCAAAAAATTATGAGCCAGATTCCCGATTTTGTGGTGCAATCAGCAATCCAATTTGACACTACAAACTAGAGATGTGCGGACACGTGGATGTTCAGAACAGTTACAAAAAGTTTGTGTTCACGTACCAGAACAGTACCTGGACCCGAACCCTGTTCACTTGAATGGGGGGCCCAACCATCCAGTGTTTGCCATAATGTCATGTGCATGACAGAGTGGCAAACACTACTTTTGATTGGCGGTGAAATCACCGCAGGTCAGAGAGCCGCGGTTCTCACACTGTCAAATGACAGTGTGAGCGCTCAGCTGTGATTGGAAGTATAAAGTTTACCTTCTGTCACTGGTGTCAGCTGATGGGACTACTGCTCCCATCAGCTGCCGCTCATAACGAGAGCAGGCGGCGACTGATGGGTGTATTCATCAGCCGATACTGTAAATTAAAAAAAAAAAATGGCATGGGTTCCCATGTATTTTTGCTAACCAGCAAAGCCGATTATCAAGACTATAGACGCCTCTCCATTACTAAGTCGTGGGCTTGATGTCACTGGACAATACAAAGGAGACATCAACTCCACAAATATGAACCCCACTTTCCACCGCTTCATGGCAAGTTGGAAGAGTCGGGCAAAGCACCAGAAATGGCCCATCTAATGCACCTTTTCTGGGCAGCTGCAGGCTGCTACTTTTAGGCTGGGTGTGCGGGCAATATCCATGGCTCCTTACTAGCCTGAGAATATCAGCCCTCCACTGTCTGCTTTAGCTAAGCTGGTTGTCAAAAGAAGGGGTGGACCCCACACCGTTTTTTTAATTATTTAAATAATTAAAGCAGCGTGGGACCCCTCTATTCTTTATAACCAGACTTAAGGCACTATCAAACTTAGCGATCGCACTAGCGATCACGACAACGACACGACCTGGCGAGATCGCTAGTGCGATTGCTATGTGGTCGCTAGTTAGCTTCCGAACACATATCAGCGATCTGTATAACGACCTCTGCGGTCGTTGGGAAAACCTAGTCCCGCCTGCGACGCTGGTAAAGTCGTTCATAAAGGGTGTCACTCAGCGATTCAGGCTCACCAGCGGGACACCAACGACCAAAAAACGGCTCAGAACGTTCAGAAGCGATCAGCGACATCGCAGCAGGGGCCACATCGCCGCTACATCACACAGAGCTGCGTCGCTAACGAGATCGCTACTGCGTCATAAAATCGGTGACGCAGTAGCGATCTCGCTTAGTTTTACAGTACCTTTACTGAAGCTGACAGCTGAGGGTTGCAGGCCCCAGCTGTGAGTTTTGCCTGGCTGGTTATCAAAAATATGGAAGAACCCACAACTTTTTTTTTTTATTTACAGTGTGGGCACCTGCTGAAGAATACTTTCATTAGCCGCTCCTGCTCTCGTTGTTATTAGCAGCAGCAGGTGTTGGCTGATGGGAGCAGGATCCAGTCAGCTGACACCAGTGACCGGAGGAAAACATTATACCTCCAATCACAGAAGCTGCAAGGCTGTCTGACTGGTGATGATTTTACCTCCGATCAGAGGCAGCGTTCGCCGCGCTGTCATTCACATGACAGCTCAAGAAACACTCGATGTTCTGGGTGAGGGGAGGGCAAACGCTAACAGTAACACGCACTTCCTGGTTAAGTCAGTATTAGGTGTCCATGCAAGAATAGTAAGTGTTTGGTATGGATGCTGAACTTTACTTTTCGGGTTAGCCCATCTCTACTACCAACCTTTCAGAAATCGACTTTTTCAAAGTATTTTTCTCTGAGGATTTTGTAAACCTCATTGTGGCGAGGAATATGGGCCTTAAACCCCGCTTCACCATTTTCTAATTGGACTCCCATAAATGCAATAGAAATGACATTTTGGGGACCTTGTTCTTCTCATGGGGATAGTGAAAAAGCCAGAGCTTCGCAATATTGGAGTGTTGATATTTTATATAAATGGCAATGACCCATAAACGCTTTTAGGCCATCCACAATTTTTTGCATTACAATAAAGCAGTATCTTCCGAGATGACCCCACCTTTATAAAAGTTTAGCTGGTTATTGATCACTTCAGCAACAAGTTTGCTGAGGTGTACATTTCCCCCAAGAGACATCTGCGTGGATAAGTCCCTAATACATTTCAAGGGAGGCTCAAATCCCGACAATACCTGCCCTGTAATAAGTCCAGATATAGAATTAAAATCTACAAGCTGTGCGAGAGTACCTCAGGTTACACCCACAGATTTAGGGTTTATGAAGGAAAGGAAAGCCAGATTCAACCCCATGAATGCCCACCTGTCCTGGGAGTGAGAAAATGGTATGGGATTTCATGCACCCACTGCTGGATCAAAGATTATCACCTCTACAACTTTTATACCAGCATCCTACTCTTCAAGCACTTCTATCAGAGCTACCACACCATGCAGTACTATTTGCAAAAATCAGATAGGACTCCCTAGGTCTCTAATTGGGCAGCTGCTCAGAAATGGTGAGAGCAGAGCCCAATGTAGCGACAACATGATGGTGGTACAAGAGGGACGTCCTTTTCTTGACCACTATACATGTCAGCATCCCCACCGCTCTACGAGGTACCTCTACACAGGTCAGCAAACCAGACTGTCCTGGGGAACAATAAAAATATGGGGAAAGAGGAGGGAGAGTAGATCTCTCTGATCAAGTCCTACAGTGCCATGTGTAAAGCTAAAGTGTGGTACAAGAAGCTGGCCGTGCACATAGCATGAAAGTTATAAAATGCCATCTGTACTATAAGGATGTGCAGACAGCCTTCCACATTCATTCACATTCCAGGAGGTAGTGATCAAGGCCTTAATATTTGGCAGTCAGGAAGGAGCAGGGCACAGAAATTCTGGCTTAAAGTGCTCGTATCGTACCAGGGTAACATTTCGCAGGCAAGGCCCCTCAAACTTCAAAGAAAAGAAGGTTGCAAAAAAACTGCAGTGTGTTACAGAAGGGATATGACAGTTCACCACTTCATGTGCTCCCTGGCCAGTGTATAAAAGAATGCTTCAAACTGTACCACTAATCCATGGACTACTAAATTTGACTTGCACAACTTCCATATGCAAGCCTGATGCACTCTACACAACTTGCGTATGCCACCATATTATAAGTTCACATACCAGGAAACCATTAGATCAGTTCTAATATAGGGTCACTTGAGGGGGATTTCAACTGTTTAGGCACATCAGTCTCTCTCCCAAGCGCGACATGGCAGCGCGACATGGCATTCATGCTCGACATGGCATTCATGCTCGATTCCAGACAATTTTGGGTTCAAAAAGTCAAACTGTGCTCCTTTCCTTCCCAGCACCCAAACAGTAATTTTCCCTCACATATGACTGGCGTAGAACCGCTAAAAGAAAAAGTTGTTGCACAACTATAAGTTGCTAAAAAAAACCTGACATATAAAACTTAGGTCCTTTAGAATTTACAATGACAATTGCTAGGACAAGGAGGAAATTTGAATGCTACTCTGCTAATGGTGTACAATCTTCCATTTGTAAAAATAATTCTAACAGGTATTGAATGTAGAAGTAGATGGGTTCATCAGTTACACATTAGCACACCAACTCTGGCCACGTGAACGCTATGGCGACCACAATCGCTGCGCAGCCCTAGGCTTAGGGATCTGATTTTCTTTAATGAGAACCTTTTTTAATGTTTTCCATTACAATTTTGGAGCATCTGTTCAAAGAACTGCAATGTGTCATTCCTCTAGTTACATAAACAAATGGATATTATGGGTTAAAGGAGTTTCTACATTATCTGACCGTCCAATCAGTGAGGTCAATGTCACATGCACAGTGACAATGGATGAATTTATTTAAAAAAAGTGATCTAGCATCTTATCAGGAATACATTACCAGACGTGAAGCACAGTTCTCTTATGAACTTAAAAGGGCACCACTGACAACAATTAAGTACTGCCACACTAAACAATCCGCTAGCGATCACGATAACGACGCATACTAATGCGATCGCTAGCGGATTTTATATATCGCGAGTGCGCTTAACTTAGATGTCGTTAAGACGCTATCGCGGTTAGCGATCTCCTAACGACTTAGCGGTACAAAAGTACGCTAAATCGCTAAGAAAGTGCACACTCAGCGATATATATTACACGGGCCGACGATAAAAATAGGGTCCGGAACGATGAAACGACGAGCGAGATCAAGAGGCCACGTCGCTGAGATGCCGCACACACAACATCGCTAAGGGGATCGTAAATATGCGTTTTTTAGGATCCGTTAGCGATGTGTTTATGTGCATACCCTTATGGTCACTTGACTATTAACAAGTTATCATTACAGGGGTTCTTCTAGAATGTAATAAAATTACCTCCCTCCAATCACAATTTTAACAGCAGCCTGTCAATCGGGTTTCAGGATGGGCTGTTGGATGAATATACAGCTTCTGACAAGTAGTAATTGTCCTTGGCTTTTTTGTTTGGCTTGGAACAAAAAACCCGATTTCAACTGGATCCATTTATATTTTTAACACAAGTTTATGAAAAACAGATCTGATAAATAGCCACCTTACTTCCACCAGACATGGATCCCTTTTTTGCTAACTGGATCAGTTTCAAATGGATGATTACTTGACAATTCACAAGTCCAGTAGTCATGTTTCAAAATGATCCGGTAAGCAGTATCCATTTTCAAAGAAATAAAGACTGAGGACTATTTAACAGATTCGAGTTCCATAGACTTTAATGTTTTGAAAAAAACAAACAAAAAAAAACAGTTGCAGTCATTTTTAGATAGGCTTCACAACTTTTTTCATGCTAAGATAACGGCTCGCTGCTTAACCATTTCAAAAGGATGATTACTGGAATTTTGCTTTAGTCGGCTGAGTTTGTTTTTTCTCCATACACAGCTCTTCCATCACAGATGTGAGAAATTATAATACAGCACCTGGTTTCATTTCAGACTGCAGCCCATCCTGACACGTGACTTGGCCAGACTGCCATTTGAATTGTGGTCATTTTATTATTTTCTTTAACCCCTTAACCCCCAAGGGTGGTTTGCACGTTAATGACCGGGCCAATTTTTACAATTCTGACCACTGTCTCTTTATGAGGTTATAACTCTGGAACGCTTCAACGGATCTTAGCGATTCTGAGATTGTTTTCTCGTGACATATTGTACTTCATGATGTGGTAAAATTTCTTCGATATAACTTGCGGTTATTTATGAACAAAATGGAAATATGGCGAAAATTTGGAAAATTTTGCAATTTTCAAACTTTGAATTTTTATTCCCTTAAAACAGAGAAATATGTCACACAAAATAGTTACTACATAACATTTCTCACATGTCTACTTTACATCAGCACAATTTTGGAACCAAAATTTTTTTGTTACGAAGTTATAAGGGTTAAAAGTTGACCAGTAATTTCTCATTTTTACAACAAATTATACAAAACCATTTTTTTAGGGACCACCTCACATTTGAAGTCAATTTGAGGGGTCTATATGGCAGAAAATACCCAAAAGTGACACCATTCTAAAAACTGCATCCCTCAAGGTACTCAAAACCACATTAAAGTTTATTAACCCTTCAGGTGCTTCACAGGAGCTGAAGCATCTTGGAAGGAAAAAATGAACATTTAACTTTTTAGTCACAAAAATGATCTTTTACAAACTTTTTTTTAATTTTAACAAGGGTAAAAGGAGAAAATGGACAGAAAAAGTTGTTGTGCAATTTCTCCTGAGTACACAGATACCCCATATGTGGGGGAAAACCACTGTCTGGGCGCACGGCAGGGCTTGGAAGGAGCGCCGTTTGACTTTTTCAAACCAAAATTGTCTGGAGTTGAGATTGGACGCCATGTCGCGTTTGGAAAGCCCCTGATCTGCCTAAACAGTGGAAACCCCCCACAAGTGACACCATTTTGGAAACTAGACCCCCTAAGGAACTTATCTAGATCTGTGGTGAGCACTTTGAACCCCCAAGTGTTTCACAAAAGTTTATAATACATGGGTGTGAAAATAAAAAATTCCACAAAAAAGATTTTTTAGTCCGCAATTTTTGATTTTTCCCAAGGAAATTTTACCCAAAAAGTTGTCCAATTTGTCTTGAATACACTGATAACCCATATGTGGGGGAAAATACTGTTTGGGCGCACGGCAGGGCTCGGAAAGGAACTAATGACGTTTTGGAATGCAGACTCTGATGGGTGTCATGTTCAGTTTGCAGAGTCCCTGATGTGCCTAAACAGTGGAAACCCCCCAAAAATGACCCCATTTTGGAAACTAGACCCCTAAGGAACTTATCCAGATCTGTGGTGAGCACTTTAAACCCCCAAGTGCTTCACAGATGTTTATAACGCCCGGGCGTGAAAATAAAAAAAAAAACCCATTTTTTCCACAAACATGATCTTTTAGTCCCGTTTTTTATTTTCCCAAGGGTAACAGGAGAAATTGGACCCCAAAAGTTGTTGTTCAATTTGTCTTGAGTACATTGATACCCTATATGTGGGAGAAAACTACTGTATAGGCACACGAAGGGGCTCGGAAGGGAAGTAGTGACGTTTTGCATTGCAGACTTTGATGGAATAGTCTGCAGGTGTCATGTAGCGTTTGGAGAGCCCCTGATGTGCCTAAACAGTGGAAATCCAATTTTGGAAACTAGACCCCCAGAGGAACTTTATTTAGATGTGTGGTGAGAACTTTGAACACCCAAGAGCTTCACAGAAGTTTATAACGTAGAGCCATAAAAAGAAATCATATTTTTTCAACAAAAATGATATTTTCGCCAATTTTTTATTTTCCCAAGGGTAACAGAAGAAATTGGACCCAAGAGTTATTGTGCAATTTTTCCTGAGTACGCTGATACCACACATGTGGGGTAAACTACTGTTTGGGTGCATAGCAGAGCTCAGAAGGGAATGAGGACCGTTTGACTTTTTCAACACCGAATTGGCTGGAATTGAGATCAGATGCCATGTCACGTTTGGAGAGTACCTGATGTGCCTAAACAGTGGAAACCCCCCAATTCTAACTCCAACGCTAACCCCAACACACCCCTAACCCTAATCACAACCCTAAACCTAACTTTAGCCCCAACCCTAATGGGAAAATGGAAATAAATACATTTTTTTAATTTTATCATTTTTCCCTAACAAAGGGGTTGATAAAGGGGGTTTGATTTACTATTTATAGCGGTTTTTATGTTTGGCAGCTGTCACGCTTTTTATTGCAAAAAATTGTTTTTGCATCACATTTTGAGAGCTATAATTTTTCCATATTTTGCCCCACAGTCATGTGAGGTCTTCATTTTTGCGGGACGAGTTGACATTTTTATTGGTACCATTTTTGGGCACATGACATTTTTTGATCGCTTTTTATTACGATTTTTGGGAGGCAGAATGAACAAAAACCAGCAATTCATGAATTTCTTTTGTGGGGGGGGGGGGCGTTTATACCGTTCCGCGTGTGGTAAAATTGATAAAGCAGTTTTATTCTTTGGGTCACTACGATTACAGCGATACCTCATTTACATCATTTTTTTATGTTTTGGGGCTTTTATACAATAAAAACGATTATATATAAAAATAATTGTTTTTGCATCCTTTATTCTGCGAGCTATAACTTTATTTTTTCGCTGATGATGCTATATGGCGGCTCGTTTTTTGCGGGACAAGATGACGTTTTCAGCGGTACCATGTTTATTTATATCGGTCTTTTTGATCGCATGTTATTCCACTTTTTGTTCGGCAGTATGATAAATCATTGTTTTTTTGCCTTTTTTTAAGGGGTTCACTAAAAGGGTTAACTAATGGGACAGGTTTATAGGGCGGATCGTTACGGACGCGGCGATACTAAATATGTGTACTTTTATTGTTTTTTTTATTTACATGAAGAAATGAATTTATTGGGGAATATTTTTTTTTTTTTTTTTTTATTTAGGAAATATTTAGGAAATATTTTTTTTACACGCTATTTTTAAACTTTTTTTTTTACTTTGTCCCAGGGTGGGACATCACTGTACATCATCTTTGATCGCAGTGTGCCGGGTCAATGTGTTGGGAGCGGTCAGCTGACACCCGGCCGCAATCAGCTGCGCTCCCCCGGGAGCGCAGTCGATCGCATGACATACTATTCCGTACTTGGGAATTAAGTCCCAGGGCACATGGACGGAATAGTACGTCTGATGGCAAAAAAGGGGTTAAATTGAATGAGTCAGCAGGATGAACCTTCCTAATGGGCATGTTTGTCATAGGAAGCAGAATAAAATGATACCTTGATATCTGTGATTTTTTTATTCCAAAGAAATCCACGTTTTTCTTATATATAAATGACCTCTTACAGGCTAAAGGGAGGATGCTGCCCGGACGATAATTCTGCCTCCACAGGTTATTTTATATACAGTATATCACAAAAGTGAGTACACCCCTCATTTTTTGCAAATATATCTTTTCATGGGACAACACTGAAGACACGACACTTTGTTACAATGTTAAGTAATCAGTGCACAGCATGTATAACAGTGTAATCTTGGAGTGCCCGCTAAACATTAACGGCTGTGTTGTTATATAAACAGCTGCAAACAAAAGTGAGTACACCTCTAAGTGAAAATTTCCAAATTGTGCCCAATTATCCCTCTCCAGTGTCATGTTTTTCAAGGTCTCAAGTGTGAATGGGGAGCAGGTGTGTTAAATTTGGTTTTATCGATCTGGTACTCTCTAATACTGGTCACTGGAAGTTCAATATGGCACATCAGGGCAAAGAACTCTTCAAAGAGCAGAAAAAAAAAATTGTTGCTCTACATAAAGATGGCATAGGCTATAAAAAGATTGTCAACACCCTGAAACTTACCTGCAGCACAACAGCCGTGACCATATAGAGGTTTAACAAAACAGGTTCCAATCAGAACTGGCATTGCCATGGTCGACCAAAGAAATTCAGTGCACATTCTCCGTGTCATATCCAGAGGTTGTCTTTTCAAAATAGATAGGAATGCTGCCGTCATGACTAAGAACATGGATTACTGGAATTATGTCACTTGATCTGAGATCGAGATAAACTTATTTGGTTCAGATTGTGTCAAGGGTGTGTGGCGGCAACCAAATGAGGAGTACAAAAGACAAGTGTCTTCTCTATACAGGGTGGGCCATTTATATGGATACACCTGTATAAAATGGGAATGGTTGGTAATATCAACTTCCTGTTTGTGGCACAATGGTATATAGGAGAGGGAAAATTTTTCAAGATGGGTGGTGTCCATGGCGGCCATTTTGAAGTTGGCCATTTTGGATCCAGCTTTATTTTTTCCAATGGGAAGAGGGTCATGTGACAAACTTATTGAGAATTTCAAGAGTGGGAGAAGAGGTTTGCATTGACAATCCAACACAATGGGCAACACTTTGTACATATTTTATAAGGGGTCATAAATAACTCATGAAAGAATAAAGATACGTTAAAACCAAGCACACCATTATTTTTCTTGTGAAATTCTCAATAAAGTTTGTTTGTCACATGACCCTCTTCCCATTGAAAAAAATAAAGTTGGATCCAAAATGGCCGACTTCAAAATGGCAGCCACCCATCTTGAAAAGTTTCCCCCCTCCCATATACTAATGTGCCACAATCAGGAAGTTGATATCACCAACCATTTTATTTAGGTGTATTCATATAAATGGCCCACCCTGTAGTCAAGAATGGTGGTGGGAGTGTCATGGTTTGGGGCTGTACGAGTGCTGCCAGCGGTGGGAATCTTCAGTTTATTGAGGGAATCATGAATGCCAACATGTATTGAACCAGCATGATACCTTATCTTTGGAAACTGGGCCCCAACATAACCCCAAACACACCTCCAAGACTACCACTGACTGAGGGGTTAGGTAATGACTATGAGCATCGGCGGGGCAGCCACAAACGGATCTAGTAAACGCCATGCCCAAGAGGGTTAAAACAGTGCTTGGAAATAATGGTGGCCACACAAAATATTGACACTTTGGACATAATTTGGCCATTTTCACTTAGTAATGTAGTCCCTTTTGATGCCAGTGGTTTAGACATTAATGATGCAGTGAGTTATTTAGAGAACACATCAATATTACATTGTTATACAAGCTGTGAGGGGTGTACTCACTTTTGTAATATACTGTAGAAGGCAGAGTTAGACCTGTAACTAACACAGAGCAGGAGAAATTAACTGTCTTGCAAACACATTTTGCAGCCGTCTGAGCTCTGCTGCAATGTAACAATACGGCAACACTGTCGGCCAGTGAGCTGGAAGCTGAGAGGAACCTGCAGATGTGTGAGGTATAATCACACACAGCTCTGCATTGAGAGATCAGGAGAGCAGAGAGCGGCCATTACACATGACAATAGTAACTCATCCTTCTATATAAGCAGCCCTGGAGCCGGAGTTCTATTCCAGGCAGCGTCCTTGCCATAGCATGGAAGAGGCTATTTATATAAAGTGATAAATATAATTTACAAAGGCATCTACTATGAGGCTTACAGGTAGGACTTTTTCAGCAGTCCATAACCTGTATGCCCATATTAATGGGAATTTGTCACCACATTTGACCCAAATTATTAAGAATAACCCTGATGGAAATTAGCAATATTGCACGGAAACTGAACATTTACTCCATGGTTTCTACACGCAAGAAAAATTTAGATTTAAAAACAGTACTTATTTAAATCAATAGGTTGGTTGCATACACTGACCATTTACGTGTGTAATTATTCCTCCGTGGTCCTTTTTTTAATCTCAATCTGCTCCTCTATGCATCAAGGCTCACATAGTTGAATGGGCTGTCCTATATTTATCTGCCAAAACTACATTTTCCAGCAACACAGTGCTTCTTCTGCTGCAAATTCCTCGCTCTAGGAACCACATCTCTCAGAGTTGATTCTGGCTGACAATGTTAAATAGCACAAGCTTCCAATACAGGTCTGCTAGACTGTGCTCCTCTCCATCCACCACAGAAATTTGGCATGTCATCAAGCTAATCTATGTACTATATGGTTCTGTACACAACTTTGCATTATCGATGTTACCATTGCCATGTGTATCATAGCTACCTGTTTGGTTAAAATGATCTGTTCGCTGGTTTCTATCAGAAATCAACAGTAAAGATAGGTGAACAGGGCATGGACCTCGAACACTGATTTCACCAGGGAGTCAGTGTTCCTGTTCAGGTTCAGCACACCGAACACCAGGTGTTTCTAGCACTATCAAATGCATGACAGCGCGGCAAACACTGCCTTTGATCGGCAGTAAAATCATTATAGCCGGTGAGGCAGCTGCTGTTCCCACGTGGTCAAATGACAGCGTGAGCCCACAGTGTGATCAGAGGTAAAAAGTTTACTTCTGGTCACTGGCGTCGAGCTGATGGGACTTCTACTCCCATCAGCTACACCTGCTGCCGCTAGTAACAGCGAGAGAAAGCAGCATCTGATCAAATATTCAGTCAGTGCCTGTGCTATAAATTAGAAATAAATAAAAAAAACCAATGTGGGCTCCTCTGTATTTTTTACAACCAGCCAGGCAAAAATGACAGCTGGGGCTGCAACCCTTACTTGTCAAGAGTTTGCCATGCTGGTTATCAAAAATAGAAAGGGTCTCCAAGCAGGTTTTTTTTTATATTTTTTAATTTAAATAATTTTAAAATAGCATGAGCTGGCCCCCCCTCCCACCTGACAACCAGCAAAGCTAAAGCAGACAGATGGGGGGTCTGGTATTCTCAGGCTGGTAAGGGGCTACGGATATTGCCCTACCCCCATGCGATCTAAAAATAGCAGCCCACAACCGCCCAGAACAGGCACATCTATTAGATGCGCCAAATCCAGTGTTCTGCTCTTCCTACTTGCCTTGTGGCAGTGGAAAGTGGGGCTGATGTCAGCTTTTTATTGTCTGGTGACCTCAAGTACACGGCTTAGTAATGGAGAGGCATCTATAAGATGCTATCCATTAGTAATCCTATAGCTATATTGTAAATAAATACCCAGCCAGAATGAAGTCCTTTATTTGAAATAAGCTTTATTTAAAAAAAAAAATAAACAGTTCTAGTCACAGAACACCCATTCCACTGAAGCTCTCGTCTCCTGTAACATAAAAATATAAAACAACCATATCCCTCACGTGTCCGTCGTTCTCTCCAATGCTGTAATCCATGTCGGAGGATAAACAGCTTTCAGCCTGAACGGGGCCCAAGATGCGACCGTCCAGGCTGAGAACCACTGGGGAATGAGCTACTGTGAGCTCCGCCTCAGTGATTAGCGGTGAAGTCACCGCGGCTGCGTTCCTAGTTCCCTGAACTACGGCGACCTCTGCAAGATCACAGATAGCAGTGAGAAAAAGTCTCATGGTGCAGCGGCGAGTTCACTGGGAGAAATTTCTCATGGTGAACTATGAGCTCAGCGCTGCACAGTGAGACTTTTCCTCACTGTGCTAGTGATTATCTCTCAAGAGGTCACTGTAGTTCAGGGGTCCAGCTGGGACCAGCAGTAACACTGATGACATCACCGCTAGTCACTGAGGATGAGCTCGTAGCAGCTCATTCCCCAGTAGTTCTCAGCCTGGACGGTCGCATCTTAGCGCCGTCCAGGTTGAAAACGGTTTATTCCCAGACAAGGATTATGGCGTGGGACAGAACGACCGAGGTGAGGGATATGGTTGTTTTTTATTTTTGTTTTATTATAGGAGACGAGGGCTTCAAGGGAATGGACATTAGGCGAGTATAGCTTTGTTTGTTATCTTTAAAGTATAAGTGTATTTTTTTTTATTTCAAATAAAGGACTTTATTATGGCTGTGTGTTTATTTACAAGACGCCTCTCCATTATTAAGCCGTGGGCTTGATCTCACCGGACAATAGAAAGGTGAAATCAATCCCACTATTCACCGCCCCAGGGTGAGTGGGAAGAGCCAGGCAAAGCTGCGCCTTTTCTGAGCAGCTGCAGGCTGCTATTTCTAGGCTGGGGGGCCCAAAATCCATGGCCCCTTACCAGCCTGAGAATATCAGACCACAGCTCTTTATTTAGCTTGGCTGGTTGTCAAAAGTGGGGGGACCCCACGCTGTTTTTTTTAATTAAAAAAAAAGTGTGGGGCCCCTCTATTTTTGTTAACCAGCTGACATATGAGGGTTGCAGCCTGCAGCTGTCAGTTTTGCCTGGCTGGTTATCAAAAATATAGGGGAACCCACACCTTTTCATTTAGAGCGTAGGCTCATGGGATTAGTAGCTGCTTCATCTGACACCAGTGACCAGAGGTGCGGTCATTTGAGTTTGGGAACCACGGCTCTCTGAATGGCGGTAATGATTTTACCGCCAATCAGAGGCAGTGCTTGCCACACGGTCATGCACATGACCGCGTAGCAAACACTAAAAATTTGGGCCCCCTCCCATTCAACTCAACATGGTCCGGGTACTGTTCTAGTACCTGAACCCGAACATCCAGGGGTCCGCCTATCCCTAATCAACAGTTCCACACAACGGAGTATGCAATAATTATATACATATAGAAGAAACAAGGAAAAAGAACGACCAAATAGTCCAATATATAATGAAAAAATGACAAAATTTATTATTAAAATTACAGAAATAGGTAAAAGGCGAGAACACCAAAGTGCATTATGTGCAGTAAGAAAACACGGGACGCAGGGGTGCTGCTGGATAAGACTTAACTATAGAGGTCAAATCAGGTCATAGGACAATAATGTATAAGCACATGAAAAGTACTCAAAATTATGTACATATATTCCCTCAATAGTAAGACATAGAAGGTACTCAAAATTATGTACATATATTCCCTCAATAGTAAAATATATGGAAAGTACTCAAAATTATGTACATATATTCCCTCAATAGTAAGGCAAAATAGTCTGAAAGTCAGAATACACGGCCCACAAGGTGGAAGTAGTATGGACAAAGCCGGATCGGTATTGCCTTTGCAGATAACATACTAACATGGAGATGTAACGAACATACCAATGATTTGCAGAGGTCCACCAAAGGAATCAAGGCCGCAGAGGGGAAAACCACCAGCACACGGCGCGTCACGTGGGCCGTATATTCTGACTTTCAGACTATTTTGCTTTACTATTGAGGGAATATATGTACATAATTTTGAGTACTTTCTATATACTTTACTATTGAGGGAATATATGTACATAATTTTGAGTACTTTCCATATATTTTACTATTGAGGGAACATATGTACATAATTTTGAGTACTTTCCATATATTTTACTATTGAGGGAATATATGTACATAATTTTGAGTACTTTCCATATATTTTACTATTGAGGGAATATATGTACATAATTTTGAGTACCTTCTATATGTCTTACTATTGAGGGAATATATGTGCTTATACATTATTGTCCTATGACGATTTGACCTCTATAGTCAAGTCTTATCCAGCAGCACCCCTGCGTCCCTTGTTTTCTTACTGCACATATGCACTTTGGTGTTCTCGCCTTTTACCTATTTCTGTAATTTTAATAATAAATTGTAATTTTTTCATTATATATTGGACTATTTGGTCGTTCTTTTTCCTTGTTTCTTCTATATGCATTATTGACTGGTCCCAGATTTTGTCCGATATATTGGTATCACAATGTATTTTTCCTGATTCTTTATCTTTATTATTTCATGAATAATGATACCTATTTTATTGTTGAAGTTGTTTCTCAACAACAGAGCTGACCCGTGAATGATGCCTGCTGCAGACATCCATTTGCTGCTTTATTGATACATATGGCAAGAGGATTATTTTCTGCCACAATTATCAAAAGTGCAGCATTTGCAGTTGCACAGATCAGAAAGCAAGAAACAAACAGCTCAGATATGTTCCATTGTGTAAGCATAGCTGAGTGCAGTATTGTTGATCTCTGATAAGAACCAGCAAACAAATCAATGACAAATACATAAACGCAGCCATACTGAAGTAGATGGCAAAAGATAAAATCAGGCTGACCAGCTACTTGAACAGGACTATAGAATTCACAAAAGAAGTGATGAAGGCATCATAGAGCTATGCTGGTAGCCAGCTTAGAGACTACAATATGCATGCTCAACCATATGCAGAACTACAGCAGGAAAAATCTAATGGCAACTGAAGAATAACTAGAGTTTGGATGAGGCATCGTTGGGGAATTGATAGATGCAAGATAGCACATAATTCACCAAGTTATATTGGTACAAATGAAAAACTATATGTAAATAAGATCACAAATTTGATTTTGGAAATAACCCTTTAAGGAACTGGACATCCAGAGAACATACGCACTCAAATAGGAGCGAATCATCAGCATACTGAAACGGTTTGTACTATTATAATTCAAAAACCAGAAAACCCATCTGAGCGTGTTTTGATATTTCCAAGCAGACATGAGGGGTGCAAAACAAACCCGTTAAAATGATTGTCCGGTTGAAAATTATAAGTCTGCAGTCACTGACTGTGAACATGTGAATCACCCCAGCGCAAGCACACAGTGCGCTGCAAGGATTCAACAGTGAAGTATGTGATATGCTTGCTTCCAGGCAGAAGCAGTCACGTGGGCACAGCCTCACTCCAAACAAGTGCTTGTTCAACATTTTTATAATAATAATTTTTATATAGCGCTAACATTCCGCAGCGCTTTACAGTTTGCATACATTATCGTCACTGTCCCCGATGGGGCTCACAATCTAGATTCCCTATCAGTATGTTTTTGGAGTAATGGATAAATGATCTAGATAAGGGAACTGAAGGTAAACTAATTAAATTTGCAGACCATGCGAAGCTAGGAGGAATATCTAAGGGTACCGTCACACTCAGAGACGCAGCAGCGATCCCGACAACGATACAACCTGGCAGGGATCGTTGCTGCGTCGCTTTGTGGTCGATGGTGAGCTGTCACATAGGCAGACTCATCAGCGATCAGAACCAGCGAGCACGCTGGTATCCAGTGTAAACAGCGGGTAACTAAGCGCCATGTGGCACCTAGTTACCCGATATGTACCCTAGATACCGGCTCTCAGTGCTCTACAGCAGACGCTGGGAGCCGGTAACCAGGGTACATATCGGGTAACTAAGCATCGCGCGGCACCTAGTTACCCGATATGTACCCTAGATACCGGCTCTCAGTGCTCTACAGCAGACGCTGGGAGCCGGTAACCAGGGTACATATCGGGTAACTAGGTGCCGCGCGATGCTTAGTTACGCGATATGTACATTGGATACGAGCTCGCTGATCGTTGGTCTCCCGCTGTCACATGCAGCGATGCATGCTGGCCAGCGGGAGACGATGAAAAAATGGTCAAGGACATTCAGCGACGATCAGCGATACCCAGCAGAGGGGCTGATTGTCGCTGCGTGTCACACATAGCGAGATCGCTGTTGCGTCACAAAAATCGGTGACGCTTCAGCAACCTCGCTTAGTATGACTGGGGCTTAACACTAGAGAAGACGAGAAAGGATTCAGAAGAATCTAGATAAGCTTGAACAATGGGCAGCAACTAATAAAATGGTATTTAACAGGGAGAAATACAAGATCCTACATCTGGGCAAGTAAAGCGAAAATTACATCTACAGAATGGGGGGAATAGTACAGCACGTGGGAAAAAGTTTGGGGCATACTAATAAATCACAGACTGCACGAATCAACAGTGTGATACAACAGCAAAAAAGGTTAAACACAGTTTTAAGAAAAGCATTGAGTCTAGATCACGTTAAGTGATTATCCTACTCTACTCCTCTTTGGTCAGGCCTCATCAGGAATACTGTGTCCAGTTCTGGGCACCACATTTTAAAAAAGACACTGCAAACTGGAGCAAGTTCAGAGAAGAGCGACCAAGATGGTGAGCGGACTGCAAAGTATGTCCTACGAGAAACGGTTAAAGGATCTGGGAATGTTTAGCATGCAAAAAAGAAGACCAAGAAGAGGCTTAAAAGCTGTCTACAAATATCTGATGGGATGCCAGTGTAGAGGGATTATCCTTATTCTCATTAGCACATGGAAACACGAGAAGCAATGGAATGAAACTGGAAAAGAGAAGGTACAGATTACATATTAGAAAAAAACCTTTTGACAGCGAGGGTGATGAATGAGTGGAACAGGCTGCCACGAGAGGTGGAATGGAAGTCTTCAAGCAGAGGGTGCACAGACATCTGTCTGAGATGGTTTAGTGAATCCTGCATTGAGCAGGGGTCTGGAAATGATGAGGTCCCTTCCAACGCTAACATTCTATGATGCTAAGTGTATTGAGCGAAGTTTCCCCCATTGATAGCAGCACCCTTGCTCCATACACTTGAGATAAAGGTCATGACCGCTAAACTGCTTTTGCCCGAGTAAACATATCAAATACATCACCGCCTTTACCGGCTCAGAAACCAGTGAATCCTCACAGCGTACAGTACGTGTGCTGGGGCGATTCACATTGACTGCAGACTTTTCATTTTAGACCGGACAACCCCGTTAAGTCAGTCACTTACATTTTCAAACTCCTCCAAAGACCACAGAACAGAAGCAATTTATAACGACCTTACTCATCAGCCATATAAGGGTGCGAGCAGATTTAAAACTGTTGTTTTGTTTCAAAATAAAATATAAAAAATTGTCAGTTTTCACATCTACGATAGGAAAACATGTCTAGATGTTGGCAAATGCAAGAAAAAAAATAATGAAAGCAAACCATAGCCAAGCATCGCACTAAACATCAGCAGTTGTGTACTGTTCATAGAAAAGCTCTTCACAACTCTGTTAACAAGATTTAATGTACATTTATTCTTAACACGGGAACATAGAGTATAAAGATTTCATACTGAATAAATGATATATCATTAAGCAAAAATAAAAATAAAACAAATAAAAGGAATAGGCTGAAATTTACATTTTTTCAGAGCTACAAATATGCAGAAATCGCTGGAAAAAAATGACATTGTTGGAACTGAAAAAAAAATAAAATAAAAACTCACACCTTGATTGGAAATGGAAAAAAGTAAAAGTTGATAGGATTGCTGGATATACAAAGGGTGAAACGAGGAATAGGTGATGGATGGGATTGCTGCTCTGTGGGTCAAACCATCTATAAGATGTTCCTCCATTGGGAGGGTGGTTGGAAGGGCCTTAGGGAAAGTAACCGTGACCCTTCCTCCATTTTTTCCATAGATCCAAGAAAGAGCTTGTGAGCGTGGTGAGGGTAAGTGAGGAAATATTGAGGGGAATACAAGAGGTGTGTCTTTAATGTACATCATCATATATATACAGACATCGCAGCTTGCAACCTACAAGCTAAAGGTTAAAACCAGTTATAAGAGGCGATCTCCGATTATTACAATCTAAGTTTAAAGAGGTAAGGGTGTTGCTTCACATGAAACTTTGGGGGAAAAGCGACTTCTCTGCGTCTTTCTCTCCTCCAGAAACTAAAAGCGACCTTTTGCCGCTCTCCATTTAAAAACC
Organism: Oophaga sylvatica; assembly: GCA_033576555.1. Lineage (NCBI taxonomy): Eukaryota > Metazoa > Chordata > Amphibia > Anura > Dendrobatidae > Oophaga > Oophaga sylvatica. Next base: position 403,286,136 of record JARQOD010000002.1, read on the forward strand.
TACATCTGGAGTCTCTGAGGTTGTGGGTTTTTCCAGCTCCGATTGGATTCTGCGGGGTTTCTCAGCACAGTTAAAAAGGTAACGTCCTTCAGGTTCTTTTTTTTTTTTTTTTTCTTCTGTTTAAAGGTTCAGGGCACACAAATTCTAGTCTAAACATTGCAAGGTGAGGAGCAGGGCAAGTTAATTTTAAGATAAAGAAGGAAATCCTTCTCCTTCCTTGAAGATTCAGAAGTCTTTATCTCCTTAGAATATGGAGCCCATCCCTTGGCTGTTGTGGGCCTAATAAACAGTAGACTTGGGGGAGGGAAATGTAGTTACAGTGGAGCCCCTTCCCCTAGATAAAAAATAAATTCACTGAAATACAGTAGCTTTGGTTAACACCAAAACACAGAGAGGAAGAGTGGGTGGGAAATTCCACAAGGGTGACCAGATTTCCTCTCTGGGGCGGACAGTGGATTGAGACGTAGTTTTTGCATAAATAAAAAGGGAGGAAAGGAAGAGGGTATGGAATCAACAGTCAGGGAGGATTCCTTTCTGAAGGGAGGAGCAAACCATTCTGGGAAGTTATCCACTGCAGCTGTCATGACTGGCCAATCAAGAAGAGAACATCGCAGATGACCTGTGACACTGAGCAGTTCATTAGTGGAGACACAGAGATGTCCAGCAGACGGGCCTCATACAGTGTGAACTCAGAATGGTTCTCCTCAACTTTTGCCAAAGCAAGCAGAGCACGAGAGGCCCTTCGCATCATGTCCGTACTTGTGGGTTCAAAGGGAGCAGAGGGTCCATGTAAATGTGCAGCCTGACTCTGTTGGAATTGAGTCGCTGCCAGACTATCCTCAAGAAAACCTAGAAGGTTACCAATGCTGCCTTTCTGAAGGGCTATAGCCCTGGATGCTAAACTATCACCCTGTGCCAAGTTTGCTAAAAGAACCACTGCCATTTCCCTGCACACATGGTTTTTTCTGTCACTTAGGAACCTCACCAACGTCCCGTACATCTTCTCGAGACGACTGAAAGGTGGTGTGGCAAGTATTAGGTCCACATTGCTATCTTGAATGCTCAGTTTGCTAAGAGCCTCCAACACCAGTCTCTGAGGAGAAAGTACTGCATTGGGACCTAGCGTCACAAACGGATCCTGAGCCTCAGCTGATGGACACACTGCCCAGTGTAGCAAACCATCTAGGATGGGCAGACAAATGCTTTCAGGGTATGGAGAAAGATCAAGCTGACCAGATATATTGGCAAGAGTGACCAGTGTGTTCTCACGCAACATTTCCAAACAGTCCCACCACCATTCAGCCTTATTGCTACTAACTCCTTGGTCTCTATCCTCCTCTTTCTCATAGGTGATGGGTGCTTGTTTCCTTTCTGGGTGCTTGTGATGGAGCAGCACAAGTTTCCCAAGGAGTAGTAACAGTCCTGGGTGCTTTGACATTTCCAAGTCATTGCCTGGCACAAAAGACAAGCTGCGCAAAATATTTGATATGCACACACAACGGCGAGAAAGAGCATCTTGCCAATCTTCCAACGTGCACAGTGGGGTTTCATCCTTGCTGCGTGGTTCATCTTCAAGAATTTTAAGACCATGTCTGTTGCGTGATGGAGGACTACCACCTAACTGGAATTCAGTTTCCTCTTCAGCGATTTCTCCTGAATCAGGCGGCAAAGAACTGGACCGGGAACACAAGACATCATCTATGGTGGCAGCTGTGTCATCTGCAGCAAGAACTTGCTGCTCCTTTGAACGACGTTTTATTTGGGGGCGCTTACGAAAAGAGGGCTCGGGACGCCTTTCAAAGTGAGTCTGAATATGCTCAGTTGTGTCACCCCCTCCTATTCGCCAGTGTAAGAGGCCACTATCAAATTCTTGCCGACGACCCAATTGGTGCGAGCAGTCCAACACAAAGGCATCTTCCCGTTGAACTATTTTTACAGGAAGTTTGTCAAACTTGCTGGTATGCCGCTGAGTATCGTCACTTGAATTGCAAGGAGCTGAATAGGCCTTTCTTTCTTCTTCACCCTCATCCTCACTTTGAGCATCACCATCTGTCAATGGTTGGCTCAGCTCCTCATCACTGGATTCTGTATCACCTAAAAGTGGGCTGTGAGAGACATGAGTGGAAGGATTAAGTAGGGTCTTTTGTGCAGGCTCTCCAACTTCATACTCCCGGAGTATCCCAAAGATTTCAATCAGGCATCGTCGGAAATATTCCACTAACAACTCCAGTAACCCAGGTAGCTGCATGAACAAAAAGGAAAAAATATCACTTGTAAGCTCAAAATGAAGAGGAAAAAGGTCTACTAAAGGTGAATTATTATATGTATAACTTTACCTGACTGAGGTTAAATGTCATGATACTGTTGTCATCATAAAGAAGTATGTTAATGGTATCCAGCGCCCAGGTACTTTCAGCAAGGAGGCCCGATTTCAATGACATCATCACACGCCAAGCCTCAGGAGTCCCTAAAAAGATAAGTGATTGTAACATAAAAAGCCATGCAGTCGTAAGTTTTTCAGGAAATAGAAAAGGTCTAGTTGTAGAACGTTTAACATGGTTCAACTTTAAAAACTGACTAGATTATGTCCAAATTTCCACTATGGGAAAATTGTACAATAACTGCAGGTGCGAGTGAGAGGACGAGCAGGCGCAAGGACATGGGCAAACAAGAAAGCGAGCGAAAGAGCAGCAGAGCACTACAAATAGAAAAAAAAAATATATATATATACATATATACACACACATATACACACACACACACCGTACAGACAAAAAGTTTGGACACATCTCATTTAAAGTTTTTTCTGTATTTTCATGACTATAAAAATTGTAAATTCACACTTAAGGCATCAAAAGTATGAAATAACACGTGAAATTATATACTTTACAAAAAAAGTGTGTAACAACTGAAATAATGTCTTATATTCCAGGTTCTTCAAAGTAGCAACCTTTTGCTTTGATAAGTGCTTTGCACACTCCTGGCATTCTCTTGATGAGCTTCAAGAGGTAGTCACCGGAAATGATTTTCACTTCACTGGTGTGCCCTGTCAGGTTTAATAAGTGGGATTTCTGGCCTTATAAATGGGGTTGGGACCATCAGTTGTTTAGTGCAGAAGTCTGGTGGATACACAGCTGATAGTACTACTGAATAGACTGTTAGAATTTGTATTATGGCAAGAAAAAAGCAGCTAAGAAAATAAAAACGAGTGGCAATCATTATTTTAAGAAATGAAGGTCAGTCAGTCCGAAAAATTGGGAAAACTTTGAAAGTGTCCCCAAGTGCAGTTGCAAAAACCATTAAGCGCTACAAAGAAACTGGCTGACATGAGGACCGCCCCAGGAAAGGAAGACCAAGAGTCACCTCTGCTTCTGAGGATAAGTTTATCCGAGTCACCAGCCTCAAATCACAGGTTTACAGAAGCTCAGATTAGAGACCAGGTCAATGCCACACAGAGTTCTAGCAGCAGACACATCTCTACAACTGTTAAGAGGAGACTTTGTGCAGCAGGCCTTCATGGTAAAATAGCTGCTAGGAAACCACTGCTAAGGACAGGCAACAAGCAGAAGAGACTTGTTTGGGCTAAAGAACACAAGGAATGGACATTAGACCAGTGGAAATCTGTGCTTTAGTCTGAAGAGTCCAAATTTGAGATCTTTGGTTCCAACCACCGTGTCTTTGTGCGACGCAGAAAATGTGAACGGATGGACTCCACATGCCTTTTTCCCACCGTGAAGCATGGAGGAGGAGGTGTGATGGTGCTTTGCTGGTGACACTGTTGGGGATTTATTCAAAATTGAAGGCATACTGAACCAGCATGGCTACCACAGCATCTTGCAGCGGCATGCTATTCCATCCGGTTTGCGTTTAGTTTGACCATCATTTATTTTTCAACAGGACAATGACCCCAAACACACCTCCAGGCTGTGTAAGGGCTATTTGACCAAGAAGGAGAGTGATGGGGTGCTACGCCAGATGACCTGGCCTCCACAGTCATCAGAACTGAACCCAATCGAGATGGTTTGGGGTGAGCTGGACAGCAGAGTGAAGGCAAAAGGGCCAACAAGTGCTAAGCATCTCTGGGAACTCCTTCAAGATTGTTGGAAGACCATTCCGGTGACTACCTCTTGAAGCTCATCAAGAGAATGCCAAGAGTGTGCAAAGCACTCATCAATGCAAAAGGTGGCTACTTTGAAGAACCTAGAATATAAGACATAATTTCAGTTGTTACACACGTTTGTTAAGTCTAGATTCCACATGTGTTAATTCATAGTTTTGATGCCTTCAGTGTGAATGTACAATTTTCATACTCCTGAAAATACAGAAAAATCTTTAAATGAGAAGGTGTCAAAATTTTTGGTCTGTACTGTGTATAAATATATATACACTGTGTTCCAAATTATTATGCAAAAATTGTTTAGGAGTGATAAAGTAAGAATTTTTTTGTTTGTCAGTTAAACTCATTGATGGTGATGTGTGTCAGGGCTCTTTATATCACTGTAAGCAATTGCAGACACCTGTGCTAATTAGTTTGGCAGGTGTGTCCAATGAAAGGCAAGACTACTTAAGAAGGCTGTCCCACATTATTAAGCAGCCTACATTTTCTGCCAAAATGGGAAAGAAAAAGGATGTGTCGGCTGCTGAGAAGCAACAAATTGTGGAGTGTTTAGGTCAAGGCATGACTACAATCAACATTGCCAAGTGATCATCGTGATCATCGCACAATCAAGAAGTATGTAGCTGATTCACAGTACACACGTGTGCGTGCTGATAAGGGAAAATTGAGGACTCTTTCCTACAGGCAATTACGTCAGGTTAAAAGAGCAGCGGCAAAAAAGCCTTGTCATAGCAGCAGACAAGTTTTTGAAGCTGCTGGTGCTCCAACGTCCCCCGAACAACAAGATGCAGGGTCCTTCAGAGGGTTGCAGCTGTGCGAAAGCCATCCTGTCGACCTCCTCTATCCACTGCACACAAGCAGAAACAGCTCCGGTGGGCCAAACAATACATGAAGACTGACTTCAAAACTGTTTTGTTCACCGATGCAACGCTCGATGTTCCAGATGGATGGAGTGGAGGATGGCTGGTTGATGGACACCCATGCAAACACGGCTACGGCGCCAACAAGGAGGAGGTGGAGTAATGTTTTGGGCTGGAATCATGGGGAGAGAGATTGTCGGCCCCTTTAGGATCCCTGAAGGGGTAAAGATGAACTCCATAGTGTATGTTGAGTTTCTCAAACAGCACTTCCTGCCATGGTTCAAGAAGAAGAACCGTGCATTCCGCAGCAAGATAATTTTCATGCATGATAATGCACCGTCTCATGCTGCACATAACACATCTGCATCTCTGGCTGCTATGGGCATAAAAGGGGACAAACTTATGGTGTGGCCCCCATGCTCCCCTGACCTCAACCCCATTGAGAACCTCTGGAGCATCATCAAAAGAAGTGTCTATGATGGCGGGAGGCAATTCACATCTAAGCAACAGCTCTGGGAGGGTATTCTGTCCTCATGCAAAACAATTGAAGCAGAAACCATCCAAAACATGACAAATTCAATGGACGAGAGAGTTCAGAAGCTCCTTTCGAACAAGGGGTCCTATGTGCAAATGTAACATCACCTAGAATAAAGTTTTGAGTTGAAAACTGTTTGATTTCAGTTTGTAATAACCTGCTAATGCTTATAATTTCAAAAATGACCATTTTTTTTGTTCTTTATTAAAATGAAAAGGTTGAAAACTCTGCTGTGCATAATAATTTGGAACATGCATTTTGAGTGCAGTTTGAGTGTTTTATTTTTTAAAAAATATACTGTTATCATAGGCAGTTTGTAGAAAAACCTTTCAATTGTACTCTAATAGTTATTTGACTGGAAAATTACAATGACTGAAATTCATACAGGTAACGGGAAAATCTGAGAAAATATTATTTGCATAATAATTTGGAACACAATAATATGTATATATATATATATATATATATATATATATATATATATATATATATAAAAAAAATAACACACCTAACTGCACCCAGGGGGACAACCCTTTTAAACTTCATTGTAATTTAAAATATACGCATTCTTCACCCCAGCAACATACATACCAATTTCCTTTGCTGTTAAACGTCTCCTTGGCTTCAGAATAGGTTGAGTCGCTTCCACCGAACCTGGAGGAAAGGTTATGTCCCTGCGAATAAGAGGTGGTTGGGCTGGGGTGGGTACAATATGTGATGCAGGAACAGGGGGTCCAGCTTTCTGCATCTTCAGGAATGGGGACTTGCTAGGTGAGGTGTGGGCTTCCAGTGGCCGAGGGGTGGCTGGACTAGCTACCTGAGGCAAATGGTTAGGCATGCTTGAGGAGGCTTGGTATCCAGACTGTGGTGGAGCTCTGCTCAGAGGTGGGCCAGGGGCAGGCACATAGGGGGGCTGCTGCCTGTTAACATGAGGTGGCCACTGACCCTCATGGCTAAGTCGCTGGTCGGAATGCACCATATCATCTCCACGAGGTGGCCCAGAATGATAACTAGGTCCCTGTGTGCTGGCTGGAGGAGGACCAGGCCTCCCCTGATAATTGTAGCCTATATCTCCTCGACTTTGCCACATCGCTCCAGATTGTGTTCCATCTGTAGAGCCTCCTATTCCACTAGGTGGCAGAGGTGGCTGTGTGTTGTTCCCTGGAGTAGATGACACCCGTTCACGTCCGAACTGAAATGGAAACTGATTCTGCCCTGTGGGTGCAGGCCTGCGCTCCCCAGCACTTTGTGGATAACCACTTCCATATTGACCATAAGGGTCTTGAGTAGGCTGTGAACTTGCTGCTGGTGAAGGCTGACCAGTAGGAGGTTGAACTCCTGATCCAGGTGTCTGTTGCTGTTGAGGTTGTGGCTGTTGTTGAACTTGACCACTCTGTGCACCAGCATAAGGAGCATTGTACATTTCCCCTTCATGGCGTTTAGAAGATGGACCATAACTACCATCCATTGGACGCTTGTAGCTCTAAGAATTAGAAAATTTGTAAAATTAGCAAACTGTCTTAAGAGACAGGAAATCTATGTGTTCACTGTGAGCTATAAAAGGACTGAACAGCGCATAAGTGAGTGAAGATTGGAACAAAACAGTGGTGAAAGACAGTCCTTCACTTATAAAAAGGAATGTGTCATCAAAAAAGGTCAAGTCAAATTTGTGTTAAATGTATTTAATGTTTCAAAATGAAAAATCACACACATGCTTCCTGTTTCAAGAAATACACATGAACAAGACTGACTCAAACCCTATTCTTTGGTAATGAAGCATGTAACGATAATGTGAAAAGGTAATTGTGAAGTGAGAGTCATCTGTGAAATCTATTGTGAATGGTGGATCCTGTGGATTTAATAGCTGTGTAAAGAGGTGTTGCCCATCATTATAATCTTGTCTGGGATGAGATGAAAACTCTTCCTGAAAGCATAGTGTAGGTAGTCTGAAATAGCCTAGTAGCCAGAATAAACATTTAAACATTTCTATGTTATCTCATTTTTTTTTCTTAATACAGATCATGATATGACAAAAAAACACAGTAACTATCTTTTAAAAAAGTAATTTCTTATAATACATTCCCTTTAACAGGGTTGTACAAAACTAGGGGAAAAAGAAAGGCCCATGCTACCCTAGAACTTCTATTAACTAGATGTTCCACTAAGACCTTGCTCAGACGTACGTGCTCCGTGTTATTCATGGATCAAACATGCAACCATTATAATCTATGCTGTTATTCATATGTACTTTTTATTTATCCATATGTGTAAGACACTGATGAAACATGAACCCAAAATACTGAGGAGAGCGGTACCATTTTTGCATACATGAAAAATACTGACATATGAGGCCTAACACATGGCTTACCTGTTGTTGATACATTGGATTTTGTTGACTTTGATAGGGACTACCTGAAGTACCCTGCGTTTGGTACTGATTGCTGTAGGTATCATGTCTAAAAGGAAAGCATAAGATTAAGAAAAAAATAGCTTAATATTTTATATATATATATATATACACATATATATATACATATATACACACACACACAATATATATATATAATATATATATATATATATATTATATATATATATATATATATAACATCACGTGCCCAAGTGTCCCTTCACATAATTAACAATCTGACTATTCATACCTTTGTTGAGGATAACGCCCAGGTGAGTACATGCCACTGTCTGTGTTGGAAGGCATCATATTTGGCTGCGCACCACTGCTCCCCATGCTTCCTTCTGGTCCAAGACCAGGTTCTGGCCTTTAGAAAAAAAAAGTTAAAAGATTGGTAAATTAACTTAGAGGCAATTGTCATATTTAAAATTTTAATAAGAATATTAAAGTTTGGGGTATACTTGCCTCCCTCTGTCGTAACCACCATAATAATGCTGGCGCTGAGTCATATTTGGTATACCTGGGCCTGTAGCCCTACTATAAGGATCACCCATTGTCCCACTGGGCCCTTGACCTGAAGACATGAAAGGATCAGCACCTGAATGACAGTGAGAAAATAAGGATTTGGCTAATACAATTAAACATCTAGTTTCCAGATTCATAATAAATACCACTAAAGATTCAGCTCTCACCTTTCCTCATACTGCCATAAGGATCCTTGCTAGTATCATAAGGCATCCTGCCCATCATGTCTGCCTGGTACCCAGGATTAGGTGTCATAGAATTTCTTTTCTGATAGGAAGGATCTGAACCGTCATATGCATCCTGAAGGCCCACTGAGTTATTCCTTTATGCAAAGACATTAAGAAACAAAAAGGTATAAGACCTGCACACAGCAGCGCTTCAGTTGTAGCATTTACGTCCTATACACATTTTATGTAATAGCTTACAGTCATGGCTAAAAGTTTTGAGAATGACACAAATATTATATTTTCACATGATCTGCTGCCCTCTGGTTTTTGTGTGTTTGACAGATGTTTTTTTTATCACAGACAGAAATATAATAATTGCAAACATATGAGTAACAAAAGCTTATATTGACAGTTAGAATGAGTTAATGCAGCAAGTCAATATTTGCAGTGTTGACCCTTCTTCTTCAGGACCTCTGCAATTCTCCCTGGCATGCTCTCAATCAACTTCTGGACCAAATCCTGACTGATAGCAGTCCATTCTTGCACAATCAATGCTTTCATTTTGTCAGAAATTTTAGGTTTTTGTTTGTCCACCCGTCTCTTGATGATTGACCACAAGTTCTCAATGGGATAAAGATCTGGGGAGTTTCCAGGCCATGGACCCAAAATCTCTATGTTTTGTTCCCTGAGCCATTTAGTTATCACCTTTGCTTTATGGCAAGGTGCTCCATCATGCTGGAAAAGGCATTGCTGATCGCCAAACTGCTCTTGGAGGGTTGGGAGAAGATGCTCTTGGAGGACATTCTGGTACCATTCTTTATTCATGGCTGTGTTTTTAGGCAAGACTGTGAGAGAGCCGATTCCCTTGGCTGAGAAGCAACCCACACATGAATGGTTTCAGGATGCTTAACAGTTGGCATGAGACAAGACTGGTGGTAGCGCTCACCTTGTCTTCTCCGAATGAGGCGTTTTCCTGATGTCCCAAACAATCAAAAGACGGATTTTGGTAAGAACTTACCTGTAAAATCCTTTTCAGCGAAGAAGGAAGGGAGACACACTAGTCATTACTAGTGGGTAGGCGGAGCCCACACTGGATAGAATACCTCAGATTAAAATAAGTGTTGACCGGCCCCTCCAGCTTGGGCTCCTCCTACTCCAGCTCTCCAGTCCGTACACAAGCTAAGGAAGAGCAAATATCACCAGCGTAGCAACATAACCCCTTCTGAAGGACTTCAGAGAAAAAACAAGAAGACAGGTTATGCATATAGCCGAAAAAAACACACAGTCCCAGGTACTACTCACTGAACCTGACCACTGCGATGAGCTGGCAATGCTGGAAAAGAGCCGTAGCGCGCCGACCTCAGCCCAGATAATTGCTATCAGAGAAGGGTCACGCCGCATCTGAAAACACAACAACACACTTCTGCCATGGGAGGGATGTGTGTCTCCCTTCCTTCTTCGCTGAAAAGGATTTTACAGGTAAGTTCTTACCAAAATCCGTCTTTCAGCAGCAGATGAAGGAAGGGAGACACACTAGTCAATTACTAGTGGGACGTCCCAAAGCAGTCCAAAAATAAGGGTGGGCAAAAAACCAACAGAGGCAGAAACCCAACAACCTAAGTAAATGCGCAACTAGCGCTAAATACAAGTTCACAAGAACTTTAAACTACAGCCGCCTGCAGGACCCTACGTCCTAAGGCCGCATCAGCGGAAGCACTGACGTCCACCTTATAAAATTTCGTAAATGTGTGGACGGAGCGCCAGGTCGCCGCCCGGCAGAGCTGAGCTGCCGAGGCTCCTTGATGAAAAGCCCACGATGAACCCACAGTCCTCGTGGAGTGAGCTCAAATCTTAATCGGGCAAGGTTCGCCCTTAAGTCGGTAAGCCTCCAAAATGGCCGACCGAATCCAACGAGCTATAGAATCCTTGGAAGCTCGTTGACCACGTCGACGACATGCTGGGATCACAAACAGAGAATCCGACTTCCGAAAACTTTGAGTAATAGACAAATAGAACTTCAAAGCCCGCACTAAATCCAATGTGTGCAAGGCCCGTTCCTTCGCATTCCTCGGCCCCGGACAAAGCGAGGGCAACACAATATCCTGGTTAACATGAAATTGTGACACCACTTTAGGCAGAAAATCACCCCGAGTGCGAAGCACTACACGATCCGGGTGAAACTCCAGAAAAGGGGGCGAGCAAGAAAGAGCCGCCAACTCAGAAACCCTTCTCAAAGAAGTGACCGCCACTAGGAAGGCAACCTTCCAAGAGAGCAGAGAAAGACTAACAGAGTCCATAGGTTCAAAAGGCCCATGTTGAAGAGCCTCCAAAACAAGATTGAGCCGCCAAGGAGACACAAGTGCCTTCCGCGGTGGAAACTGACGGGTTACTCCGCGAAAAAAGGAACGTACGTCCCTACGCGAAGCGATAGCCTTCCGAAATAGCAAGGACAGAGCAGAAACCTGCCCCTTCAGAGTGCTAACTGCCAAACCCTTGTCCAGCCCGTACTGCAAAAAGGTCAACAAATTGGGAATGGAAAAAATCCTCGGGTTCCTAGAAGAACCCGAACACCACGAAAAGAAGGCTTCCCAAGTCTTGTGATAAATCCTAGTAGTAGCCGGACCTCTGGCAGCTCGCAGAGTGGCAATGACTTCGGCTGAAAAACCTTGACGGGTCAAGATTTCGGTCTCAAGAGCCACGCCGTCAAACGCAGAGACTTCAGGTCCGGGTGACGAACGGGCCCTTGGGTTAACAGGTCCGGGCGAAGAGGGAGTGGAAATGGAGGCGCTGCCAGAAGCGACACCAGTGTCGAGAACCACGTCCTCCTTGGCCAATCTGGGGCTATCAACATAGCCGGGACTCTCTCCAGTCTGATCCGATGCAACACCAGAGGAAGTAAGGATATCGGCGGGAACACATAGATTAGCTCGAATTGTTCCCAAGGAGCCACCAGAGCATCCACCGCCACAGCCTTCGGGTCCTTGTACCTGGACATGAACGTCGGTAACTTGGCATTGAACCTGGATGCCATCAAATCCACTTGGGGAGTTACCCAACGGGAGCACAGCAGTGCAAAAATTTCCGGATGAAGACCCCATTCTCCGGGATCCATCTTTTCGCGGCTGAGAAAGTCCGCTGTGATATTCTGAACTCCTGGAATGTGAATCGCAGAGATGGCTGGCACCCTGGCCTCGGCCCATATCATGATTCGAGACACTTCCATCATGAGCCTGAAGCTCCTCGTCCCACCTTGATGGTTGATATACGCGACCGCCGTTGCGTTGTCTGTCTGCACTCGGACTGGTAGACCGCTTAAAGGGACCGTCCAGTGTTGGAGGCAAAGGAAAATTGCCCTCAATTCCAGGATGTTGATCGGCAGAACAGACTCTTCCAACGACCATACTCCCTGAATCCATTGATCGTTCCAGACGCCCCCCCCAGCCCGTCAGGCTGGCATCGGTGGTTATGATCGACCACCTCGGAGGAAGGAAGGACTTCCCCAGGGATAACGCTTCCGGACGTAACCACCATTCTAGAGACTCTCTCACCCTGTGGGAGATGATGACACTGCAATCCAGTGAAAACTGCGATCGATCCCAACGGTTCAAGATGAGCATTTGGAGAGCCCTGGAATGAAATTGGGCAAACGGAATTGCTTCCATTGACGCCACCATCAAACCCAGAAGGCGTACACCTTCGAAGGGACATTGCTGTCGCAGACTTTATAACCTGCACATGACGAAGAAGACTCGCTTGCTTGTCTGGAGGCAGAGACACCACTGCTCGTACCGTGTCGAAATGCATTCCCAAAAACAGGATTGACTGCGACGGTTCCAGAGACGACTTCTCCCAATTGACCAGCCACCCGAAGTCCTCCAGGAGCTGAAGGGATAGATCGCGAGCCGTCACCGCCTCCTCCTTTGAGGACGCCACAATCAAAAGGTCGTCCAGATAGGGAAGAGTCGTAACCCCCTGTCTTCGCAGAATCGCCATGAGAGGAGCCAGAATTTTTGTAAAAACTCTGGGTGCTGAGGCCAACCCGAATGGCAGGGCCACAAACTGGTAATGGTCCTGACCTATGGCAAAACGAAGGAAGCGTTGGTGGGCCCTTCCGATGGGGACATGCAAATAAGAGTCGCGAATGTCGATTGACACCAAAAAATCGTTCTGCGACAAGGCCGCCACAACGGAGCGAAGTGACTCCATGCGGAATTTCCGGGTGCGGACATGCCGATTCAATCTTTTGAGATCCAGAATGGGGCGAAATTTGTCCTCCTTTTGGGGACCACAAAGAGGTTGGAATAAAACCCTCTTCCCCGGTCCTCCGGTGGAACTGGTACCACCACACCCTTCTGCAGAAGGGAATCGACCTCCCGCAGCAGAGCGGCAAATAGCTCGGGCACTGACGGAATGCGGGATTGGCAAAAACTGTCTGGGGGTCGAGAAAGAAACTCTATGAAGTAGCCTGTCGACACAACCCGCGTCACCCAGGCGTCCGACACGCGGGAGGCCCAAGTCGGCTCGAATTGGAGCAGGCGACCTCCCACTCGAGAGCCCTCGAGTGAGACCCTGGCGTCAGTCCGCCTTAGCGGGCTTTTTGTCAGCTTCCCGCTTGTCTTGACGGAAGCTCTGTTTCCAGGGAGTGCGGGATTTCTGAGCGTTCTTTTTCCCTGAAAAAGAGGGACGACCCGATCCCCAAGAGGGCTGACCGAACCGTCCCCTGGACCGAAAGGACCGCCGACTACTACCGGCACTATGCCTGCCAGACGCAGAAGTCACAGCTCTTCGCTGCGGTAAAGCCGTTTCTTTTGCCTTTGCCTTGGCAATCAGCTCCGTGAGGTCAGATCCAAATAGCTGACCACCTTTGTAAGCTAAAGAAAGCAAACCTTGCTTGGAAACCGCGTCTCCGGTCCACTGTCTAAGCCACAGTGCTCTCCTGACTGTGATCGCCGAGGATTGTGCCCTGGACAGCATTGAGGCAGCATCCAAACCTCCATCACTGCCATATCGGGCTGCATCCTCCAATGACTTGAAAAGCCCCTCTACCTCGGATAGTGGGGATCCATCTTGCCACGCCGTCCGTAGACGGTCTAACCAGCTCAGGGAAGCTTTACAAGCACACATGGATCCTAGCACTGCTCTGAATCCATGACCCGCGGCCTCGTAGATGGATTTAGCCGCCATCTCCGTTTTTCTGTCCAGCAGATCCTGCAGACTCGCCTTCCCTTTAACAGGAAGTAATGAGGATTTGCTAAGCTGGGATAAAGGGACATCCACTTCAGGAGAAGGAATCCAATTATCAATCAACTCCGTTGTACACGGATACAGCGTCTCAAAAAACCGTGTCCCCTGAAAACGTTTATCTGGACACAGGCGTTCCTTCTCCACTGCCCCATTAAGCTCATCCAGAGATGGTAAGGCTGATCGCGACCTATGCGACTCCTGAAACATCCGGGCCAACTTACCAGGACGTCTAGTTACCTCCTCCGGTAACTGTAACGCCTCCCTCATGGCTCCAATAAAAGCCTCTGTACGGCTCAAAAGAGAGGCAGAGTGTCCCTTCCGATCCTCCTTGTCCGAATCGGACATCTCCCCATCCGAGCTTGAAGGGGAACCCTCCATGCCCGAAATCTCCGAGTCGCTACGCGGGGAAGATGGCACTGGCCTGTGTCGCTTCCTGCCATGAGAGGCTCTAGCTGACACCCAATGACCTAGAAGTTCAGACAGGCCATCAACAGAACGAGCGAGGGCCTCCATTTTGACATCACTGACACCTCCGACCGCTGCGCTTGACGCCGTCGAGGTCTGCGTGTCAGATACGCGAGACTGATCCTGTAGCGGATCTGGGAGACGGTCCGCACCTCCTGGACCCTGATCTGACATGCCCTCACACAGTATATGGCAGGTGAAAACCTGTCAGCAACTAGAACAGTGTGGTTTTCAAAGGCAAAATGAACGCTGAAGGGTTAAAGCTCTTAAAGAGAGAGCTACCCCAGCTGTCTCCCAATAAAGGGTTAACCGCCAAAGAAGGGGTTAATGTCGCAGACTCCCCACAACCCTTGTTTAATGAAAAGGGTGTGCGAGCCCCAGGTGCCTCTTATGAGGTAACAGCTGCAGGACAGTGCTCAAAAGTATGCCACACTAAACAAGAACGCCAACGAGATCGCTAACATATTGCGCTGAATTGTACATCGCAATAACCGCCAAAGTCGCTAAGGAGATCGCTAACCAATTACGCGTCGTCAATGAGATCGCCCACTGTGGAAGCTACTAGCGACATTAAAACGATCACAAAAAACAATCGCAAAATTATGCGTCGCTATCGTGATCGTAGCGAGAGCGTTCCGTGTGACAGTACCTTGCCCTGCGCTGTGTGGGTGAGGGGGTCAAGCTTCTGCCCTGATAGGTAGAAGCGACTCACCCAGCTGGCCGCGGTGTAGTGTCTTCCTTTCGGTCGGTCGGGGAGAGCGGAGAGTGAGGAGCCCGAGGAGCCGTCAGTAATGGCCGCCGCGCTAGAGGAGAGAAGCCGGAAGAGAAAAGGCAGGGTAAAGCGCGCGCTCAGAGCGCTTCCTGCCCGCGAAAAAATGGGAAAGCTCGAAGCCACGCCCCCCGCCGGTTTCAAAAAAAGCGCGCGACTCACTCCTCACTCCGCTCCAGCGTCCTGCAGGCATCCACCTGCGGACAAAAGTACACAATCACCACACATGAATACATGTAGCAGCGGCTGCCGCAGTGGCCGCTGAAGCACTCAAACACATTAAAATGTGGAGTACTCACCCAGCTGAGCGCCACAGGGACCCCTCAGAGATTTGTGGCGCTGTGCCCGTAGCTTCCCCCCAGGGCGGGGAACGCAGTGACCCCAGAAGCGCGGTTTGTGTCCCCGCCAGGGAAGCAATCCTCATCCCCCAGGGCAGGCAGGGTTCTGCAGGGACCACCTTACAGGGTAATACAGATCCGCCAAGGGAGAGGTGGGGTCCAGCAGCGCTAAGACCCCTGAGACCTCTAGAACACTGGCGGTCCAAGTCTCTGTCCGACTAAAATAAAAAAATTTTCTGAGGAGCTGCTCCAGCAGCGACTATCCTCTGTGACCTCAAATTTTAGACTGGAGAGCTGGAGTAGGAGGAGCCCAAGCTGGAGGGGCCGGTCAACACTCTTTTTAATCTGAGGTATTCTATCCTGTGTGGGCTCCGCCTACCCACTAGTAATGACTAGTGTGTCTCCCTTCCTTCATCTGCTGCTGAAAAGGGGATTCATCAGAGAAAATAACTTTACCCCAGTCCTCAGCAGTCCACTGCCTGTACCTTTTGCAGAATATCAGTCTGTCCATGATGTTTTTTCTGGAGAGAAGTGGCTTCTTTGCTGCCCTCCTTGAGACCAGGCCTTGCTCCAAGAGTCTCCGCCTCACAGTGCGTGCAGATGCACTCACACCTGCCTGCTGCCATTCCTGAGCAAGCTCTGCACTGCTGGTTGCCCGATCCCGCAGCTGAAACACTTTAAGAGACGGTCCTGGCGCTTGCTGGTCTTTCTTGGGCGCCCTGAAGCCTTTTTGGCAACAATGGAACCTCTCTCCTTGAAGTTCTTGATGATGCGATAGATTGTTGACTGAGGTGAAATCTTTCTAGCTGCGATACTCTTCCCTGTTAGGCCATTTTTGTGCATTGCAATGATGACTGCACGTGTTTCTTTAGCGATAACCATGGTTAACAGAAGAGAAACAATGATGCCAAGCACCAGCCTCCTTTTAAAGTGTCCAGTGGTGTCATTCTTACTTAATCATGACAGATTGATCTCCAGCCATGTCCTCATCAACACCCACACCTGTGTTAATGGAGCAATCACTTTAAAGAGGTTAGCTGGTCCTTTTAAGGCAGGGCTGCAATGATGTTTAAATGTGTTTTGGGGGATAAAGTTCATTTTCTAGCCAAATATTGACTGTGCAAGTAATTGCTGTTAAGCTGATCACTCTTTATAACATTCTGGAGTATATGCACATTGCCATTAGAAAAAGTGAAGCAGTAGACTTTGTAAAAATTAATATTTGTGTCATTCTCAAAACTTTTGGCCATGACTAAGTCAAGGGAATATATTGGGGAAGATCCCAGAGTGAGGATTCAGTCTCTCTTTGCGCTATTTAGGACAGGGTCTGACTGACCATAGACTTGTGTTATGGTTGAAATTATTTTACTAAAACAATTTATGTAGCACTCATTTGTTCAAAACCATTAATGGGAGTGCTTCTGTACAGAGCTGAAGAGGTCTGCAAGGTCCACTGTGGATGGAACAAGCAGCGATATTGGTGGATACACAAAAATGATGGGGCACAGAAGTAAAATCATGGGGCATATTTATCATTGATTTGAAAGTTAACAAGATTTTGGGCAGTTGCAAACTGGTCAAAAATTTTGTAACATTTCGCATTTTCAAGCACGTTTCTCCCAACAGAGCCAAAATAAGCCAGGACATCATTCTCAGATGAAAAGCAGAAGACATTTTTAATTCGGTGTTACATCCACTTTCCGCTGATCTATTGCCAAGAGTTACTGGACAAAAAGTTCACACAATGAACTACCTTCAGTTTTTAAAAACAGAGGAAAAAAAATACACAGATGGCACCCTAACTGGTGGGGAGAAATGGTCTGTAAAGCCCCCGTCACACTCAGCGAGATCGCTAGTGAGATCGATGAAGCGTCACCGATTTTGTGACGAACAGCGACCTAGCCAGCGATCTCGCTTAGTGTGACACGCAGCGACCAGTCCCCTGGTGGGTATTGCTGATAGTCGTTGAATGTCCTGGACCATTTTTTCATCGTTGGTCTCCCGCTGGCCAGCACGCATCAGCGAGCTGGTATCCAATGTACATGTCGGGTAACTAAGCACCGCGTGGCACCTAGTTACCAGATATGTACCCTGGTTACCGGCTCCCAGCTTCTGCTGTAGAACGCTATATATACATTTTTCTTTTTTTAACCCCTTCATGAACTTGCCATTTTTTGCAATTCTGACTAGTGTCCCTTTATGAGGTAATAACTCAGGAACGCTTCAACGGTTCCTAGCGATTCTGAGATTGTTTTTTCCGTGACATATTGGGCTTCATGTTAGTGGTAAATTTAGGTCGATAATTTTTGCGTTTATTTGTGAAAAAAATGGAAATTTGGCGAAAATGTCGCAATTTTAAAATTTTTATTCTGTTAAACCAGAGAGTTATGTGACACAAAATAGTTAATAAATAACATTTCCCAAATGTCTATTTTACATCAGCACAATTTTGGAAACAAAATTTTTTTTTGTTAAGAAGTTATAAGGGTTAAAAGTTGACCAGCGATATCTCATTTTTACAGCAAAATTTACAAAACCATTTTTTTGAGGCCTCTTTCACACTTAAGTCGTGTGACGTCCGCTCTATGGAGGCGACGGATCCGCTGGCAGATTCCGTCAAAGGCGGATGCCAGCGGATCCGCCGCCCATTATACAAAATGGCGTATTCGCCACACTCCGCCAAAATTTTGGCGGACCAAAAAAACGTTGCATTTGACGTTTTTCTGAAATGACGGACGCCAATTTTTTGGCGGATCCGTCAAAAAACGGACCTAACGGACGACCATCCGTCAAAATCCGTCACTAATGCAAGTCAATGGGAAAAAAACGTATCTGCCAAAAAAAAAAAAAATGGAGGATCCGTTTTTTTTTAACATTTTGACGGATTTTGACTGACGTCACACGACTGAAGTATGAAAGAGGCCTGAGGGACCACCTCACATTTGAAGTCACTTTTAGGGGTCTATATGGTAGAAAATACCGAAAAGTGACACCATTATAAAACTGCACCCCTCAAGCTACTCAAAACTACATTCAAGAAGATTATTAACTCTTCAGGTGCTTCACAGGAACTAAAGCAACATGGAAGGAAAAAATGGACATTTAATTTTTCCAACAAAATTTTATTTTAGCATCAATTTTTTCATTTTTGCATGGGCAACAGGATAAAATGGATCCTAAAATTTGTTGGGCAATTTCTCCTGAGTACACAGATACCTCATATGTGGTCATAAACCACTGTTTAGGCGCACAGCAGGGCTCAGAAGGGAAGGAGCGCCATTTGACTTTTTGAATGGAAAATATGCTGGAATATTTAGCGGTTGCCATGACGCGTTTGGAGAGCCCCTGTGTGCCTAAACAGTGAAAAAACCAACATGTGACACCATTTTGGAAACTAGACCTCTTATGGAACTTATCTAGATGTGTTGTGAGCACTCTGAACCCCCAAGTGCTTCACAGAAGTTTATAACGCAGAGCAGTGAAAATAAAAAAATCATTTTTTTCCTCAAAAATGATTTTTTAGCCCGCTATTTTTTATTTTCCCAAGGGTAACAGGATAAATTGGATGCCAAAAGTTGTTGTCCAGTTTTTCCTAAGTAAGCTGGTACCCCATATGTGGGCGGTAACCACTGTTTGGGCACACGTCAGTGCTCGGAAGGGATGTAGTGACGCTTTGAAATGCCGACTTGATGGAATGGTCTGCGGGCATCATGTTACGTTTGCAGAGCCCCTGATGTGCCTAAACAGTAGAAACCCCCACAAGTGACCCCATTTTTAAACTAGACCCCCCCAAGGAACTTATACAGATGTGTGGTGAGCACCTTGAACCCCCCACGTGCTTCACAGAAGTTAATAATGCAGAGCCTTGAAAATAAAAAATAATTTTTTTCCTCAAAAACTGATTTTTTTAACCCGCAATTTTTTATTTTCACAAGGGTAACAGGAGAAATTGGACCCCAAAAGTTGTTGTACAGTTTGTCCTGAGTACACTGGTACCCCATATGTGGGGGGAACCACTGTTTGGGCACACGTTGGGGCTCGGAAGGGAAGTAGTGACGTTTTGAAATGCTGACTTTGATGGAATGGTCTGCGGGCATCATGTTACATTTGCAGAGCCCCTGATGTGCCTAAACAGTAGCAACTCCCCACAAGTGACCCAATTTTGGAAACCAGACACCGCACGGAACTTGTCTAGATGTGCGGTGTGCACTTTGAACCCCCAAGGGCTACACAGAAGTTTATAACGCCCGGGCATGAAAATAAAAAAATCATTTTTTCCACAAACATGATCTTTTAGTCCCCAATTTTTTTATTTTCCCAAGGGTAACAGGAGAAATTAGACCCCAAAAGTTGTTGTGCAATTTGTCCTGAGTACGCTGATATCCCATATGTGGGAGAAAACTACTGTATGGGCACACGTCGGGGCTCGGAAGGGAAGTAGTGACGTTTTGAAATGCCGACTTGATGGAATGGTCTGCGGGCGTCATGTTACGTTTGCAGAGCCCATGATGTGCCTAAACAGTAGAAACCCCCCCAAGTGACCACATTTTGGAAACTAGATCCCCCAAGGAACTCCTCTAGATGTGTGGTGAGCACTTTGAATCTCCAAGTTGTTCACAGAAGTTTATAACGCAGAGCTGTGAAAATAAAAAATCATTTTTTTTCCACAAAAATAGTTTTTTTAGTCCCCAATTTTTTCCCCCAAGGGTAACAGGAGAAATTAGACCCCCAAAGTTGTTGGGCAATTTTTCCGGAGTACGCTGATACCCCATATGTGGGAGTAAACCATTGTTTGGGCACACGTCGGGGCTCGGAATAAAGGGAGCACTGTTTGACTTTTTGAACGCAAATTTTGCAGGAATCAATGGTGGCGCCATGTCGTGTATGGACACCCCCTGATGTGCCTAAATAGTGGAAATCCATCAATTCTATCTCCAACCCTAACCCCAACACACCTCTAACCGCAACCCTAACCCCTACACACTCCTAACCCTAACCCAAATCCTAACCATAACCCTAACCACAACACATCCCTAACCCTAATCCCAACTCTAACCATAACCCTAACCCCAACCCTAACCACAAAACACCCCTAACACTTATCCTAACTCTAACCCTAACCACAAACCTAACCCTAATCCCTACCCTAATTCCAACCCTAACTCCAACCCTAACCCTAGTTCTAACCCTAATTCTAACCCTAAGGCTAACCCTAGTTCTAACCCTAACCCTAGTTCTAACCCTAAGGCTGGGTTCATATTGCGTTTTACCAGCCCGTTCAACACATAGCGTTGACGGGCTGGTAGCGGTATAGCATTACGCGATCGCGTTATGCTATACCCGCTAGCGCAGATGAATCAGCAGATGATTCATCTGCGCTAGCGGTGACGGAGCCCAGACGCTGCAGGCTGCGTCCGAGGCTCCGTCACTGAATGACGGCACGTCGCGAACGCATGCCGCTTTACGGCATGCGTCGCGATGTGCCCGAAAATGGGGGTGAATGTTACACCGCGTTATACTGCGGTGTAACGTAGTCCGTCTAATGGACTGCCATAATGCGATATGAACACAGCCTTAAAATCGTAACCCTAACACTAATAAAAATATAAAAAAAAATTATATATATATTTTTTTTATTTATTTGTCCCTACCTATGGGGTGATAAATGGGGCGTTTATTTACTTTTTTTTTTATTTTGACCACTGTGAGAGTTTATCACAGTGATCAAAATAAATTTCTGGACTCTGGAGGGCACATTGAGCATGCGCCGGCCGGCAGGCGCACTGCGCCCGCCATTTTGCAAGATGGCGGCGCCCATGAAACATCCCGGACGGACGCTGGGACGGATCCAGGGACATCGGAGGACCTGGAGGGTGAGTAGGGGGGAGTCGGAAGGTAATCGGGGATATCGGAAGGTGGGGGCAGCGGAGGCAAAGAGATGGGGAGCATTTAGTGACGGCGGTGACTGATCGCCGCCATCTATCGTTGGCGGCGGCCGATCGCCGCCGTGACTCGGTGTGTGTGTGTGTGCGTGGGGGGGGTTGGTTCTCGGTCTCCAGCCATGGCAGCAAAGGGTTTTGTGCCTGTGGGTCGGGTGACCTTTCAGTGACCCCGGTCACCAGACCCGCAGGAACGCGATCCTTTCATGACACATACGCTGTGTCACAGGTCGGGAAGGGGTTAAAATGGGATTTTATTAAAAAGTTAAAACACGGATTTTGGTAAGAACTTACCTGTAAAATCCTTTTCAGCGAAGGAAGGAAGAGAGACATAGTATTCATTACTGATGGGTAGGCGGAGCCCAGACCAGGATGACACCTCAGATCAAAAGCGTGTTGACTGGCTGGCCCCTCCAGCTCGGGCTCCTCCTACTCAGCTCCTTCAGTCGTACCAAAGCTTTAGGGAAGAACCAAGATCACCAGCGGAGCAACATAACCCCTTCTGAAGGAACTTCAGAGAAAAACGCAAGAATACAGGTTATGCGTGCAAAGTAAGGCAAAACCACAGAGTTCCAGGTACTACTCACTGAACCTGACTACTGCGATGAGCTGGCGATGCTGGAACAGAGCCTTAGCGCGCTGACCTCAGCCCAGATAATCGCAATCAGATAAGGGTCGCACTGCATCTGAAAACATCAACACACTTCTGCCTTGGGAGGGTGCTGTGTCTCTCTTCCTTCTTTCGCTGAAAAGGATTTTACAGGTAAGTTCTTACCAAAATCCGTGTTTCAGCTGCAGATGGAAGGAAGAGAGCCACAGTATTCATTACTGATGGGACGTCCCAAAGCAGTTCAAAAATAAGGGTGGGAAAAAACCAACAAAAGGCAGAAACCCAACAACCTTAACAAAAAAGCGCAACCAGCGCTAAACACAAGTTCATCTAGAACTTTAAACTACAGCCGCCTGCAGGACCCTACGTCCGAGGGCTGCATCAGCGGAAGCACTGACGTCCACTTATAAAACTTGTAAACGTGTGGACAGAACGCCAAGTTACCACCCGGCAGAGCTGCACTGCGGAGGCACCTTGATGAAAAGCCCACGATGAAGCCACAGCTCTCGTGGAATGGGCTCGAATCTTAATCGTGCAAGATTCACCCCCAAGACGGTAAGCTTCCAAAATAGCTGACCGGATCCAACGAGCTATAGGATCCTTGGAGGCTCGTTGACCACGCCGACGACCTGCTGGAACCACAAACAGGGAGTCCGTCTTACGAAAACCTTGAGTAATAGATAAATAAAACTTCAAGGCTCGCACTAAATCCAATGTGTGCAAAGCTCGCTCTTTCGCATTCTTCGGATCCGGACAGAGTGAAGGCAACACAATATCCTGGTTAACATGAAATTGTGACACTACTTTAGGTAGAAAATCACCCCGTGTGCGAAGCACCACACGATCCGGAAAAAACTCCAGTAAAGGAGGCGAGCAAGAAAGAGCTGCCAACTCAGAAAAAACCTTCTCAAAGAGGTGACGGCCACTAGGAAGGCCACCTTCCAAGAAAGTAAAGAAAAAACTAGCAGAGACCATAGGCTCAAAAAGCATATGCTGAAGAGCCTCCAAAAACAAGGTTGAGCTGCCAAGGAGATACAGGTGTCCTCCGCGGCGGAAACTGACGGGTTATTCCACGAAAAAAGGAAAAGCACGTCTCTACGGGAGGCGATAGCCCTCCGAAAAGTAAGGACAGAGTAGAACCCTGACCTCTCAGGGTGTTCACTGCCAAACCTTTTTCCCAGCCCATACTGTAGACAAATTGGTAATGGGAAAAACCCCCGGGCTCCTTGAAGAACCCGAACACCACAAAAAGAAGACTTCCCAAGCCTTGTGATAAATCCCAGTAGTAACCGAACTACTGGCAGCTCACAGAGTGGCAATGACCTTGCTGAAAAAGCCTCTAAGGGTCAATATTTCGGTCTCAAGAGCCACTCCGCCAAACGCAGAGACTTCAAGTCCGGATAACGAACAGGTCCCTGGGTTAACAGGTCCAAGCGAAGAGGAAAGTGGGAATGGCGGCGCCGCCAAAAGCGACACTAGTGTCGAGAACCACGTCCTCCTTGGCCAACCTGAGGCTATCAAAATAGCCGGAATTCTTACCAGTCTGATACACCAGATGGAGTAAGGATATCGGCGGAAACACAAACTAGCTCGAAATTGTCCCACGGATCCACCAGAGAGTCATAGAATCATAGAATGGTAGAGTTGGAAGGGACCTCCTGGGTCATTTGGTCCAACCCCCTGCTCAAAGCAGGATTCTCTAAATCATCCCAGACAGATGTCTATCCAGCCTCTGTTTGAAGACTTCCATTGAAGGAGAACTCACCACCTCTTGTGGCAGCCTGTTCCACTCATTGATCACCCTAACTGTCAAAAAGTTTTTTCTAATATCTAATCGGTGTCTCCTCCCATTCAGTTTCATCCCATTGCTTCTAGTCTTTCCTTGCGCAAATGAGAATAAAGATGATCCTTCTACAATGTGACAGCCCTTGAGATATTTGTAGACAGCTATTAAGTCTCCTCTCAGTCTTCTTTTTTGCAAGCTAAACATTCCCAAATCCTGCAACCGTTCCTCATAGGACATGGTTTGCAGACCGGTCACCATTCTGGTGGCTCTTCTCTGAACTT
Organism: Oophaga sylvatica; assembly: GCA_033576555.1. Classification (NCBI taxonomy): domain Eukaryota; kingdom Metazoa; phylum Chordata; class Amphibia; order Anura; family Dendrobatidae; genus Oophaga; species Oophaga sylvatica. The sequence continues at coordinate 403,310,182 of JARQOD010000002.1, forward strand.
GCTCCAGTTTGTTGATGTCTTTTTTAAAATGTGGTGCCCAAAACTGGACACAGTATTCCAGATGAGGTCTGACCAAAGAGGAGTAGAGGGCAATAATGACCTCACGTGATCTAGACTGTATGCTTCTGTTGATACATCCTAGAATTGCATTTGCCTTTTTTGCTGCTGCATCACACTGTTGACTCATGTTAAGTCTGTGATCAATTAGTATACCCAAGTCTTTTTCACATGTGCTGTTACTTAGCCCTATTCCTCCCATTTTGTATATGCTTTTTTCATTTTTATTGCCCAGATGTAGTACTTTGCATTTTTCCCTGTTAAAATCCATTCTGTTAGTTGCTGCCCACTGCTCCAGTTTATGTATATCTTTTTGAATCCTCTCTCTCTCTTCTCTAGTATTAGCTACCCCTCCTAGCTTTGTGTCATCAGCAAATTTGATCAGTTTACCCTCAATTCCTTCATCTAAATCATTGATAAAGATGTTGAACAATACAGGGCCCAAAACAGAGCCTTGTGGTACTCCACTTGAGACATTCTTCCAACTGGATGTGCAGCCATTTACAACCACTCTTTGGGTCCGATCACTAAGCCAGTTATGAATCCACCTAACAGTTGCCTTGTCCATTCCATACTAAGTCATTTTTTCAATAAGGATTGTGTGAGATACTTTGTCAAATGCTTTGCTGAAGTCAAGATATACTATATCTACAGCATTTCCCTGATCCACCCAGTCAGTGATTCTGTCATAGAAGGAAATTAAGTTAGTCTGACATGACTTATTAGTTACAAACCCATGCTGACTCTGTTTAATCACTTCATTCTTATCCAGGTACTTGCATACATGTTCTTTAATAATTTGTTCAAAGATCTTTCCTGGTATAGAAGTCAGACTCACCGGCCTGTAGTTCCCTGGGTCCACCTTCTTCCCCTTTTTGAAGATAGGAACAACATTTGCTCTTCTCCAGTCTGCTGGGACTTCTCCTGTTCTCCAAGAATTTTCAAAGATTATGGACAGTGGTTCAAGAATTTCTTCTGCTATCTCCTTCAGTACCCTGGGGTGTAATTCATCTGGACCTGGAGACTTGAATTCATTTAGGTTAGCTAAGTGTTTCCTCACTGTCTTTCTGTTTATAGATATCCTGGATTCTTCTATTCCTTTAATAGGACAGTGAAGATCAGTTGATGTTACATTTCCTTTCTGAGAGAAAACAGATGCAAAGTAGGAATTTAAAAGTTCAGCCTTCTCAACATCCTGACTTACCATTTCATCATTTTCATCCTGTAAAAATCCTATAGCATCTTTGACTTTTCTTTTACTTTTGACGTATCCCCAAAATCCTTTTTTGTTGCTTTTGACGTCACTTGCAAGCCTTAATTCATTGTCAGCTTTAGATAATCTGATTTGTGCCCTGCAGGTTCTGCAGACGGCATTATATTCTTCTTTAGATATGCCTCCCTCTTTCCATTTGATAAACATTTCTTTCTTCCTTTTTAGCATGTGTTTAAGTTCTGTGTTCATCCATCCTGGTTTCCTTAAATGCTTCCCATTCTTCCCTCTTTTCGGAATTGTTAACGATTGTGCTTTGAGAATCTCATTTTTCAAGATGTCCCATCCTTCCTGGACATTTTTGTCCTTAAGGATATCCTGCCATTGGATCCCTCCAATTCTCTTTCTGAGTTCCTTAAAATCTGCCTTTCTGAAATCTAACCTTGACGTCTGAGTCTTCACAGGTCTTCCTCCTCTTGTTATCCAAAATTCTAAAATAGCATGGTCACTACCTCCTAGGGTCCCAGCCACTCTTACCTCCTCCACCATTTCCTCCCTGTTTATGAGGATTAGATCCAAGGTAGCAGATCCCCTTGTTTTCTCCATTACCTTTTGGAAGATAAAGTTGTCAGCAAGAGAGGATAAGAATTTCCTGGACCTGTTAGTTTTGCCTGAGAGAGATTCCCAACAAATGTCTGGATAGTTGAAATCTCCCATGACCACTATGTCATATTTTTTGGAGAACTTGGCCATTTGATGCATAAAGAGTTCATCCATATCTTCAGCTTGCACAGGCGGCCTGTAGTAAATGCCTACAATGGTGTCCTTTCCATTGTTCTGTCCTTGTATTCTTACCCAAACAGTTTCCACAGAACTCCCAGTCTCTGAAGCTTAAATCTCTGTGCAGATATACGCTTTTCTAACATACAATGCAACACCTCCTCCTCGTTTATCAAGTCTGTTTCTTGCAAATAAGTTGTAACCTTCTAGCCTTGTATTCCAATCATGTGTATCGTCCCACCAAGTCTCAGTGATTCCAATGACATCATATTTCTTCTCCTGCGTTAGTAGCTCCAGTTCTCCTTGTTTGTTGCCCATGCTTTGTGCATTCGTATAGAAACACTTTAGTTTGTGATTGGTTTCTCTTTCTTCAATATTTTTATTATGTAGATTTTTTTGTCTTTGTTCTTCCCCTTCACTTCTAATAGCAGAGTTCTCAATAGCATTTGTCAGGTGTATGGCTTTTGCTGGCGTTTTGCTTCCCTTCCCACATTGTTCTAGTTTAAAGCTCTCCTGATGAGTGTAGCAAGGCGACTTCCAAATACATGTTTTCCAGTCTTCGTAAGGTGCACCCCATCTCTAGCAAATAGTCCATCGTACAGGTAATTCACTCCGTGATCCAGAAATCCAAATCCTTGCTGACGGCACCATCGACGTAGCCAGTTGTTCACCTGCAGAATCTTATTCCACCTCCTTGTTCCATGGCCATCCACTGGAAGGATGGAGGAGAAGACCACCTGCGCTCCCAGTTCTTTCACTTTCTTACCTAAGTTTTCAAAGTCACTGCAGATGGTTTCCAGGTCACTTCTTGTGGTGTCATTTGTCCCCACATGTATTAGCAGGAATGGGTAGTCATCTTTAGGTCTGAAGAGTCTTGATATCCTGTCAGACACATCTTTAATTTTTGCACCTGGAAGACAGCACATTTCTCTTGAGGTTATATCTGGTCTGGTCTACCGCCACAGCCTTCGGATTCTTATACCTGGACATGAAAGTCGATAGTTTGGTATTGAACCTGGACGCCATCAAGTCCACTTGGTGAGCTCCCCAAAGGAAGCACAGCAGTGCAAAAATTTTTGGATGAAAGCTCCATTCTCCAGGATCCATCTTCTCGCGACTGAGGAAGTCCACCGTGGTATTCTGGACTCCTGAATGTGAATCGCAGAGAATGGCTGGAACCCTGGTCTCGGCCCAAATCAGGATCCGAGACACCTCCATCATGGGAACTCCTCGTCCCGCCTTGGTGGTTGATATACGCGACCGCCGTCGCATTGTCTGTCCGCAGTCGGACTGGTAGACCGTTCAAAGAGACCGTCCAGTGTTGGAGGTAAAGAAAATTGCCCTCAATTCCAGGATGTTGATCGGCAGGACAGACTCTTCCGATGACCATACTCCCTGGATCCAAAGATCGTTCCAGACACCCTCCCCAGCCTGCCAGGCTGGCATCGGTGGTTATGAACGACCACTTCGGAGGGAGGAAAGACTTTCCCAGGGATAACGCTTATGGACATAACCACCATCCTAGGGATTCTCGCACCCTGTGAGAGATGGTGACGCTGCAATCCAGTGAGACTTACGATCGATCCCAAACGACTCAGAATGAGCCTAAGGAGAGCTCTGGAATGAAATCGGGCAAACGGAAGTGCCTCCATAGTCACCATCAAACCCAGAAGGTGCATACCTTCCGAAGGGACATTGCTGTCGCAGACTTCATAATCTGTACATGCCGAAGAAGGCATGCCTGCTTGTCTGAAGGTAGGGCCACCGCCCGTACCGTGACGAAATGCATCCTCAAAAAACAGGATCGCCTGCAACGATTCCAGAGACGACTTCCCCCAATTGACCAGCTCCAGGAGCTGAAGGGATAGATTGCGAGCCGTCACAGCCTCCTCCTTTGAGGCCATACTCGAAAGGTCGTCCCAATAGGGACGAATCATAAGACCCCGTCTTCGAAGCATTGCCATGAGATTTAGGCGCCAGAAACGTTGTAAAAATTCTGGGTGTTAAGGCCAAGCCGAATGGTCGAGCCACAACCTGGTAAAGGTTGATCTATGGCAAAAAACGAAGGAAGCGCTGGTGAGCTCTTCCGACGGAAACATGCAAATAAGCGTCGCTGTCGACTGACCAAAAAGTCGTTCTGCGACAGGGCTGCCAAAACGGAGCGAAGCGACTCCATGCGGAGTTTTCGTGTGTGGACAAGCCGATTCAATCTTCCAGAATAGGGCGAAATTTGTCCTCCTTTTTTGGGGACTACCAAGAGGTTAAATAAAAAATCCTCTTCCCCGGTCCCCTGCGGAACCGGTATCACCACACCCTTCTGCAGAAGGGAATCAACCTCTCGCAACAGAGAGGTAAATAGTTCGGCTCTGACGGAAAGCGAGATTGGCAGAAAAACTGTCCCGGGGGTCGAGGAGGAGACTCTATGAAGTAGCCTGCCAACACAACCTGTGCCACCCAGGCGTCCGACACACGGGAAACCCAAGTCGGTTTGAATTGGAGTAAACGACCCCCCACTCGAGAGCGCTCGAGAGACTCAGATATCAGTCCGCCTTAGCGGATTTTTCGTCAGCTTCTGCCATAACAGAAGTTCTGTTTTCAGGGTATGCGGAATTTCTGAGAATTCCCTCTCCCTCTTTTTTTTTTTTTTTAAAAAAAGAGAGATTGACGACCCAAACCCCCTGAGGGTTGGCCGGATCATCCCTTGAACTGAAAGGATCGCCGATAACTATCGGCACTAGTCCTGCCAGACGCAGAAGTCACAGCTCTGCGCTGCGGTAAAGCTGTTTCTTTTGCCTTTGCCTTGGCAATCAGCTCCGTGAGGTCAGATTCAAATAGCTGACCACTTTGTAAGCTAAAGATAGCAAACCCTGTTTGGAAAACCGCGTTCCACCGTCCAAGTCACAGTGCTCTTCTGACTGTGACTGCCGAGGATTGCGCCCTGGATAGCAGTGACGCATTATCCTTCAACTTGACAAGCCCATCTACCTCGATAGAGGGGATCCATCTTGCCACGCCGTTTTAGACGGTCCAACCGGCTCAGGGGAACTTTACAAGTACACATAGATCCTTAATACCGAATCTATGATCCACAGCCTCGCAGATGGATATTATTGCCATCTCCGTTTTTCTGTCCAGCGTGTCCTGCAGACTCGCCTTCCCTTTACCAGGAAGATTTGCTAAGCTGGAATAAAGGGACATTCACTTCAGGAGAAGGGGTCCAAACAACAAACAACTCCGTAGAAAAAAACGGATACAGTTTGTAAAACCGTCGCGACCCATGCGACTCCAGAAACATCCGGGCCGACTTACCAGGACATCTAGTTACCTACTCCGGTAACTGTAACGCCCTCATGGCTTCAATAGAAATTTTAGTACGGCCCATGAGAGAGGCAGAGTGTCCCTGCCGATCCTCCTTGTCCGAATCGGACTTCTTCGCTAAGCGAGAAAGAAGGCACCGATTTGTACCGCTTCCTTGAAAGGATCTAGCTGGCACTCCATAACCTAAAAGGTCAGACAGGCCATCAATAGAAACCAGTGAAGGCCTCCATTTTGACACCACTGGAACCTCCGACCGCCAGGCATGAGTCGAGGTCTGCGTGTCAGATACGCGAGGCTGATCCGTAGCGGATCTGGGAGACGTGCCCTTGCACAGTATATGGCAGGTTAAACCTGTCAGTAACCAGAACAGTTTCTTAAAGAAAAATCAAACGCTGAAGGGTTAAAGCTCTAAAAGAGAGAGCTACCCCAACTGTCTCCCATTAAGAGTTAACCACCTAAGAAGGGGTTAAATTAGCAGACTCCCCACAACCTTGATAATGAAAAAAGGTGTGCGAATCTCAAGCGCCTCTTATAAGGTCGCAGCTGCAGGACAGCTATGCCACACTAAACAGAGAAAAAAACGTTCCACAAGATCGCTCAAAAATTGCGCTGTTTTGCATGACGCAATGACCGTCAAAGACCCAGATCGGTAGCTACTAGCGACATTAAAAATGAACGCACAAAACGATCGCATTAGTATGCGTCGTTATCAGGATCGTCAGCGGAAACGTATAGTGGCAGTATTAATGTCGCAGACTCCCCACAACCTCTTTATTAAAATTGAAAGAGTGTGCGAGCCCCATAAGCGATAACAGCCGCAGGACAGCTTAATCTGTCACTCAGTAGTGCCCCAGACGGCGCCCGCGCTGTGGCGGTGAAGGGGTTAAGCTTCTGCCTGCGGGCTAGAAGCGACTCACCCTGCTGGTCACGATTCTTGCCGGGAGGGGAGGAGAACGATCCGGGGAGTTTTCAGCCTGCAGTGTATCAGCAATGGCCGCCGCGCTCTGCCCCCGTGTGCTCCATGTGGAGGAGCCGGAAATGGAGGCTGCAGTAAAGCGAAATTCAAAAATAAAAAGAGCGCGTACTCCTCTCCTTTTCCCCCGTCCTGCAGGCATCCTCCTGCGGACATAGAAAAAACTAGTCACTGGCATGTAAATGTACAGCGGCTGCCGCAGCAGTCGCTAAATCACTCCCACACACTTTAATAAAAATGCGGAGTACTCACCAGCCGTTGCGCCACAGGGACCCCTCAGGATTTGTGGCGCTTGTGCCCATGCTTCCCCCCAGGGCGAGGAACGCAGTGACCCCAGTGTGCGGTTTGCGTCCCCGCCGGGGAAGCTCTCCTCATCCCCCAGGGCCGGCAAGATTCTGCAGGGACCATTATGTAGTTACAGATCCGCCAAGGGAGAGGTTGGGGTACAGCAGCGCTGAAACCCCTGAGACCTCTAGACCACCTCTGGTGATCCAAGTCTCCTGTCCGAAATAAAATAATAAAATCTTCTGAGGAGCTGCATTAGCAGCGACCATCCTCTGGACCTCAAATCTTAGACTGAAGGAGCTGAGGAGGAGTCCGAGCTGGAGCGGCCAGCCAGTCAACACGCTTTTGATCTGAGGTGTCATCCTGGTCTGGGCTCTGCCTACCCATCAGTAATGAATACTGTGGCTCTCTTCCTTCCATCTGCAGCTGAAATAAGCGATACATATATTTAGTATCACTGTGTCCATAACAAACCAAACTCTACAGGGAGGGAAAAATGGCATGTTCATTTTAGAGTTTGTAAACACCAACTTCTAAACATCTAACTTGCTCTTTGACGATCTACAATCTGGTTTCCGCCCCATCACTCCACTGAGACAGCCCTGACCAAAATTTCTAATGACCTACTTACAGCCAAAGCGAACGGACAATACTCTATACTCCTGCTTCTTGACCTGTCCTCTGCTTTTGATACAGTTGACCACTGCCTTCTACTACAGATTCTCTCCTCCTTTGGCATTAAGGACCTCGCCATATCCTGGATCTCCTCATACCTTTCCAACTGCACATTCAGCGCCTCCCATTCCCACACTTCTTCCTCGTCCCTTCCGCTCTCTGTGGAGTCCCCTAAGGCTCTGTTATAGGACCCCTACTCTTCTCAATCTATACACTTCGCTTGGGGCAACTCAAAGTCCCACGGATTCCAATACCACCTTTATGCTGATGACACTCAGATCTACCTCTCTGGCCCAGACGTCAACTCTGCTGTCCAGAATCCCGGACTGTATCAGCCATATCCTCCTCCTTCACCTCTCGCTTCCTCAAACTCAATGTGGGCAAATCTGAACTCATCATCTTTTCCCCATCTCACAGATCTTCCTTACCTAACCTATCACAATTAACGACATCACGCTTTCCCCGTACTGGAGGTCCGCTGCCCCGGAGTAACCCTTGACTGTCCTTCAAACCGCACATCCAAGATCTTCCTATCTCCTGTCACCTCCAGCTCAGAAATATTTCCAGAATCCGTAATTTCCTCAACCCTCAAACTACTAAAATGATTGTGCATACCCTCATAATTTCCCGCCTCGACTTCTGCAACATCCTTTTTTGTGGCCTTCCTGCTAACACCCTCGCACCTCTCCAGTCCATTCTTAACTCTGCTGCCCGACTAATTCATCTTTCTCCTCGCTACTCCTCCACTTCTCCCCTCTGCAAATCTCTTCGCTGGCTCCCATTCCCTCAGCATATCCAGTTCAAGTTACTAATACTGACCTACAAAGCCATCTATAACCTGTCTCCTCCATATATCTCTGAACTAATCTCCCGATATCTTCCCTCATGCAATCTCCGATCCTTCCAAGACCTCCTTCTCTCCTCCACACTTATTCGCTCCTCACCCAACCGCCTCCAAGACTTCTCCCGAATATCCCCCATCCTCTGGAATTCTTTGCTCCAACACGTCCGACTATCAACCACATTCGGAACCTTCAGACGGACCCTGAAAACCCACCTCTTCAGGAAAGCTTACAGCCTGCAATGACCCCGCTGCCTCCTCACCACTACCGAACTGCTGCAACCCCCCCAACTTACTGTCTCCTTCCCCACCATCCTGTAGAATTTAAGTCCAAAAGGGCAGGGCCCTCTCCCCTCTGTATCAGTCGGTCATTGTTAGTTTGTTTACTGTAAGTGATATCTGTAATTTGTATGTAACCCCTTCTCATGTACAGCTCCTTGGAATCAATGGTGTTATAGAAATAAATATAAAAAAAAATTGCTGTTATGTTACAAGGTCCAACAAAACATTGAAAAGGCATGTGATCAAAAAGTCATATACCCATAAAACTAAAAATGTTACTAAAATACAAACTGCAACTTGCCCCTCAAAAAAAAAAAAAACCTTATGCAGACAACTATACAATGATATTCTATGGGGCCATGCACATGTCCAATTTGTCACTCAGTTTGACAGAAAAAAAAAAGAAAAATATGATTACAGCATGCATGATTTGCATTTGTAAATCGTATCACACTCGACCATGCAAGTCAAATCAGGGAAAATCGTATCAAATTCTGATCACTCGGATGCTGTTCAACTTATTTTCAAAAATTGACCGGGTTCAGTTATAAGCCAATTCTTACAGAGGTTGTCCACTACATTGGATAATGACCCCACCGACTTAAACCTTGTATAGAAGTACTTGACATCACGTGACCCCAGCTGCAGCAGACATCCGCTGATGTGAAGTGCCAGAATGCCTTGCATCACATGGGCATGACCCAGTCGCATGCCCCTAATGATTGCTCGGGCTGTGGGCAGAGTGTCACCAACGTATGTCACAGCCCCGTGTCCAGCGCATGCTTTCCAGCTCTCTTTTGCTTTCATCAGCCGCAAGCGCGCACTGGATTACTGGGTTGTGACGTGCGGTGAAACTCCACCCATAGCTCAGTCAAATGGGGTATGCACGACTGGGTCAGTCCCGGGTGATGCAAGGCATTCTGGTACTTGACATCGACGCCAGCTGCTTCCGGGGTCACGTGATACCAAGTGAGCGGTCAGCGATGGCGACACTCACAGGCACAGATGACAAGAGGCATTTATAAAAATATTTCTTTACATGGTTTAAAATTGGTGGGGCATTATAGAATGTATTAGACAACCCCTTTAAAGATTTCGATCTCAAACTCAAATCAGGCAATAACATTTTTTAGTTGGCTCTTGTTTCTATGACATCAAATAGTTTTCCCTTTTACTGCTACATATAATTAATGTGCAAAAGTTTCAGTACTTTGAAACAGTTTTGCAAACATAACGATGCAGAATATTTTATGCCAATTTTCTGATATTTATTTAGAGGAAACTTTACAACAATTCAAACAACTAAAACACGTGTAAACACAATTGTGAACTATAAACAGTTACAGAAATTACATTACAAACGTTGGTTCTCGTTCAGTGACTACTCTTTTTTACTTGACTCTTGCACTCCTGCATCGGATCATCACTCAATTGTCCAACAGTAATCTGCAAGCATTGATGGATTCCATTTTACTTGATATGTTTTCTCCATAGCCGCAATATCTTTGTGAAATCTCTCACCGTGCTTGAAGAACACTGCTCCGCAGTTTGGTGGAAAAGTCTGGATATGCATGTAAGAAATTATTCTTTAAAGGACAGGTTACAGACAAAATTCTTCTATGTTTTGAGGAGATTTTCCACCAACTCTTCATAGATATCTTGTTTTCGAAAAAATTAGTTACCTTTAATGTGAATGCTACCCATGCAGCCTCTTCCTTGCCCTGAAGCAAAATGGAGAAACTCTTAATCTTGAAGCTTACAAATATGAGGTCTAGTAAAGATTTCTTCCTTTTTCTTTAATTCACTCAACCTTCGAAATGTATCAATGAGATACTTGAATGCTTTTGCATTTTTATCCATTGCCTTTACAAAGTTCTTCATTAGGCCCAACTTGATATGCAATGGTGGTAACAAAATATTGTGGGGCAACAAGTGCTGGATACAGGACATTTTTCTCCCTAGATGATGTGAATGTCGGAGAGGTCACTTATTGTAGGGATAGTCTCTTGCATGAATATCCCACTCACACAGAAAATCAGCAGTATCTTGTGTATCCACCCTGGGGACCAAGTAAAGAGGGCAACCACTGAGGGGCCACAGATGTTGGTCATAGTTTAGGCACCTCAACAGCTGTTTCATGTTGTCACTGGTATCTTTCATGTGGACTGCATAACCAACTGCATATTACCATTATGCAGCATGATGGCTTTTAGGCTTGTTTTGGCTGAATCGATGCAGACTCCATTCCTCTTGATTATGACTTCTCTTCAGAGCTTCCATTAAACTGTTCATGTTGTTGCATGCCACAAGATTGCCCTCCATGAAGAATTTGCTTTATTATGGTTGCGGAACAAAGAAATCTGAACATCGCCCACCAGGAGATTCCACTACTGTAACTAAGAGCTCAGCCTTACTCTTGGGCAGATTCAAATCTCTAACAAGATCTTTCAGCTCACTTTATATTATAAGGTATGGTTCAGCTGAGGTTGCTGACAAAGTCTGGGTCATGAGAGAGGAAGTTGCTTAATGACACTTAATTAAAAAAAAAAAAAAATTACATACTCACCTCTCGTCACTTGCCGCTGCTCCTCAGCGTCGCCGGCTCTCTGCAGAGACTGTACATTGAGAGGGCACGTACTAACTACGTCATCGCGCCCTCTGACCTGAACAGTCAGACGTCCCGGAAGACAGAGCGGAGCGCGGCGGAGGAACGGGGATAGGTGAATATTGCAAGTGCCGGGGGCCTGAGCCAGCGGCGACACCGGCACCTGACCCCAATAGCGCGCAGGTGTCCCCGCCTGCTCAGGACACCGACACTTGTCTCGCTGACAACGCCGTCCGCCGGCCCTGTCAGCAGCTGCCGGGACACAGAAAGGAGCGCGCAGAAGATCTGGAGACGTCGGGGACCTCCACCCTGCATCGGTAAAGAAGAGGTAACGTGACTCGTGTATAAGCTGAGGGGGGGGTCTTTTCACCCCAAAAAAGGGGGCGAAGAACTCGGTTTATACACGAGTATAAACGGTAATAATAATCGTGTGAACTAGCCCTTTAGTGCCACCAGAAGAAAAAAAAAATACAAGTTATTGATATATCTTGAAGACACTTCTGGGGTAAAAATGATCACTACACCTCTTGATAAATGCCTTGAGAGGTAGTTTTCAAAATGGGGTCACTTGTAATGGGATTTTTCTTTACAAATACCTCAGGGGCTCTGCAAAGGCAACCCGAAACCATTCCAGAAAAATTTGCACTTCAAATGGCTCTCCTTCCTTTTGAGTCTCGTAGTGTACAATCACGTATTTCCATATACTCAGCTAAAAGTGGGTGACTTGTGTAAGGTTTTTTCTCAAAATTTGGGGACAACACTAACTTTTAATGGAAAACATGATTTTTTTTCCCCACTTTTCATTAAATCACATCAAGTTTCTGAAGGGTTAAACTTCCTAATCAACATCTTGAAAACTATAAAAGGTGTGTTTTTTAAATGCAAATAAACAGGAAAAAAAACACATAGGTTTCTGAAAATTACAGAAAGAACAATGTGTCACAAACAACCAACCACTGGGATAGTAAAGGCATTCCAAAGTTATTGTAAAGTGACACATACAAGGTTAGCGGTTTCCAGCATAAACTAGATGTTCGGTCTCTCCACTTACGAGGATTTTATAAAGATATATAAAATGTATACATAGGCCAAAGTGGTATGTATGAATTTTAAACAGGAATGTTTTATCCAATTTTCTTGCTACTTGACCACTAAAAAAAAAAAATTCATTGTGATGCCAAGAGACATTCTGACAATGTGCCAGGTGTCTACTTTCAGAAAATATATACAGGTGTTTCTCATAAAATTAGAAAATCATCAAAAAGTTAATTTCAGTTCTTCAATACAAAAAGTGAAACTCATTACAAACAGTGATGTATTTCAAGTGTTTATTTCTGTTAATGTTGATGATTATGGCTTACAGCCAATGAAAACACAAAAGTCATTATCTCAGTAAATTAGAATAATTTATAACACCAGCATGAAATGATTTTTAAATCCAAAAATTGGCCAACTGAAATGTATGTTCAGTAAATGCACTCAATACTTGGTCGAGGCTCCTATTGCATCAATTACTGCATCAATGTGGCGTGGCATTAAGGCGATCAGCCTGCGGCACTGCTGAGGTGTTATGGAAGCCCAGGTTGCTTTGATAGCCGCCTTCAGCTCATCTGCATTGTTGGGTCTGGTGTCTCATCTTCCTCTTGACAATACCCCATGGATTCTCTATGGGGTTAAGGTCAGGCGAGTTTGCTGGCCAATCAAGTACAGTGATACTGTTGTTTTTAAACCAGTTATTGGTACTTTTAGCAGTGTGAACAGGTGTCAAGTCCTGCTGGAGAATGAAATGTCCATCTTCAAAAAGCTTATCGGCAGACGTAAGAATGAAGTGCTCTAAAATTTCCTGGTAGACGGCTGCGCTGACTTTGGTCTTGATAAAATACAGTGAACCTAAACAAGCAAATGACATGGCTCCTCAAACCATCGCTGATTGTGGAAACTTCACATCAGACCTGAAGCAGCTTGGATTGTGTGCCTCTCCACTCTTCCTCCAGACTCTGGGACCTTGATTTCCAAATGAAATGCAAAACTTACATTCCTTGTGGAGTGTGTCAATGACTGCCTTCTGGACATCCGTCCAGTTAGCAGTCTTCCCCATGATTGCAGAGCCTACTGAAACAAACTAAGGGACCTTTTATAAACTCTTAGGAAGCCTTTGCGGGTGTATTTGTTAATTATTCTAATTTACTGAGATAATGACTTTTGGGTTTCATTGGCTGTAAGCCATAGTCATCAACATTAACAGAAATAAACACTTGAAATAGATCCCTCTGTTTGTAATTACTCTGACTAATGTGAGTTTCACTTTTTGTATTGAAGAACTGAAATAACTTTTTGATGATATTCTAATTTTGTGAGATGCACCTGTAGGTATGGAGAAAAAATATCAATTCTTTATATTGCTATTTAAAAATATTACTTGTACATATCAAGTGTGTGAAAATTGTCCTGATAAGAGGTGCAAAATGTCATAACCCCTTGCAGCAAAAAGGGTTGAGATGAAGCTTACCTCATGCCTGGCATGGGAGGCATCTGGTTGTGTGGGGTTGATGCTGGTGTAGGTGGCTTTAGATCCCCTCCTTCGGCCATGGAACTACTTGTGGACTGTGGAGTCTGCGGTCCCTGCATGGAGCCTGAGCCAGCTAAATTAATGGAAACCATTAAGAAAAAAAAATTACAAAAACAACAGGAAAACACTGTAGTTCTGTTCATATTTACGATAAAATTTGTTTTACCCGGAGATGGTGGTTGAATTTTTGCTTGTTTTTTCGCTTCTGCAGATGCAAAGATATCAGGTGGTGGGTCTTCTCCCCTTTCAATTTTGCACTCAAATGCATACAGACACTGTATGTATTGTTTCTTTAAAGAGCTAGCTGCACTGCTTGATGTACCCACATTGAGGTTTGTTGCAAGCTCTCTCCACTTCTTATTCTTATTTACCTGTAGAAGGGAAAAATAATTGTTTTATTTTCCAATTCTCCCAAATAAAACAGTCCAGAAAGATAAATAATTTGACTTTGGAACATAACAGACCTGGGTGAGTCCACCAATATCCTTGACAGACATGTATAGACGGTACAAGTCTAAGGGCTTTCTGCCAACAGCAGGTAGATTAGTCATGCCCATCGCTTTCTCTTCTGTGAATGATAGGTAGCGATCAACCCACATTTTCCTCTCTGGTTCACCACCTAATTCATACAATTTTGTGATTTTCTCATTTGTAGTGGTAGAGGAGCTGGATTTCTGTTGATAGAAGTAAAACATAAAATGATTACAACTATTGTGGAGAATGATCAGCTATGGAAATTTTTAATTTTAATATTTATAACCATCTAGGATAAAAAAAAAAAAAAGAGTGGTTATATTTTAAGGAAAAAGACAGCTCTGTAGCAGTTTAGCTGTTAAAATTCAGAGTATTTAATGGCCTTTATTAGTCAACTAAAAATAGGAACACTACTTAGGCTTCTTCAATAGGCAGTTTTACCTTTTGCTAAAAAAATGGCATTAACCCCTTTACTCCCAAGGGTGGTTTGCACGTTAAAGCCCGGGCCAATTTTTACAATTCTGACCACTGTCTCTTTATGAGGTTATAACTCTGGAACGCTTCAACGGATCTTCGCTATTATGAGACTGTTTTCTCGTGACATATTGTACTTCATGCTAGTGGTAAAATTTCTTCGCTATAACTTGCGCTTATTTATTAAAAAAATGGAAATATGGCGAAAATTTTGAAAATTTTGCAATTTTCAAACTTTGAATTTTTATCCCCTAAAAACAGAAATATGTCACACAAAATAGTAACTAAATAACATTTCCCACATGTCTACTTTATATCAGCACAATTTTGGGAATTTTTTTTTTTTGTTAGGTAGTTATAAGGGTTAAAAGTTGACCAGCGATTTCCAATTTTCACAACATTTACAAAACCATTTTTTTAGGGACCACCTCACATTTGCAGTCACTTTGAGGGGTCAATATGGCAGAAAATACCCAAAAGTTACACCATTCTTAAAACTGCACCCCTCAAGGTAATCAAAACCACATTCAAGAATCTTATTAACCCTTCAGGTGCTTCACAGGAGCTGAAGCAACATGGAAGGAAAAGAGTAACATTTAACTTTTTAGTCACAAAAATGATATTTTACAAACAATTTTTTTATTTTCACAAGGGTAAAAGGAGAAAATGGACAGATAAAGTTGTTGTCCAATTTGTCCCGAGTAGGCTGATACCCCATATGTGGGGGTGGATCACTGTTTGGGTGTACGGCAGAGCTCAGAAAGAAAGGGGCGCCACTTGACTTTTTGAAACCAAAATTGGATGGAATTAAGATCGGACACCATGTCGCGTTTGGAGAGCCCCTGATGTGCCTAAACAGTGGAAACCCCCCACAAGTGACACCATTTTGGAAACTACAGTCATGGCCAAAAGTTTTGAGAATGACACAAATATTATATTTTCACATGATCTGCTGCCCTCTGGTTTTTATGTGTGTGTTTGACAGATGTTTTTATCACAGACAGAAATATAATTGCAAACATGAGTAACAAAAGCTTATATTGACAGTTAGAATGAGTTAATGCAGCAAGTCAATATTTGCAGTGTTGACCCTTCTTCAGGACCTCTGCATTTCTCCCTGGCATGCTCTCAATCAACTTCTGGACCAAATCCTGACTGATAGCAGTCCATTCTTGCACAATCAATGCTTTCATTTTGTCAGAATTTTTAGGTTTTTGTTTGTCCACCCGTCTCTTGATGATTGACCACAAGTTCTCAATGGGATTAAGATCTGGGGAGTTTCCAGGCCATGGACCCAAAATCTCTATGTTTTGTTCCCTGAACCATTTAGTGCTCCATCATGCTGGAAAAGGCATTGTTGATCGCCAAACTGCTCTTGGAGGGTTGGGAAAAGTTGCTCTTGGAGGACATTCTGGTACCATTCTTTATTCATGGCTGTGTTTTTAGGCAAGACTGTGAGAGCCGATTCCCTTGGCTGAGAAGCAACCCCACACATGAATGGTTTCAGGATGCTTAACAGTTGGCATGAGACAAGACTGGTGGTAGCGCTCACCTTGTCTTCTCCGAATGAGGCGTTTTCCTGATGTCCCAAACAATCGAAAAGGGGATTCATCAGAGAAAATAACTTTACCCCAGTCCTCAGCAGTCCGCTGCCTGTACCTTTTGCAGAATATCAGTCCGTCCATGATGTTTTTTCTGGAGAGAAGTGGCTTATTTGCTGCCCTCCTTGAGACCAGGCCTTGCTCCAAGAGTCTCCGCCTCGCAGTGCGTGCAGATGCACTCACACCTGCCTGCTGCCATTCCTGAGCAAGCTCTGCACTGCTGGTAGCCCGATCCCGCAGCTGAAACACTTTTAAGAGACGGTCCTGGCGCTTGCTGGTCTTTCTTGGGCGCCCTGGAGCCTTTTTGGCAACAATGGAACCTCTCTCCTTGAAGTTCTTGATGATGCAATAGATTGTTGACTGAGGTGCAATCTTTCTAGCTGCGATACTCTTCCCTGTTAGGCCATTTTTGTGCATTGCAATGATGACTGCACGTGTTTCTTTAGAGATAACCATGGTTAACAGAAGAGAAACAATGATGCCAAGCACCAGCCTCCTTTTAAAGTGTCCAGTAATGTCATTCTTACTTAATCATGACCGATTGATCTCCAGCCATGTCCTCATCAACACCCAAACCTGTGTTAATGGCGCAATCACTGAAAAGAGGTTAGCTGGTCCTTTTAAGGCAGGGCTGCAATGATGTTGAAATGTGTTTTGGGGGATAAAGTTCATTTTCTAGCCAAATATTGACTTTGCAAGTAATTGCTGTTAAGCTGATCACTCTTTATAACATTCTGGAGCATATGCAAATTGCCATTAGAAAAAGTGAAGCAGTAGACTTTGTAAAAATTAACATTTGTGTCATTCACAAAACTTTTGGCCATGACTGTATATCCCCTAAGGAACTTATCTAGATCTGTGGTGGTCACTTTGAACCCCGAGTGTTTCACTAAAGTTTATACTGCCCAGTCATGAAAATAAAAAATCCTATTTTTTTTCCCACAAAAATAATCTTTTAGTCCACAATTTTTAATTTTCCTTGGGAAATTGGACCACAAAAGTTGTTGTCCAATTTGTCCAGAGTACGCTGATACCCCATATGTGGGGGTGGATCACTGTTTGGGCGCACTGCAGAGCTCAGAAGGGAAGGAGCGCCATTTGACTTTTTGAAACCAAAATTGGACACCATGTCGCGTTTGGAGAGCCCCGGATGTGCCTAAACAGTGGAAACCCCCCACAAGTGACACCATTTTGGAAACTAGAACCTCTAAGGAACTTATCTAGATCTGTGGTGAGCACTTTGAACCCCCAAGTGTTTCACTAAAGTTTATAATGCCCGGGCATGAAAATAAAAAATCCTATTTTGTTTCCCACAGAAATGATCTTTTAGTCCCCAATTTTTTACTTTCCCAAGGGTAACAGGAGAAATTGGACCTCAAAAGTTGTTGTCCAATTTGTCCTGAGTACGCTGGTACTCCACATGTGGGAAAAAACTGTTTGGGCACACGTCGGGGCTCGGAAGGGAATTAGTGACGTTTTGGAATGCAGACTTTGATGGAATGGTCTGCGGGCGTCATATTCCGTTCCCAGAGCCCCTGATGTGCCTAAACAGTAAAAAAAAAAAAAAAACACAA
Organism: Oophaga sylvatica; assembly: GCA_033576555.1. Lineage (NCBI taxonomy): Eukaryota > Metazoa > Chordata > Amphibia > Anura > Dendrobatidae > Oophaga > Oophaga sylvatica. The sequence continues at coordinate 403,327,900 of JARQOD010000002.1, forward strand.
GTGACATCATTTTGGAAACTAGACCCCCAAGGAACTTTTCTGGATGTGCCCCCTTTTTGAAAGTAATTATGGTTTCCTGTAAAGTAAATTGGGAGTGCATGGAGGTGTGGTACAATTTGAAGCAATCCTTCATACACAGGCCAGGTTTATCGAGGCAGGTGTCGCATTGGTAAGTGGTGTCCTTGCGTATTCCCTTTTTGTAACACACTTGGCACCTTTTTTGCGGCTTACCTTTTTTTTCCAGTTGGCGGGACTACCCCCGGGAAATGCTGACATGGTATGATACAAGCACCTTCAGTTCCGGAAGCCCGCTCTTTCCGGAGTGCCAAACATCAGGGCCTTAACCACTACCTCCTGAAACTGAAGGAACGACGTATCGCTGTGGCGTGCACATCGTGACAGAAGGAAAGCGTTGAGCATTGCCATTTGTACCACACCTTGGCCTTTCTCATAGCACTGTACGGTTGGAGGAGTTGATCAGAGAGATCAACACCCCCATGTGTTTGTTGTACCCCAGTACACAGTCCGGTTTGCGGACCTGTGTAGAGGTACCTCGTACAGTGCCGAGGGCGCTGCCATCACCGTGTTTGGTGGTCAAGAGAAGGACATCCCTCTTGTCCTCGTACTTGACCACCAGCAGATGGTCGCTACATTGGGCTCTGCTCTCACCCTTTCTGAGCATCTGCCCAAGTAGTGTCTTCGGGAGGCCTCTCTGATTTTTGCGGACAGTACTGCAGGTTGCAGTACCTCGCGCAGAGAGGGATTTCAACAGTGGGATGCTGGAATAAAAGTTATCGGTGTAAAGGTTATAACCTTTATCCAGCAGTGGGTGCACCAAATCCCACACAATTTTCCCACTCACTCCCAGGACAGGGGGACACTCAGGGGGTTCAAACTGGTGTCCTTTCCTTCGTAAACTCTAAACTTGTGGGTGTACCCTGAGGTACTCTCACACAGTTTATAGAGATTGATTCCATACCTGGCCCTCTTGCTGGGCAGGTACTGACGGAATCCGAGCTGTCCCTTAAAAGCGAACTAAGGACTCATCTACGCAGATGTCCCTTTGGGGCACGTACACTTCAGCAAACTTTTTGTTGAAGTGTTCGATGACCGGCCAAACTTTGAACAGACGGTCAAAGTTGGGGTCATCTCGTGGGGGACACTGTGCATTATCTGTATAATGCAGGAATTTGTGGATGGCCTGAAAACGCGTCCGGACCATGACCATTCGGAACACTGGAGTATTATATAAAATATCAACACTACAATATTGCCGAAGTTCTGGCTTCTTCAGGATCTCCATGTGGAGGACCAGGCCCCCAAACTGCATCATTTCAACCGCGTCTACAGGACACCAGTTAGAATATGATGAACGGGGGTTTTGCGCCAAAAATTGACGAGCGTACAAATTAGTTTTCTCCACCATGAGGTTTGAAAAAGTCTATTTCTGTGAGGCCGGTGGTGTCAAACTTGATTCCTGATTCTGCCACAAAATCAGGAATCAGTGGCTCGTAATTTTCGGGGGGCGAGGTCCACTTTCATCTTCCGAATGGCAGGCGCTGTCTCATCTTTTGTCCTGGGGCGTCTCCGTGGCGGTTCCGCAGGACCTGAGGAGGAAGATGAGGAGGAGGGAGAGTATGAGGATGAAGAATCAGAAAAATAAAGAAATGTGGGATCCTCTCCCTCGCTATCAGTGTCGGAGGCAAGGAAAGCATATGCCTACTCCAATGAATAGCGCTGTTGGGATGAACAGGACGGGCGGGATATTTTTTTGTGAATGTGGTGCTTTGTGTGTACTTTATTTATAACTGTATGTGTATGTGTGGGGGGGGATAGTGATTAGTGCAAACTATTCTGAAAAGAAAAAGCTAAAAGAAAAAAGAACCAGGGAGAAAAAAATGTCTGTGAAGTGAAAAGTGTAAAACAGCAGGCACCAGCTCTGATAAGTGAACAGTGTCACTTATCAAAGTTCCGCGGCTGCTGGATGTGCACACAGGAGTGGCGGAAAGGGGGGTGAAAAAAAAAAAAAAAAAAACGTCGCAAACCGATAATGAGGGTCACTATCAAGTTCCGCGAGCTGAGTGCCAGAGTGGCGAAAGGGGGGTGAAAAAAAAAAAAAAAACAGTCAGCAGAGCCTGATAGTGAACGTGTCACTTATCAAAGTTCCGCGGCTGCTGGATGTGCGCACAGGAGTGGCGGAAAGGGGGGTGAAAAAAAAAAAACGGCAGGCACAGCTCTGATAAGTGAACGGCGTCACTTATCAAAGTTCGGTGGCTGCTGGATGTGGCGCAAAGGGGGCTGATAAAGAAAAGCGAGCACGAGTATTGATCGGTGAACTCGTCACCAATCAACGCTTGGCGGCTGCTAAATGTGCGCATGGAGGTGGCGCAAAGGGGGTGGAGCGGGTAAAAGTGGGGGATGGGGGGAAGAAGAGAGATCAGGCAGGGATCAACACTTACGGTTGTAGTCTCTCTTCTTTCTTCAGCACTACAAGGCCCAGCACAGCAGGAGATCTTGAAGTGTGACTGCTCTGCAGGAATCCTCAGCAAGTGTGAGGACCCCTGCAGATCAGTCACACAGGTCAGAGACAGGTGACAGACAGGTCACAGAGTGGTCATACCGCTGCTTGTGACCTGTCATTGGTGGGATCGATGATCACATAAATCCCACCAATCAGAGGAGACCCTTGTTATGCAGGTGTTGCTAGGCACCGGCCTAGTATCGGAGCTCAAAGCTCCGATTACCAGGCAGGTCACCAAGCAGGGCACAGTGCAGTCACACCACGGCTGTGCTCTGTGATTGGCGCGATCGATGTGATCGCCGATCACGCCAGTCTGAGGGTTTTTCGCCTATGCCTGGCGTTGCCAGGCAACGGCCTAGGATCGAGTACATCGGTACTCGATCCTAGCCGGGGATCTCACTGTTTCAGCCTATCTGATTGGCTGAAACAATGAGAAAGGCTGCAATTGGCTGTTCAGAATTGGCCAATCACAGCGATCCGGAGGCTGGGGCCTGCCCCCAGGATGCCAACACCATCTTTCCACACATAAGATGGCGTCGGAATTTTAATGCGATCACCGTGCATTAAAGGGCATGACGTACTATCCCGTCGCTGGGACGTAAGGACCAGGTCACCTGGACGGGATAGTATGTCATATGTAGGAAAGGGGTTAAAGAGGACCTGACTCCAGATCAGATCAAAATGCGTTTCAGACTTTTGTTTGTTCCTAATGGTTTCAGAGATATAGGCTTTAATAATCATAATTATTTCTATAGCGCCGATATATTCCGCAGCACTTTACATTTTAGAGGGGACTTGCACAGAGAATAGACACTACAGCATAGCCATAGACACATACAAGGTGGGCCATGCATATGGATACACCTAAATATAATGGGAATGGTTGGTGATATCAACTTCCTGTTTGTGGCACATTAGTATGTGGGAGGGGGAAAACTTTTCAAGATGGGTGGTGACCATGGTGGCCATTTCGAAGTTGGCCATTTTGGATCCAACTTTATTTTTTACAATGGGAAGAGGATCATGTGACACATCAAACTTACTGAGAATTTCACAAGAAAAACACCCTGCAGATCAAAACAGATAACAAGAGGAATGAGGGCCCTGCTTGCAAACTTACAATCTAGGAGGCCTTTTATTTATTTAGTAACTTCTAAAGTTATTGCAAGGGGAGCATTGCTCACAGGATTCTCTGTGATCAGCTTTAACCCCTTACAGGCAATAAAACACGGATTTTGGTAAGAACTTACCGGTAAAATCCTTTTCAGCGAAGGAAGGGAGGGAGACACAGGAATTCATTACTGATGGGTAGGCGGAGCCCCAGATCAGGATGTCACCTCAGATCAAAAGAGTGCTGACTGGCTGGCCCCTCCAGCTCGGGCTCCTCCTACTCAGCTCCAGTCGTACCAAAGCTTTTAGGAAAAGAGCCAAGATCACCAGCGGGGCAACATAACCCCTTCTGAAGGAACTTCAGAGAAAAAACACAAGGATACAGGTTATGCATGCAAAGAAAGCCAAAAACCACAGAGTTCCAGGTACTACTCAGGAACCTGACTACTGCGATGAGCTGGCGATGCTGGAACAGAGCCTTAGCGCGCTGACCTCAGCCCAGATAATCGCTATCAGATAAGGGTCGCGCTGCATCTGAAAACATCAACACACTTCTGCCTTGGGAGGGTGCTGTGTCTCCCTCCCTTCCTTCGCTGAAAAGGATTTTACCGGTAAGTTCTTACCAAAATCCGTGTTTCAGCTGCAGAATGGAAGGGAGGGAGACACAGGAATTCATTACTGATGGGACGTCCCAAAGCAGTTCAAAAATAAGGGTGGGAAAAAACCAACAAGAGGCAGAAACCCAACAACCTTAACAACAAAGCGCAACCAGCGCTAAACACAAGTTCATCCAGAACTTTAAACTACAGCTGCCTGCAGGACCCTACGTCCGAGGGCTGCATCAGCGGAAGTACTGACGTCCACTTTATAAAACTTCGTAAACGTGTGGACAGAGCGCCAAGTTGCCGCCCGGCAGAGCTGCACTGCCGAAGCACCTTGGCGAAAAGCCCACGATGAAGCCACAGCCCTCGTGGAATGGGCTTGAATCTTAATCGGGCAAGATTCACCCTGAAGACGGTAAGCTTCCAATATAGCTGACCGGATCCAACGAGCTATAGAATCCTTGGAAGCTCGCTGACCACATCGAAGACCAGCTGGAACCACAAATAGGGAGTCCGTCTTACGAAAACCTTGAGTAATAGATAGATAAAACTTCAAGGCCCGCACTAAAGCTAATGTGTGCAAAGCTCGCTCTTTCACATTCTTCGGATCCGGGCAGAATGAAGGCAACACAATATCCTGGTTGACATGAAATTGTGACACCACTTTAGGCAAAAAATCACCCCGAGTGCGAAGCACTACACGATCCGGAAAAAACCCCAGAAAAGGAGGCGAACAAAAAGAGCTGCCAACTCAGAAACTCTCCTCAAAGAGGTGACTGCTACAAGGAAGGCCACCTTCCAAGAAAGCAAAGAAAGGCTAGCAGAACCAATAAGCTCAAAAGGTTTATGCTGAAAAACTTGCAAAACAAGGTTGAGCCGCCAAGGAGACACGGGTGCCTTCCGCGGCGGAAACTTACGAGCTATACCGCGGAAAAAAGGAGAGCACGTCCCTATTCGAAGCAATGGTTCTCCGAAACAATAAGGACAGAGCAGAAATCGACCTTTCAGGGTGCTAACTGCCAAACCATTGTCTAACCCATGCTGCAGGAAAGCCAACAGATTGGGAATGGAAAATTTTCTCGGGTTCCGAGAAGACCCCAAACACCACGAAAAGAAGGTTTCCCAAGTTTTGTGGTAAATCCTAGTAGTAGCCGGACTTCTCGCAGCACGAAGAGTAGCAATGACCTCGGCTGAAAAACCTCAACGGGTTAAAATTTCGGTCCCAAGAGCCACGCCGTCAAAGGCAGAGACATCAAGTCCGGATGACAAACGGGTCCCTGAGTCAACCAGTCCGGTTGAAGAGGAAGCGGAAAAGGAGGTGCCGCCAACCGCGACATATTGTCGAGAACCACACCCTCCTTGGCCAATCTGGAGCTATCAAAATAGCTGAAATTCTCTCTAGTCTGATCCGACGCAGTACTAGAGGAAGTAAGGATATCGGCGGGAATACATAGATCAGCTCAAACTGATCCCACTGAGCCACTAGAGCATCCACCGCCACAGCCTTCGGGTCCTTGTACCTGGACATGAACGTCGGTAACTTGGCATTGGACCTGGATGCCATCAAACCACTTGGGGAGTCCCCTAACGGGAGCACAGTAGTGCAAAAAACTTTCGAGTGGAGGCTCCATTCCCCGGGATCCATCTTCCTGCGACTGAGGAAGTCCACTGTAATATTCTGAACCCCTGGAATGTGAATCGCCGAAATGGCTGGTAAACTGCCCTCGGCCCAAATCAGAATTCGGGACACCTCCACCATGAGTCTGGAACTCCTTGTCCCGCCTTGGTGATTGATAAACGCGACAGCCGTCGCATTGTCTGTCTGCACTCGTACCGGCAGACCGCTCAAAAGGACCGTCCAATGCTGGAGGCAAAGGAAAATCGCCCTCAATTCCAGGATGTTGATCGAAAGGACAGACTCTTCCGATGACCATATCCCCTAAATCCAGAGATTGTTCCAAACACCCCCCCAGCCCGTCAGGCTGGCATTGGTGGTTATGACCGACCACTTCGGAGGGAGGAAAAGCTTTCCCAGGGATAACGCTCCTGGACATAACCACCATCCTCGGGATTCTCGCACCCTGTGAAAGATGGTGACGCTGCAATCCAGCGAACCTTGCGATTGATCCCAACGACTCAGAATGAGCCTATGGAGAGCTCTGGAATGAAATTGGACAAACGGAAAAAACCTCATGGACGCCACCGTCAGACCCAGAAGGCGCATACCTTCCGAAGGGACACTGCTGTCGCAGACTTCATAGTCTGTACATGCTGGAGCAGACATGCCTGCTTGTCTGGAGGTAGGGACAACACCGCCCGTACCGTGTCGAAATGCATCCTCAAAAACAGGATTGCCTGCGACGATTCCAGAGACGACTTCTCCTTTGAGGCCACAACCGAAAAGGCCGTCCAAATAGGGACGAATCGTAAGTCCCCGTCTTCGAAGGATTGCCATGAGATTTTGGCGTCAGAATCGTTGTAAAAATTCTGGGCGTTAAGGCCAAGCCGAATGGTCGAGCCACAACCTGGGTGAGGTCTTCCGACGGGAACATGCCAAAAAGCGTCGCGAATGTCGATTGATCGTTCTGCGACAGGGCTGCCATAACTGAGCGAAGCGACTTCATGCTCGGCTCTGACGGAATGTCAGAAGTCAGTCCGCCTTAGCAAATTTTTTTTTTTTTGCCAGCTTCTGCCTTAACAGAAGTTCTGTTTCCAGGGTATGCGGAATTTCTGAGAATTCCCCCTCTTCTTTTTTTTTTTTTTTTTAAAAAAGAGAGAGACGACACAAACCCCCAGAGGGTTGGTCAGATCATCCCTTGAACCGAAAAGGACTGCCGATAACTATCGGCACTAGTCCTGCCAGACGCAGAAGTCACAGCTCTGCGCTGCGGTAAAGCTGCTTCTTTTGCCTTTGCCTTGGCATCAGCTCCGTGAGGTCAGTCAAATAGCTGCCTGTTGGAAAACTGCGTTCCATCCAAGTCACAGTGCTCTTCTGACTGTAACTGCCGAGGATTGCTCCCTGGATAGCAGTGACGCATTATCCTTCAACTAGAAAAGCCCATCCACCTTGATAGAGGGAAACTTGCCACGCCGTCCTTAGACGGTCCAACCGGCTCAGGGGAACTTAACAAGTACACCTAGATCCTTAATACCGAATCTATGATCCACGGCTACACAGATGGAAATTGTTGCCATCTCCGTTCTTCTGTCCAGCGTGTCCTGCAGACTCGTCTTCCCTTTTACCAGGAAGATTTGCTAAGCTGGAATAAAGGGACATTCACTTCAGGAGAAGGGGTCCAATTAACAAATAACTCCGTAGAAAAACGGATAGTTTGTAAGTCGTCGCGACCCATGCGACCCTTGCAACATCCGGGCCGACTTACCAGGACGACTAGTTACCTCCTCCGGTAACTGTAACGTCCACATGGCTTCCACAGAAATTTTAGTACGGCCCCTGAGAGAGGCAGGGTGTCCCTGCCGATCCTCCTTGACCGAATCGGACTTCTTCGCTAAGCGAGAAGGAAAGCACCGATTTGTGTCGCTTCCTTGAGAGGATCTAGTTGACACTCCATAACCTAAAAGGTCATCAATAGAAACCAGTGAAGGCCTCCATTTTGACACCATTGGAACCTCTGACCGTGTATGAGTCGAGGTCTGCGTGTCAGATACGCGAGGCTGATCCGTAGCGGATCTGGGAGAGGGTCTCTGACATGCCCTTGCATAGTATATGGCAGGATAAACCTGTCAGTAACCAGAGCAGTACTTAAATAAAAAACAAACGCTGAAGGGTTAAAGCTCTAAAGCGAGAGCTACCCCAGCTGTCTCCCATTAAGAGTTAACCGCCTAAGAAGGGGTTAAAGTAGCTGACTCCCCACAACCTTGATAATGAAAAAAGGGTGTGCGAATCTCAGGCGCCTCTTATAAGGTCGCAGCTGCAGGACAGCCATGCCACACTAAACAGAAAACGTTCCACAAGATCGCTAAAAAATTGCGCTGTTTTTTATAACGCAATGACCGCCAAAGTTGTCAAGGAGATCGCTAATCGCCTATGCGATTGCCCAGATTGGCAGCCACCAGCGACACTAAAAATGACACACAAACGATCGCAATATTATGCGACGCCATCAGGATCGTCAGCGGAAACGTATAGTGGCAGCATTAATGTCGCAGACTCCCCACAGCCTCTTTATTAATATTAAAAGAGTGTGCGAGCCCCTTATGCGAGAACAGCCGCAGGACAGCTCAATCTGTCACTCAGAAGTGCCCCAGACGGCGCCCGCGCTGTGGAGGTGAAGGGGTTAAGCTTCTGCCCGGCGGGCTAGAAGCGACTCACCAAGCTGGTCACGTATTCTTGCCGGGAGGGGAGGAGAACGATCCGGGGAGCTTTCAGCTTGCAGCGCTTTATCAGCAATGGCCGCCGCGCTCTGCCTCCATGTGCTCCATGTAGAGGAGCCGGAAATGGAGGCTGCAGTAAAGCGCGCGCTCAGAAGCGGCGAGAAATTCAAAAAAAATAAAAAGAGCGCGTACTCCCCTCCTTTCCCTCGTCCTGCAGGCATCCTCCTGCGGACATAGAAAAACTAGTCACCGGCATATATATGTACAGCGGCTGCCGCAGCAGTCGCTAATACACTCACACACATTTTACTAAAATGTGGAGTACTCACCAGCCGAAACGCCACAGGGACCCCCAGGGGTTTCTGGCGCTATGCCCATGCTTCCCCCCAGGGCGGGAAGCGCAGTGACCCCAGTGTGTGGTTTGCGCCCCCGCCAGGGAAACTCTCCTCATCCCCCAGGGCCAGCAAGATTCTGCAGGGACCATTATGTAGTTACAGATCCGCCAAGGGAGAGGCTGGTGAAATACACTGATAAACATGTAATAGCGCTGTCACCGCAGCGCTGAAGCATACTGATATACATGTAATAGCGCTGCCATCAGACGCTAAAGCACTCACACATTAATAATAAAATTTTGTGTGGAGTACTCACCAGCCAAAGCGCCACAGGGACCCTCAGGGGTTTCTGGCGCTGTGCCCATGCTTCCCCCCAGGGCGAGGAACGCAGTGACCGCACGTGTGGTTTGCGTCCCGTCAGGGAAGCCATCCTCATCCCCCCGGGCCGGCAAGGATTCTGCAGGGACTATTGAGTAAATACAGATCCGCCAAGGGAGAGGTTGGGGTACAGCAGCGCTGGTACCCCTGAGACCTCTAGACCAACTGGTGATCCAAGTCTCCTGTCCGAATATAAAATAATAAAATCTTCTGAGGAGCTGCATTAGCAGCGACCATCCTCTGGGACCTCAAATCTTAGACTGGAGCTGAGTAGGAGGAGCCCGAGCTGGAGGGGCCAGCCAGTCAGCACTCTTTTGATCTGAGGTGACATCCTGATCTGGGGCTCCGCCTACCCATCAGTAATGAATTCCTGTGTCTCCCTCCCTTCCATTCTGCAGCTGAAAGTACAAATTACGTCCAATGTTGGGACCAAGTCTGATGCCATCTCAGGAGCCAAGTCCGCATCTTTCCCAGCAGATATCAGTGTTATTCAGCCATCATCTGCCTCTATAACAGATGTGGGTAGAGCTCCGCTCGCTGCAGTTTATCTGTTAGAGGTCACTGCCAATTGGCCCAAGAGATTAGCGCAGTTCTAAAGGGTATGCCACACTAAACAACATTGCTAACGGGATCGCTAAAAAACGTCACTATTTAGCGATCCCGTTAGCGATGTTGTTGTGTGCGGCATGCAGCAACGACGTGGCCCCTGCTGTGATCTCGTCCGTCGTCCTGATCGTTCCGGACCCTATTCTGATCGTCGGCGTCCCGCTGGGTAAGTATATATCGCTGAGTGTGGCACCTTTTTTAGCGATTTAGCGGTACTTTTGTACCGCTAAAGTCGTTAAGGAGATCGCTAACCGCGATAGCGTCCTTAACGACATCGCTAAATGTGGCCGACACTAGCGATATTGTAAACGATCCCGCTAGCGATCTCATTAGTATGCGACGCTAACGAGATCGTTAGCGGGATCGTGTAGAGTGGCAGTACCTTAAGCAATCACGAGGTGCTGGTGACATGACAGCTGGGGGTCTGCTGAAGTGGTGCCTATCATGACAGTGCTACTATTGAGAACAAAAAGCAACTTGGCCTCATAGAACTGTGATTTGTACTACATGCAGAAACTTTATTGGTGTACATCGTACAAGCGATCGGATGATCATAGGTTAAAGCCACCTAAAGGGGACTACAAAATACAGTATAAAAATATAATAAACAAAAATACCAAAGTTTGAATCACCACCCTTCTGGTACGTGACGCGCCGTTTGGGCGAAGGCGCAATGTGTCACATCAGTGCTGGCGTCACCATCTCCGCCTTTGGACAAATTGAACTTGAAGAGGAAGTCCGGGCTGCAGCTGATCCCTCACTTCCTCTTTATGCTCAATTTGTCTGAAGGGGGTGACAGTGACGCCAGCGCTGATTGAGTGCTGGGCATTATGCGTCATTCCACCACATCACAGCCCAGGGATCGCGAGTGCCAACACTGTGGGAACAACCTGGGAGTGGAAGGAGAGTATAGGCTTTATTATTGGGGCCATACATTCCTAGTAGAGGAAAACTCATTTAAAAAGTAGTTAAAACAAAATACATTTTTTATCTTTAAGTCCATTCTATAAAAATAATAATAAAAAAAAAAAAATACAGAAGTAATCCAATCAAGAAACGCCGTAACGAGAAAAGAAAAACAAAACCTGAAATGCTGTTTTTGTGCATGGCATTGCCTTAATAGTACTGGCAGGGAAAATCATATTGCTAGGTAATTTTACTGTGTAATGGCCTCTGTAAAAGCAAAGCCCAAAAGAAAAAATTGTGAAATTGCAGGTTTTTTTTTTGCAATTTTGCCACACTTTAATTATTTTCCCCGTTTTACAGTTCATCATATGGTAAAATGCATGAGGCCAATAAGATACAACATGTCACGAGAAAACAAGATTTCATTATTGCTATAGCAAAGGGAAAAAAAAGTTATTTCTGTGGGAAAAAGGAGAAAAACTAAAAGTACAAAAACATAAAATGGCCATATTGGGAAAGGAAGAAACTGCTCTGCATTATTCTCCTGTGAGCAATGCAACTTTTGTAAAGACCATAAAAAATAACACTAAATAAAAAGGGCCCCATCTCTGGAACAGTATGGAAGATATAAAAACAAAAAAAAAATGACCACTTTTGACCCAATAACAGTGGTCTGTTTTTAGTGGGTAAATTTAACAAAATGACAGTGAATCAATATGAACACAGTAAAAAGATATACACAAAATTAAAAAAAAAAAAATCAGTTCAATGCATCTGAATGGGACTCATTTAGTGGTAATATCATGAATTTCTGAAAGCCTCATTCAGATGAATGAAATTGAATTTAATTCTTGTCACATCTGCCAAATACAAATTTTGTCCTCAGAGTGATGCCATGCTGTGATGCCCCCATGCGGGTCATATTCCTTAAAGGGAATCTGTCACCCCATTTTTCGACCATCAGCTGTAGCCACTGGCATCCGGTCTGGTGCCTCCCATCTTCTTAGAGAAGCCCTCCTCTTCTTAGCTTCCCGTCGCGGCGCAGGCACACTGCTGTGCCCTGGTGAGGGCAGAGCAGAGTACTGCAGTGCGCAGGTGCCGGACCTCTCTGACCTTTCCCGGCGCCTGCGCACTGCAGTACTCTGCTCTGCCCTCACCAGGGCACAGCAGTGTGCCTGCGCCGGAACCGCAACAGAAGCTAAGAAGAGGAGGGCTTCGCTAGAAGATGGGAGGAACCGGACCACGACGCCCATCAGACCGGACGGCGAACCGCCCCTGGGTGAGTATAATATAACTCGTTTTTCTTCTCTTTCTGGTGACATCGGGGGCTTATCTACAGCATTACAGAATACTGTAGATAAGCCCCTGATGGCGGTGGCCACAGATGATGGTCGAAAAATGGGGTGACAGATTCCCTTTAACTCCTTCACCCGTGGGCCATTTTCAATTTGATTTTTTTCCTCACTATCTTCCAAAAGTGGTAACTTTTTTATTTTTCTAGCAATATAGCTGTACAAGGGGCTTGCTTTTTGCGGGACCAATTGTACTTTTGAATGACACTACTGATGTAAATATGCAATTCCAGAATTACTTTTAGTTTTTTTTTTAATTTACTGTGTTCACTATACGCTAAAATTGACAGAGCAAAATTATTCTCCAAGTCAGTACAAGTACAGAGATACCAAACAGGTTTTTTTTATGTTAGTAGTGAAAAAAATAAAAAAGTTTAGGGTATGTCTTTTTTTTGTTGCCATTTTCCAGAGCTGGGCTGTGTGAGGTTTTTTTTTTCTTTAGCCCTGAGCTGATGTTTTTACAGATACCAATTTGGGGGAAATCAGATGTTTTGATCACCTTTTATTTCAATGTAGTGGCAGCAACATAAAATCAGGACTTCGCAGTTTAGAATTTTATTTCTTCACGCCGTTTAATTAATTTTATATTTTGATAGATTGGATACTTCTATGCTCTGACACCAAATGTGTTTTTATTTAATTTTTTTAACCCCTTCACCACCTTGAGTGTTTCAGTTTTTGAGTTTCCATTTTTTTTGCTCCCCTTCTTCCCAGAGCCATAACTTTTTTTTCCCCTATCAATATGGCCATGTGAGGGTTTGTTTTCTTTTGGGAAGACTTGTATTTTTGAACGCCACTGTTGGTTTTGCAATATCGTATTCTGGAAAACAGGAAAAAAAATCCAAGTGTGGTGAAATTGCAAAAAATAAAAAGTGCGATTTCAAATTTTTTTTTTTTTATTGTGCTCACCAAATCCTAATATCATTATGATTATTCTGGTCATTATGAGATAATAGATCCCAAACATGTAGAGGTTTTTTTTTTTTATTTAAGTGGTGGAAAAAGAAAAATCCACAGTTATTGCTTTACTTTTAATTGGCGGGGGTGGGGTGGCACGATTTAAACTTATTTTTTTATATTTTTTAAAACTTTTTTTTTTTACTTCACACTTCACACTATTAAATAGAAGCTGTGATCATCTGATCACCTGGGCTACACAGAGCAGGGCTTCAGCTTCTGGTATACATAGTTGTGCATAGCAGGATGATCGTAATGACAACCACGGCAGTCAGCAATTGACCCCAACCGTCATTGCAATCCAAGGGAAAACAGCAATCACGTGACCAGAGTGCAGATAGGAGCGTGTAATGACGTGCACCCTTGTCAGCGTGTTAAATACCGCTGACAGAGACAAACACTAGGATTTAACCAGGGCTGTGGAGTCGGTAAGCCAAACCTGCGACTCCGACTCCTTAACTTCCCTTACACCGACTGCCACATATATTGCTTATATTTATGTGAAAAATTTATTGTAGTACAATGAACATCAGACATTTAATCATTTTTATGATACAATAATCAAGATATTTAGATAGAACATAATATATATTTATTGGAATACAACTTTAGAACACAAAAAAACTAATTGTAAATATGTAATACACTATGTAATATCGATTACATATATATAGTATACAGTACAGTCCAAAAGTTTGAACACACCTCATTTAAACATTTTTCTGTATTTTCATGACTATGAAAATTGTAAATTCACACTGAAGGCATCAAAACTATGAATTAACACATGTGGAATTATATACGTAACAAATAAGTGTGTAACAACTGAAACACGGATTTTGGTAAAGACTTACCTGTAAAATCCTTTTCAGCGAAGGAAGGAAGAGAGACACAGTAATTCATTACTGATGGTAGGCGGAGCCCCAGATCAGGATGTTACCTCAGATCAAAAGAGTGATGACTGGCTGGCCCCTCCAGCTCGGGCTCCTCCTACTCAGCTCCAGTCGTATCAAAGCTTTTAGGAAAAGAGCCAAGATCACCAGCGGAGCAACATAACCCCTTCTGAAGGAACTTCAGAGAAAAAACACAAGGATACAGGTTATGCATGCAAAGAAAGCCAAAAACCACAGAGTTCCAGGTACTACTCACGGAACCTGACTACTGCGATGAGCTGGCGATGCTGGAACAGAGCCTTAGCGCGCTGACCTCAGCCCAGATAATCGCTATCAGATAAGGGTCGCGCTGCATCTGAAAACATCAACACACTTCTGCCGTGGGAGGGTACTGTGTCTCTCTTCCTTCCTTCGCTGAAAAGGATTTTACAGGTAAGTCTTTACCAAAATCCGTGTTTCAGCTGCAGATGAAGGAAGAGAGCCACAGTAATTCATTACTGATGGGACGTCCCAAAGCAGTTCAAAAATAAGGGTGGGAAAAAACCAACAAAAGGCAGAAACCCAACAACCTTAACAATAAAGCGCAACCAGCGCTAAACACAAGTTCATCCAGAACTTTAAACTACAGCTGCCTGCAGGACCCTACGTCCGAGGGCTGCATCAGCAGAAGCACTGACGTCCACTTTATAAAATCTTGTAAACGTGTGGACAGAGCGCCAAGTCGCCGCTCGGCAAAGCTGCACTGCCGAAGCACCTTGATGAAAAACCCACGATGAAGCCACAGCTCTCGTGGAATGGGCTCGAATCTTAATCGGGCAAGATTCACCCCGAAGACGGTAAGCTTCCAAAATAGCTGACCGGATCCAACGAGCTATAGAACCCTTGGAAGCTCGTTGACCACGCCGACGACCTGCCGAACCACAAACAGGGAGTCCGTCTTACGAAAACCTTGAGTAATAGATAGATAAAACTTCAAGGCCCGCACTAAATCCAATGTGTGTAAATCTCGCTCTTTCGTATTCTTCGGATCCGGACAGAGTGAAGGCAACACAATATCCTGGTTAACATGAAATTGTGACACCACTTTAGGCAAAAAATCACCCCGAGTGCGAAGCACTACACGATCCGGAAAAAACTCCAGAAAAGGAGGCGAGCAAGAAAGAGCTGCCAATTCAGAAACTCTCCTCAAGGAAGTGACTGCAACAAGGAAAGCCACCTTCCAAGAAAGTAAAGAAAGGCTAGCAGAAACCATAGGTTCAAAAGGTTTATGCTGAAGAGCCTCCAAAACAAGGTTGAGCCGCCAAGGAGACACGGGTGCCTTCCGCGGCGGAAACTTACGAGAGATACCTTGGAAAAAAGAGATCACGTCTCTATTCGAAGCAATGGTTCTCCGGAATAATAAGGACAGAGCAGAAATCTGACCTTTCAGAGTGCTAACTGCCAAACCCTTGTCTAGCCCATGCTGCAGAAAAGCCAACAGGTTGGGAATGGAAAATTTTCTCGGGTTCCGAGAAGACCCCAAACACCACGAAAAGAAGGTTTCCCAAATTTTGTGGTAAATCCTAGAAGTAGCCGGACATCTTGCAGCACGAAGGGTAGCAATGACCTCGGCTGAAAAACCTCTACGGGTCAAGATCTCGGTCTCAAGAGCCACGCCGTCAAACGCAGGGACATCAAGTCCGGATGACAAATGGGCCCCTGAGTCAACAAGTCCTGTTGAAGAGGGAGTGGAAACGGAGGTGCCGCCAACAGCGACATTATTGTCGAGAACCACACCCTTCTTGGCCAGTCTGGAGCTATCAGAATAGCTGGAATTCTCTCTAGTCTGATCCGACGCAGCACTAGAGGAAGTAAGGATATCGGCGGGAATACATAGATCAGCTTGAACTGATCCCACTGAGCCACTAGAGCATCCACCGCCACCGCCTTCGGGTCCTTGTACCTGGACATGAATGTCGGTAACTTGGCATTGGACCTGGAAGCCATCAAATCCACTTGGGGGGTTCCCCAGCGAGAGCACAGTAGTGCAAAGACTTCCGGGTGAAGGCTCCATTCCCCGGGATCCATCCTTCTGCGGCTGAGAAAGTCCGCTGTAATATTCTGAACCCCTGGAATGTGAATCGCCGAAATGGCTGGTACATTGGCCTCTGCCCAAATCAGAATTCGGGACACCTCTACCATGAGTCTGGAACTCCTTGTCCCACCTTGGTGATTGATATACGCGACAGCCGTCGCATTGTCTGTCTGCACACGGACTGGCAGACCGCTCAAAGGGACCGTCCAATGTTGGAGGCAAAGAAAAATCGCCCTCAATTCCAGGATGTTGATCGGAAGCACAGACTCTTCCGGTGACCATACCCCCTGAATCCAGAGATTGTTCCAAACACCCCCCCAGCCCGTCAGGCTGGCATCGGTGGTTATGACTGACCACTTCAGAGGGAGGAAAGACTTCCCCAGGGAGAATGCCCCTGGACGTAACCACCATTCTAGAGAATCCCGCACCGCGCGAGAAATGGTGACACTGCAATCCAGCGATTGCGACTGGTTCCATCGACTCAGGATGAACCTTTGAAGAGTCCTGGAGTGGAACTGGGCAAAAGGAATTGCCTCCATGGACGCCACCATCAGTCCCAGAAGACGCATACACTTCCGTAGGGACATTGCCATTGAGGATGTCATAATCTGTACATGTCGAAGAAGACATGACTGTTTGTCTGGTGGTAGGGAAACTACCGACCGAAACGTGTCGAGATGCATTCCCAAAAAGAGAATTGTCCTCGATGGTTCCAGGGACGACTTCTCCCAATTGACCAGCCAACCGAAGTCTTTCAGAAACTGAAGAGACAAATCCCGAGCCGTCAATGCCTCCTCCTCCGAGGAAGCCACGATCAAAAGATCGTCCAGATAAGGGAGAATCGTAATCCCCTGTCTTCGAAGGAGTGCCATGAGGGGCGCCAGAACTTTTGTAAAGACCCTTGGCGCTGAGGCTAAGCCGAACGGCAGAGCCACGAACTGGTAATGATTCTGACCTATGGCAAATCGAAGAAAGCGCTGATGAGCCTTTCCGATGGGAATATGCAAATAGGCGTCGCGAATGTCGATTGACACCAGAAAATCGTTCTGTGACAGAGCTGCCACAACGGAAACGAAGCGACTCCATGCGAAATTTCCGGGCATGGACATGCCGGTTTAATCGCTTGAGATCCAGAATCGGGCGAAATTTGTTCTCCTTTTTGGGAACTATAAAAAGGTTGGAATAAAAACCTTTCCCTCGGTCCTCTGACGGAACCGGTATCACTACACCCTTTTGTAGTAGCGATTCGACCTCTCGCTGTAGAGCGACAACAAGCTCGGGTTCCGACGGAACGCGAGATTGACAAAAAACATTTGGGGTTGAGAAGCAAACTCTATGAAATAGCCTGCCGACACTATCCGCGTTACCCAGGAATCTGGAACGCGAGCCATCCAAGTCTCCTTGAAAAGGAGCAGGCGACCCCCCACTCGAGAATCCTCGAGTGGACCCCTGGCGTCAATCCGACTTTGCGGTTTTCTTGTCAAGTTCCCGCTTGTTCTGGCGGAAACTCTGCTTCCAGGGAGTACGAGTTTTCTGAGAGGATTTCTTTCCTGAGAAAGAAGGACGACCCGATCCCCACGAGGAGTGACTAGATCGTCCTCGGCCCCGAAAGGACCGCCGACCACTATAAACACCAGGCTTACTGGACACCGAGGCCATGGCCCTTCGCTGTGGTAATGCTGATTCCTTTGCCTTAGCCTTGGAAATCAGCTCTGTGAGGTCGGATCCAAAAAGATGGCCACCCTTGTAAGGTAATGCCAACAACCCTTGTTTGGAAACTGCGTCCCCGGCCCACTGTCTGAGCCATAAAGCTCTTCTGACTGTGACCGCTGAAGCTTGCGCTTTGGCCAGCAGAGATGCCGTATCCAGACCGGCATCAAAGATATAACAGGCTGCCGTTTCTAACCATTCACAAGTTTCCCGTATCTCAGATAACGGAGATTCATTTTGCAACTCCGTCTTCAGACGTGCCAACCAGCTTAGAGAAGCTCTAGCAGCACACATGGATCCTAGCACTGCTCGAAATCCATGACCCGCAGCCTCATAGCTTGCTTTTGCCGCCAATTCTGCCTTTCTATCCAAAGGCTCCTGTAAGCTCGCTTTTCCCTTAATAGGGAGTAGTGAGGATTTATTAAGCTGAGATAAAGACACATCCACTTCAGGAGCAGAGGTCCAATTAGCCTTTAACTCCGTAGAGCAAGGATAAAGTGTATCAAAGAAATGCGTTCCATGAAAACGCTTATCTGGACACAGACGTTCCTCCTCTATTACACTATTAAGCTCATCCAGAGCTGGCAATGTTGTACGCGAAGCACGGGACTCCTGGAACATGCGTGCTGATTTACCAGGACGACTAGTTACCTCCTCCGGTAACTGTAGTATATCTCTCATGGCTTCAATTAATGCCTCCGTACGCTTCGTCATAGAGGAACGCCCCTGCGGCTCGTCCGCATCTGAATCGGATATTTCTCCATCCGAATATAAAGGGGAACTCTGCCCAATATCAGATACCTCTGACTCGCTCCGTGTAGAGGCCGGTAACGGCCTGCGTCGCTTCCTCTGAGAGGCATTAGCAGACACATATTGACCTAAAAGGTCAGATAAGTTATTAATCGATTGAGCGATATCATCCAATTTTCCACCGCTGTCGACCGCAGCGCTAGACGCTGTGGAGGTCTGCGTATCTGATTGCCGCAATGGCACTGGGACGTGAT
Organism: Oophaga sylvatica; assembly: GCA_033576555.1. Lineage (NCBI taxonomy): Eukaryota > Metazoa > Chordata > Amphibia > Anura > Dendrobatidae > Oophaga > Oophaga sylvatica. The sequence goes on from JARQOD010000002.1 coordinate 403,346,683, forward strand.
TCGCGGCATCTGAACTCTGTTCAGACATGTCTCGCCTGTATGAGCAGGTCAAAGCGGTAATACCAGCAAAAAACTATGCGGTTTTTTTTTTTTTTTTTTTCAAACGCTGAAGGGTTAACGCTCCACCAAGCAGAGTTACCCCAGCGGTATTCAGTCAGCAAATTTAGCAGGTAGAAATAACCCTCAAAGGGGTTAATATTGCAAACTCACCAAAATATATATTTGTGAGTCCCAGCCAATTTTTATGTCTCTGATGAGACTGCAGCTGCAGGATAGCGATCGCTGCGCTGCGGGGTGAGGAATCCACACTCACCCAGCTGGCCGTGGTGTCTATATGAGGAGGGGAGCGGTCCGAGGAGCCCAGGAGCCTGAGTAATGGCCGCCACAGTGAGGGGGTCGCAGGAGAAAAGCCAGAGCGCGCGTCTTCCTGCTCAAAAGACCGGGATCGCTAGGCCACGCCCCCTGCTAGCTCAAATAATGAGCGCGAACTCTCCCCGCTCCTGCTCCCTCTCTGTCCTGCAGCTATCTGCCTGCGGACAAAAAATCACCACATCTTCATGTAGTAGCGCTGTCACAGCAGCGCTGAAGCATACTGACTTTACATGTAGTAGCGCTGTCACAGCAGCGCTGAAGCTTACTGACATTACATGTATTAGCGCTGTCACAGTAGCGCTGAAGCATACTGACTTTACATGTAGTAGCGCTGTCACAGCAGCGTTGAAGCATACTGACATTACATGTAGTAGCGCTGTCACAGTAGCGCTGAAGCATACTGACATTACATGTATTAGCGCTGTCACAGCAGCGCTGACGCATACTGACATAGTAACGCTGACATTAGTAATAGCGCTGCTCATTCAGACGCTAAAGCACTCACACATAATTATTATTAAAATTTGTGTGGAGTACTCACCAGCCAAGGCGCCACAGGGACCCTCAGGGTTTCTGGCGCAGTGCCCATGCTTCCCTCCAGGGCGAAAAACGCAGTGACCGCACGTGTGGTTTGCGTTCCCGCCAGAGAAGCTCTCCTCATCCCCCAGGGCCGGCAAGGATTCTGCAGGGACTTTGAGTAAATACAGATCCGCCAAGGGAGAGGTTGGGGTACAGCAGCGCTGATACCCCTGAGACCTCTAGACCAACTAGTGATCCAAGTCTCCTGTCCGAATATTAAAATAATAAAATTTTCTGAGGAGCTGCATTAGCAGCGACCATCCTCTGGACCTCAAATCTTAGACTGGAGCTGAGTAGGAGGAGCCCGAGCTGGAGGGGCCAGCCAGTCATCACTCTTTTGATCTGAGGTAACATCCTGATCTGGGGCTCCGCCTACCATCAGTAATGAATTACTGTGGCTCTCTTCCTTCATCTGCAGCTGAAATTATGTCTTATATTCTAGGTTCTTTAAAGTAGCAACCTTTTGCTTTGATGACTGCTTTGCACACTCTTGATGAGCTTCAAGAGGTAGTCACCGGAAATGGTTTTCACTTCACTGGTGTGCCGTCAGGTTTAATAAGTGGGATTTCTTGCCTTATAAATGGGGTTGGGACCATCAGTTGTGTTGTGCAGAAGTCTGGTGGATACACAGCTGATAATCCTACTGAATAGACTGTTAGAATTTGTATTATGGCAAGAAAAAGCAGCTAAGTAAAGAAAAACAAGTGGTCATCATTATTTTAAAAATTGAAGGTCAGTCAGTCCGAAAAATTGGGAAAACTTTGAAAGTGTCCCCAAGTGCAGTTGCAAAAACCATCAAGCGCTACAAAGAATCTGGCTCACATGAGGACCGCTCCAAGAAAGGAAGACCAAGAGTCACCTCTGCTTCTGAGGATAAGTTTCTCCGAGTCACCAGCCTCAGAAATCACAGGTTTACAGAAGCTCAGATTAGAGACCAGGTCAATGTCACACAGAGTTCTAGCAGCAGACACATCTCTACAACAACTGTTAAGAGGAGACTTTGTGCAGCAGGCCTTCATGGTAAAATAGCTGCTAGGAAACCACTGCTAAGGACAGGCAACAAGCAGAAGAGACTTGTTTGGGGTAAAGAACACAAGGAATGGACATTAGACCAGTGGAAATCTGTGCTTTAGTCTGAAGAGTCCAAATTTGAGATCTTTGGTTCCAACCACCGTGTCTTTGTGCGACGCAGAAAATGTGAACGGATGGACTCCACATGCCTTTTTACTACCGTGAAGCATGGAGGAGGTGTGATGGTGTGGGGGTGCTTTGCTGGTGACACTTGGGGATTTATTCAAAATTGAAGGCATACTGAACCAGCATGGCTACCACAGCATCTTGCAGCGGCATGCTATTCCATCCGGTTTGCGCTCCTTCCCTTCCAAGTTCTCAGCAGACCTGAAATACAGCGGATGCTCCACCACTTCTACAACCACGAGTACCAGCCTAACCCAAAGGGAGTGAGTCAAGCTACAAAAGACCTCAACAATATATTCTATGCAATGGCCAGACTGTCCGACGTTAAAAAAGTCGACTACAAGAGAACAAAAGAAAAACAGATCAATGGTTGGTTTGACAGAGAATGTAAAGCCGTACGGAAGACCCTGAGAACAGCCTCAAACAAGAAACACAGAGACCCCAACCACCCGGGTCTGAGGGAAGCCTATGAAACCATACAAAGGCAGTACAAAACCATCCTCAGGAGGAAGAAGTAGAGTTACATCTCTACCAAGCTTAACCAACTCCAAGATGCTCTTCAAGACAATTCCTTCTGGGAACTATGGAACCACATGGGCACAAAAGACAAGAAAAACAACATCCATATCCAAAATGGCAACATCTGGCTCCAGTACTTCAGAGACCTCTATAAAGACATCCCAAAGGAAGAACTAAACCAAGAACAGGAAAGAATAATGGCAAAACTAAAAGCAATGGAGGAAAAAGTAAAAAATTTCCAAAACCCCGTGGATACACCTATTACATTACAGGAAGTAGCAGAGAGAATCTCTTCCATAAGATGTAGAAAAGCCGGTGGCCTGGATGGAATCCTACCAGAAATGCTGAAGTACAGCCCACCAGAAATACAGGCTGCAATGGTTAAACTCTTCAATATTGTGCTAAGTGCCGGCTACTTCCCTCGTACCTGGAACCAAGGCCTCATCACACCCATCCACAAGAATGGGGACAGGTATGACCCAGCCAACTACAGAGGCATATGTGTCAGCAGCAACCTGGGGAAACTGTTCAACAGCATCCTGAACAAGAGGATCCTCAGTTTCCTCATCGAACATAACGTCCTCAGCAAGAGCCAAGCAGGGTTCATGCCAAACCACCGCACCACTGACCACATCTATACCCTGCACAGCCTCATTCAGAGACACGTCCACAATACAAAGAACGGGAAGATATACGCCTGTTTCGTGGACTTTAAAAAGGCCTTCGATTTGGTGTGGCACCCGGGCTTATTCCTAAAACTGCTGGAGAGCGGAATAGGAGGAAAGACCTACGATGTTATCAAAAGTTCCTACACCGAATGATGGCACGTCACGAACGCATGTCGCTTTACGGCATGCGTCGCGATGCGCCCTCAAATGGGGGTGAATGGCAGCGTTAACGGACTGCGTTACACCGCATTATACTGCAGTGTAACGCAGTCCGTCTAACGGACTGCCATAACGCAGTATGAACCCAGCCTAACCCTAATTATAACCCTAACCCTAGCCCTAAAGGAAAAATGAAAATAAATACAATTTCTAGATTTTATTACATGTCCCTAACTAAGGGAGTGATATATTAAAAAAAAAAAAAAACGACATGGGAGACTGGGGTTCAAATCCCGGCTCTGCCCTGTGGAAAAATTAAATAAATTATATACCAAGGCTCCTAACATCATAATATCCACTTAGGTGGCTGTTATAGCGCAGTGGTTAAGGTGCATAACCACCAATGTGGGAGACTAAAGTGAAATAATACACAAGTAGTAATCCTTGGGCAAGACTATTAACGCTATAGTGCCTACTTCAATAAACATAAAAGAGTGTCACAAAAAGTCATGCCAGCTCGGACGTCGCCCGGATTAATAAGATCTGTGTCAGATGTTGAGGAACCAGGACAACCTGATGATAAATGGGCTACTGGAACAAACCATTCATGGACACGGCAAGAGAACCGGGATCTGATGAAATGCTACTATTACAGCAGACCAAATGAGAGAGGATATATGAAGAGTATGAGTAAACTCTGGATGGATACGAGACCTGCATGTCCACTGACTGAGAAACAACTAGTCACCCAACGTTTTCATATCCTAAAGAGAAAGCTATTACCACAACTTGAGATGGACCAACTGCACTGCAGATCCACCCCACATGAAGATCTGGAACAACAACATGTGCAACCCCCTGAAGATCCTGATCCAGTCCTGCAACTAGAGAGCACTGCAGCTGGTCTTCTGAAACAGAAGATCTTAGATAAACTAACTACCATCAATACCAGAGATCAACTGCCAAGGCTCAGCAAAGAAACACCACCAGACAGCATGCTAGAAGTTGCCAATAGAGCACTTGCATCAATACCTACCAAATCCATTACTCAAACTAAAACAGATCTATGCTACTGCCTCAGCAATGATGGAAATGCTTGGCTATACAACCACCAAGAACAACAGAAGTACGTACCCCCCTTGGAAAACAAGACTGGAGACAAAGATCAGGGTGACATGAAAGGAAGTCAGCCAACAGTACAAAGCTCTGACCCCAACTGAAGCCCTGGAGACTGCTAAACAAAGGCTCAAAGCACTTGAGAAGCTGAGGCCAAGAAGATAAATGCCCTGTTCTCCAAAGAAAAATCCAAGGTGCACTCCCAACTACAGGGTAAAAGAACAAAGGCAGCAACTCCACCAATAGCAGAGACTGAATACTGGAGGAACATATGGGAGTAGGAAAAAACGAACAACAGTGCAATGAGGCTGCAAGATCTGAGAAAGAAACACAGCAACCACCTAGAGCAAGAACCAGTCACCATTACAGAAGCAGACATCCAACAGGAGATCAAGAACATTAAGAGCTAGACAGCACCTGGCCCAGACATGATCCACACATACTGGCTAAAGAAATTAACAGCGGTACATGAACGCATGGCAAAGCAGATAAACCAATTGCTGGAAGCAGGCCACCACCCAGCTTGGCTAACACAAGGAAGAACTGTGCTGATCATGAAGGATCCTCACAAAGGAACAGTTCCATCCAACTACCGCCCAATAACCTGCCTTACAACAACATGGAAACTCTTGTCAGGAATCATAGCCACCAAGCTACAGAACCATATGAACCAGTACATGAATACAGTTCAGAAAGGCATTGGGACCGACACCAGAGGCTCTAAGCACCAGCTCATAGTAGACAGAGCAGTCGCTCAAGACTAAAGATCCAGACAGACCAATCTCCACACAGCCTGGATTGACTACAGGAAAGCCTATGATTCAATGCTACACATATGGATCTGTGAATGCTTGGCACTCTACAATGTCAACAGGAAATTAAGAACCTTCCTCAGAAACTCAATGGGGCTATGGAGAACAAAATTGGAAGTCAACTCAAGACAACTGGCACAAGTATTCATCAAATGCAGCATATACCAAGGTGATGCACTGTCCCCATTGCTGTTCTGCATAGGCTTGAACCCCCTTCAGTCAGTTAATGACAGAGTCTGGCTATGGATACAAATTCAAGAGTGGAAGCACCATCAGGCACCTCCTCTATCTACATAGACAACATCAATCTGTATGCGAAAAGCGAACGAGACCTCAATTCACTGATCCACCTGGCAAGGATCTACAGTGAATACATTGGGATGTCCTTCGGACTGGAGAAGTGCGGCCGATTGGTAATAAAGAGAGGCAAGGTAGTCAAGACTGATGGAGTGGAATTACCAGCAGGGTACATAGCAGATGTAAAGACATGCTACAAGTACCTCGGCATCCCACAGGGATACGGTAACCATGATGAGGAGGCAAGGAAGGCAGCAACATCCAAATACCATCAAAGCGTAAGGCCGGTTCCTGAAGAGCCAGCTCAATGGGAAGAATAAAATCTGTACCATCAAAACATATGCCCTGCCAGTTATCAGATACCCTGCTGGCATAGTGTGCTGGCCAACAGAAGAGATGGAAGCTGCAGATGTGAAGACACGAAAGCTCCTCACAATGCATGGGGCTCTCCACCCTAAGTCTAGTACCCAACGATTGTATACCAAGAGAAAGGAGGGTGGTCGAGGCTTGATAAGCATCCAAGCCACCATCATGGATGAAACAATGAGTATCCAGGAATACATCAGAAAATGGCACCAAAAGATGAGATGCTGAGAGAAAGCCTAAGGCAGCAACAACAGATCTGGAAGGAAGGCGCTTCATGTTGATGTTCACGGCAAGACAAGCCGATGTATGGGATGTATCATCGACAGATAATGGAGGTGGCTGACATGGAGAAATCCTACCAATGGCTGGAGACAGTTGGACTTCGAGACAACACAGAAGCACTAATCATAGCGGCACAAGAGCAAGCACCAAGTACCAGATCCATAGAAGCAGGAATCTACCACATAAGACAAGACCCAAGGTGCAGACTATGGAAAGAATCCTCAGAAACCGTTCAACATATAGTGGCAGGATGCAAAATGCAAGCAGGAACAGCGTATACCAAACGGCACAACCAAGTAGCGGAAATTGTATACAGGAACATCTGCACAGCATATGGGCTGAGACCCTAAGTCCAGTTGAGAGACCCCAGAGAAAGTGATGGAGAATGAAAGGGTTAAAATCCTGTGGGACTTCCAGATCCAGACAGATAAGCAGATGTTGGCTAACCAACCAGACATTGTGATAATAGACAAGGATCAGAAGACTGCAATGATAATAGATGTGGCAGAGCCAAGTGACAGCAACATCAGAAAGAAGGAATATGAGAAGCCAAGGAATTACCAGGGCCTCAATGGAGAACCGGAGAAGATGTGGAAGGTCAAGGCAATAGTGATTCCAGTGGTGATAGGAGCACTTGGAGCAGTGACCCCTAAGTTATAAGATTGGCTACAACAGATCCCAGGAGCAACATCTGAGCTCTCTGTCCAGAAAAGCGCAATGTTGGGAACAACTAAGATCCTGCGCAGAACCCTCAAATTGCCAGGCCAATGGTAGAGGACCCAACAATGAGAAAGGACAACAGAGACCACCCCCAGTGGGGGTGAGAAGGAAGTTTTTATATATAAGGTTTTTTTTGAGAATATGAATAACACCAAAACTTTTTCTCCACTTTTGGTTAGTGGTTGGGTGAAGCCATTTATTATAAAACTACTGTGTTTTCTCTTTTTAAATCATAATGACAACCCAAAACATCCAAATGACCCTGATCAAAAGTTCACATACCCGGGTGATTTTGGCCTGATAACATGCAAAGAAATTGACACAAATGGGTTTAAAATGGCTACTAAAGGTAACATCCTCACCTGTGACCTGTTTGATTGTAATCAGTGTGTGTGCATAAAAACTAAGTGAGTTTCTTATATATTGGCAGTGTAAAGATGGACATATGTATATATTACACACACAAATGTTGTGAGTGGTTTGTTTGTTTTATCTCAGATTATTCATCCATACAATACACTTCAACTATAGATTCAACATGATAAAAAAAAACATACGTTTAGGAGTGCCAAAACCGTAATGACCTGGAGAATGAAGCTGCCAAGTAATTTTAACAGGAGAATGAACGCCATAATAACAGAAAGCAAAAGCATCAAAAATGGTTTTTCCACACCCTCTATTAATTTTCCTGCACTTTAAACGAAACAGGTGTGTAGGATTTCACACCACAGGCTATTTATATACACAAATAGATCTTTCAAAGATAAGTCCAGCAATACCTTTATGTGGCTGTTCATCCATTAGTGAGAAATCAGCAAGTTAATTGATATGCAAATGCCTATAGTAGATCTGAAGCCTCTGTCACTCCAGCTTTATGCCACCCCCACGTGCTTGACTGCTCATTTGCCTCATATCACAGAGCTGGAGTGGTGGCAGAGCTGGAGAGACCATGGCTTCACGTCTACAAAAGCTCTTCAGCCTCATCTGCATATCAATGAAAATACTGATTTCACATTAATGGACAGATCATGCAAAGTTACTGCTTCCTTAGTCTTTGACAGAGCTACCTGCAAATATAAATAGTTTGGGGGAAGAAAAAGGAGGAGATGATGGAGGGGTGAGAATCTGTAAGTAAAAAGATTTTTCTACTATTAGCACATCCAAAGTACCTTTGATTTGGTCTCCGTTTTTGGTGTTCCATCTGCTTTATTATTCATCTTGGGAGTTGGGGTCAATTTAACATCTGCAAGTCCCATGAGTTCAGGACTCCCAGCCATGCCTGTCAAAGATAGCACCATACTTGATTTTAAACCAGCACAGTTAATGGGAACCCATCACATTTTACATGCCATTCGATCTGTGGACAGCATGATATACTGAATCTTTTCCAACAATTCTATATATCTTCCTTCATTATATCTTGTGCCTTATTCATTGAAATCCCTGGTGTTTGTATCCTCGAGTCCAGTGGGTGGTCCTCTTCAGTGATTGACATTTATTTCTGAATAAGACATACCGTATATACTCGTGTATAAGCCGACCCGTGTATAAGCCGACCCCCCTAATTTTGCCACAAAAAAACTGGGAAAACTTATTGACTCGTGTATAAGCCGGGTGTATAAACTGCCGTCCTGCTCTGTGCTGCCCCCGTCCTGCTCCTTACTCACCCATCCAGCTCTGTGCTCCCCCATTCTCCTTTGTACTCCCCCCCCTCCTGCTGCGTCCTCCGCTGTGCTCCCCCATTCCTTCTCCGTCCTCCTGTGCCCCCCGTCCTGCTCCGTGCCCTCCATCCTCTCCCCCCGTCCTGCTCCGTGCTCCTCTGTGCCCTCCATCCTCTCCCCCCATCCTGCTCCGTGCTCCTCTGTGCCCTCCATTCTCTCCCCCGTCCTGCTCCGTGCTCCTCTGTGCCCTCCATCCTCCCCCGTCCTGCTCCGTGCTCATTGTCCTCCATGCTTCCCCCGTCCTCCCACCCCCGTCCTGCTCCATGCTCATTGTCCTCCTCCATGCTTCCCCCGTCCTCCGTTCTCCCCCCCGTCCTGCTCCGTGTTCCTTGTCCTCTCCTCCATCATACTCACCCTCCCCGTGCCATCGCTGAACGTCCCTGCAATCCGGCAGCTCTCCTGTGCTGAGCGGTGACGTAATACCGCTCATTAAGGCCATGAATATGGACGCCACGCCTATGGGAGTGGCGTCGCGTCCATATTACATGACCTTAATGAGCGGTATACGTCACCGCTCAGCACAGGAGAGCTGCAGGAAGCCGGGAAGAACGCAGGATTGCAGGGACGTTCAGCGATGGCACGGGGAGGAGTGAGTATGATGTCCCAGCCACCGGCTCCTGCCGCGGCACCCCCTCCCCCGCTGGTTTCTGCCCAATGACTCGTGTATAAGCCGAGGGGGCATTTTCAGCACGAAAAAAGGTGCTGAAAATCTCGGCTTATACAAGAGTATATACGGTATGCAAAATTCACTAAACACTTGTTATGTATCCACTGGAAATAACCTATAACATGACCACAACTATAAAGATTTCAAAAAATTATAAATATTGATTATGGTAATACTAGAGTACCATGTAATCAGTAAGGGAACATATTCCTTAGAGGAATTAAATTACATAGGTGAGGGTAGAAAATTATCAGTTTACATACACCATGTGGCACATGACAATAGTCAATTGAATGAAAAGTGCTGCCGAGAGTAGCCAAATGCACAAATAGTGAGAATATGAATAGTTATTCAAATTGATTACAATGCAACACAACTGTTCCAGACCTTATGGTAAAGCTGCGGGCAAAACACGCGTAGGGAAAATCATATCGTGGGGTTTGTATTATCTTGTCAGCCTTTATTATAATTTTATGGACGCATATGTTTGTTATGACCAAGTCACATTAACCTAGGTTTATATGCATGCAAACAAGTTTTGATATGATTAATAATTTGCTCTTTCGTATTGCACTTGCCACTTTATACTACATGGTTACACAACTAGCATTTAAACTACTTTTTGATATATTCTGAAAAATTTTCCGCATATGTTTGAAATGACCATGTAAATGTGCACCTTCAGCATCTACCTTTAGGGTTGTCTGGCCATTTGTAATATCACATACCTTTATCAGATTGGCTGAAAGTATTGGCACCCTTGAAATTGTTCCAGAAACACGGGTATTACATACCGGGTAATGTGTTTTTTCATGAGACATGACGGCACCACGAGAGAGGGGATCCGCCCTTCAAGGACAGGAAACCTTCAAAATAAAAGAGGCGGCTCCTCTCTTCACATCAGTTGTTTTACAGAGCACGAGAGGAACTCCACAGGTTAGTTTACATATAAATAATACATCCTTTACAATTCTAATCACCAACACCCAAGGAAGTGTATAATACTAAAAATGCAACCAACTAATGACGTGATCAAAAGGTCGGGAATATAAGGGTGCCGTCATGTCTCATGAAAAAACACATTACCAGGTGTGTAATACCCGTGTTTTTCCATCATACATGACGGCACTACGAGAGAGTTACAGAGATTTGTATTCTCTTTAGGAAGGGATCACTGATTGTACAGCTCCTGTCTCACATAGCGACACACCAGCGATCCCGACAACGATCAGGATCGCTGGTGTGTCGCTACATGATCGCTGCTGAGCTGCCAAACAGGCAGCTCAGGCAGCGATCCGACAGCGACACTGCGGGTAACGTCGCCTAGTTACCCGCAGTGTACGTTGGATACCAGCGCACTGATGCAGGGAGCTGGTAACCAAGGTACACGTCGGGTTTCCCGGCGCTGCGCGGTGCCTGGAAACCCGACATGTACCATGGTTTCCAGCTCCCCTGCAGCAGTGTGCTGGTATCCAACGTACACGTCGGGTTTCCAGGCACAGCCCCGCGCCTGGAAACCCGATGTTTACCTTGGTTACAAGTAGATCGCTGGTCTCCTGCCTGTCACACGCAGCGATGCGTGCTGGCCAGCGGGAGACCAGCGATCAAAATGTCCTGACATTTCTGACACGACCAGCGATTCACAGCAGGGCCTGATCGCTGGTACGTGTCAGACATAGCGAGATCGCTGCTGAGATCGCTGTTTAGCAGCGATCTCGGTAGCGATCTCGCTATGTGAGACGGGCCCTTAACACTCTTCTCCCAAATGTGAGATCAGAGGTAGCAGGTAAGTCTAGTCTGTAATATTTGAAAAAGGTTGACTGAGAGGACCAAGTGGCCGCCTTAAAAATCTGGTCGATTGTGGAATCTGCTCTCTCCGCCCAAGACGTCGCCATGGCTCTTGTAGAGTGGGTTTTTAGACCCTCAGGAACAGCCCTGCCTGCACTACTGTATGCTAGCATAATGGCCTCTCTCAACCATCTAGCTATCGTCTGTTTTGAGGCTTTTAGGCCCTTCCTTGCCCCCTGGTACGAGACAAAAAGCCCTGTTTTCTCCAATGTTTTGTCACCTCTAAATACACTGCCTAGACGTTAGATGTAGTTTTTCTTCCTTTTTGTTGTTAGGGTTAGGACAAAAGGATGGTAACACTATTTCCTGAGCCCTATGAAATTTGACACTACCTTCAGAAGATATGACGGATTTAACTTCAACACCACCCTATCATCCATGACCTGAGTGTAGGGAGGGTCTTCCGATAGCGCGTGTAAAACTCCAACTCTACGGGCTGATGTTTTTAATGTTAGTACCTTATCTGATGTTGTGTTCAAAGGCTCCAAGGGGCTTTCCGTCAAGGCTGACAAGACTAAATTTAGGTCCCATGGTGGAGGAGCAGGGGATGGGACAGAATCAGCTCTATTAAAGGCCCGGATAAATCTAGCCACCCATCTATTGTTTGCCAGGTCACAGGTGAACAATGCTACTAGAGCTGAGACATGTACTTTGAGGGTACTGATCGCTAACCCCAGCTCTAAACCCTTCTGCAGGAACTCCAGTACTGCCACTATCGGGACCTCCCCCTTCCCGTATTGGCCTTGAGACAGACAAAAATTTTTCCATATCCTCCCGTAAATTTTTGTAGTCACTGGCTTTCTACTACTGAGTAATGTGGATATTAGTCCAGCTGAGAACCCCTTTTTTTTCTAACAGCGACCTTTCAAATTCCAGGCTGTCAAATGCAGCCCGGACTTCTGAGGGAGACTGAAGGGACCCGGTGTTAGAAGGTCCTGGTCTTTCCGGGAGTACCCATGGGCCTGTTACCGACATTACTCTCAGCCAGTAGAACCATGGCCTCTTCGGCCAGAAGGGGGCTATTACAATCACTCTGGCCTTGTCCTCCCTGATCTTCCTCAGAACTGCTGGAATAAGGCATATTGGTGGAAAGGCGTACAGGAGTCCCTCTGTCCAGCCTATCCTGAAAGCATCCACTGCCAACAGTCTGTCTGCTGGACTCAGGGAACAGAATTTCTGCACCTTTTTGTTGGCTTTTGAGGCAAAGAACTCTATGATGGGTTTTCCCCACATGAGCACTATCTGTTGAAAAACGGACTCTTTTAGCGACCATTCTCCTTGCCTCAAGTGGTTCCTGCTCAGAAAATCCGCTTTCTGGTTGTCTATCCCTCAGATATGCAGGGCCGATAATGAGCGGAAATGATGTTCTGCCAGAGTCATAATCCTCTCCGTTATCTGCATCAGTGACCGAGAACGAGTGCCCCCCCCCCCCCCCCCGGTGGTTCACAAATGCGACCGCTGTCCGGTTGTCCAATAGGACTCTCACATGATCCCCTGTTAGCTGCGGTAGAAGTCTTTTAAGTGCTCTCTCGACTGCTAAGAGCTCCCAGTGTTTGAGGATAGATTTCTTTCCTCCTGGGCCCAGGGACTCAGGAGCAATAGTGTGTCTAGGTGGGCTCCCCACCCCCAAGGGTTGGCGTCCGTTGTGACCACCTTGGAGGCTGTGAATGTCCATGGGACTCCCCTTGGAGAGGAGTCTACCTGTAACCACTATCTGAGTGACTGGAGTACAGAGATCGAGAGGGTGATCTTTCGATCTAGTTGTCCCTGAAGATCCAGGTCTCCCTGTAGCACACACCACTGTAGTTCCCTTGCATGGAACTGGGCCCATTTTACCGCTGGTATGCATGCGGTCAGAGACCCTAATATTGATATGGCCCTTCTTAGCGTGACTTCTGGCTTTTTTATTGTCGTTATAATCGTTTTATTTTTTCCTCTTTCCTCTGGGAGGCGACACTCCTGTGCCACCGAATCTATTGTTATCCCCAAGGAGTTCTGGGTTGTTGCCGGTTCCAGCCTGGATTTCTTGAGGTTGAGCTGCCATCCCAGTATCTGTAGTGTCTCCATTACTATTCTGACTTGTTCTTGACGGTGCCGAAAACTTTTCCCCACTATCAAGAAGTCGTCTAGGTACGGTATTATTAAAGTCTCTCTTTCCCTGAGATGCGCTGTGACCTCTGCCACCAACTTCGTAAAGATTTGTGGGGCTATTGCTATCCCAAAGGGCAGGGCCTTGTATTGAAGGTGACGTAACTGTGACCCCACTTGGACCTCCACCCTGAGATATTTGCGATCTTGCTGCCGAATTGGGACGTGGTAGTAGGCGTCCTTGAGGTCCAGGACCGCCATGTAACAGTGAGGAAAGAGGTGTCTTACTGCTGTCTTTATTGTCTCCATCTTGAAGGATGGATTATGAGGTATTTGTTGAGGCCTTTTAAATTTATAATTGTCCTCCAAGAATTGTCCGTTTTTTTCACAAGAAATAGAGGGGAGTAAAACCCCTTGTTTCTCTCCTCTACTGGAACCTCTTCTAGAACCTGCTTGTGTGGGAGCGATATCTCCCCTTCCAGGCTCTTCTGGCTTTTCCTGTCAGGACTGTACCGGAGTTTGCATGTATCTTCTTGGAGGCCAATGGTGGAACCTTAATTCCAGGCCTGATTCCACAATCTGCAGGATCCAAGCGCTGGACAAGATCCACTCCCAGGCTGAAAGGAAGAGAGCGCCTTCCTCCCACCTGAGAGAGGCCGTCACTGGGGGGGGCGGCTTTCTTGCCGTCCTAGGAGGGCCTTCCGAAACAGAAGCCTCTCCCTCCTCTGTTGGACCGCTTGTCCGCGTTGTTTCTATCGCGCTCCCTGTTCTGAACTTCCGGCCCTTTTGAAATGACCGCTGAAAGGACTGAAAAGGCTGTCTTGGAAAATTCTTCTTCTTATCACCGGCCTTCTCCAATATTTCGTCTAATTCCGGTCCGAACAAGAAATTGCCTTCGCATGGCAGAGCGCAAAGCTTAATTTTTGCTTGTGTGTCCCCTGGCTAGCATTTAAGCCATTACTGCACGGCGTCCTACATTGGCGAATGCTGCTGATTTTGCCGCCAACCTTGCTGAGTCTGCTGAAGCCTCAGCCAGAAATACTGACGCCGCTCTTATGGTTGGTATTGCCTCTAGGATAGCTTCCCTGGGGACTCCCTGCTCTAGTTGGTCCTCTAGGTTGTCTATCAACATTTTGAGAGACCTAGCCATGCAAGTGGCCGCTATGGCTGGTCTTAGTGCCCCCGCTGAGGCCTCCCAGGCTGTTTTCAGACAACTGTCCGCCTTTCTATCCAGGGGTTCCTTTAAAGAACCTAGATCCTCAAAGGGTAGAGAGGACTTCCTGGCCACTTTTGATACTGCCACATCAATCTTTGGGGGTCTATCCCAGGATGAGGATGCCTCCTCCTTAAAGGGGTACTTTCTCTTCAGGGAATTGACTACGTGGGACTTCTTTAACGGCTTCTCCCACTCCCTTTTAATGAGCTCCTGCTCGTTTATCGGAAAAGATCTGTTTTCTTTTTTGTAAACCCCCAAACATAAGTTCCTGGGTTGTTCTCTTTGCTTTTTTGTCTATTAACCCCATGGTAGAACAAAATGATTTTATGAATCTGTAGCTTCCACAGGAAACGTATCCTCTTCCTCCGAGCTACTTTCTGAATACCGGGAACTATCGGAGTCCTCCTCTGTTCCTGAGTCCTCTTGGGACACTACTGAGGGACTGGACCTGTCTCTAGATTTGCCGTCCCTGTCCGCTGTCTGCAAAGCCTTTACAGACTTGCCGACTTCTGCCTGAATTAAGCACTTCAGGCTCTCTGAAAAGGATGGCGTTTCCTCCGCTAGTGTCCTATTGATACAATCCTGACACACCTTTTGCTCCAGGATGTTCCTACGGGGCTTTCGCAGAAGGGACACTCCTTATTCTTAGATTTATCTTTCTTCTTCTTATGTATCCCCTATACTCCACCCCACCAATGTGTGTGAGAGAGAGGAGGTTTGGAGACAAGACAGAGAGAGAGAAAGAGAACAGACATTAGCGTGCTGGACTTTCTCGAAGCTCACTCACCACTCGGACGTGTCAAAGGACGGTACTGGCTCTGGAGGCTGACTAGTCTTTTCGGAGTCTCCCGTCGAGACTACGGACCCCTCCTTGCGACGCTCCGTCCGCATGTTACCAGAGCGGCTACCGCTGCGGCGCGTCTGGTTCTTTTCACTTGAGCGAGACCACCGCTTCTCCTGCACCTCCTGGTGCGGCTGCAAATGCTCCGGTGAAAGGCTCTCCATCATACCTACTAGTCTTATGAGAGTAGTCACATCTGACCTGCACTGGCTTAGTGACACCTAATTGTGTTTCAGCCAGGCTTTAATAGCAGATTTCCTCCCTTTTTTTTTTTTTTCATGATTAGTTAATTAACCCACCTGGTTGATCCTACACCCGCTGGCCGCTAGCGCCCCGACGCATGCGCGCTGTATCTTGGGCTGTGCGCGTACCCGGCACTACCTCCGATGCGCGCTATTTTCACCCGGTCTCCTCGCGTACCCGGTACCGCTGCACTGCCTCTGTGACGCCGCTTGTGATCTGGAGCGCGCCGGACCATTTCCGGTACGCGCTCCCTCCAGGTGCCCGCATTCATTCCTTCCTGCGTGCCCCCGGAGTATACTTCCGGTGGGCCCTTTGCCTGCGCACACCACCTGCTTGCTGCTAAAGGCCCCGCCGAGATCCACCAGCCTGCCCTGCTGCCACCATACCTGTCATCTGAGTGATTGGTGGTCCAGAGAAAGCTCCAGCACTGACGTCTTTTGCCGGTACCTTGGGCTTCACACACTCATCAGGGAGGGCACACAAACATGACCTCCAAGGAGCTTCTTTCTGCCTGGGCACTGATGTGCCTCAAGGGCTGCATGGCCACACTGTCGACTGGGAGGGTACACCAAGTGTGAACTCCGAGGACCCCAACCTCATGTGGGTTAAAGGTATTAGGGAGGGTGCACTTTTTGTGGCCTCCGAGACCCCATCTTCACCCGGGCAGTGCCTCACGGGTTGTGGCCATGCCTTGCTCAGGGGGGCATGGAATACATGGCCCCCGAGGCGACTACCGGCACCTGGTGACGGATGTAGCAGACCCATGCCTGCCAGTATTCATCCCTCCCAGGCATCCTCTTCATCCACGAGAGTCTTCTATCTTGAGGGTTCCCCATCAAGGACAGGAAACCAACTCATGCGGAGAGAGGAGCCGCCCCTTTTATCTTAAAGGTTTCCTGTCCCTGAAGGGCGGATCCCCTCTCTCGTTGTGCCGTCATGTATGATGGAAAAAATTAAGTATTTCTCCAGAAAATTATTGCAATTGTACAGGTTTTGTAAGGCTGTGGTTCCACGGTCCGGAACCACAGCGCTTTGGACGGAGCGGAAATTCCGCACCGCCCAAAGCCCCGCCCCATTTCTGACGCGCGCTCTTTCCGGATGTGTTCCGGACACCTCCGGAACACATCCGGAAAGAACGCAGGGCTGCATAGCCCTGTGTTATTTCCGCTGGGGCGACGCAGCGTCGCCGCAAGACGCTAGGACATGCTGCGGTCTAAAAAGACGCGCCGCATGTCCGTAAACGCAGGTCTTCCGCCTGTGTATTTTTACGCATAGTGGAGACGGGATTTCTTGAAATCCCCTCCACTATGCTGTAACATCTGGACGCTGCGTGTTTGACGCTGCGCCAACGCACAGAGTCAAACACGCAGCTAATCCGGAATGTTTCCTGATCGTGGAAACATACCCTTATACATAGGTTTTTTTTGTGTGTATTAGATCGCTACAAAAAAAAAAAGGGGGGGGGGCAAATTGGACACAATTTTACACCGACCTGCAAAAAATGAGCAGGACAATATTGTTGGCACCATCAACTTAATATTTGGTTGCACAGCCTCTGGAATAACACCTCAACTGGAATTTTGGACCACTCTTTTTTGCAAACTGCTCCAGACCTCTCATATTTGAAGGCGCCATCTCCCAACAGCAGATTTAAGATATCTCCACAGTTGTTCAATTTGATTTAGATCCAGACTCATAGCTGGCCACTTCAGAGTTCTACAGCACTTTGGTTTCATCCATTTCTCAGTGTTTTTTTTTCCATGATCTAGGACACAAACCAAGCTTTCTGACAATGGGCACTAGATTGCAACCCAAAATCCACTGGTAATCTTCAGATTTCAAGATGCCTTGCAGTGTGTCAAGGCACCCACTGTCAGAGGCAGCAATACAACCTCAAACCAGCTTTGAATTTCCACCATATTTGACTGTAGATACTGCATTTTCTTTGGTAGGCCCCATCACGTTTTTGGTAAACAGTACAATGATGCACCTTACCAAAAAGCTTCATCTTGGTCTCATCTGGCCACAAAACGCTTTCCTAGAAGGATTTTGGCTTACTCACGTAGAGTTTTGCAAACTGCAGTCTAGCTTCTTTTTATCTGTGTCCGCAGTGGGATCCTCCTGGGTCTCCTGCTATAGCGTTTCATTTCATTCATATGACAGATACTTTGCGCCAACACTGATGAATCCAGTGCCTGCAGGACAGCTTGAATTTCTTTGGAACTTGATTGGGGCTGCTTATTCACCATCAACACCATCATGCAATGCAACCTTTCATCAAATTTTCTCTGCAGTCCATGTCCAGGAGATTAGCTACAGTGCCATGGGTTGTAAACTTCTTGATTATGTTGTGCATCATGGGCAAAGGATCATCAAGATCTCTGGAGATGGACTTGAGAACAAAAATTGTTGAACAATATCATCAATGTAAAGGTTACAAGTCCTCAGACCGTTCGCTCCTCTTTCTGTTCTTCATGCTTGGTGCACAATGCACACACAGACACACTGTTAAGATGGAGTCAACTTCTCTCCTTTTTAACTGGTTTCAGGTATGATTTTCATATTGCCCACATCTGTTACTTGGTACAGGTGAGTTTGACTGAACATCACATGCTTGAAACATGTTTGGTCTAGCCACAATTTTGGAAAGGTGCCAACCAATTTTGTATGACCCATTTTTGGGGTTGTGTGGGTAATTATGTCCAATTTGCCTTTCTTCCTTTTTTTTGGGGTTTCATTGCAATACACACCAAGGTAATAAACGCATATAAAAACCATGTAATTGCAATAATTTTATGGGAGAAATGCTTCATTTTCTGTAACAATTCCAAGGGTGTCAACACTTTCAGCCATGACTGTACATACAGTCAACGGATGCACCTATGGCTATATAATTCATTAAACCTACTGGTCATCTATTTTTGACATTTCATGACACTATACCATAAGGTCTGAAACAGTTGTGTTGCATTTTAGTCAATTTGAATAATTAGTCATACATTTGCCTATTCTTGCCAGCATTAACCATTCAATAGACTATTGTCATGTGCTACATGTTGTATGTAAATTAATAATTTCAGCAGCAGATGAAGGAAGGGAGACACAGTCATTACTAGTGGGTAGGCGGAGCCCACACAGGATAGAACACCTCAGATTAAAAAGAGTGTTGACCGGCCCCTCCAGCTCGGGCTCCTCCTACTCCAGCTCTCCAGTCTAAAATTTGAGGTCACAGAGGATAGTCGCTGCTGAAGCAGCTCCTCAGAAGATTTTTTATTTTTATCGGACAGAGACTTGGACCCCCGTGGTCTTGAGGTCTCAGCGCTGCTGGACCCCCACCTCTCCCTTGGCGGATCTGTATTACCCTTTAAGGAGGTCCCTGCAGAACCCTGCCGGCCCCGGGGGATGAGGGTTGCTTCCCTGGCGGGGACGCAAACCGCGCTTCTGGGGTCACTGCGTTCCCCGCCCTGGGGGAAGCTATGGGCACAGCGCCACAAATCCCTGGGGGTCCCTGTGGCGCTCAGCTGGGTGAGTACTCAACATTTTAATATGTTTTGAGTGCTTCAGCGACTGCTGCGGCAGCCGCTGTTACATGTGACATGTTGGTGACTAGTGTCTTTTGTCCGCAGGTGGATGCCTGCAGGACATGGAGAGCGGAGAAGTCGCGCGCCCTTTTTTTGAATTTTTCGCGACGCTCTGAGCGCGCGCTTTACTACGGTCTCCTCTTCTGGCTTCTCTCTCAGAAGCACAGCGCGGCGGCCATTACTGGATCAGGGAGCTGAAGGCTTCCTTCCTCACTCTCCTCCCCTCCCGACAATCGAAGACGCTACACCGCGGCCAGCTGGGTGAGTCGCTTCTGCCTGTCAGGGCAGAAGCTTAACCCCCTCAACCCACAGCGCAGGACACTGAACGCTACCGCTAACGACGATAATGACGCATACTAATGCGATCGTTTTTGTGATCGTTTTAATGTCGCTAGTAGCTGTGGCAGTGGGCGATCTCATTGACGACGCATAAGTGGTTAGCGATCCCCCTAGCGACTTTGGCGGTTATTGCGATGTACAAATCAGCGCAATATTTTAGCGTTCTTGTTTAGTGTGGCATACCTTTGAGAGCACTGTCCTGCAGCTGTTACCTCAAAAGAGGCACCTGGGGCTCGCACAGCCTTTTGATTAAACAAGGGTTGTGGGGAGTCTGCGACATTAACCCCTTCTTTGGCGGTTAACCCTTTATTGGGGGACAGCTGGGGTAGCTCTCTCTTTAAGAGCTTTAACCCTTCAGCGTTCATTTCTTCTTTAAGAAACCACACTGTCCTAGTTACTGACAGGTTTAACCTGCCATATACTGTGTGAGGATCAAGGTCCAGGAGGTGCGGACCGTCTCCCAGATCCGCTACAGGATCAGTCTCGCGTATCTGACACGCAGACCTCGACGGCGTCAGACGCAGCGGTCAGAGGTTTCAGTGATGTCAAAATGGAGGCCCTCGCTCGTTCTATTGATGGCCTGTCTGACCTTCTAGGTTATTGGGTGTCAGCTAGATCCTCTCAGAGGAAGCGACACAGGCCGGTGCCTTCATTCCCGCGCAGTGACTCGGAGATCTCGGGCATGGAGGGTTTCCCTTTCAAGCTCAGATGGGGAGGTGTCCGATTCGGATAATGTAAGGTTCTTTGTCTCTGTTGACATGTTCCTTGAAACTCAGTTTTCCGTCGGCCATTTTGCTTTCTGTCTTTCTGCAGCTCTTGCCCTCAGTTAATATGGAGTTTCCAGTTTTCATGTTCCCGCCCTGATTCTTCCCTCTTGCTTCTTAAGCAGCCTCAGCTGAACAATCAGTGCTCCTGAATCAAGCCTCAGTCAGTCTGTGACCTGACTCCTGGAAGCCTTGGACTTGTACTCCAGCTATTCCCTACTGAGGAACCTTGGAACACTTTTGGACTCTGGAAACCTGCTGTTTGGTGAATCCATGTTTGCAGAGGAATTACGGTACAGAGAAGAGATCCTGAACCTGCTTTGGAGATTTATTGTAGTGCTTGAAGTTACTCTGGCCTGCTGTGTCTCCTGTCGCTGTTCCTGCAAACTGTGTGAACTTTTCAGCATGCTTGTATGAAGTAATACAAGTCATTTCATTTCAACCTATGTCTCCTGTGTTTCCTCGCACCCAAGCACAAGACGCTATAGGAACTGTACACTATACATGACAGATAAGGAGGATCGGCAGGGACTCTCTGCTTCTCTTTTGGGCCGTACAGAGGCTTTTATTGGAGCCATGAGGGAGGCGTTACAGTTACCGGAGGAGGTAACTAGACGTTCTAGTAAGTCGGCCCGGATGTTTTCAGGAGTCGCATAGGTCGCGATCAGCATTACCATCTCTGGATGAGCTTAATCTGGCAGTGGAGAACGCCCGTGTCCAGATAAGTGTTTTCAGCTGTATCCGTGTACGACGGAATTGATTGATAATTGGATTCCTTCTCCTGAAGTGGATGTCCCTTTATCCCAGCTTAGCAAGTCCTCATTACTTCCTGTTAAAAGGGAAGGCGAGTTTGCAGGATCCGCTTTACAGAAAAACGGAGATGGCGGCGAAATCCATCTACGAGGCCGCGGGTCATGGATTCAGAGCATGTGTGCTTGTAAAGCTTCTCTAAGCTGGTTAGACTGTTTACGGACGGCGTGGCAAGATGGATCCCCTCTATCCGAGGTAGATGGGCTTTTTAAGTTGGAGGATGCAGTCCGATATGACAGTGATGCAGGTTTGGATACTGCGTCACTGCTGTCCAGGGCGCAATCCTCGGCAATCACAGTCAGGAGAGCACTGTGGCTTAGACAGTGGACCGGAGACGCGGTTTCCAAGCAAGGTTTGCTATCCTTAGCTTACAAGGGTGGTCAGCTATTTGGATCTGACCTCACGGAGCTGATTGCCAAGGCAAAGGCAAAAGAAACGGCTTTACCGCAGCGAAGAGCTGTGACTTCTGCGTCTGGCAGGCATAGTGCCGGTAATAGTCGGCGGTCCTTTCGGTCCAGGGGACGGTTCGGTCAGCCCTCTTGGGGATCGGGTCGTCCCTCTTTTTTCGGGAAAAAAGAACGCTCAAAAATCCCGCACTCCCTGGAAACAGAGCTTCCGCCAAGACAAACGGGAAGCTGACAAAAAGCCCGCTAAGGCGGACTGACGCCAGGGTCTCACTCGAGGGCTCTCGAGTGGGAGGTCACCTGCTCCAATTCGAACCGACTTGGGCTTCCCGCGTGTCGGACGCCTGGGTGACGCGGGTTGTGTCGGCAGGCTACTTCATAGAGTTTCTTTCTCGACTCCCAGACAGTTTTTGCCACTCTCGCATTCC
>JARQOD010000002.1:403368819-403464123 GCA_033576555.1 Oophaga sylvatica
GACTCAGGGCTTTTTTGATTCTCTTTCAGCAGTTATGGGGTCATTTTTTCATGGAAAGACCAAAAGCAAAAAACTATAGATGAGTTCTAATTATGGGAAGAAAAAAAAAAAAAAAAAAACAACCCTTTAAAATATACCTTTTATGAATAAATTCTAAAAAAAAAAAAATCTGTCTCTATAGACGCATTCTGGATGGGGGATCCATACAGAGTCTGGTAGAAAATATTAGTATCTGCTTTTATTTGATCAGTATTCACAGTGGAAAAACTAGTGAAAAGAGGCTGGTTCTCCGTTCCCCTACCTGCCAGTGGAGGTTAGCACCCTATGGGAAATCGTTGTGGTACCAACGCTCCTAGTTGGCTCGCCCTAACTGACCCTGAAAGGGATCCCTTCAAAAAAAAAAAAAAAAAAAAAGCTACCAACACCCTTTTAAAATGCTTACGTGCTCTACCAGAGCATCCTGAAACCTGTCGTTTTATGTAGCTGTGCAAATGCTCGTACTTAATACAATAATGCATATGTGCTCACTTCGTGTCTCTCTTTTTCACACTGTGGCGATTAACCATGTGATGGATAATTCATATGTTCCACTCCCAGATGTGACCACACAGTAGTAGGTTTGCCTAGCTTATTCGCACATGTATACCCTCACTTTAATAAGTATCTGTGTGTGAGCAGCAACTTAGAAATGTTATAACTCTATTTTCTATCTAAAATAACTTTACTATAAGCCCCTTAATCTCTCATGATAATATGCCTCAGGTAAGAAGACAAGAGTAAACCAGGAGTTTCTCCCCTCCTCAATGCCATGAGGGGTTCATCAGTGGAAGAAAAAATGAGGGGCTCAAAAGCGGCTCCTGCCAAATACAGCACGTATGTCAGATAGACCAATGTTTATGCCTCTTTTAAAAGGTTGTTTTTTCTTTTGGTTTAATAAGCATTTTTTTCTTGGCCTTCAAAAATCGCAGTATGGCCTTTTCTTCTGTTAAAAAGTCAGTTATATGCCATGACCTTATGCAGACTAAAAAATGAAAATAATTAAGAGACTGATACAGGTACTACAAATGACTTTGAAAATGGTGGAGGAGGGCTTGTGTAAAGTTACAAACAAAGGACCCCATCAAAATTCCAAGTGATCTGAAAATGAATCATGAGCATTAAAGAATCTTAAAAAGATTAAAGAGCTTATAATAAAAGCAACAGAAAAAGGGGAAACCTGTTCCTCCTTGACCACACTAAATATCTGATGTGTAGATCCACCTGGGATGATCAGAATACCTATGAAATCCTATCTAATGACCCTACTGCTAATTACACCAAGACCCTTGTCGATATTTGGGAGGCTGGTAGGGACAAAGGACTAATCTCAAACAGTGAATAGAAATATATAATACCGAAGGTGCCAACAATTCCTACTTTTTATGCCTAGGTGAAGATCCATAAGGCCTTAAATCCATTAAAAGGCCGCCTCATACAGTAGTTGCTGGCATTGACTCCCTGTCACAGAATACGGTTACCGTATATACTCACGTATAAGCCGAGAATTTCAGCCCATTTTTTAACGCTAAAAGTCCCCTATCGGCTTATACGCGAGTCATATACGCCAGGGGATCAGCGGGGGAGGGGCAGCGGGGTGTCAGTTCATACTTACCCCCCCTGGCACGTCTCCCCTGATCTCAGGCTCCTTCCTTCAGTGGTCATGTGGTAACGCTCATTAAAGTGATGAATATGCGCATATTTATGACTTTAATGAGTGGTACCACGTGACCGCTGAAGGAAGGAATAGCTGCCGGAGAGGGGATAATATATGTGATATTCACCTGTCCCCGGTCCACCGCTGCGCACCGCTCTATCCTCTGCGTCCTCTGGCTGTGATGTTGAGGTCAGAGGGCACGATGACAGTTAGCACGCGCCACGCCCTCTGCCTGACCATTCACTGATGGAGGACCCGGAAGACAGTCGCGCTCAGCGGTGGACCGGGGACAGGTGAATATCTCAGGTGCCGGGGTCCTGAGTCAGCGGTGACACTGGCACCTGTCCCCCATAGCGCGCCAGTGTCCCCGCCTGATCAGGACACAGGCACCTGGTCCCCAGCGACGAGTAGTGAGCATGTCATATTTTTTTTTTCATTTGCAGCAGCAGCAAATGGGGCTTATACTATGGAGCATCTTATGGGGCATAATATATGGAGCTTTTTATGGGGCCATAACCTTTATGGAACAGCATATGGGGCATATTATTCTATGGAGCATCTTATGAGGCCCATCATGAACTTTATGGAGCATTATATGGGGCTCCTGATTCAATATGGATATTCAAAAACATTTAACCTACTGATGTCTCAATTAATTTTACTTTTATTGGTATCTATTTTTATTTTTGAAAATGTACCAGTAGCTGCAGTATTTTCCATCCTAGGCTTATACACGAGTCAATAAGTTCTCCTAGTTTTTTTGTGGCAAAATTAGGGGGGGCGGGGGTTCGGCTTATACACTGGTCAGCTTATACATAAGTATATACGGTAACTATATTGAGAAAATGTTTGTCATTTCATTGCCCTCATACGTAGACGACACATCATACCTATATACCCTATTGGAGGATGTTACTGTGGAGGATACTACCTTCTGAAGTGGAGGCGCTCTACAGTAGCATCCCACATGACACGGGACTTTTGGCAGTGGGACATTTCTTGAAGACTGAATGTTTTGATAATAACTGACTAGTGGACGAACTGTTGCCATTTACATTGACCCATAATTACGTCCTCTTTGATGATAGATACTTCCACCAGCTCAGGGGCACGGCAATGGGGAACCCACGAGCCCCCACTTATGACAACTTGTTCCTGGGTTGGTAGGAGGAGGCGATTAAAGTATCTTCAGAGATGCGGAAAGATGTTGGCGCCCATATAATCGGCCATTTGGTCTGACTCAGAGGCTGACTTTAGGCTGCTCATGGAAAACATCAATAGCAATATGCTCAGCCTCAGATTCACATTCGAGTGTCAGAAATAGAGTATTGCTTTCCTTGATTTAACAATAACAAAAGAAGATGGTCTATTGCAACTTGTACCTACAGAAAACAGACTGCCACGAACAGCTTTCTATAACGGGATAGCCACCATTCAATCGCCCTCATGCGGGGCATTTCTGGATCCGTGTAATCCGAAGACAAGCAGAAACATATCTTTATTATAGGTCTCGCAAGAGGGAACATCCGAGCCAGGTTCTGGACAGGTCATGTTCCGAGGCACTTAGAAGAGAGAGGACGGTCTCTTCTGGCCAATTGTAATAGTAAACAAGAAAAGGTAGTCACTAGAATAATAGGTACCTTTAATAATCTGAGAAAGTATTTCAAATCTTGAAGAAACATTGGGGGATTTTATTAGCAGCTCCCAATTTTAAAGGACTGATTCCATCTTCACCCAGTGTTACACATACAGATGAGGAAGGTCAATTGGTGATCGACTTGTACATAGTTTATATCAGAGACCTATAAATCCGGAACCTGGCTGAAATACTACAAATTGTGGGCACTGTTGTAGATGTGAATAAATACATGCAAAACATTCAGGAGCTCAGCGACGGGCAGTTCTTTCATACAAGAATTCATCAAATGTAGGACCACGGGGGTAGTCTACAAAGTTACCTGCACATGCCATTTGGACTATGAAGGAAAGACCACAAGAGAAGTGAAAATACAAGTGGGTGAGCACTTGGGTGATATTAGAAACAAACACGATACCCCAGTTGCACGCCACAAGAATGGAGCAAATGGGGGACGTTTAAAAAAGATCTTTCTGTATGATGGAGTTGATTAGACCAAAAACGGGGCAACTTGATAAGGCAATTTTCAGAAAGGAAAGTTTATGGATTCAGGATGCAATCCCTGTCCCCAAAAGGGATTGAATGTGCAGCATCTATATACGCGTTTTCTTCAATTTAGGTCCCTTGTGGCCTTTCATGTCTTTCTTCCTCCTATTTAGAGAAAATCTGGCCTTTTCTCCATTAGCAAATGATAGAGTTTGTATTCAATAATAATGAGTTTGTAATGCCAAGCTCATGGTCGCTGAGCTGTTGGCACTTCTGATGCAGGAAGTATATTATTTATCACAGCACTCCATATCAATAGGGGCACTTGTGATATTTTAATGTATGTATCAATTCACAACAATCCACCATTCTTTCTAAGTATCCCCTTACCCACAAACAAAACAATCCCCCACCTTATGTGTCGGACTTTATTATTTCGTCAGATATATTGGAATACTCTGCAAAACATGAATTGCTTCTAGATAGGAGAGGCTTGGGATGGACAAACTGGTTATGTTCACCCCCTCCAGGTTCCCACCCACACAATTAGAATTGACCAAGTATCCCAATATTTATATCCACGGATCCGGCTCTGGAAAGTATGAATATAAGTGGCGAATGCATACTAGTACCATAAAGGTGCACTCCAACTTGGAGCACACTCATTTCCAATTTCGGGTCTGGAGTAATGGCGCATGCGCAGTAAAACATAGGATACAATGCATGTGTAATTGTCTTGTCCCGAAGCAAACACACGTCATTTCCGACTCCAGAACAGATATAGTGGCACATGCGCAGTTGGATGGAACGCAAATGCAGCATCTAGCATCTGACCCTGTTAGAGGAGCATACGCACACAGGGTATTGGGGAGAGGGGAGTCTAATTTTAATGAACTTTATACTAAGTGGGTGTGGGGTACTAGCCAATATGTTAACCCAAAGGCGCATTTGAAGCCCAAATTTGGGATAAGACAGATCATCTCACCCAGTAATTCTTTATTATGAACCTGCACCCATCATTTATATTATCCATCAACTAAGCCGGGGATGGGGAATGCATTGAGGAAGTTCTAAAACTAATAAGTCTATCTACCTATTTATATTTGTTATGCTAGAAATGTATGAGAATTGGTTTCACCTATTCTCTGCCTTAAGCTCACACACCAGGGCGTAAAAGGGGAGAGTAAGGGAGAGCCCTGAGGAGCAGGGACGCCAAATCACTTGCACTAGGGTGCCAACCTCCACCTTAAACAGCATTAACTTCCGTCGAGATAGGGATAAGGTTAAAATTGGAATCAGAAAGAATTTTATGGGTATTCGTTTAATACGGTGGTTGGTTCCCAACTGAATCACTGCTGATTTTTCACTTCACAAGGGTAATGGTGTTTTTCAACTAAGTATATTGACATATATTGTTTTTAGAGTGTTTATGTGTTCACAAACTAATGACTTCGAGTTACACCTTTGTACAAAAGAAGCAGTCCCCATACACGAGACCAAAATGTGATTTACAGAACACCTCACATCTTCATCTAATGGCAAATAATAAGGGTTGAATGGATTGGCATCTTGTATTTCAGATGCCAAATTATCTTTATTTCAGTGGGAGGAGGGGGAAGCAGATATCCGAGGCAATGACAAAGATGATAAAAGATACATCCAGTTTCATAAGAAAATGAGCATAGTGCAGGACTGCAGCATTTTTTATTTTTTTGTAAATTCCTCTATTTGCAACTTTTGCCAATAACCCTAAGCAAAAACCACCCCAGGTCTATGCGGAGGACTACCCTAAGCCTTATAAGCAGTGTCCTTTTCCTGCTGCCAAGTCATCATCTATAATGAGAGCAAGCATCACACGTAGAAGACTGGTCTGGGTGTCTGCCTCCAGTAGGTGTACATGAAAATGACGCATCACACACTGTCGGCTCCATCACAGCCTATGACCTTGTTGGCGAATATGCCCGAATCCCGTTTTGCAGCGGGTTCAGATGTAAACCCCAATGGGACCAACAACTCCGTGTGAAAGCACCCAAAGGCACCCAGAAGCAATTATCATTGCCCGAAACACGTTAGAAAAAGTAGTTTTGAATTTAGCAATAGTAATGTGTCAGGCTTTTGAAAAGCAACAATCAAGTTCCTGTGAAAAGTACCTCTAGTTTGATGGTACCTAGACTAATACAGAATTTAAAAAAAAAAAATGGAGAATTACTGCAGAATGCAGAAGTGCTGTAGAGCTAAAGAAGTTAAGTAGCAGAAAAATTAAAATTTGGTAGTCATACAGGTCCGCAGCTGACAAATTATGGATAAATTGCACTTCATAGTTTGTCACAGAATCTGTAATGAAAACATGACTTGTGCATGCACAATTTGTCAAGAAAGTATTTTGACCATATTTTTCTGGAGATTTTCCAACTCCAAGCTGTATAAACTTGAATTCTTACTGAATGAAGCAGATCAGGTGATGTCTACTTGTGTAACAAGGGAAGGTTTGGCCTAAGGCTTCAACACTCTTTATTAGGGTGTGCAGAATTATTAGGCCTGCTTGTTTGCCAGACAAAATTTGCCAAAAGAGATTTAACTAACCATGAAGTCAAAAAATTAAGTTTTAGCGAGGGATGTATCACTCATGAAATTGAGATATTGAGGCACGATTGCAGAACCATCAATAATTGTTGTAAAAACGTGTTAAGAAAAAGACGCACATTAGCGGTCACCGATTTGAGAAGAATCAAACGTGAAGCAACCAGGAAACCAATTATCCCCGAGTTCTGTCATGGTCCAGAACTGCAACCTCCCTGGAGTGCCCAGAAGTATAAGTTCATGTGCACAAGTTGAGTATTTGGTGAGCTTTTTAGCTTGGCATTTGTAAGTCAAAACCAAGGGTGGGTGAAAAAAATGCAAAAATGCAGAAAGCACATGTTTTTATCATAAAATTTTCCTGATTGTTTCACTCCTGGTTTTGGCTTATAAATGCAAATCTAAAATACTAAAAATACTCATGTGCACATAACCCAAGGTGTTCAGTGCTTAGAGATGTAGCCAAGGGAGGCTGAAACTGACCACTACTAAACAAGACAGAAGTTGAAATGTCAAGACTGGGCCAAGAAATATCTTAAGAGTTTCTTCACAGGCTTTATGGACGGATGAGAGGAGAGTGACTCCTGATGGAACAGGTGGATGAATCAGTAATGGGCACAAAAAAACAGTTCTACTCAGAGGCCAGCAAGTTGAAGATGGGGTACTGTTATGGGCCAATATTAAAAATGAGCTAGTTGGACCTTTTCCGGTTGAAGATGGACTCAAAATCAACTGCCAAAACTACTTTGGGAGTTACCAGTTTTAGGAAAACACTTTCTTCAAGCAGTGATAAAGGTCTACATTTTTTTAAATAAAAAAAACATGATTTTTAGGCAGAACAATTCTCCACCCCATGCAAAGTACTCAAAACCTTGGCTAGCCAGTAAAAGCTAAAAGATTAAAAAATAAGGACAAGGGCACCCTTCCTCATCGGATATAAACCCTAAAGAGAACTTGTGGGCCCATCTGAAAGGAGACATTTAAGGTGAAAAAACAGTACATCTCTGAACTGTGTCCAGAAGGCTATGGTTGAAGTCTGTCAGTTTATTAATCTGTTAATCAACGTTTTGGGTAGTACCATGAATGTAAGGCTGTTATTGAAAACAAGGGTGGCCATATTGGTCACAGATAGTGTACTTTGAGTTGTTTGGTTATTATCTCACATTAAAAAGGGATTATCCAGGACTTTGCTTATCTTTTTGCTATGAGGCTAGGAACTTACAGGCAGGTGCCTATTCTGCCCGGAACCACTCTACAGGCTCCTGCGGCTTCCGGTGATATCACTGACAGAACCGCTTCTTTTCTGCTGACTGCAGAGAGCCAATTGTCAATCAACAGGACTTTGGCAGCTACGTGCAGTGCTTTTATGCACACTTAAGACAAACCACCAGATCATAGGCCAGACAGCATCCACAGCGTCTCCATCTGCCTCATTATAAGAAACCTTCTGTTGGTGGCTCCGGTATAAGCGCAGAGAGCGGGATAAACATGCATGGAGCTTTACTACGATCTCTGAAAGGTAGAATGAACAAAACCGCAGATGAAGAATTTGTTTTAATCTTTATGCAATTCCACGTGCCGCTGCAAATTACGGCGATACCAAATTTATGTTTAGCTGCCACAACACAAAAAAAAAAAAAAAGCAAGACATGTTAGGACGAATTAACATTTTTATTGGTACCATTTTCGGGCCCATAACATTTTTGGATCATTTCGCCTCCCAAAAATCGGAGAAGTGATAAAAAAAAAAAAGCTATGGGCCTGAAAATGGTACCAATAAAATTTTTTACAACTTTTTTACTTATTCCCACTATCAGACTTTCACTTTCTGCAGTCTGATTGCAGTTATCAGCTATAGCAATGCATTCCATATAACTATCAGAGCTGCAGACACAAGTTAGTTAGATTGTGCACTGCACATGATCTAACTTCTTAGTGCCTGGATTTAGTCATGACGACATCAAGTCACCATAGGAACGATCGGGACCCCGAGAGGATGTCACGGGGTCTCCGATCCAAGGGCAGAGGGGCTTTCTTCCCTCTGCCTGCTCTCTAAACGCTGCGTTCGCGCTGTTTATGGGGTTAAAGTGCCAGGAGCTGTGAGAGCCCCCTGTGCGCGGGCGATCGCCTTAACGTACATATACTGCATTTGTTGGGAAGGCCTTCTCAATCAAGACGTATATGTACTCCAAATTTTGGGAATGGGTTAAATATTCAGTTTTCAGATTTATTAACCTTTTAGAAAGACTATCAGCACTGTAGCTGTTCAATAAAATGAATCAAAAATACAAATTGCCTAATTGTGTACATATTGCAGTGCGAGCAGAGCCTTAACGAGGTTGTCCACTACTTATTGATTGATGACCTTTTTCTAGGATAGGTCATCAATGTCTGATCGGTCGGGGAATGACACCCCCCACCGACCAGCTGTTATCAGTGTTGGCAGCTCACTTGCACAGCTACTCTGCCTTCTGGTAGTGGCCACCACAGGATACTACACACCGCATCCTATTCAATTCAATAGTATGAAAATGTGTAGTACCTTGCAGTGGCCACTATCAGGAGATGGACAGCTTTGCAAGTGAGCATTTCCGGCCGCCACAGATAATGGCCGATTGACGGTGGATGCCAGATTCCGATGAGACATTAATTTTGACCTATCCTTAGGATAGGTCCTCAATCAAAAAGTTGGACAACCTCTTTAAAAACTGACCTACCCAAAGGATAGGCCATCATTGTGAAATCAACCCCCAAAAATCTCAGTGATGACATACCTTAAAGGGAACCTGACATTACTTTTGGCCGCTATAAGCTGCAGCCACCGCCTTTCAGGGCTTTTCTACAGAATTCTATAATGCTGTAGATAAGCTCCCGATCTGACCTGCAAGATAATGAAGTTTTATTATACTCACCCAGGGGGTGGTCCGGTCCAGTGGGTGTCACAGGTCCGGGTCCTCCAATCTTCTTGCGACGTCGTCCTCCTGTTTGCTTCATGTCTCCCCGGCATCGCGCTCCTGCGCCGGCATACTTCTCTGCCCTGTTGAGGGCAGAGCAAATTCCTGCAGTGCGCAGGGTCTTTAATTCTCTTTTCCATTAAGTCTATAACGTGATTAAAAGTAAGCTGACTAGCTGAATCCTGTTCTATGTAGAAACAGGAGGTCTTTTTTTCCCTGAGTCTGCAAAAGTCCCCAACAGGGGGAGGAGCTGAGCAACTAGATCAGGAGTTGAAGATGGGAATGGTTTCTGCAGGGACAAGAGACTTCCTGCTTCTACATAGAGCAGAATAATAAATTATATTGTGGTACCGTGTTAGCCAGGTATCACTCTAAGAATACTCTGTCATAATTGGACGGAAAAGTATTCACATACATAGAGCAGAGAAAGCAGAAGAGATAACTGGTTAGAAGGACAAAATGAGCGATGCTATATGATGACTGCAATATATGAATGCATTGGAGAGCATTAGATTAGCATCTCAAGCAAAAAAAGAGGCTTGACAGCTCCTAGCTTACAGGCCACCACCCCTGGGTGAACCCATCACCATCTTTCATCCTGGGAGTCACCCTGGAGACCTTCGGCACAACGCGACTTCAATTGCGCTGTGCCGATGGAACAGAGAGCTTCTCCCCCACCTTGCGATGTACCGCGATGTCGCTGTCACTATAGAGAATGGCATCAGAGAGCATTGATGAAGGGTGCTGATCGTGGGCGTTGCTGCAGGATGTCAGTTCTCATATAGAGGCAGCACCCACATCTAATAGCAGCGGCACTCAGCATGATCTCACGTGATTCATCATGCAGTATATATACGGCGATTTGAGGAGTATGTATGCATGTATAAACATATATATTTATTGAAAATGTCGAGAAGGGGTTAAGATTGCATAAAAGTTAACACTAAAAAAAAAAATACTCAAATCTTTGGAACCATAAAGCAGATTTAAAAAAAATAAATACAAAATACTTTAGGGAACAGTGAAGTAAAGTAACAGTAAAGACTGTCCATTTGTGTCCTGGTGACAGGTCCTCCTTACGGCAATTTTAGATTTTTACATGTACCGTAGATACAACCCCTGGCAAAAATTATGGAATCACCGGCCTTGGAGGATGTTCATTCAGTGGTTTTATTTTATTGAAAAAAAAAAAAAGGATCACAGACATGGCACAAAACTGAAGTCATTTCAAATGGCAACTTTCTGGCTTTAAGAAACACTAAAAGAAATCAAGAACAAAATGTGGTAGTCAGTAATGGTTATTTTTTTTAACCAAGCATAGGAGGAAAAATTATGGAATCGCTCAATTCTGAGGGAAAAAATTATGGAATCACCCTGATATAGGAAAGATGTGTATCTTCGTACCGTGTTAGCCAGTAGATAGAAAAATATTTAGACTTGAGAGTCCTCAGTGGTTGATACCTTTTAATGGCTAACTGAAAAGATGGTAACAAATTGCAAGCTTTCGAGACTACGCAGGTCTCTTCATCAGGCAAAGACTAATACAAAAGCTGAAGAATCACATATTTATACACAAGAGGACACAGGAATAATGCAATAGGTAAGACAAGTGACGTGAAGCAGAACTGTCATTATGGCAGAGGGATGAACATAAATATGACTAGTTCATAGATAAGGAGTGAAAGTTTTATTACCCTCTGATTGGGGTCTGGTATTGTGTTGTGATGACCCTAAAAGGTCAGGGAAGCAGATTCCTTAATTGTTGTAGAAAGACATAAAACTCTGGGATATATTCATCCCAGCACTAAGAGTGTCAAAGGTCATCATAAGTTTATATTCCCAGACTTTTCTATCCTTTTCAGATTTGAAGTTAGATTTTAATACAAGTAATTCCATATCCGTCATGCTATGACCGGGCATACAAAAGTGTTTTGCCACAGGTAAATCCATTCTCCTTTCTCTTATTGTGTGGCGATGAGAATTCATCCTTGTTCTCAGTTTTTGCCCGGTCTCCCCCACATACAGACCCCAGTTGGACATTTAGTACATATAATTAGGTACACCACATTAGATGTGATGCAGCTGAAAGTACCTGTGATCTTGTAGTCCTGATGGGAGTTGGGGATCTTTATCTTGTCCGTGGTCATTATAGATGCACAGGTTTTGCATTTCTTTTGTTTGCAAGGAGAGGTTCCTGCAGCTGTTGGGGAGGACAGGGAACTTCTGACAATGATGCTTCTTAGATTTGGGGGCTGCCTAAAACATAGTAGTGGGGGGTCTGGAAATATGGATTGTAATCGGGCATCTTTTTGTAGTAAAGGTTGTAGTTTCCGTGCAGCTCCCCTTAGCACCTCCAGACTTGGATTGTAGGTGACCACTAGAGGCACCCGGTTATTTTCTTCTTTAGCTTTGTAATGTAGCAGGTGATTCCTTGATATTCTGGTGGCTCTTGTAATTTGGTTTTCAATTGTTGAATCACCCTGTAAATTTTCATTCCCAAAACTAACACCTGCATCCTAACCTCAACTGCAAAGAATGGAAAAAAATACTTTTTTTAAATTATTTTATTGTTTTTACCTAACATTGGATGGCAAAGCGGAGTTTGATTTGCTATTTTTTATTTTGATCAATGTGATAGGGTCTGTCACACGGATCAAAATGAGCCAATAGGAAAAATCTATTGTGGCCGTGTAACGGCCGGCAGATCTCGGCGGGCGCAATGC
The DNA here is from genome assembly GCA_033576555.1 of Oophaga sylvatica. NCBI lineage: Eukaryota > Metazoa > Chordata > Amphibia > Anura > Dendrobatidae > Oophaga > Oophaga sylvatica. The sequence goes on from JARQOD010000002.1 coordinate 403,380,889, forward strand.
GCATGTGCCCGCCATTTCCTTCCAGGAAGACAATGCGGAGGGGCAGCAGGATTCTCCGGGGATGGCGGAGGTATTGGGGGGGGGTGCTTTTGGGACCCCCATTTCTCTTTCCTCTGGTATTCTAGATCACATCAGAGGAGACAGGAATAGGAAATTGGACTGTTTTTGGTGAATATCGTCCCCAGTCTCGTCATCGCCGTTAAATACCCTTATTTCTCAGCGCCGTTAAAAAGCAGCGCTAAGTACCCTTAATTGCCGCTGTTAAAAGGCGTATCGGTGGTCGTTAAGGGGTTAAAGGTTAATTGGAAAAAAGTCTCTAAAACATAAAAATTAAAAAGCAGTCACAGCAGTGTACTGTAGACAGCTGCATGTACAGTATATCACAAAAGTGAGTACACCCAAAATGTCTGTAAATATTTCACCATATCTTTTCATGGGACAACACTGAAGATAAGACACTTTGATACAATGCAGTCAGATTAGTGTAAATTTGGCGTGCCCTCTCAATAACACAGCCAGCCATTCACCCCCTAACCTGTTTTCACCTTCATGACCAGGCCAAATTTTACAATTCTGACCAGTGTCACTTTATGAGGTAATAACTTTAGAATCCTTCAACGGATCCAACTGATTCAGACACTGTTTTTAGTGACATATTGTACTTCATGAGTGGTACAATTTCTTCGACATGACTTGCATTTGTGGGAGGAAAAAAATATGGAAATTTGGCCAAAAGTTTTCAAACTTAATTTTACGTGCTTAAATCAGAGCATTATATATTGCACAAAATAGTTAATAAACGTTACCCACATGTCAACTTTACATCAACACAATCATTGAAACACTTTTTTTTTTTTTTTTTTTAAGAGTAAGCTATAAGGGTTAACAGTTGACCAGAGAATTATCATTTTTCCCAAAAAAAATATTTTTTTTTTATGATTACATTTGAAGTGACTTTGAGGGGCCTATATGACCAAAAATACCCAAAAGTGACATCATTGTAAAAACTGCACTCAAGGTGCTCAAAACCACATTCAAGATGTTTACTAACCCTGCAGGTGTTTTACAGGAATTTTTGGAACGTGTAAGGAAAAAAAAATGAACATTTATCTTTTTGTCTCAAAAATTTTAATTTAGACCCAAACTTTATTTCGCAAGGGTAACGGGAGAAAATGGACATCAAAATTTGCTGTACAATTTCTCCCGAGCATGCCGATACTCCATATGTGGGGGAAAATCACTGGGCACACAGCACAGCTAGGAAGGGAAGGCGCAGAATAATTAGCGGATGCCATGTCGTGTTTGGAGAGCCCCTGACGTGCCTAAACAGTGGAAATCCCCCACAAGTGACACCATTTTGGAAACTAGACTCCTCAAGGAATGTATCTAGATGTGTGGTGAGCACCTTGAACCCCCATGTGCTTCACAGAAGTTTATAAATGTAGAGAAGTGAAAATAAAAAAAAACATTTTTCCACAATAACGTTATTTTATCCCCAATGTTTCTATTTTCACAAGGATGGCAGGAGAAAATGGACCACAAAATTTGTTGTAAAATTTCTTCTAAGTACGCCGATACCACATATGTAGGGGAATACTACTTTTGAGGCACAGTGCAAAGCTCAGAATGGAAGAAGTGCCATATTGGAGTTCACATTTTACTCGACTGGTTTAAAGGTGCCATGTCACATTGGCAGAGCCCCTGAGGTGCCAGAAAAGAAACCCCCCATAAGAGACCCCATTTTACAAACTACACCTTTCAATGAATTCATCTAGGGGTGTAGTGATCATATTGACACCACACATGCACCACTGAATTTTATACCATTGGGTAGTGAAGGGAAAAAAATTACACTTTTCCCACCAAAATTTTGTTTTAGCCCCAGAATTTACATTTTCATACAGGTAAGTGGGTAAAAAATTTGTCCCACAATTTCAGATGAATGTAGAAATACCCCATATGTGGCTGTACAGTACTACTTAACCATAAATTGAGACTCCGAAGGGACGGAGCTCTATTGGCAAATAGCGCTCTGTCCCTCCATAGTCTCACCATATGGCTAAGCAGTACTGTTATACAGGAGGCATCTTGGAGCGCAGAATTTTCTAGACTAGTTTGCGGACTCCATATACAGAGCCCTATGTGCTAGAAGAGCAGAATCCCCCCTCAAGTAACCCCAATTTAGAAATTATACCCCTTTGTAAATTTATCTACAGCTGTAGTCACAATTTTCCAGATATAAGCAATAGTGGCTGTTGCTGAGTGAAAATTTTAAACTGCCGTTGTAGTGACCAGTATACTGTAGTGACAACTACGTTGTGCCCAGCTTATGCCCCGTAAATTAGGCGGGCTTTTATCGCTGCAGAAATGCCAAACGTGTGGAAATTAAATGCAGTTTAGGCACACTGGGGCTCAGAAAGTAGCAGGCATTTGGATTTGAGAGCACAGAACTTGCAGAATTTTTTTTTTTTTTTTTTAGGGGTGATGGCCATTTTGCTTTTCCAAAGTCTTTGTACTACCAGTAACATGGAAGCCCCCAGACCTGAGCTGGGACTTGCTTTTTTTGGAATGAGTTGAAGCTTTTATTGGGAACATTTTACATAACGTTTGGGATCACATCTTTGCTGAGCACTCACATCGGGGTTTCCCTTTAAATCTCCCAGTAACGTGATTCAGATGAAACCCCCGAGGGAGGCACTCATTATAATGAGGCCGCAGAGTTACTCTAGACTCCGGTCTGGACTCTGTTCAGCGGTGTCTTTTTTTTTTTTTTTTTTCCCCAGAGGTGCACAAAACTATGGCTGATGGCACCTTTACGCACTCTTAGTAAGGTGGACACCGGTGTCCACAGTGCTGCTATATGCCTCATTATAGGGAGTCTTCCACCGGGGTTCCATCTGAATCACGTGTTTCAGAGATTTGCACGAAATCACCAGTTTAAGTGCTCAGCGTAGAGTGCAGGATAAATGTGTGCCTGACCTTACTGCAATCTTTGGGAAGCAGAATAAAAAAAAAAAAAGTTAAAAATACAAATACAGCAGTTGAAGAATTGGATTTATTTTTTACGCCATTCCTCGTGTGGTATAAGGGATTAGACAACTTTTTTCTTCGGGTTGGTGCAATTACAGCGATACTAGATTTAGGTTGTTTTTTTTATATTTGGCAGCTGCTGCACACTAAAAGACGCTTTTTTTTTTTTCAAAGAACAAAGTATTTGCATCACCATATTTTGAGAGCTATAAGGTCGGGTGCACACAATCCAGAAGCAGCAGCGCTTTGGATGAAGTGCATGTTCGCTACGTCCAAAGAGTTGACATCTATTGAATGCAGGTGGATTCACCACGTTCAATACATTCTATGGGTGAAATTTCTCTTGCGGAGACTTATTCTGAAGGCTATAACTATTTTTCCACTGAATCTCATTCACTTTACTGGCATCAGGAATCCCTTCAAGTTTTGTGACAAATCTGCACAGAGAAAAAAAAATGCAACATGAGCATGGATCTATTAGGCTAAGTGCACACGTTCAGGAATGTGTGCAGAATATTCCTGAGCAAAACTGGACTTTTTTCGCGAGTTTGATGCGTTTTTTTTTTTTTGCACGGATTTTGCGCGTTTTTACAGCGATTTTTCCCTGAACTTTCTAGGTCAATAATATAGCGGGAAAAACGCTAGAATTACGCGAAATTAATGAACATGTTGCTTCTTTTTCCGCAATGCGTTTTTTTCAGGGAAAAAAACGCACCATGTGCACAAGAATTGCGGAATTCATTCTAAATAATAGGATGCTTTATTCATGCGTTTTTTGCCGCGGAAAAAAGGAAATAATCCTGATTGTGTGCACTTAGCCTTATAGAGCAAAGCAGATCAGATTGATACATAGCTTGAGGAAAAAAAAAATCAACCTGAGTTTTGGACTTTTTGTCCAGTGTACAGTTCCATCAGTGACTGACAGCTTTCTGTGTATAACTGTGCATACAGATATAGCTGTCAGTCACTGATGGGACCGACCACTGGATCGAAAATCCCGCAGAGGAATAAGTGATTAACACAGGTTATACTTGATCATTTCTCACAAAACCATAGCTCAAACTACTCGGCTCCCCCTGCTCTATAACATTGTGCCTGTAGACTGGACTGAAATTTCATGGGGACAGGTTCTCAATGACCAAACCTATGCATTTTTAAGTCCAATTACAGTGAGGAGAACTTGACACAAACATAGAATCAACCAAGTTAGCATGCTACTAAACCAGAGCAACCGTGACAAATGTGCGCCAAACAGAAGGACAAAAAATACAAAATCGTTATCTGAGGCTCCCATAACGTCCACTCAAACAGACCTCATTGCTGCGAACGATAGGAGTTATTGTGCACCATACAAACACGTCTTTACTACAAGCGCTCTACTCTATACTTTGTAAACATGTGCTACACTATTGTGGTTTAAGTGATTAACTATGCAGCTACAACTCAAAATAAAAAAAAATAAAAAACGAAGAGTATGTAATCTTGTGGACTGCAACACTTAATGATTTCCTGCGAGTCACAAAGGTTTCCAAATGAGTTGGATTTTTTTTTTGAAAGGCATAAACAGCAACCTAGCCATAGATTTCTATGCAAGTCATAAACGACATGCAACTTGGTGATTTTAGTTTAAAATAGTCAAGCAACAGCAAACCTGCGTATGCGTTTTGTTGTGTGACAGCAATTCTCAGGCTATGTGCTCATGTTGCGTAAATGCTCCGCAATTTTGCGGAGAATTTGCACAACTCACCGCCGCGGGTAAAACGCATACGTAATTAATATGCGTTTTCCCGCAAAACAAGCATTTTGCAAGCGTAATTAGCTTGCAGAATGCTAGTGTTTTCCAAGCGATCTGTAGCATCGCTTGGAAAACTGATTGACAGGTTGGTCACACTTGTCACGCATAGTGCTGAAAAGTGTGACCACCTTTTAAGTAATGAGTAATGTAAAAAAATTAAACAAATAAATAAAAAATATTAATATACTCACCCTCCGTCGGCCCCCGGAGTCTTCCCGCTCCTCAGCGATGCTGCCGGCAAGTTCCGTTCCCAGGGATGCATTGCGAGAATGACCTTTGCGACGTCGTAGTCACTCGACCGCTACGTCATTTGGGGTGATTCTCGCAATGCATCCCTGGTAACGGAACTTGGCGGGAGCGTCGCTGAGGAGCGGGAAGGCTGCGGTGGCCACCGGAAGGTGAGAATATCAATATTTTATTTCTATTTTTAACAGGGATATGGTACCCAGGGCCTGAAGGAGAGTCTACTCTCCTCCAGACCCTGGGTACCATCCGCACATGAAGCGCTCACTTCACGCATGGTGGGCATAGCCACATGCTTAAAGTGAGCGTTTCAATGCAATCCTGTGGCGGCGTATTCGCCGCAATTACGCAAAAAGAATGGACATGCTGCTTATTTTTACGCAAAGCGATTATGCTCTGCAAAAATATGCAGCATGTGCACAGCAATGCGTAATACCATAGTATTGAATGGGATGTGTTTTCTAAGCGTTTAAAACCGCGTAAAAACGCGGCAAAAACACTTAAAAACGCTACATGTGCACATAGCCTCAAAGTCACGTGACAAAAGCATCAGTGCAACTTTTTCTGATAAGTGATACTGCACGACAAATGTCACCATGTAGCCCTATAGCCTTAGTGGGAACCTTTTAGTACCGATTAGAAGATTTCTATGCAATGCACATCCCATCTTAATAGAGATGCTGCCACTGGAGATGGACTGAGACGACAAACTCTTGGTCACAAGAATATAAATCAAGCCAGAAAGGGACTGGCGAGTGGCAATCTAGGAGAGCAGCACCACCACCTACTTTATTGTTCACTTGAAGCATAAGTCACTTTTACAATTGTATTCTTTTTCCAATGCAGGAAGGAGGTAAAATTATTATAAATATACAATAGTGTACTAGGAAGCAGTAGTATTGGTATAATTCAGTAAATGGTCCTGAAACGTTCAGTTGTGCTAGAAGAGGTTCTCTGTAGCCTAGTGTTTAAGCAGCTACAAAAGGTCCAGAAGACATCAGCTTAAAAATATCAAGGTACTCACAAAACATCTAGCACATAGTAATTAGGAGGTCATAGAATGGTCACAAGGATCCAAAATGTCAAAAGACATTGGGGGAATCCAAAGTTTTGGGCACCAGACTTCCAGGACCAAGAAGGAGTCTGCTGCACTTTAGAGCATGTAACCACATCTGCTGTTTTGGTGAAATACTAATTGTTAAGTTTCATAGTATATCACAGAGTCAAACATTTGTAAGGGTTACCGTATATACTCATGTATAAGCAGACCCGTGTATAAGCCGACCCCCTAATTTTGCCACAAGAAAACTGGGAAAACTTATTGATTGACTCACGTATAAGCCTAGGGTGGAAAATGCAGCAGCTACTGGTAAATTACAAAAATAAAAATAGATACCAATAAAAGTAAAATTGAGACATCAGTAGGTTAACTGTTTTTGAATATCCATATTTAATCAGGAGCCCCATATAATTCTCCATACAGTTAATGATGGGCCCCATGAGATGCTCCATAGAATATGCCCCATATGCTACTTCATAAAAGTTATGCCCCCATAAGATGCTCCATATATTTTATGCCCCATATGATGCTACATAGATTATGCCCCCCTAAAATGCTCCATAGATTACGCCCCCATATGATGCTCCATAGATTATGCCCCCATAAAATGCTCCATATATTTTATGCCCCATATGATGCTACATAGATTATGCCCCCCTAAAATGCTCCATAGATTATGCCCCATATGCTCCATAGATTATGCCCCATATGCTTCATAGATTATGCTCCATAGAAAATGCCCCATATGCCCTATAGATTATGCCCCATATGCTCCATAGTATAGGCTCCATAGATTATGCCCCATATGCTTCATAGATTATGCTCCATAGATTATGCCCCATATGCTCCATAGATTATGCCCCATATGCTCCATAGTATAGGCCCCATAGATTATGCCCCATATGCTCAACAGTATAGGCCCCATATGCTCCATAGTATAGGTCCCTTATGCTGCCGCAGCTAGAAAAAAAAAAATTACATACTCACCTCTCGTCGCTGGGGGCCAGGTGCCGGTGTCCTGAGCAGGCGGGGACACAGTCGCGCTATGGGGGACAGGTGCCGGTTTCACCGCTCGCTCAGGGCTCAGCACCTGAGATATTCACCTGTCCCCGGTCCACCGCTGCGCGCGTCTTCCGGGTCCTTCTGTCAGTTACTGGTCAGGCAGAGGGCGCAGCGCACTAACTACGTCATTGCGCCCTCTGCCTGAATATCACAGCCAGAGGACGAGGAGGTTGGAGTGGCGCGCAGCGGTGGACGGGGACAGGTGAATATCGTATAGACTCACCCCCTCCTGGAGCGTCTCTGCAGCCCCTGCTCTTCTCCAGCGGTCCCCGCCAGCTCTTCCTTCCTACAGCGGTCACGTGGTACCGCTCATTAAAGTCATGAATATGTGCATATTCATGACTTTAATAAACGGGTACCACGTGAGCGCTGCAGGAAGGAGCCTGAGATCGTGGGAGAAGCAGGGGGGCTGCAGACACCCCCCGCCGGCGCAAGTATGATCTGACATCCCGCTCCCCCCCTCCCCTGCCGACCCCCCCGGTATATGACTCGCGTATAAGCTGAGAGGGGGACTTTCAGCCTTAAAAATTGGGCTGAAGCTCTCGGCTTATACGCGAGTATATATGGTATTTTATTCTTCCCCCCACCCAAAAAATAAAAATGTTCCCACATCCATGTAATAGGTATAATTTGTTGATTGCCAGGGGTCTGATTGCTGGGATCCCGAATGATCCAGAGATCAGGGCTTTTGAAATCCTGAGAACTAGGCACTGCAGCCCGATCATGAATAGAGCATAGGTGCACGTGTTCAACCTCACTGCAGGAGAAAGTGGAGTGCAAGGCAGTTTGAACGTGCAGAGTAAAATGAGAGGGCCAATACTGACACTTATCTTGGCAATTGAGAGGTAATTCAAGCAACTACTGTTGTGTTCAAACTCTAGAAGCCCCATAAGGGTATGCATACAAAAAAGTTATCAACTGTGGCAAACCATTGCTGAATTTGTTATGAAAACACTTAATTTGTGGCGCATTTCATCCTACGCATGGGGAAAAAGTTAAACGACAAATGTATAAAGTGGTCACCAGTAAGATACAATATAATCCATAAACCATCTAAAAATAAATTATATAATCATCACAGGTTGCACATCAAAACACAGGAAAAATTATACATTGGTACACAAAAGGCAAATGATGAAACAAGAGGCCTTGCACAACTTTCTTTTTGAGGTTTTTAATGTGTAGACTGTTGCCCAATGACCTCTCCCCCCCATCGGCTTTGTGATAAAGTTTAGGACAGTTGTTTTAGGCCGTGTGCACACAGTCAGTAATTGGCAGCTCTTTGGATGCAGCACATGTCCACTGCGTCCAAAGCGCTGCCGGCTTTTGAATGTAGGTGAATCCGCATGTGTTCAATGATTGAACCATGCGCAATGACCACGTCCAATACATTGTATGGGTGAAATTTATCTTGCGAAGATAAACTGACATGCTGCCGGGAAGCCGGAGGCGTACATGCACACATAGTGGGCATGAGATTTCTTGAAATCCCATCCACTATGCTGTAATATCTGGACAGTGCGGGTTGAACACTGCGGATGTACGCAGTGTTCAACCCGCAGCGTTTACGGACCGTGGAAACGTACCCTTACATGTTCTTAATAAGTCAGTAGTACACATGATACTATGCAAAATATCTTAGTAGGGAAATCTGTTTCTTTCTCCTTCATTGTCAAACTTGTTAATTTACTGGTAAAAATCTGCCTTCAGTGATTAAATTTCATTGCCAAGATGGGAGATTGCAGTTACAGTTTTCCATGGAACTGTGAGAACCAAGACACATGGCTACGCAGCGTTACACGTGGTGTTTTTTACAGTGCATTTGGTGAGTAAATACAGCGTTTAACAGTGCTATCATAATCCATAAGATTTCTGAAATCTTTTTTTTTCTCTCTCTTTCACACTTATTTTGAGACCTGCTCCAATTTTGCAAAGGCGCAGTATGTTAATTCTTTCAGCTTGTGTGTATTGTATGCAGCATTTTTTCCTGACACTCTCGTTTTTGGGGCAGGAGAAAAAAAACAAAACAACACGCAACGTGTGAACATTCACCTCTGCTTCAGAACAGATTAGAAATCTGTCTTCACAGCACAATTTTCTCATAATATTGCTATTGGCCAGGCACCCTTAGTATAACAGCTGGTATGGTATGGGTATGAAATTGATGTTGATATGCAAGTGCTTGAGATGCATTTGGCCGGTTGGGTGCAATAACTTGTGAGCAGCAACTTCTTCACAGCACTGTGCAATATATTAGTATATAAGCAACAGGGTATAAGAGGGCAAATGTAGTCTTTTAAAGGTTGAACTTTAAGACTGTACCTAAAAATTTCATATACTATGAATTGATATTTCTACACATTTATCCGAGAATTAAAGTGTGTTTTAGCCACAGATTAGCCATTATTAGAGACGTGGGAAGAGTTGCTTGTTCTGGATCCTCAACTTTTAGCATGAGTGGAGGGCAATTGCAAAGAGTGTCCTGTCCTTACACAGACAACCTATAGAATGGCTACAGTGTAAATGCTATATTAACAAGCACTCAGTAGCACTTTGTATCTGTACTTCTACAAATACTGGCTGATGACCGACCGATTCATGCAGCTAAGGCTGTAGAGTACATTAAACAAACCTCCAACTCCCTCATACATGGCTCATGTTTAAGCAAAACATTTACTTTAGTAAAATAGTACCATCAGGCTTTTCATCACTATGATGATACAATAATCAAGTTTTTTCTGCAGTTCTGAGATGAGTGCAGGCATTCCTTCCCAGTGCCTTTCCCTCTAATCTGTAGAGGAGGAGCTTTACTACTGGAGCTTGTATAAAAGGTGTAGCACAGACTCATCGCAAGTAAAAGCAGAGATCCTTAGCTCTGGAACAGAACAGACATTTATAGGACATTTCATAACTTTCCCAAATTATTATGGAAAAATATTCAACACATCCTGCATTGAACTACTGTACCCAAGTTATATATTTTAGGAATCTGTCCATTTTATACCGACTCCACCAAAATGGACATACAGCGTTATTGGAACACCTCATTTATTATATTAACGGCTGGACCATACACTACGAGCACTTTTTAAAGTTTACCTTTTGTGTTACCCCTATTTTTCTTCATAAAAGTTTGGTTGGGAGCAGGGCCCTCATTCCTCTTGGTGCGAATTACTTTGCAATGTGCAATATTGCCTGAATTAAGTGCTGCAGAATATGTTGGCACTATAGAAATAAAAATCATAATATTTACGCAGTGGTGGTGCTATGGGAAAACTACCAGATTTTCTCCACGAATTACAGGAGATTGAAGGTGATTTCGGCTAATTTCCAAAATCAAGTTTTAAAAGTAAAACAAAAAAAAAAAAAAAAAAAAAACAATCCTCAACATAATCACATAGTATGAGCATACCTTAGCTTCCAAACTTATGCTTTCTACTGAATCTGTGCCCTGCTCTGTGTGTGCGCTCAGACAGGAGCTATGCGCTCCTGACATCTGATGCACGCTGTTCGAGGATCTATTGAGCAGTCTGTGGGGAGCTTAGGACCTGGACCCCCACACAACCTGCAGGGAATTAACGTGCCTGCCAAATATAAGAAAAAACCCTCTTGAAAGAATTTTCTTTAATGATTCTATTTTTCTCTGTAAAGTTCCACTCCTTGATTTTTATGTACTGATGCAAAGCACTGACCAAGATTAGGATGTGCGAATAACGCCTAGGACTGAGTGCCAAAATTAAATCTTTAGCTATTTTTGATTATTTACATTTACAGGTTTCCAATTCCAAACGTTAGCAAATAAGGGTCATTGCTTGCAAGTCAGACATTATGGTAAGGTTGGATGTCAGATACAACATATTGCAGTATAGTAAAAGCTAGAGAGAAAAATAGACAAAACAGTACGAGTATATACTAACCAGAAGCTATTGTGTTAATATCAATGTCAGTGCTACATTATAGACTGCTATGCTCAGAACAAAGATGAAAGCATTAAAAAGGCACAATTTAAAAAAAAAAAAATCATGCGCCAGCTATAATTAGGGATGAGATGCGCCAAATTCAGCTCTTCTCAGTTGCGTGTGCCTTCGTATGTCCCACCAGAAATTTTATTCCAATCAGAAAAGTAAAAATGCAGACAATAAAATGGACATAAAAAAAACAGTCATTTTTTTCTCAACTTTACAATGCGAAAAACATGTGTTTTTCAACAGTTTTCCACAAAGTTGGGAACTGTCACCAGGTTCTTCCCCATATAAGGCAAGGCCAGTACCTGTAAGCCCTAATGTAGAGCATTCTAATATGCTGTATATATATATGCCCCCAATCCAGCCTGCAAGACAAGAAAAAGTCCATATTCTACTCTGCTACGGGGCCATCCGGTCCAATGGTCGTCGCTGGTCTTGCTTCAGAGCCTCCTCTCTTCTTGCCATGCCGTCCTCCTTTAATGCTTTGTGTGAATGACGCATCTTACCTCATCCACACAAGGCAGTGCAGGAAGACTGCATGGCAAGAAGAGAGGAGTACTAGATGCAGACCAGCAACGACCATTGGACCGGATGGCCCCGTAGCAGAGTAGAATATGGACTTTTTCTTGTCTTGCAGGCTGGATTGAAGTTAAATATATACATGAGGGCTTACAGGTACTTACCTCAAATGGGAAAAACCTGGTGACAGGTTCCTTTAACCACTTCACCCCCAAGCCTGTTTTTACCTTCATCATGACCAGACCAAATTTTACAATTCTGACCACTGTCTCTATGAGGCTATAACTCTGGAACGCTTCAACGGATCCCGCTAATTTTCTGAGACTGTTTTCTCGTGACATATTGTACTTCATGATAGTGGTAAAATTTCTTCGATATAACTTTCGTTCATTTATGAAAAAAACTGAAATATGGCAAAAATTTTGAAAATTTGTCAATTTATGATACCTCATATGTGGGGGAACCACTGTTAGGGCGCACGGCAGAGCTCGGAAGGGAAGGAGCGCCGTTTGACTTTTTCAACAAAGAATTGGCTGGAATTGAGATCGGACGCCATGTAGGCCCCTGATGTGCCTAAACAGTGGAAACCCCCCACAAGTGACACCATTTTGGAAAGCAGACCCCCTAAGGAACTTATCTAGATGTGTGGTGACCACTTTGAACCCTCAAGTGCGTCACAGAAGTTTATAACGTAGAGCCATAAAAATAAAAAAATCATAATTTTTCCTCAAAAATGATCTCGCCCCAATTTATTTTCCCAAGGGAAACAGGAGAACTTGGACCCTAAAAGTTGTGCAATTTGTCCTGAGTGCGCTGATACCCTATATGTGGGGGTAAAACCACTATTTGGGCGCATGGCAGAGCTCGGAAGGGAAGGAGCGCCGTCTGACTTTTTCAACTGACAATCAGTGCAGGAGGCTTGCCGGCACCTGCTCTCAGTAGGCACTGACAAGCCACCTCCCTGCAGGACCCCGCAGCCATCTTGGATCCGGAGGCCTGCAGGGAGGAGGCCCTCGGAACACCGCGATCGCGTTGCTCTGAGGGTCTCAGGGAAGCACGCAGGGAGCCTACTCCCTGCGCGATGTTTCCCTATGCCGCCGGAACAGTGCGATCATGTTTGATCGCAGTGTGCCGGTGGTTAGTGAGAATCAGCTGACACCCAGCCACGATCGGCCGCGCTCCTCCCGTGAGCGCAGCTGATCGTGTATGACGTACTATTCCGTCCTTGGGAATTAAGTCTCAGGTGACTGAGTCAGGTCACATGGACGGAAAAGTACGTCAGATGGAAGAATTCTGGAACGTTTCAACAGATCCCACTGATTCTGAGATTATGTCAACAAAAAGACATTGTACTTCATGACAGTGGTAACATTTATTCGATATGACTTGAGTTTATTTGTGTGGGGGGGGGGAGAAATTTACCAAAAATTTAGCAATTTTCAAACTTAATGGTTATGCCCTTAAACCAAAGAGTTGTCACACAAAATAGGTTTATAATAAGTCCATCCCCACAGGACAAAGTCACACATAGGTGTGCACCACCAAGAGATACTGAATACAATACAGAAGAAAAAAGATGTGTAACGAAAATTTTACTTTTATTCCAATAGTATTTAAAATATAGTGTTAAAAATCACTGTACATGCATCCATTACGGGTGTTTGTTGGGTCACTAAATAAATTCAGTTAAGTGACCCTCTGTTTCCTATAGATATATAGATGTAGGGAAAATATAAGCCTTACTAGGGATTATGACTGCTGTCCCCATAAATTCACAGTCAAATACATCCACTAATAATTATTTAGGATCATTATAGGCAGAAATATAATTCTGAAGCATTTAGAAAAAGCAGGTATACCAGCGAAACGTGTGTCCGGGACACATGTCCTATAGATAGAAATGACGTTAGGCAGTCAGGATCAGTACCACACACACTGGCAGATTAATGAGCGACAGTGCAGCCCGCCTGACTACTGTTTGGGAGAACAGCAGGGATCAAATAGGAAGGAGTAAGGCCCTGTGCACACGTTGCGTTTTTAGATGCGTTTCCGCTGCGTTTTTTAACGTGCGGAAATGCATCCAACCCGCAGCACAGTGCACATGCAATCCAATGGGAACCACAGGTCTGCTGTGCACATGCTGCAGAAAAAAACGTGCGGTTTCGCCGCGCTTTATTTTCTGCAGCATATCAATTCTTTGTGCGGAACTGCAGCGTTTCTGCGCCCATTGACTTGCATTGGGTCGGGCACTTCCGCAGCAAAACCGCAGGACTAAAAAAGATCTGCGGTCTTGCTGCGGGTGAAACCGCTGCAGTTCGGGAGAAGAGAAGTGTGTGGGCCGAGTGTGGGCGTGTATAGTGTACGGCGCTATGTGTGTGGGTGGTGATTGTGTGCCGATGTCTGCATGATCGGTATGTGCAGGGCTGTGTGTGTGATCGGTGTATGTGCGGCGGTGTGCGGGCCTGTGTGCGTGATCTGTGTATGTGCGGCGGTGTGCGGGGCTGTGTGTGTCTCCGCGTATGCAGGCATCGTCGGATGGGACTGTAAGTTCCATCCGGCTATGCCTGCTACAGTGACAGTGAGTGACACATTAGCCAATGATGGACAGTAGTAGTCCCATCATCCGGCTAATGTGCTGAATGTAAAAAAAAAAAAAAAAATACATACAACACACACATGACATACAGAACATAAGAGTATATACTCACCTATTCCCAGACGCCATCCATCTGTGTACCGCTCTGCCGCCGGGAGAGAATGACGTCACTACAGTTCATTCCCTCACGGCAATGCTGGGTGAGAAAATTCCCACGCAGCATTGCCATAAAGTGAGACAATGAACTCAGGTAACCTCAGTGATGCACTGCAGGAGCCATTGTCTCCTGTCAGTGCATCACTGGGAGGCCCTACAGAACAGTGGCATCACCCGATGTCACTGTTCTATAGGGGAGACCGTCGTGGGACACTCGTTATTAATTGGACTGCGTCGGACAGGGAGTATACGGTTGTTTTATTTTTTTTACAGGAGATCAACGGCGTCGTTTGGATCTGAGCGTATAATAAAGATATGAAAACCGTGTTGTGTTTTATTTCATTAAAATAATTTATTTTTATGCATGTGTTTTTTTTTTAACCCTTTATTAATATAAGATTAATAATGGATAGGCGTCTTATTGACGCCTCTCTATTATTAACCGGGCTTAATATCACCTTACAATAGCAAGGTGATATTAACCCCTTATTACCCCATTTCCCACCGCTACAGGGAGTGGGAAGAGAGGGGCTAAGTGCCGGAATTGGCGCATCGTACAGATGCTCCAATTCTGGGGCGGCTGGGTGCCGGTATTTTTAGCCAGGGGGGCGCCAATATCCATGGCCTCTTCCTAGGCCATAAATATCAGCCCGCAGCTGTCTGCCTAGCCTTTCTGGCTATAAATTATAGGGCGACCCCACGTCATTTTTTTTTGGGGGGGGGTCCCCCTATTTTAATAGCCAGTGAAGGCTAGCTGCGGGTTGATATTCATAGCCTGGGAAGATCCATGGGTATTAACCCCTTCCCAGGCTAGAAATATTGGCCCCGGCTGTCGGCTTTCCCCCTCTGGCGCAGAAAATTGAGCGGGAGCCCATGCCATTTTTTTTCCTATTTTTTTTTTTATTAACTATATTGCCTTAAGATTTGTGTGTGTGTGTGTGTGTGTGTGTGTGCGTGTGCCTTTAACTATTTATGTACCATTTTATCTATCATCTATCTACCTATATATCTTTCTGTCTATCTATATATCTATCTTTCGATATATAATATATATATATATATATATATATATATATATATATATATATTTATATTTCTAACTATCTATTATCCATCTATGTATTTTCTATCTATCTATCTATCTCAGGGGTCGACAAAGTTGTTCAGAATCTAGAAGCCAGCCAAAAAATTTAGGAGCCAGAATTTTTTTTTCATTTCATCATCATCGCCTCCCCATCATCATCATTGTCTCGCGATCATCATCATGGCCTCCCCATCATCATCAATGCCTGCCCATCAACATCATTGCCTCCTCATCATATCATCGCCTCCCCATCATCATCAATGCCTGCCCATCATCATCATTGCCTCCCCATCATATCATCGCCTCCCCATCATCATCATCATCATCAATGCCTCCCCATCATCATCAATGCCTGCCCATCATCATCATCGCCTCCTCATCATCATCATCGCCTCCCCATCATCATCATCGCCTCCCCATCATCATCAATGCCTCCCCATCATCATCATCAATGCCTCCCCATCATCATCATCAATGCCTCCCCATCATCATCAATGCCTCCCCATCATCATCATCAATGCCTCCCCATCATCATCATCAATGCCTCCCCATCATCATCAATGCCTCCCCATCATCATCATCAATGCCTCCCCATCATCATCATCAATGCCTCATCATCATCAATGCCTCCCCATCATCATCATCAATGCCTCCCCATCATCATCATCAATGCCTCCCCATCATCATCATCAATGCCTCATCATCATCAATGCCTCCCCATCATCATCAATGCCTCCCCATCATCATCAATGCCTCCCCATCATCATCAATGCCTCCCCATCATCATCAATGTCTCCCCATTATCATCAATGCCTCCCCATTATCAATTCCTCCCCATCATCAATGCCTCCCCATCATCAATGTCTCCCCATTATCATCAATGCCTCCCCATTATCATCAATTCCTCCCCATCATCATCAATGCCTCCCCATCATCATCAATGCCTCCCCATCATCATCAATGTCTCCCCATCATCATCAATGCTCCCCATTATCATCATCAATGCCTCCCCATCATCATCAATGCCTCCCCATCATCATCAATGCCTCCCCATCATCATCAATGCCTCCCCATCATCATCAATGCCTCCCCATCATCATCAATGCCTCCCCATCATCATCAATGCCTCCCCATCATCATCAATGCCTCCCCCCACCACCATCACACATGCAGCACACAAGCACTCTCTCACAGACACACACACACACATCTCAACTGTCCGGCGTCCGCGCTCTCTGTCACAGCTGGCCGCTGAATGATGACGTCATTCAGCGGCGCTGCTGTGAGAGGAAGTGCCGGCGCCCCCTGGAGCCCGGAGCTGCGGCAGCGGAGGCACGCGAGAGGTAAGTATTGTGCCAGCTGCTG
Source organism: Oophaga sylvatica (assembly GCA_033576555.1). Lineage (NCBI taxonomy): Eukaryota > Metazoa > Chordata > Amphibia > Anura > Dendrobatidae > Oophaga > Oophaga sylvatica. The sequence continues at coordinate 403,397,764 of JARQOD010000002.1, forward strand.
CCGATGCCCTGAGCAGGCGGGGGCGGGTGGCGGCGCTGACACCGCTCTCCTTCGCTAACGGGCGCCGGGGTGCCTGACTGCGAGTGGGCCCCCCGCCTGCTCAGGGCCCCGACAAACCCGGGCGCCAGGCATGATTTTCTAGGCGCCACTGGCGACCTGGCGCCCGGGTTTGTCGAACCCTGATCTATCTATCTATCTATCTATGGTATCTATTATCTATCTCTATCTGTGTGTGTGTAATGGAGTGTGGGTTGGACAAATGTAGAAGAGGAGGTTGGACATGAAATGACATCACAAATCTTTTTTTTTTGTTAAAATAACATATCTTTATTTAGCTGTCAAAAACGCATACAAAGACGCATGAGAAAAAAGCAAGAAAAACCGCATCAAAAAAGGACATGCGTTTTCTGCCAAGAGGTGCAGGCAAATCCGCAACGTGTGCACAGGCCCTAAAACATTTTAAATGTTCTGCGGGTGTCATGTCACATTTGGAGAGCCCCTGATGTGCCTTAACAGTGCAAAACCCCCCACAAGTGACCCCACTTTGGAAACTAGACCACTCAATGTATCTAGATGCATGGCGAGCACCTTGAGCCCACAGGTACTTCATAGAATTTTACGTTGAACTGTGAAAATGAAAAAAAAATCCTACAAAAATGTTGTTTTAACCCTTTTTTTCCTTTTTCACAAGCATAGCAGGACAAAATGGACCTTAAAATTTGTTGTGCAATGTCTCATGAGGACACCTATATCACATATGTGGTCAATAACTACTTTTGCGGCAAAGTGCAAAGGTCAGCAAGAAAGAAGCGCCATATTGGAGTTCAGATTTTACTGCACTAGTTTGAGGGTGCCATTGTCACATTGGCAGAGCCCCTGAGGTACCAGCACTCCCCTCCTCCCCCCCATTGAATCCATAAATGACCTTATTTTACAAAATACACCTCTTAATATCCAGGGGTGCAGTGATCATATTGACACCACAGATGTTTCACTGAATGTTTTACCAATGAGCAGAGAAGGAAAAAAAAAAAATTATGGCGCCAAAATTTGTCCCACAATTTCTGCCGAATGCAGAAATACCTCACATGTGGCTGTACAATACTGCTTAGCCATAGGACTCGGGAGGGACAGAGTGCTGTCTGCCTTGTGGAGCACAGATTTTCCTTGAAGAGTTTATGGACTCCATATACAGAGACTCCAAGTACTACAAGAGCTAAAAAAAAAAAAAAAAAAAAAACTCAAGTGACCCCATTTTGGAAATTACACCCCTACAGGGCTACTGACGATTTCGACTCCATAGGTGTTTTCAAGAAGCAAGCAGCTGTGGATGTTGCCAAGTGAAAAATTGCAAAGTGATATTGTGACCGGCACGTGGCAGTGTGACCGGCACAGTCTCTGCAAGAAAAATGGTCATGATGTGGTCTAGAAAGACGAAACGCATGTCAGTCTCCGCAGGCGTCTGTGAAATCCCATCCACTATCCTGTAACGACTGGCCGCTGCGTGTTTGATGCTGTATAAGTATGCAGCGTCACACCCGCAGCAACTCTGGATCATCGGCACATACCCTTATATTCGGGTTTCCATCTATCTACGAATGACGAGATTCAGATGACACCCATGAGTGTTCCATTCACTATAGTGAGGCAGCAGAGTTACTCTGGCCTCTCTTCAGCAGTGTCCTTTTCAAAAGTGCACAAAACTGTGGCGACCGTGCTTTTATGCATGCCTAAAAAAATGGACATCGCCAGATAAGAGGCCAGACGGCATCCACAGTGCCTCCATATGCCTCATTATAGGGAATATTCCGCCAGGGGTGGGTTCAGTCTAAATCACGTATTTCAGAAATGTACACAGAAACACCAATGTAAGTGCTTATCGCAGAACAAATGTGACCCGAACCTTACTGCGATCTTTGGGATGCAGAATGAAGAAAAAAACAAAAAAACAGGTGAATAATTGGCTTTATTCATTTTTGTATGCTCTTCCTCATGCAGTATACGTGATTAGGTGACTTTATTCTTCAGGTCAGCACGATTATATTGATGCCAGATTTATAGCTTTTTTTGTTTGGCTGCTGTCATATACTAAAATCCGCCATATTTTGATAGCTATGTTCTTTCCATATTTCAGCCTAGTCATGTGAGGAATTGTTTTTAGTGGGACGAGTTCACATTTTTATTGATACCCTTTTCAAATAACATTTTTTGATCTCTTCCATTCCAATTTTTGGGATGCAGAATGAACAAAAAAAAGGCAATTTTTTTTCTGGGGGGGGGGGGGGGGTGTCTCATGCCGTTTCACGTGTGGTTAAATTGATAAAGGCAGCATTATTCTTCTGGTCAGTACGATTGCAGTGATACATTTATATTGGTTTTTTTATGGTTTGGTGCCTTTGACGCAAACTACTTTATAGAAAAAATATAGTTTACATCGCTTTATTCTGAGCGCCATGACTTATTTTTCCGTTGATGGAGCAGTATGGCGGCTTGTTTTTTGCCGGACAAGGTGAATTTTTCAGAGATACAATATTTATTTACAGTCCACTTTTTTGATCTGCAGTATGATGAAGCTTTTTTTTGTTTTGTTTCTTTACAGTGTTCACTAAAAGGCTTAACTAGTGAGACAATTTTATAGGTCGCGTCATTCCGGAAGGGGCGATACCAAATGTGTACTTTTTTTTTTTTCATAAAAATTTATGGGTACAATATATTTTTAGAATATCAGTGATTTTTTTTTTTTTTTTTTTTTATAAATGTTTACAAATTTATTTTTTTTTACAGTTCCTGTATAAGACTTTCACTTTTTGCAGTCTGATCACTTACAAAGCATAGCAATGCTCATGCATGAGCAGTGCTATGCTTTACAAACCGTCAATGCTGCACTGACACACAAGCCTGCTAGCTCTGGTGACCCGGATGTTGTCATGATGACATCGGGTCACCATGGCAACAATCGAGCCCCCACAATGACGCCGGAGACTCCCTCCAGCTGTCTTCTAATAGCTGTGATCGATATCAATCGCAGCATTCAGTGGGTTAAACTGCTGGGAGTTGTGAGGACACTGCTCCTGACATTGAGTGACGGGTGCCAGTGTGTATATACACTGCATGGTCGGGAAACTCCTTCCTGACCATTACGTGTATATATACTGCAAAGTGTCGTGAAGGGGTTTAACCCCTTAGTGACAGAGCCATTTTGCGGCTTAATGACCGGGCCAATTTTTACAATTCTGACCACTGTCACTTTATGAGGTTATAACTCTGGAACGCTTTAACGAATCCCGCTGATTCTGAGATTGTTTTTTCGTGACATTGTACTTCGCGTTAGTGGTAAAAAAATTTTTTATATGACTTGCTTTTATTTATGAAAAAAATGGAAATATGGCAAACATTTAGCAATTTTCAAACTTTAAATTTTTATGCCCTTAAATCAGAGAGATATGTCACATAAATTTCTTAATAAATAACATTTCCCACATGTCTACTTTACATCTGCACAATTTTGGAAACAAAATTTTTTTTTTATTACGAAGTTATAAGTGTTAAAAGTTGACAAGCGATTTCTCATTTTTACAACACCATTTTTTTTTAGGGACCACATCACATTTGAAGTCACTTTGAGGGGTCTATATGAAAGAAAATACCCAAAAGTGACACCATTCTAAAAACTGCACCCCTCAAGGTGCTCAAAACCACATTCAAGAAGTTTATTAACCCTTTACGTGCTTCACAGGAGCTGAAGCAATGTGGAAGGAAAAAATTAACATTTAACTTTTTTTGCAAAAACTTTACTTCGGAACCAATTTTTTTTATTTTCACAAGTGTTAAAAGAAAAAATGAACCACAAAATTTGTTGTGTAATTTCTCCTGAATACGCCGATACCCCATATGTGGGGGTAAACCACTTTTTGGGCGCACGGCAGAGGTCGCAAGGGAAGGAGCACCGTTTGACTTTTTCAACGCAGATTTGGCTGGACGCCATGTCGCGTTTAGAGAGCCCGATATGCCTAAACAGTGGAAACCCCAACAAGTGACCCCATTTTGGAAACTAGACCCCTTAAGGAACTTATCTAGTTTTGTGGTGAGCACTTTGAACCTCCAAGTGCTTCACAGAAGTTTATAACGTAGAGCCGTGAAAATAAAAAAAATCATATTTTTTCCACAAAAGGGTAACAAGACCCTAAAAGTTTTTGTGCAATTTGTCATCAGCATGCCGATACCCCATATGTGGGGGTAAACCACTGTTTGGGTGCATGGCAGAGCTTGGAAGGGAAGGAGCGCCGTTTGACTTTTTCAACGCAGAATTGGCTGGATGCCATGTCGCGTTTATAGAGGCCCTGATGTGTCTAAACAGTGGAAACCCCCCACAAGTGACCCAATTATGGAAACTAGACCCCTAAGGAACTTATCTAGATGTGTGGTGAGCACTTTGTACCCCAAGTGCTTCACAGAAGTTTATAACGCCCGGGTGTGAAAATAAAAAATCATTTTTTTCACAAACCTGATCGTTTAGTCCCCAATTTTTTATTTTCCCAAGGGTAACAGAAATTAGACCACAAAAGTTGTTGTCCAATTTGTCCTGAGTACGCTGATACCCCATATGTGGGGGGGGGACCACTGTTTGGGCGCACGGCAGGGCTTGGAAAGGAAGGAGCGCCGTTTGACTTTTTCAAACCAAAATTGGCTGGAATTGAGTTTGGACGCCATGTCGCGTTTTGGGAGCCCCTGATGCACCTAAACAGTGGAAACCACCCACAAATGACACCATTTTGGAAACTAGACCCCTTAAGGAACTTATCTTGATATGTGGTGAGCACTCTGAACCCCAAGTGCTTCACAGAAGTTTTTAACGTAGAGCCGTGAAAATAAAAAATAATTTTTTTTCTCAAAAATGATTCTTTAGCCTGCTATTTTTTTATTTTCCCAAGGGTAACAGGAGAAATTGGACCCCAAAAGCTGTTGTGCAATTTTTCCTGAGTACGCCGATACCCCATATGTGGGGGTAAACCACTATTTGGGCGCATGGGAGAGCTTGGAAGGGAAGGAGCGCCATTTTGAAATGCAGACTTTGATGGAATGTTCTGCGGGCGTCATGTTCTATTTGCAGAGCCCTTGATGTGCCTAAACAGTAGAAACCCCCTGCAAGTGACACCATTTTGGAAACTAGACCCCCCCAAGGAGCTTATCTAGATGTGTGGTGAGTACTTTGAACCCCCAAGTGCTTCACAGAAATTTATAAACGCAGAGCCGTGAAATCTAAAAAATATCTGGCTAAAAAAATCTTTTTTTTTTCCCAAGGGTAACAGGAGAAATTAGAACCCCAAAATTGGTGTGCAATTTGTCCGGAGTACGCTGATACCCCATATGTTGGGGTAAACCACTGTTTGGGCGCACGGCAGGGCTCGGAAGGGAGGGAGCGCCATTTGACTTTTTGAACGCCACGTCGTGTTTGGAGACCCCCTGATGTGCCTAAATAGTGGAAACCCCTCAATTCTGGCTCCAACCCTAACCCCAACACGCCCCTAACCCTAATCCCAACCCTAATCCCAACCCTAACCCTAAGTTCATATTGCGTTTTACCAGCCCGTTCAACACATAGCGTTGACGGGCTGGTAACGGTATAGCATAACGCGATCGCGTTATGCTATACCCGCTAGCGCAGAGGAATCAGCGATAATTCATCTGCGCTAGCGGTGACGGAGCCTAGACGCTGCAGCCCGCGTCCGAGACTCCGTCACAGAATAACGGCACGTCGCGAACCCATGCCGCTTTACGACATGCGCCGCGATGCGCCCTCAAATGGGGATGCCTGGCAGCGTTAACGGACTGCGTTGTACCGCGGTGTAACGCAGTCCGTCTATCGGACTGCCATAATGCAGTGTAAACCCAGCCTAACCCTAATGCTAACCCTAACCCTAATTATAACCCTAATTATAACCCTAATGGAAAAATGAAAATAAATAAAATTTCTATATTTTATTATATGTCCCTAACTAAGGGGGTGATAAAGGGGGGGGTTTATGTACTGTTTTTTTTTTTATTTTGATCACTGTGATAGTTTATCACAGTGATCAAAGTGTACATTCAGGAGAATGAATGAAAATTTTTTGAATCTGCCGCAAAGCAGATTCGGCGGGCGCACTGCGCATGCGCCCGCCATTTTTTTTTTTTACAGGATGAAGACGCTGGAGGATCGGAGGACAGGGGGCGCTGACGGAAGGAGGACAGGGGGAGGATCGGAGGACACAGGGGCCACAGGAAGGTACAGGGGGGGGGAATCGGGGGTCTTTCTCTCCCCTCTTATGTGCGATCACATCAGAGGGGAGAGAAATTTACAGGCAGGATCGCGGCTGTGCGTTTTCTTTTGCGATCGCCTTTATATGGCGATCACAAAAGAGTAGTGACTGTGGGGGCCCCTATTATGTTCTCTGGGATTTCGGCTACCCCAGGCAGCCGAGACCCCAGTGAAAGTCGCCCAACCCCCCCGGCACCTCACGGCAGGCGCACTGAGCATGCGCCCGCCATTTTACGATACGATACACTTTATTGATCCCGGGGGGAAATTACAGTATTACAGCAGCAATACAAACAGCAGTACATAAAATATTAGGACACAAATCTTGCACAGGTGTACCAACATTACATAATAAATAAAAGTGTGTAGTTCAGGTATATATAAGATAATGTTAATTGACATTAGTACACCAGCCATCAGTCATTATTTTCTACCACCCTTAGGAAATTATTATACATCCCCATAGCAGTAGGTACAAACGATTTCCTGAATTTCCTTCTTGCACCTTAGTAGGATTAGACGGCTGCTGAATGTGCTCTTCTGATTCAAGAACAGCTCGTATAGTGGGTGTGTGTTATTGTTCATTATTGCCCTACACTTCTTCTGAATTCTATCTTCCAATACCTCCTCAAAAGTCAAGATGGAGGCCAACAGCTGCGCTTGCCTCTCGGTATCGCAGCATGGCGGCGGCACCGGGGGAGACAGGAGGGCCCCAAGACCACCGGGGGCCGCAGTGGGGGTCCCGGGGACCCTATTTCTCTCTCCTCTGATGTCTGATCACATCAGAGGAGAGAGAAATTAAATGGCACAATGGATTTTTTTTTGTTGCAATCGCCGTTATAGGGTTAATAACGGCAATCGCAACATCGGTGTCAGTAAAAACCAACCCGATTCATGTTCTCTGGGGTCTAGGCTACCCCCGGTAGCCGAGACCCCGGAGAAAATCCGACTGTGGGGGGCGCTATTCACTTTTTCCACAGCGGGGTTAATTAACGGCGCTGTGGTTTAAGTACCCTTAATGACCGCCGTTAAAAGGCGCATCGGCGGTCGTTAAGGGGCTAAAGACTGTCTACTTCTCAGACAGCCCATTCTCAAAATCACCATGACCGCACCCCTTTATAAAGTAGCAGCTGACAATTTCCCACTTCCTGGTTCATGTAAAAATCCCCTTAATAAAAAATAAATAAAAATCACAGCAGCTATAATCACCTCTGATGCAGGTGCCATTCCAGCAGTGTCGGCACTGGCTCTTCCAGGGCTTGTGAGACATTATGCACCACAAGAGAACAGCAGCAGCTCTGACCTCTTCTGAATGTCCGTTACCTCTGAAGTAGGTAAAGGGAAGCAGATGATGATAGGCTAAAGGGCTCATGTGATATGTCATGTGAGCCCCAAGAGAGCCAGACCCGGCAACGCTGGAACAGCACCCTCACTGAATGCGAGTAAAGACATTATTTTATAAGGGGAGGGAACATAGTGACCGAGAAGAGATTGCCAATGTAGTGAATAATCCCTTTAACTGTCCAAGAAAAAAAAAAAGACAGTTAAAGCTAAACAGTGCAAAATTTTAATGAAACTGCAAAAGTTATTTTTAGGCTCAAAAACAAGCATTTAAGAACATGTAAGTCCCAAAAGAACAATTTCAAACAGGAAAAAAGGACAATAATAAAGTTCACTAAAAACATGGTATTTCAAGCTGCGAACTTCTTATGGCTCATCCAATTGGCAGTATTATAGCAGCACTCCAAATTCTGGATTATGCACTTCATTGCTTCTGGGCAAGACCATAGTACCACAAATTAGCAAACAAAGCATCTATTTCTCAGTAGTAGGGCACTTACAGTTTTTGCATTACCAAGCCATAGGCACTGCAACATCACACAGGCTCCATACGCAAGGAGTTTCCATATAAATGACAGGGCTGATATACTATGTACGGTAACTAGCGTATATACTCGTGTATAAGCCGAGATTTTCAGCCCATTTTTTAGGGCTGAAAGTCCCCCTCTCGGCTTATACGCGAGTCATATACGGGGGTTGGCGGGGGAGGGGGAGCGGGGGTGTCAGATCATACCCCTCCGCCGGCACGGTCTCTGCAGCACCCTTGCTTCTCCCACGATCTCCGGCTCCTTCCTGCAGCGGTCACATGGTACCGCTCATTAAAGTCATGAATATGCACATATTCATGACTTTAATGAGTGGTACCACGTGACCGCTGTAGGAAGGAAGAGCTGCGAAGACGGCCGGGAGAAGAGGAGACGCTGCAGAGAATGACGCGCCGGCGGAGGGGTGAGTATAGCGATATTTACCTGTCCCCGGATCACCGCTGCGCGCTGCTCCCTCGTTCGACTCCTCTGGCTGTGAATGTTCAGGCAGAGGGCGCGATGACGTCGTTAGTGCGCGCCGCGCCCCCAGCCTGATCATTCACTGCCAAGGACCCGGGAGCAGTGCAGCGGTGGACTGGTCCGGTGACAGGTAAGTATCTCAGGTGTCGGGGTCCTGAGCGAGCGGTGACACCGGCACCTGTCCCCCATAGCGAGCCAGTGTCACCGCCTGCTCAGGACACCGGCACCTGGCCCCCAGCGACGAGAGGCGAGTATGTCATTTTTTCTGCAGCAGCAGAGCGGCAGCATAAGGGACGTATACTATGGGGCATAATCTGCGCAGCATACGGGGGCATAATCTGCGCAGCATACGGGGGCATAATCTGCGCAGCATACGGGGCATAATCTGCGCAGCATACGGGGGCATAATCTGCGCAGCATACGGGGGCATAATCTGCGCAGCATACGGGGGCATAATCTGCTCAGCATATGGGGGCATAATCTGCGCAGCATATGGGGGCATGATCTGCTCAGCATACGGGGGCATAATCTGCGCAGCATATGGGGCATAATCTGCGCAGCATATGGGGGCATAATCTGCGCAGCATATGGGGGCATAATCTGCGCAGCATATGGGGGCATAATCTGTGCAGCATACAGGGCATAATCTGTGGATCATACGGGGGCATAATCTGTGCAGTTTATGGGGGCCTAATCTATGGAGCATATGGGGGCATAATCATTTTTCACCCTAGGCTTATACGCGAGTCAATAAGTTTTCCCAGTTTTTTATGGCAAAATTAGGGGGGGGGGGGTCGGCTTATACACGGGTCGGCTTATACATTAGTATATACGGTATGTTAGCATTAATTAGTGCTGCTAGTGCATTTTCCTCCCATGTAAGGCCTCATTCAGACATGTGACATTCTCATGTATCAGAAAAAGAGACTGATTTTTTATCAGACTGTCAGTTTTTCTCATATGTGGAGAAAAAAATAAGTTTGTTCATTGTCCTTTCTGACAGGCTGTGAAAATCAGATAACACTTATCAAAGTGCGGTCCAACTTTTTCGCTGGTCCATAGACTTGCATTGGTCATTTTGATTCTAGTGTCCAATTTTGACCTACAGATAAAAATTGGACAATTCCTCACAAACCATTCGGCGAGTGAAAAAAAATCATAAGACATGTGGAATGGCCACACAGGTACAAGTGCTATCCCTGAAAACCACGCATAGCACTCAGGGTGGATTGATTTAAATCACGCCGATTTAAATCAACGATTTAAATCATGATTTAAATCAAATGATTTTTTTCTATTTAAATCGGATCGATTTAAATCCTGATTTTAATCATGATTTAAATCACTGATTTAAATCAAAATATTTTTTAATATAAATCACGATTAAAATCTAAAACTTTCAATCATTGTTCAATATAGGAAAGATGTATATCTTCGTACCGTATTAGCCAGTAGATAGAAAAATATTTAGACTTGAGAGTCCTCAGTGGTTGATACCTTTTAATGGCTAACTGAAAAGATGGTAACAAATTGCAAGCTTTCGAGACTACTCAGGTCTTTCATCAGGCAAAGACTTTGCCTGATGAAGAGACCTGAGTAGTCTCGAAAGCTTGCAATTTGTTACCATCTTTTCAGTTAGCCATTAAAAGGTATCAACCACTGAGGATTCTCAAGTCTAAATATTTTTCAATCATTGTTCAATTAACTCCACACTTCTAGCTTGGTTTCACTTTCTGTAGCTTGGTTTCAGTTTCTTTTTCCATTCAGTTGACATGCCCAAACTTGTTGGATAGTCAGTCAGCAGTACTTGCTGTAGTAACAATCAAACTTCAGAAGTGATCTGCGTGAGCCATGCAGGTCGTAAGAGAGACCCTATTTGGGTTCATTTGTTGAGATGCCAGCAGAGCTTGGAAAGAAAGGTGGAGAGCAAAGTGCAAATACTGTCAAAAGGATATCCAAGGACTTGTTTTCCGTTTGAAATCACATTATGAAACTGCAACCAGAAGGGAAATGAAGATGTTGATAGTGATACAACTAATGTCAATGAACCCCCACAGCTTGTTCTTCCAGCGAAGATAATAAATGTAGCTACTCAGCTACTGACTGCATCGGCTTCATCGGCAGGAGTAGAGAGATTGTTTTCTTCATTGGTTTTGTGCACACAACAGTCCGAAACCGCTTAGGAACTGCTAAAGCAGGACAACTAGTTTTCCTATTAAAAGTCCTAAATAAACAGTAGGCTTAAAGGACTGATGTATTCACTGAAGATGTTTGCTTACTTCAAACGTTAGAGATAGGCTATTGTTAAAAAGTACTTACTCTCTGTAGTTCAATTCTGATTGTTTAATAGTGCAAATAAAAATTATTAGGTTTCATAATCATCAACTGTTTTAATATTTTTATTTGTGTAAAATAATTTGATTTGCAAAAAGACAAAGTTTTGCTTGTGTACAACTTGATTAAAAAATCCTATTTAATTCAAAAAAATCCGATTTAAATCAAAAAAATCCGATTTAAATCAAAAAAAATCCGATTTTTTTGATTTTTTTAAAAAAATCATGATTTTTATCCACCCTGATAGCACTCATGAGAATATCAAACATCTGAATGAGGCCTAAAAGGTAATAACACTATCCTAAAATTGTTAATTTAAGGGCCCTCCAGTGTACTAAATATTATGTAACAAGATATTGCTAGTCGTTAATTGGCTCATCTTATTATGAAGTATAAAGCCATTTAAGAACAAGTTCAAGACACCAAGATATTGAGAGATATCCATCCATCATATTTATACACATTTAATATGTATCCAACGTGGGACGTGAACATATGAAGCAACAGACAGTTTGTTTCTAAAGTTACCAGCAAACCTGGCTCTAAATTTTTCATCTTGAAAGTGTGCTTATAAGTCATTACATTTTATCCATTATCCGAAACAGGGGGCTTAGGGTATTTTCCCACGGTCCGTAACAGCAGCGCTTTGGACGCAGCACATGTCCGCTCCGTCCAAAGCGCTGCCGGCTTTTCTACACGCGGTGATTCATTGAACAGTGCGGAATCACAGCATCCTATACATTGGACGGGGCGTCTCCGAAAAATAAATAGACATGCTGCAGTCTAGAAAGACGCTCCGCATGTGCGTATACGCATATGCAGGACACGCATAGTGGGGATGGGATTTCATAAAATCCCATCCACTGTGCTGTAACATCTGGACGCTGCGGCTGTACGCAGCGTCCAATCCGTAGCGTTTACTGACCGTGGAAACATACCCTGAGGAATAAGGATGAAATGCGCTACTGGCACCCAACTTTCAGTTTTTAGATTGAAACCCTTTAAAAAAATAAGTTTAATTGGATCCAGAAGTGGTCTAAGTGGCATCTACAGCCTACAGTAGCCAGTGACCCATGGTTTACACCCCAGATCAGATTATCAGAAATTGAAACTAAATTTAGATCCTTATTCCACAGCACCTAGGGTATTTTGGGGAATGAGAATGTATGCATACAGTACTTGGTCATAAATAGGTTCATCATAGTACATATTCATATATAGGATCAGTAGGATGGATGAAGACGTACACTAAATGCAGAATTAGTCAAATGAGTATTTTGACCATACATCCTGTTTTCCTCAGGCAAAAAGATTTAACGGACTCTGAAAAAGTCCCAAAATAGAGAAAAGTCTTACAGAAGGATGCAGCACTCTTGAAATTGTGGCATGTTGAGAAAAAGATGCACGTGAACTGCCAAAGACTTAAGAATCAAAAGCAAAGTGTCCAAGAACCCATTATCCTTCAGTGCTGTTATGGTCCAGAACTGCAACCTCCCTGGAGTGCCCACAAGTATAAGGTGCTCAGATACAGCCAAAGCAAGGAAGGCTGAAACTAGACCACCACTGAACAAGACAAGAGGAAACGTGAAGACTGGACCAAGAAATATCAGAAAAAAGAATTTTCAAATGTTTTACGGACAGAGGAGATGAAAGTGACTCTTAGTAGATGTAATGGATGGGCCTTTGCCTCTATCAGTAATGGGTAGAGAACTCCAATTCAACTTGGGTTAAATACAGACAAAAAAAAAAAAACAACAAAACTCTAAACGCATCATTAGTTTTTAAAAGAGATCTTTCTCAAGCAGTGGTACATGAAAAAGTCAGGATCTTAAGAAAACCATGACTTTAATGCAGAACAATGCTCCATCACAGATGTACTGCTTAGCTAGCCAATAAAGGCCTTAAAAGGATATATCCAGGACTTACAAAAAAAATGTGCCTAAGCACTAACAGGCAGGTAAGTTGCTACCTACCTGTGGTGCCCGATGCCGTTCTCTGCAGGCACAGAACGGTCACAGACTCCTGCTGTCACGTGAACAGAGAAGCAGTTTGTTTTCCTGTGGACAGGGCAGGACTACTGGTGTCATGCTGATTGACAGCCGGCTCTCCGCAGCCTAATTGGGGGAAGGCGTCTGTCAATCAGCATGACACCAGTAGTCCCGCCCTGTCAGAAGGAAGAAAAACTGCTGCTCTGTTGACAGGGAGCACATGGATCTCTGGCAGGAGCGAACAATGACCAGCACCTGGTACAACAGAGAGGTAGTTGCCTCTGTTAACTACATGCATTTATTTTAAAAAAAATAGTCCCAGATATCACCTTTAAAGATAAAAGAATAATGACATGGCCCTCCTTCCTCAAGCGAGTAGCGTAACTGGCATAAACAAAAGGATAAGTGGAACATGTTATACATGTTTTTATCAGACATGCATTAAAAACCACAACAAGAAAAAAAAAAAATCTGATGAATGATACACATATGGACCTAAAATACACGGGTCCACTAATACACAAGACAACAGCAAGGACCCTGTAAATCTTTATAAAGATGTCCTGTATACAGATACTGCCAAGCTGTGGCTACGGATAATCGAAAAATGGCGCCCCTGCTCAATGGTGGCGGCTCTCCCTACACTGCCTTACATATTCCTATCATAAAGGAGACTCCGATAAAGCTACCCCCTGATATTGATCAGGGACAGTGGATTAGGACAGTAAAAGGCAGGTCAAATACAATAACAAGAGCCAACAAAAACATATTCCTTATATACTAAATGTGAAAAACAACTTATTGTTCGTCACTCATGCCTTGACGTGTTTCCCCCTACTGCAAGGTTCACCAGGAGGCCAGATACTTGGAGGAACAGAGAATATAAAACTCACAGGCCCAGCATGGTGTGTATGGCAGTGTAGAGAGCCACTGTGGACTGTAGGTGCCATTTTTCGTTTATCTGTAGGGTGTCAAAGTCCACGGTTAGGCCGTATCAGTAAGCAGGACATCTTTATAGCGATCCCTGGTATATTAGTGGACCAAGTTATTTTAGGTCCATATTTTGTAATAGTGGACTAGTGTATTATAGGTCCATATCTTTACCTTATTGAGGTCTTTATATATGTAACACAAACCCTATTGAGAACTTGTGGGCCATTCTTAAACAGATGTATGGTGAAGGAAAACAGTACACCCATCTGAACAGTCTGGGAGGCAGTGGTTAATGCTGGCCACAAAGTTAATTGATCGCAAATTAGGAAATTGAAAGACTTCATGGATGGAAGGTTTGTGACTTACTAAAAAGAAAGATTGGCTATAATGGTCACTGATTATATATAAAAGTTTTTTTTAATTGTCAGAAATGTATTTTTGTACATTCAGTTGTTTGGTTAATCACACTTCAACAAATGAAAATTAACAATTGAGATGGAAACATTCACGGTTTTTATTTAGGTGCATAATAATTGTGCACACTAACAGTTACGCAATGATCACGTACACACAAATATTCTAAGACAAAACCTCACATTTACTTTCTTACATATTCAGGCTAATTAACCTTTTGAACTGCCTGACAGCACTGTAGTCGTTCAATGCTAAAATTATTAAAAAATGCAAATTGCCCAATTGTGCACACAGCATAGGTATACAGTCAATGGTCATGTAGTGGATCACCAGGATGGATAAGGACATGAGTGTAGGTATAGAGGATGGAGATTGACATAGGTGAAGGTATGAGGTAAATGGTCATGTAGAGGATCACGTAGGTGAATGTATACAGTACATGGTCATTTAGAACATCACCAGGATGGATGAGGACACAGGTGTAGGTAATACAGTACACGGTCATGTAGAGAATTACCACCAGGATGGATGAGACGGAGGTGTAGGTATACAGTATACGGTCATGTAGAGGACCACCACCAGAATGGATGAGGACGGAGGTGTAGGTATACAGTACACGGACATGTAGATGATTACCACCAGGATGGATGAGGACGGAGGTGTAGGTATACAGTACACGGACATGGAGATGATCACCACCAGGATGGATGAGGACGGAGGTGTAGGTATACAGTACACGGTCATGTAGAGGACCACCACCAAGATGGACGAGGACGGATGAGTAGATATAAAGTACACAGTCATGTAAGGTGTAGTATACAGTACACGGTCACATACAGGACCACCACCAGGATGAATGAGGATGGAGGCGTAATATAGAGTACACGGTCATGTAGAGGATCACCACCAGGATCGATGAGGATTGAGGCGTAGGTAATACAGTACACGGTCATGTAGAGGATCACCACCAGGATGGATGAGGATGGAGGTGTAGGTATACAGTACAAAGTCATATAGAGGATCACCATCAGTATGGATGAGGATGGAGGTGTAGGTAATACAGTACATAGTCATGTAGAGGATCACCACCAGATGGATGAGGACAGAGGTGTAGGTAATACAATACATGGTCATGTAGAGTATCACCAACAGGATGGAGGCGTAGTATACAGTACACGGTCATGTAGAGAATTACCACCAGGATGGATGAGGACGGAGGTGTAGGTATACAGTACACGGACATGGAGATGATCACCACCAGGATGGATGAGGACGGAGGTGTAGGTATACAGTACACGGTCATGTAGAGGACCACCACCAAGATGGACGAGGACGGATGAGTAGATATAAAGTACACAGTCATGTAAGGTGTAGTATACAGTACACGGTCACATACAGGACCACCACCAGGATGAATGAGGATGGAGGCGTAATATAGAGTACACGGTCATGTAGAGGATCACCACCAGGATCGATGAGGATTGAGGCGTAGGTAATACAGTACACGGTCATGTAGAGGATCACCACCAGGATGGATGAGGATGGAGGTGTAGGTATACAGTACAAAGTCATATAGAGGATCACCATCAGTATGGATGAGGATGGAGGTGTAGGTAATACAGTACATAGTCATGTAGAGGATCACCACCAGGATGGATGAGGACAGAGGTGTAGGTAATACAATACATGGTCATGTAGAGTATCACCAACAGGATGGAGGCGTAGTATACAGTACACTGTCATGTAGAGGATCACCACCAGGATGGATGAGGTGCAGGTAATATAGTACACGGTCATGTAGAGGATCGCCACCAGAATGGAGGTACACAGTCATGTAGAGGATCACCACCAGGATGGATGAGGATGGAAGTGTAGGTATACAATACAGTATACGGTCATGTAGACGACCGCCACCACGATGGAGGTGTAGTATACAGTACACGGTCATGTAGAGGATCGCCACCAGGATAGAGGTGTAGGTATACAGTACACAGTCATGTAGAGGATCACCACCAGGATGGAAGTGTAGGTATACAGTATACGGTCATGTAGAGGACCACCACCAGGATTGAGGCGTAGTATACAGTACACGTCATGTAGAGGATCACCACCAGGGACGGAGGTGTAGGTAATACAGTACACAGTTCATGTAGAGGATCGCCACCAGGATGGAGGTGTAGTATACAGTACACGGTCATGTAGAGGGTCACCACCAGGCTGGAGGTGTGGTATACAGTACATGGTCATGTAGAGGGTCACCACCAGGATGGATGAGGATGGAGTTGTAGGGATACAGTACACGGTCATGTAGAGGAACACCACCAGGATGGAGGTGTAGTATACAGTACACGGTCATGTAGAGGATCACCACCAGGATGGAGGTGTAGTATACAGTACACGGTCATGTAGAGGATCACCACCAGGATGGAGGTGTAGTATACAGTACACGGTCATGTAGAGGATCACCACCAGGATGGAGGTGTAGTATACAGTACACGGTCATTGTAAGGAGTCACCACCAGATGGACGTGTAGAGACAACAGGTATGTTAGTAAGTACACGGACATGTAGAGGATCACCACCAGGATGGAGGTGTAGTATACATAACGTCATGTAGAGATCACACAAGAGGTGTAGTATACAACACGTCATGTAAAGGATCACCACGAGGATGGAGGTGTAGTATACAGTACACGTTCATGTAAAGGATCACCACCAGGATGGAGGTGTAGTATACAGTACATGGACATGTAGTGGATCACCACCAGGACGGAGATGTAGGTATACAGTACACGGTCATGCAGAGGATCACCACCAGGACGGAGGTGTAGGTATACAGTACATGGACATGCAGAGGATCACCACCAGGACGGAGGTGTAGGTATACAGTACATGGACATGCAGAGGATCACCACCAGGACGGAGATGTAGATATACAGTACAAAGTCATGTAGAGGATAACCACCAGGACGGAGATGTAGATATACAGTACACAGTCATGTAGAGGATCACCACCAGGATGGAGGTGTAGTATACAGTA
Organism: Oophaga sylvatica; assembly: GCA_033576555.1. NCBI lineage: Eukaryota > Metazoa > Chordata > Amphibia > Anura > Dendrobatidae > Oophaga > Oophaga sylvatica. Next base: position 403,415,116 of record JARQOD010000002.1, read on the forward strand.
CACGGTCATGTAGAGGATCACCACCTGGATGGATGTGTAGGGATACAGTACACGGTCATGTAGAGGATCACCACCTGGATGGATGTGTAGGGATACAGTACACGGTCATGTAGAGGATCACCACCTGGATGGAGGTGTAGGGATACAGTACAGACATGTAGAGGATCACCACCTGGATGGAGGTGTAGGGATACAGTACAGACATGTAGAGGATCACCACCAGGACGGATGTGTAGGGATACAGTACACGGTCATGTAGAGGATCACCACCAGGACGGAGGTGTAGGGATACAGTACACGGTCATGTAGAGGATCGCCACCTGGATGGAGGTGTAGGGATACAGTACAGACATGTAGAGGATCACCACCTGGATGGAGGTGTAGGATACAGTACAGACATGTAGAGATCACCACGGGACGGAGGTGTAAGGATACAGTACACGTCATGTAGAGGATCACCACCAGGACGGAGGTGTAGGGATACAGTACACGGTCATGTAGAGGATCACCACCAGGACGGGGGTGTAGGGATACAGTACAGACATGTAGAGGATCACCACCAGGACGGATGTGTAGGGATACAGTACACGGTCATGTAGAGGATCACCACCAGGACGGGTGTAGGGATACAGTACAGACATGTAGAGGATCACCACCAGGACGGATGTGTAGGGATACAGTACACGGTCATGTAGAGGATCACCACCAGGACGGAGGTGTAGGGATACAGTACACGGTCATGCTTTGTACACATTAGGCCAGGGAGAAGAGCACTATGTGACAGAGGTGCCAGTATGGCCATGGGCCTCCAGTGGCTGCCCAAGCTGTGGCCTGATGCCCGTGTCACCAGCATGCCATGGCTCATTGTCTGCACACAATACAGGCTGCTGCTTCCCCCGATCCCACATTGTTCCCGTCCCACCACACACACAACACAAAGGTCACTGGCGTTACCTGCGACGTCCTGGGCACGCTCTGCCCACTGCTGCCAGGGCTCCCGGGCGGGTGCACCCCTCTCTGAGCTGTGGCCCAGCCGGCCGCATAGCCGTCGGGTCCTTTGTGCTGCTCCGAGTACTCCCCTCCGGGGTAGGCCGGGAACCCCCGCCCCGGACTGGGCGCCGTAAGCAGCTGGTTCAGAGTCGGGGTAGCAGCTGCTGGCTGCGCGGGGCCGAACCGCGGCGGAGGCGGGGGGTAGGCCGGAGCCGGGGGCTTGCCCGTGGAGGCAGTCGGGCGAGGCGGGGGGTATCCCGGCTGGTAGGCCCGGTTCGGGTAGGCCGGATAGGAGTTGTAGGCCTCGTTCGGAGGCGGATAGTCCAGGCCGGGGCCAGACTGGAAGCCTACCCGGCTGTAGGAGGAGAAAGCGAATCCCCCGGGCGGGAGCGATGAGGCGGACGAGGCCGCAGTCGTATCTCCCGGCTCCTGAAGAGCGGACGTCGGGGCCGCACGGGTTCCGTTGGAGGCTTCAGGCGTCTCGGAGTCCGCGGAAACCTGGGCCGGGGCCTCGGCCTGAGGTTCGGCAGGAGGGGGGTCCCCGGGGCTCTTCTTTAATTCGGGACCGGCGGCGGGCGGGGTTCCTCCGAGGCTGGGGCCGGAGGCCGGGGCCACCTGGGCGGCCATGGAGCACTATGAGGAGGGTGGGGACGGAGGTGGCCTCCCCCCCAGGTGTCGGGCTAGTCTCGGGCAGGAGGGGAGCCGTTTAGTCGGACACGAGGCGGTGGAGAGGAGGAGGAGAGGCCATTTTACCGAAAGAGGAGGAGGAGAGACAGGCCGCAAAGCGCGGAGCTTGGAGTCCCGGACTGGGGGAGGCTGAGGCCGCAAGACCCGGCGAGTGGAGCGCGAGGGGGAGCCGGGAAGGCAGCTTCCTGCACAAGGACCGCACACAGGAATGCGCGGCCTGGAGCGCTGGACGGGAAGCGCAGCTTGTCACTGCCCGCAACACTGGGCAGGCGGAAAGCTGCAAGACCCGGAACTGGAGCGCCAGACCTCGGCAAAGAAAGCCCGCGGCGGATCCGGAGCGCGATCCGTGCAGCACACACGGAGCCCTTCGTGCTCTCGGCAGGGGAGCACAGCCCTGAGCGATCACATTGCCTGGGCGCCCGGAAGACCCGGACGTGGGTCACGCTCCCATAGAGTGGGGAAATCAGAGCAGAGGTACAGAGAGAACCGTTGGGGAAAACACGGAGTCGGATTCAAAATGGCAGCACAGCGAAGGCGCTGCAAAGCCCGGAATCTGGAGTGAGTACAGGTGCAGGGACACAATGAAAGCGGAGCAAGGGCCGGCGCCGGATCACGGAGAATGAACCCTCCTTCTCCTATAGGCTTACAAACAAGAGCCGGACAGGAAGACCTGGACCTGCTGACGAGATCCGGAGCCATCCGATCGCCTCCTGTTCACTGAGAACCAAGCCGATCCGGGCAGTAAGACCCGGGGGCGGAGCGCAGGAACCCGAGGGGAGGTGGGTCACGTGACGGCGCGGGGCGTGCCCGCGCGTCGCTACGTCACAAGGTGTGTGCGCTCGGGACTGATCTTCATTGTGTTCTGGCGAAGTAACGCGAGGCGCGCAGAGCATTGTGCACATACATGTACGTGGTCACATGGCCGCGTTCATCCGGGCGCACTCCGCCGAGGCTGCAGGATGACTTTCACAGGACGGCCATTAGTCACATTACACGCGCACGCTGCCGCCACGGCCGCAGCCAATGGCACCGCTCCCCCAGTGACCCCAGACGCAGGCACAAAGAGCTCGGAGCGCCGGGGGGAGGGGCGCGCTTCCCCGGATCTTCATTCTTAATCACACTGACTGGCCGCGCTGTCCCATAATGCACCGCGGCGGAGCGTGGCAGCTCCCAAAACCCGGAGTGTGAGGGCGGTAATGTGGGGCAGCAGACAAAGGAGGGAGGAGGCTGCTGCAGCCGGAGAGCGGCCGCGGTCACATGTCTCTGCCCACACATGTGCTTCCCTGTGTGTACACAGTGCGGCGGCGGCGGCGGCGGCGTGTCCTCAGCACTGCTGCACCGCGGAGAGAGCAGAGGCCCTGTATGGTGCGCCCGCCATGCTCCGGCTCTGTGCCATGGCAGCACTTGCCAGTTCATGATGTCACCTTTGTATTAGCTTGTACATGGGGTATAATTTTGCTGCAAAATCAAAAATGCTCTTTATTTTTCTGTTTTTTATAATTTCTTTAGATCACAAAGTTGGAAAAAGACTTTTACTGGATAGTCTCTAAAGGGATGGTCCAAAGCACAAAGGAACTTTCCTCCTAAATCCCTCTTATATGCCATGATCAAAACTTTTTTCTCATGCTTGCATTACAAATTCCCTATCGTTTTGTAACTACATGATCTAACTTCTATTTTTTCTCTACTTCCTTTGGTTGAGAATCCCAGTGCATGCTGGGATACTCACAAAGCATCATCGGGGGCAGAGGCTATGGTCATCATCAGGGGCAGAGGCTATGGTCATCATGGGGGCAGAGGCTATGGTCATCATCGGGGGCAGAGGCTATGGTCATCATGGGGGCAGAGGCTATGGTCATCATGGGGGCAGAGGCTATGGTCATCATCAGGGGCAGAGGCTATGGTCATCATCAGGGGCAGAGGCTACGGTCATCATGGGGGCAGAGGCTACGGTCATCGCGGGCAGAGGCTATGGTCATCATCGGGGGCACAGGCTATGGTCATCATCGGGGGCAGAGGCTATGGTCATGGGGGCAGAGTCTATGGTCATCATGGGGGCAGAGGCTATGGTCATCATGGGGGCAGAGGCTACGGTCATCGCGGGCAGAGGCTATGGTCATCATGGGGCAGAGGCTATGGTCATCGGGGGCAGAGGCTATGGTCATCATCAGGGGCAGAGGCTACGGTCATCATGGGGGCAGAGGCTACGGTCATCATGGGGCAGAGGCTACGGTCATCGCGGGCAGAGGCTATGGTCATCATCGGGGGCAGAGGCTATGGTCATCATGGGGCAGAGGCTACGGTCATCATCGCGGGCAGAGGCTATGGTCATCATGGGGCAGAGGCTATGGTCATCATCGGGGCAGAGGCTATGGTCATCATCGGGGCAGAGGCTATGGTCATCATCGGGGCAGAGGCTATGGTCATCGGGGGCAGAGGCTATGGTCATCATGGGGGCAGAGGCTATGGTCATCATCAGGGGCAGAGGCTACGGTCATCATGGGGGCAGAGGCTACGGTCATCATGGGGCAGAGGCTACGGTCATCATGGGGGCAGAGGCTACGGTCATCATGGGGGCAGAGGCTATGGTCATCATGGGGGCAGAGGCTATGGTCATCATGGGGGCAGAGGCTATGGTCATCATCGGGGGCAGAGGCTATGGTCATGGGGGCAGAGGCTATGGTCATCATGGGGGCAGAGGCTATGGTCATCATGGGGGCAGAGGCTACGGTCATCGCGGGCAGAGGCTATGGTCATCATCGGGGGCAGAGGCTATGGTCATCATGGGGGCAGAGGCTATGGTCATCGGGGGCAGAGGCTATGGTCATCGGGGGCAGAGGCTACGGTCATCATGGGGGCAGAGGCTACGGTCATGGGGCAGAGGCTACGGTCATCGCGGGCAGAGGCTATGGTCATCATGGGGCAGAGGCTACGGTCATCATCGCGGGCAGAGGCTATGGTCATCATGGGGCAGAGGCTATGGTCATCATCGGGGGCAGAGGTTATGGTCATCATCGGGGCAGAGGCTATGGTCATCATCGGGGGGAGAGGCTATGGTTACTGTCACAACCTCTGCCCCTCCCTGAAGCAAAGTGTCATCAATGATCTGCAGTGGGCACAATGGCAGAGGGCTCTCTTGCCTTCTCAGGTCAGCAGTAACATGCTGGCAGGAGAGAGTGATGTCACTTGCAGGGGTGGCACTGATCTGTGCGTGTCGGGGATTCTGACAAAGCGCTCTGTTGCAGGCTCATTATTGCTGATTTGATACCGCAACGAAGCACGCAGTGTCACTATGCACAACATGCAGGGACTAGCCCAAGCCCTGAAATGTCTCTGATGAGGCTTCAGGGAGGAGGCAGAGGCTGCAGCGGTGACCTCTGCCCTGTGATGACGCTTCACGTGAGCATCCCAGCATGTACCGGGATTCTCAAGCAAAGTGGCTTCAAGAAGGTAGTGGTGAAAAAATTAGAAAAGCTGTTGGATAGAGTAGTTAAGGAAGGATAGGGAATTTTTATTTCAAATATATTAGAAAATAATTTAGATTATGGCATTAAACAGATAAGGATTAAGGATGAAAATTAAATTGGACTTAACCCCTTTACGACCTTGGATGCATCTATACATCCAGGTCGGTAGGCATTGAATTGTTTTTGGTCATTCTGCCTCCCTAAAATCAGAATAGAAAGTAATCAAAAAATGTAATGTGCCCGAAAGTGGTACCAATAAAAACATGAACTCGTCCCACAAAAACAAGCCCACACATGACTTTGTGGGCCAAAATATGAAAAAATTATAGCTCAAAATATGTCAATGCAAAAAATTAGTTTTTACACTAAAAAACATTTTTTAGTGTGGACAGCAGCCAAACATAAAAATCCAATATAAATCTGGTGTCACTGTAAGGCCGGGGTCACCCTTGTGAGTGTGATGCAAGAAACTCGCATCAATAACGGGCACTCAGACCGGTGTGTGCGGCTGCATAGAAATACATGTAGCCACACACTCCGGTCCCGAGTGCCGGGTATTGATGCGAGACACTTGTGCGAGTTTCTCGCATCACACAAGTGTGACCCCGGCCTAATCATACTGACCTGAAGAATAAAGTCGCCCAATCAGTTATACCGCATGCGGAATGGTGGAAAAAATAAATTGTTGATTTGTTCATTCTGCCTCCCAAAGATCGCAGTAAGGCTTGGCACATATTTGTCCTGCGCTGATCGCTTACTACGGGGTTTCCGCGTAAATCTCTGAAATACATTATTCAGACGGAACCCCCGGCAGAAGATTCCCTATAATGAGGCAGATGGAGGCACTGTTGACACCGTCTGACCTGTGATCAATCTGTGTCCGTCTTTTAGGATTGCATAAAAGTGCCGTCGGCCAGTTTTGTGCACTTCAGAAAAGAAGGACACTGCTGAACAGAGGCCAGACAGAGTACAGAGTAACTCTGTTGCCTCACTATAGTGAATGGATCCATCGGGGGTTTCATCTGAATCATGTCACTTAGAGATTTAGATGTAGATGTGCTTCCAAATGTAATCTTGCCTGAAGAAGGAGCCTCTGCGCTCTGAAAGCTTGCGAACATATAATTTTCTGGTTAGCCAATAAAGGTATCACTTTAAGAATGCTCTTGTCATAATTGGACGGAGAAGTATTCACAGAGATTTAGATGGAAACCCCGATGTAAATACTCAGCATAGCGCGCCAGATAACTGTGATCCCAAATGTTATGTAAATTGTTTCCTATAAAAGCTTCAACTTAATTCACAAAAAAGCAAGTCCCCACTGAGTTCTGTCATCTGTTAACAGAAATATAGGGGGCTTCCACGTTACTGGTAGCAAAAAGGCTTTGGAAAAGCACTATGGCTCCTTGCCCCCAAAATAAGTTTAGCAAATTCTGTTCTCCCAAATTCAAATGCCCCCCTCACTTCTGAGTCGCAGTGTGCCTAAACCACACTTAGCGTCCACAAGTTTGGTATTTCTGTAGTAATGAGAGCACACCTAATTTACTAGTGTATGTGTCAAGAAGAACGAGCTGGGCACTACCACATATTGGTGACTACAATAGCAGATTTACAATTTTCATTCAGCAACATCCACTAGTGCTTGTTTCTGGAAAACACCCATGGAGTCAGATCATCACTATAATTTTTATCCTACCCTTAAAATTATAGACTGTTCATGTCTTTGTCAGTGGGAAAACTTACAAAATCAGCAAGGGATCAAATTATTTCCTTCACTGTACATCATGTGTCCAGTTCAACATGAGAACTTTGGTGAAATGTCATCTTTAAGGGTTTTTTCCATTATAAGGATCAATGTTTGAACAGTGGAAGCACTTATGTCTAGACTAAACGGTATGTTGGCCCTTACGAGGTATTGTGTTGAAATAATAATAATTTTATTTCTATAGCGCCAAGCATATTCCGCAGGGCTTTACATTATAGAGGGGACTTGTGCAGACAATAGACATTACAGCATAACAATAAACACAGATCAAAGTAGATACCAAGAGGAATGAGGGCCCTGCTCGCAAGCTTACAATCTATGAGGAAAAATGGGAGACACGAAGGTAGATAGTAACAATTGCTTTCATTGTTCGGACCAGCCATAGTGTTCAAATCGGGTGTTCATGTAATTCTGCATGAACCAGTTAACAGCCAAAGTATGTAACAGTACAGACACAGAGGACTATTAAATGCATAAAACAGGTGAGAACATAATACAAGGTGCCTGAATATGGTAAAAAAAAAATTTTGAAGGGGCCAACAGGGATAGTTAGGTTATTGCGTTGAGGCAGTAGGCCAGTCTGAACAAATGCGTTTTTAGGGCACGCTTAAAACTGTGGGGATTGGGGATTAATTGTATTAACCTGGGTAGTGCATTCCAAAGACTTGGCGCAGCACGTGAAAAGTCTTGGAGACGGGAGGGGGAGGTTCTGATAATTGAGGATTCTAACCTCAGGTCATTAGCAGAGCAGAGGGCACGGGTAGGATGGTAGGCTGAGACAAGGAGGAGATGTAAGGTGGTGCTGAGCCATGGAGTGCTTTGTGGGTGAGGGTAATAAGTTTGTACTGGATTCTGTAGTGGATGGGAAAACCAGTGTAATGACTGGCACAAGGTAGAGGCATCGGTATAACGATTGGTGAGGAATATGATCCTGGAGGCCGCATTCAAGACAGATGGGAGAGTTTGGTAAGAGGGAGACCGATTAGTGGAGAGTTACAATAGTCCAGATGAGAATGAATAAGAGAAACAGTAAGGGTTTTTGAAAACAAATAAAAGGTCGAATTCTAGAAATATTTTTGAGGTGGAGATAACAAGAGCGAGCCAGTGATTGGATGTGGGGGGTGAATGAAAGCTTGGAATCAAGTATGACCCCAAGACATCAGCATGTTGCTGGGGAGTAATGGTGGAGCCACACACGGAGATGGCAATGTCAGGCAAAGGTAGGTTAGTAGAGGGAGGAAACATGAGGAGTTCTGTTTTTGACAGGTTCAGTTTCAGATAGAGGGATATATATCAAAAAACTGACCGGCACATCCAAACATAGATTCAGTGTGAACAGGTGCTAAACCTAGAGTCACCAACTCATATACATACAAAAGAAAAAGGTAGCACACTGTAGCGCTATAGCTTGCAAACACGAAATATGAAAAATATGAAAAATGAATTGCATCATTACCTTAGAAATATGAAAAATTGAGAAGTCTTAGCGCATAAGATGGCCAAATTATGTGAGCCTGATAGCCACGTCAAGGCTCTTCTCGTATATCAGGTCCTAACTAATGCCTATCCTCACTGGTGTTTTCTAAAAAGGCAGGCTTGATATCGGGAGAAGAAGTGTATAATTGGGTGTCATCAGCATAGAGATGGTACTGGAAACCAAATCTACTGATTGTTTGTCCAATAGGGGCGGTATACAAAGAGAAGAGGAGGGGGCCTAGGACTGATCCTTGAGGAACCCCAACAGTAAGGGGAAGATAAGAGGAGGAGGAACCAGCAAAAGATACAGTGAAGGAACAGTCAGATAGGAGGAGAACCAGGAGAGAACGGTGTCCTTGAGGCCGATGGAGTGTAGCATAGTGAGGAGGAGCTGATGGTCCACAGTGTCGAATGCTGCGGAGAGATCCAAGAGAATTAGCATGGAGTAGTGACCATTAGATTTAGCAGTGAGTAGATCATTAGAGACTTTAGTGAGGGCAGTTTCAGTAGAGTGTAAAGAGCGGAAACCAGATTGAAGAGGGTCGAGAAGAGAGTTATCTGAGAGATAGCAGATAAGACGGGTGTGGACCAGGCATTCCAGGAGTTTAGAGATGAAGGGAAGATTACAGACAGGTCTATAGTAAAGGGTATGCCACACTAAACAACATCGCTAATGGGATCGCTAAAAAACGTCACTATTTAGCGATCCCGTTAGCGATGTTGTTGTGTGCGGCATGCAGCAACGACGTGGCCCCTGCTGTGATCTCGTCCGTCGTCCTGATCATTCCGGACCCTATTCTGATCGTCGGCGTCCCGCTGGGTAAGTATATATCGCTGAGTGTGGCACCTTTTTTAGCGGTACTTTTGTACCGCTAAAGTCGTTAAGGAGATCGCTAACCGCGATAGCGTCCTTAACGACATCGCTAAATGTGGCCGACACTAGCGATATTGTAAACGATCCCGCTAGCGATCTCATTAGTATGCAACGCTAACGAGATCGTTAGCGGGATCGAGTAGTGTGGCAGTACCTTTAGCGGCACAGTTTTGGTCGAGGGACGATTTTTTAAGTAATGGATGTATGATGGCGTGTTTAAATGAGGAGGGAAAGATACCAGAAGAGAGAAAGAAGTTGAATATTTTTGTTAGGTGAGAGGTGACAGCAGGGGAAAGGGACTGGAGTAGATGTGATGGAATGGGGTCACTGGTGCTAGTGGTAGGGTGAGAAGATGCAAGGAGCCTGATTACTTCTGTGACTAGTTCAAAATCAGAGAATGAGCTAGATGCAGTGGGGGAGGGAGGACAGTGCATGGTATGAGGGGCTTGGGAGATAATTTCCTGTCAGATGTGGTCAATTTTTTTCTTTGAAATAATTGGCCAGATCGTCACTTTTGGGTTGAGTAGGGAATGAAAAGTGTCAAAGAGACGTTTGGGGTTATTGGATAGTGAGGTGATGAGGGTGTTGAAATAGGTTTGTTTGGAGAGGTGAAGGGCAGTGTTGTATGTTTGAAGCATAAACTTATAATGGATGAAATCTTTGGGTAGATTGAATTTTCTCCACAGACGTTCGGCTCACCTGGAGCACCGCTGCAAGAAACGTGTTTGCAGCGTGTGCCACGGTTGTCGCCGTCTGTGTCGTATTGTTCTATGTATAGGAGGTGCAATTTCATCCAGGGCACTTTGCAGGGTTTCGTTGTAATGCTTCAGTGCAGAATCTGGACATGAGAGGGAGGAGATAGGGGCCAATGATGACTGCAAGTTCTTCATAAGTTTCTGGGTGTTAATGGCCTGTATGTTTCTAATGTGTGTGGAAAGTCGGGGTGACCTGAGCGGGATGGCAGTTCTTGATAGAGAATGAAAGAAGGTTGTGGTCAGAGAGCGGGAGAGGGGAATTTGTGAAATCATCCACTGAGCAAAGCCGGGAGAAAAGTCAAGGGAGTTTCCGTCTTCATACATGGGGGAGTTAGTATGCTGAAAGAGGAGGTAAAAGATAAAAGGTGAGAAGCAGATGGGGAGAGGGGAAGAGCAGTGGGGATGTTGAAACCACCCCTGATGAGGGTGGGGATGTCACAGGAAAGAAAATGTGGAAGCCAGGTGGCAAATTGATCCAGAAACTGATGACAAGGGCCGGGAGGACGATACACCACCGCCACTCATGCAGAAGGGGATGTAGAGTCTGACAGCATGGACCTCAAAAGAAGGGAAGACAAGTGAAGGTACTTGAGGGATAACCTGAAAAGTACATTTGGGTGATAAGAGAAGACCAACGCCTCCACCTGCTCTGTTGTCCAATCTTGGGGTATGAGAAAAGTGTAGTTCACCATATGAGAGAGCAGCAGCAACGGTGGTGTCTGACTGCTGGATCCAGGTTTCAGTAAGAGCTAAAAGGTTAAGAGAACTTGAAAGGAAGAAGTCATGGATGAAGGGGAGTTTATTACACACTGAGCGAGAATTCCAATGGGCACAATTAAAAGGGACAAAAGGCATGCAGGGAATATTAATAAGATTAGAGGAGTTTCTGAGTGTAGCAGTTGGAAGGTTTGACTTGCTATAACATGGGGGGGGGGCGGTGTTTGGAGCGATATCTCCTGCGACTAGAAGAAGGAGGATAGAAAGAGTGAGCAGTTGGTTAAGTGATTTGTGAGAACGTCTGGTGTGTTGGATGGTGGGACTTAGTGGATTTGTGCTGTTTAGCAATGTGAAAAGAGCGTGAGTGCTATACATAGGAGAGGAAAGGACAGAGGGGCCGATATGGATGGAGTGTAAACAGTTAATGCAAGGGCGGTGGATGTGAGTAAATGCAGCAGCCAGGATATAAATTATACAAATGCATATGGTATATATTTGTGGTAATCCGAATGTCCAAATAATCAAGTTATTTTAATGCAATTTTAATATAGCACTGTCCTTCACTTCCTATATGCAATGATTAAATGCTCATGCCATCTGAGTCTCAAACATCTCCAGAATCTGCCCTTTTTTACTTTGGAAACAGCCATAACCCTTACTCTTATTAGTTCACATCATGATTACCATAACTTCTTACTAATCGCCCTCCCAATCGCTGAACTCTCCCCTCTCCTATATATCCTAAATGTGCCCCAAGCTCATCTTTTTGTCCTGCCGCTACTCCACCCTGTGCCAGTCACAACACTATTTTGGCTAAATCTCTTCCATCAACTTTGTCTAAATCCTTACTAGTCCTCCATGTCCCGCCAAAGATGTAAGGTTAAAAAAGTCCACCCCTGAATTTTATTATAATAAACAATTCCTAGGCTATGTGCACATTGCATCTGTGCACTTAGCCTACAGTATATGGTGCATTGGAAGATTTTCACCAGATGGGGGTTTAAAGTTTGTTCTTTCAGCCTTTGTTTGGCAGGTAAGCGCCGTTTTATGGGAAAGATCAGCAGACTATGCTTTTCTATACAGAATGCTTCTGCAAAGAAACATGTATCATGTGGTATACATTTCTAGAGTAGGTTCCTATGGTAGTCAGATGCCTTTGTATCGATCCTGTCTGTGCCCTCTGTCGGGCACATATCTCCTGCACATATATGCCTGACAATGGCTACAAACATATTGTGGATTTAGCCTATCCATACCGATTTCCTGCTCCTTTACCAATGCTGCTTGAGTCCTCCTCTGGCCTGCTTACTTCTTAGAAAGAAACCTGTGACAGCTGCAGCTAATGGTCCATACAGCATGTGATGCATTAGTTAACCCCTTTAAACTCCTGCATAATGTTTCCACTCTTGTCTCAGATTAGTTTCCATCATCCACATTTTAGTAGTGCGCTGAAAACACATTCTTTTAAGCAGACATATCAAGTTGGCTAATCTGACTTAATACCTAATGCTTGGTCCTCTACTTGGACAACCCCTTTTCAATTAGTATATTTTGCCATGTAAAATAAACAACCTGTATTCACCTTCAGTGCCGCACTGTTCCAGCGACATCGGCGCTGGTGCTCTCATGGCATTGTTATGTCACGTGAGTCCTACAGCCAGTCAGTGGCAGCTAATGGGCCTCTTCACTCTGACTTGTTTTGGCGATTTATGACATCCAGATTAAGTTCTCTGAGGAAGCAGTTATCACTTTTTCCGTATGGGAGAGTGAAGTGGACCATTAGCTACCACTGATTGACTGCAGGTCTTACATGCCATAACAATGTCACATGAGTCCAGAAATTCCTGCTCCGACATCATTGTTTGATTGGCACCAGAGGAGAACACAGGCTGTTTTTATTTTACATGGAGGAATATAGTAACTGAGCAGGGGTTGTCAATCTCTTTAATATGAGCAGCTCAAGCAGCTTTATGTGTACCACCCTGTTCTTGGATATACAGTACAGACCAAAAGTTTGGACACAACTTCTCATTCAAAGATTTTTCTGTATATTTATGACTATGAAAATTGTACATTCACACTGAAGGCATCAAAACTATGAATTAACACATGTAGAATTATATACTTAACAAAAAAGTGTGAAACAACTGAAAATATGTCTTATATTCTAGGTTCTTCAAAGTAGCCACCTTTTGCTTTGATTACTGCTTTGCACACTCTTGGCATTCTCTTGATGAGCTTCAAGAGGTAGTCACCGGAAATGGTTATCACTTCACTGGTGTGCCCTGTCAGGTTTAATAAGTGTGATTTCTTGCCTTATAAATGGGGTTGGGACCATCAGTTGTGTTGTGCAGAAGTCTGGTGGATACACAGCTGATAGTCCTACTGAATAGACTGTTAGAATTTGTATTATGGCAATAAAAAAGCAGCTAAGTAAAGATAAACGAGTGGCCATCATTACTAAGAAATGAAGGTCAGTCAGTCCGAAAAATTGGGAAAACTTTGAAAGTGTCCCCAAGTGCAGTTGCAAAAACCATCAAGCGCTACAAAGAAACTGGCTCACATGAATACCACCCCAGGAAAGGAAGACCAAGAGTCACCTCTGCTTCTGAGGATAAGTTTATCCGAGTCACCAGCCTCAGAAATCGCAGGTTAACAGCAGCTCAGATTAGAGACCAGGTCAATGCCACACAGAGTTCTAGCAGCAGACATATTTCTACAACAACTGTTAAGAGGAGACTTTGTGCAGCAGGCCTTCATGGTAAAATAGCTGCTAGAAAACCACTGCTAAGGACAGGCAACAAGCAGAAGAGACTTGTTTGGGCTAAAGAACACAAGGAATGGACATTAGACCAGTGGAAATCTGTGCTTTGGTCTGATGAGTCCAAATTTGAGATCTTTGGTTCCAATCACCGTGTCTTTGTGCGACGCAGAAAAGATGAACGGTTGGACTCTACATGCCTGGTTCCCACCGTGAAGCATGGAGGAGGAGGCGTGATGGTGTGGGGGTGCTTTGCTGGTGACACTGTTGGGGATTTATTCAAAATTGAAGGCATACTGAAGCAGCATGGATACCACAGCATCTTGCAGCGGCATGCTATTCCATCCGGTTTGCGTTTAGTTGGACCATCATTTATTTTTCAACAGGACAATGACCCCAAACACACCTCCAGGCTGTGTAAGGTCTATTTGACCAAGAAGGAGAGTGATGGGGTGCTACGCCAGATGACCTGGCCTCCACAGTCACCAGACCTGAACCCAATCGAGATGGTTTGGGGTGAGTTGGACCGCAGGGTGAAGGCAAAAGGGCCAACAAGTGCTAAGCATCTCTGGGAACTCCATCAAGACTGCTGGAAGACCATTTCCGGTGACTACCTCTTGAAGCTCAACAAGAGAATACCAAGAGTGTGCAAAGCAGTCATCAAAGCAAAAGGTGGCTACTTTGAAGAACGTAGAATATAAGACATATTTTCAGTTTTTTCACACTTTTTTATTAAGTATATAATTCCACATATTCATAGTTTTGATGCCTTCAGTCTGAATGTACAATTTTCATAGTCATGAAAATACAGAAAAATCTTTGAATGAGAAGTTGTGTCCAAACTTTTGATCTGTACTGTATATATATGTATATACATAAAATACATATTTTTTTCTTAATAAAACAAGTCCTTTTACCTCTTGAGTCATCGTTCTTTCGTCATAGATTGTATACTCTTGTGAGCAGGGTCCTCAATTCTATTGTGTGAATTATTAGTTTGTTACAATGTAACATACAGTGGGGAAAATAAGTATTTGATACACTGCCGATTTTGCAAGTTTTCTCACAAAGAATGAAGACGTCTGTAATTTTTATCGTAGGTACACTTCAACAATGAGAAACAGAATCTTAAAAAAAAATCCGGAAAATCGCATCGTATGATTTTACGTATTTATTTTGCATTTTGTTGCAAGAAATAAGTATTTGATACAATAGAAAAACAGAACTAAATATTTGGTATAGAAACCTTTGTTTGCAATTACAGAGGTCAGATATTTCCTGTAATTCTTGACCAAGTTTGCACTCACTGCAGCAGGGATTTTGGCCCACTCCCCCATACAGATCTTCTCTACATCTTTCAGGTTTCGCGGCTGTCACTGGGAAACATTGTGTTTCAGCTCCCTCCAAGGATTTTCTATTGGGTTCTGGCCTAGAGACTGGCTAGCCCACTCCAGGACCTTGAAATGCTTCTTACGGAACCACGCCTTAGTTGCCCTGGCTGTGTGTTTCAGGTAATTGTCATGCTGGAAGACCCAGCCACAACTGATCTTCAAAGCTCTTACTGAGGTAAAGAGGTTGTTGGCCAAAATCTTGCGATACATGACTCTATCCATCCTCCCTTCCATACAGTGCAGTCGTCCTGTCACGTTTACAGAAAAGCACCCCCAAAGTATGATGTTTCCCCCACCATGATTCATGGTTGGGACTGTGATATTGGGGTTGAACTCATCCTTCTTCCTCCAAACTCAGCAAGTGAAGATGATACCAAAAAGTTCTATTTTGGTCTCATCTGCCACATGACCTCTCATGCCTCCTCTGGATAATCCAGATGGTCATTGGCGAACTTCAAACAGGCCTGGATATGTGCTGCCGTGAGCAGAGGGACCTTGCATTCCCTGCAGAATTTTAATCCATGAGAGTGTACAGTCATGGCCAAAAGTTTTGAGAATGACACAAATATTAATTTTTACAAAGTCTACTGCTTCACTTTTTCTAATGGCAATTTGCATATACTCCAGAATGTTATAAAGAGTGATCAGCTTAACAGCAATTACTTGCAAAGTCAATATTTGGCTAGAAAATGAACTTTATCCCACAAAACACATTTCAACATCATTGCAGCCCTGCCTTAAAAGGACCAGCTAACCTCTTTTCAGTGATTACTCCATTAACACAGGTGTGGGTGTTGATGAGGACATGGCTGGAGATCAATCTGTGATGATTAAGTAAGAATGACACCACTGGACACTTTAAAAGGAGGCTGGTGCTTGGCATCATTGTTTCTCTTTTGTTAACCATGGTTATCTCTAAAGAAACACGTGCAGTCATCATTGCAATGCACAAAAATGGCCTAACAGGGAAGAGTATCGCAGCTAGAAAGATTGCACCTCAGTAAACTATCGCATCATCAGGAACTTCAAGGAAAGAGGTTCCATTGTTGCCAAAAAGGCTTCAGGGCGCCCAAGAAAGACCAGCAAGCGCCAGGACCGTCTCTTAAAAGTGTTTCAGCTGCGGGATCGGGCTACCAGCAGTGCAGAGCTTGCTCAGGAATGGCAGCAGGCAGGTGTGAGTGCATCTGCACGCACTGTGAGGCGGAGACTCTTGGAGCAAGGCCTGGTCTCAAGGAGGGCAGCAAAGAAGCCACTTCTCTCCAGAAAAAACATCATGGACAGACTGATATTCTGCAAAAGGTACAGGCAGTGGACTGCTGAGGACTGGGGTAAAGTTATTTTCTCTGATGAATCCCCTTTTCGATTGTTTGGGACATCAGGAAAACGCCTCATTCGGAAAAGACAAGGTGAGCGCTACCACCAGTCTTGTCTCATGCCAACTGTTAAGCATCCTGAAACCATTCATGTGTGGGGTTGCTTCTCAGCCAAGGGAATCGGCTTTCTCACAGTCTTGCCTAAAAACACAGCCATGAATAAAGAATGGTACCAGAATGCCCTCCAAGAGCAACTTCTCCCAACCCTCCAAGATCAGTTTGGCGATCAACAATGCCTTTTCCAGCATGATGGAGCACCTTGCCATAAAGCAAAGGTGATAACTAAATGGCTCAGGGAACTAAACATAGAGATTTTGGGTCCATGGCCTGGAAACTCCCCAGATCTTAATCCCATTTAGAACTTGTGGTCAATCATCAAGAGACGGGTGGACAAACAAAAACCTAAAAATTCTGACAAAATGAAAGCATTGATTGTGCAAGAATGGACTGCTATCAGTCAGGATTTGGTCCAGAAGTTGATTGAGAGCATGCCAGGGAGAATTGCAGAGGTCCTGAAGAAGAAGGGTCAACACTGCAAATATTGACTTGCTGCATTAACTCATTCTGTTAATATAAGCTTTTGTTACTCATATGTTTGCAATTATTATATTTCTGTCTGTGATAAAAACATCTGTCAAACACACATAAAAACCAGAGGGCAGCAGATTATGTGAAAATATAATATTTGTGTCATTCTCAAAACTTTTGGCCATGACTGTAGTGTGTTACTAACAGTGATGTTTGGGGCTGGTCCCAGTCAGGTCATAGACCAGATCCTCCTGTGTAGTTCTGGGCTGATTCTTGACCTTTCTCCATGAGCCAAGATCTTGCATGGAACCCCAAATTGAGGAAGATTGACAATCATCTTGTGTTTCTTTCATTTTCTAATAATTGTGCAAACAGTTGCCTTCTCACCAAGCTGCTTGCCTATTGTCCTGTAGCCCATCCCAGCCTCGTGCAGGTCTACAGTTTTTTCCCTGATGTCCTTAGACAGCTCTTTGGCATTGGCCATGGTGGAGAGGTTTGAGTGTGTGGACAGGTGTCTTTTATACAGGTAACGAGTTCAAACATGTGCAAGTAATACAGGTAATGAATACAGAGCTGGGGGTTTCTTAAAGTAAAACTAACAGGCCTGTGAGAGCCAGCATTCTTGCTGGTTGGATGGTGATCAAACACTTATTTCATGCAATTTAATTATTTAAAAATCATACAATGTGATTTTCTGGTTTTAATTTTTAGATTCTGTCTCTCACAGTTGAAGTGTACCTACAATAAAAATTACAGATCTCCCCATTCTTTTAGGTGGGAAAACTTGCAAAATCGGCAGTGTATCAAATGCTTATTTTTGCTACTGTATTAATTTCTTTTTACATGTACCCTATAAAATATAAAGTATTGCATGTGGGGACCCTAGCATTTCCATTCTCACCAGACAGGTTTAAACAATATGCTATTCATATTCATTACTAAAAAACATATAAATATTTGAGCATGCATTGTTTTGTACACACTTTAGTATTCTATAACCATTTTGCTTTTGTGTTGTTTTTCTAATTGACTTCAGTAAGGTGAAACTAAAGGGTATGCCACACTAAACAATATCGCTAACGGGATCGCTAAAAAACGTCACTATTTAGCGATCCCGTTAGCGATGTTGTTGTGTGCGGCAGCTTCCAGCGACGAGCTTCCTGCTGTGATCTCGCTCGTCGCTGGAATCGTTCCGGACCCTATTTTCTCGTCAGCGCTCCCGCTGGGTAAGTATATATCGCTAGTGTGGCACCTTTTCTTAGCGATTTAGCGGTACTTTTGTACCGCTAAAGTCGTTAAGAAGATCGCTAACGGCGATAGCGTCGTTAACTATATCGCTAAATGTGGCCGCACTTAGCGATATAGAAACAATCCCGCTAGCGATCGCATTAGTATGCGTCGTTATCGTGATCGCTAGCGGGACTGTTTAGTGTGGCAGTACCTTAAGGGGCATTGAATGTAAAACTAGTACAGAAGTTCTTCCTCCCAGTACTGCATAGGCGCTTTCAATAAGAGTAGTTCTAAGTACATGATTCTTAGTGATGCAGCCAGGCAAATTGATACATTCATGTGACTGTCAGTCTCTCCATGAGGGGTGCTATCTGATTATTCTACCTATCATAGAATGTAAGAGAGTTGTGTATATACAAGCAAATTTGATTTGCAATCCTAATTCTAAAAAAAAGTTGGTACGCTGTGTAAAATGCAAAGAAAACAACGCAATAATCTGGAAATATAGCCATATTTTATTCACAGCAGAACACAGAACACATATCAGAAGGTGAAAGACATTTTTCAATTTCATGTAAAAAAATCAACTTATTTATAAAGTGATAGCAGCATTCCATTTCAGAAAAGGTAAGACGGTTATCAAAAGGATGGAAAAGTAAGGGCTCATGCAGACGTCCAAGGGCTCATGCAGACGCCGGTGGCGAATTTACCAATCCTGGTGTTCTGTGGCAAATGGCAAGCGTCCTGCATGGTGTTGGGCTGTGAGCACAACCCCCATCTGTGGACATCGGGCACTCAGACCATCCTCATGGAGTCGGTTTGTAACCATTTGTGCAGATACATGCACATTTGTGGCCTGCTGGAGGTCATTTTGCAGAGCTCTGGCAGTGCTCCTGTTCTTCCTTGCACAAAGGCGGAGGTAGCGGTCCTGCTGCTGGGTTGTTGCCCTCCTACGGCCCCCTCCACGTCTCTTGGTGTACTGGCCTGTCTCCTGGTAGCGCCTCCAGCCTCTAGATACTACGCTGACAGACCCAGCAAACCTTCTTGCCACAACTCGCATTGATGTGCCATCCTGGATGAGCTGCACTACCTGTACAATAGCATGCGAAATTGATTGTCAATCAGTGTTTCTTCCTAAGTGAACAGTTTGATTTCACAGAAGTTTGATTTACTTGGAGTTATATTCTGTTGTTTAAGTGTTCCTTTTATTTTTTTGAGCAGTGTAGTGCAGTATAATGGTCCCCCACAGCTTTCCATATAGTATTCTGGCCCCCCACAGCTTTCCATATATTATGTTTCACCTCACAGACCCTTATATAGTATGATGATGTTCCACACAGTATTATCGACACCACAGCCCACAAAAATAAAAACGAATACTCGCCTAATCCAGCCTTTGCTTCCACCGCAGCCACTGTCCCTTCTTCAATCCTGTTTTGTAGTAGATGTCACAGGATTACACCTGTGTGGGGCAGGCCTCCAGCAGGTACGAAGCAACCTGAGGCCTTCCGGAGTGAGTGAAGTATGGAGCCGGCAGCTCTGTGCTCCGCCACAGTTGCTAAAATTACCTAAGTAAGTCACAATTCATGCAACCCACACCAGGACCAGCCCATCAAGCAATTGCCAGATGGCCTTTCCGGCCCTGCTGCTGCATCCTCCTTCTGGTGAGTGTCCAACTGACTATAGGGAGGCACTGTAGATTCTGCAGGAACTTAACCTAATGGTGTCCTTCAGTGGTTAGCTTCACCCGCCTATTCCCAAGCATTAGGGGGTTTATTAGGCGGCTCATCCCATCACTCCTCGTGAGATCTAAGGTTCTAATTCAGTTACTATCTAGTTTCCTGTAAGGTACTCTCTTGTGTTGTCTTCTGACACAGCTAGCCTACTCGTGTATTTTGATTTCTCCGCTCCTGATCTTGGCTACGTATATTGAACATGTGCTGCCTGCCGTGACGTTGGACAGTCTGACCACATCTTTGCCTTTGTCCACCCATGCCTCGCACCCGTGTCTCTGACACTGCGGTCAGCTGCTGCAGACCAAGGAACTGCTCTGGAGCGGTACCTGGTGACTACCTGTGACCAAGCCTATCTTCACTGTCAGAGGCTCTAGTGAATACACCAGGGTAAGCCCAGCATGTGGCGCAGTGGATCCACACCCACCAGCGTTACACTCGGTCCGATCACGGATAGCAATGTACGGAATGGCTGTGGGTCACCTGATCATAACAGCATACAGTACAGACCAAAAGTTTGGACACACCTCATTCAAAGATTTTTCTGTATTTTCATGACTATGAAAATTGTACATTCACACTGAAGGCATCAAAACTATGAATTAACATATGGAATTCTATACGTAACAAAAAAGTGTGAAACAACTGAAAATATGTCTTATATTCTAGGTTTAAGATATTAATGACCTTGTAGGGGGCATACAGAGTAGTATTTCAATAATTGCAGATGACACTAAACTCTGCAGGGTAATAAATACAGAGGAGGACAATTTTATATTACAGGAGGATTTATGTAAATTAGAAGCTTGGGCTGATAAATGGCAAATGAGCTTTAATGGGGATAAATGTAAGGTCATGCACTTGGGTAGAACAAACAAGATGTATAATTATGTGCTTAATTGTAAAACACTGGGCAAAACTGTAACTGAAAAAGACCTGGGTGTATGGGTGGACAACAAACTCGCATTTAGTGGCCAATGTCAGGCAGCTGCTGCCAAGGCAAATAAAATAATGGGATGCATTAAAAGAGGCATAGATGCTCATGAGGAGAACATAATTTTACCTCTATACAAGTCACTGGTGCGACCACACTTAGAATACTGTGTGCAGTTTTGGTCTCCGGTGTATAAGAAAGACATAGCTGAAATGGAGCGGGTGCAGAGAAGAGTGACCAAGGTTATTAGAGAACTGGGGGGTCTGCAATACCAAGACAGGTTATTACACTTGGGGTTATTTAGTTTGGAAAAACGAAGGCTTAGGGGTGATCTTATTACAATGTATAAATATATGAGGGGACAGTACAAAGACCTTTCTAATGATCTTTTTACTCTTAGACCTGTGACGGGGACAAGACGGCATCCTCTACGTCTGGAGGAAAGAAGGTTTAGCCATAATCACAGACGCAGATTCTTTACTGTAAGTGCAGTGAGACTATGGAACTCTCTGCCGTCTAATGTTGTAATGAGTGATTCCTTACTAAAATTTAAGAAGGGACTGGATGCCTTTCTTGAAAAGTATAATATTACAGGCTATATTCACTAGTTTCCTAGATACTGCGTTGATCCAGGGAGCTAGTCTGATTGCCGTATGTGGAGTCGGGAAGAAATTTTTTTTTCCCCATTGTGAAGCTTACTGTTTGCCACTTGGGTTTTTTTTGCCTTCCTCTGGATCAACATGTTAGGGCAGGTTAGGATAGGTTATGGGTTGAACTAGATGGACTTAAAGTCTTCCTTCAACTTTAATAACTATGTTAGGTTCTTCAAAGTAGCCACCTTTTGCTCTGATGACTGCTTTGCACACTCTTGGCATTCTCTTGATGAGCTTCAAGAGGTAGTCACCGGAAATGGTCTTCCAACAGTCTTGAAGGAGTTCCCAGAGATGCTTAGTACTTGTTGGCCCTTTTGCCTTCACTATGCGGTCCAGCTCACCCCAAACCATCTCGATTGGTTTCAGGTCTGGTGACTGTGGAGGCCAGGACATCTGGCGTAGCACCCCATCACTCTCCTTCTTGGTCAAATAGCCCTTACACAGCCTGGAGGTGTTTTTGTGGTCATTGTCCTGTTGAAAAGAAATGATGGTCCAACTAAACGCAAACCGGATGGAATAGCATGCCGCTGCAAGTTGCTTTGGTAGCCATGCTGGTTCAGTATGCCTTCAATTTTGAATAAATCCCCAACAATGTCACCAGCAAAGCACCCCCACACCATCACTCCTCCTCCTCCATGCTTTACGGTGGGAACCAGGCATGTAGAGTCCATCCGTTCACCTTTTCTGCATCGCACAAAGACACGGTGGTTGGAACCAAAGATCTCAAATTTGGACTCATCAGACCAAAGCACAGATTTCTACTGGTCTAATGTCCATTCCTTGTGTTCTTTAGCCCAAACAAGTCTCTTCTGCTTGTTGCCTGTCCTTAACAGTGGTTTCATAGCAGCTATTTTACCATGACGGCCTGCTGCACAAAGTCTCCTCTTAACAGTTGTTGTAGAGATGTGTCTGCTGCTAGAACTCTGTGTGGCATTGACCTAGTCTCTAATCTGAGCTGCTGTTAACCTGCGATTTCTGAGGCTGGTGACTCGGATAAACTTATCCTCAGAAGCAGAGGTCTTCCTTTTCCTGGGGCGGTCCTCATGTGAACCAGTTTCTTTGTAGCGCTTGATGGTTTTTGAAACTGCACTTGGGGACACTTTCAAAGTTTTCCTAATTTTTCGGACTGACTGACTGTTAGGGCTGGCGGAACGCACAAAATAAATATAAATAATAGGTGCGTTCGCAGCCCGGGGTCCACCGTGCAGGCAGAGCCTGCTGCTAGTAAGATGGCGGTATAAGCGAACTCTGTTACTTCACAGAGTCGCAGACATAGATGCTGTATCACTATATGGCAGTATAAGCGAACTCTGTTACACCACAGAGTCGCTGAGGTAGATATGCAGAACTAGAGACTGTGTCCTGTTAACACCACAGAGATACACAGATAACTGCTGTGCGGATAGCAGTCCGTGATCATGCATTCAGCAACGCAAACAAGCAACTCCTCACCGGGAAAGCCGGTATTCTAGGGGCTTATTTCAGCCAGGCCCTGAACACGTGCATACAAATCTCACTGGAGGTGCCGGTATTCTAGGGGCTTATTTGAGCTGAGCCCTAACCACATGCGTGCATGATCACACTGGCGCAAAGCACATAATGCAATTGATACTAGCGCATGGCCGCAGGACCATGCAACCCTTTTATAGTAGCAACTACAGGACCTGCCAATGAGAGATCTTACCCTGGGCATGCTCAGAAGGGGAAGCGCAGGACTTAGTCCTAAAGACGTCTGCTCGCCGCTGACCAGGACTGGCTACAATAGCAGAACCTGGAGAGGCAGCAGTAATCCTCTGCACAATGTTAGACTGGACGAGACACTGGGACTGACGTCTCTGCTGAGCAGAGTACACTGCGGCTGGAGATGGATGGGAGACCGCAGCAGGGATGGTTCGAGATATCCCTTGTGCAGAAGCGGGAACTCAACCCCTAACACTGACCATCATTTCTTAAAGTAATGATGGCCACTCATTTTTCTTTACTTAGTAGCTTTTTTCTTGCCATAATACACATTCTAACAGTCTATTTAGTAGGACTATCAGCTTTGTATCCACCAGATTTCTGCACAACACAACTGATGCTCCCAACCTCATTTATAAGGCAAGAAAACCCACTTATTAAACCTGACAGGGCACACCAGTGAAGTGAAAACCATTTCCGGTGACTACCTCTTGAAGCTGATCAAGAGAATGCCAAGAGTGTGCAAAGCAATAATCAAAGCAAAAGGTGGCTACTTTGAAGAACCTAGAATATAGGACATATTGTCAGTTGTTTCACACTTTTTGTTAAGTATATAATTCCATATGTGTTAATTCATAATTTTGATGCCTTCAGTGTGAATGTACAACATGAAAATACAGAAAAATGTTTGAATGAGGTGTGTCCAAACTTTTGGTCTGTACTGTATATGAAGCTGTCATGCTCTGATATATGACTACACCTGTCACTTTTACAAGATTGCTTATTGTTTCTGGTAAAAGGAAGTCTTTTGTTTCATGTCTTAATGGTTTGTTATATATGTCAGCAGCGATATGACACAATCCAGAAAAAGGTCTACAGCAGAAGAAAGAACACTTTCTAATGTCAGCTATTGAAAGTAGCTACCTTATGAGTCAATGTCTAACCCCTTAACAGGCATTTCAACATGCCAAATCGGCGGCACTTCGAAATGAAAAAAATACACATCTTTAAACACTTATTTTGAGGTTGGTTGGCTAAGTTAGAAGTCTTTTGATGTGGTCCAGGGATTGAGATGTGGCTTTGTGGAACCTTGATGGAGGGCAAGAACCCGACGATTGGAGTATTTTTTTGAGTAGTCCTCAGTGGTTGATACCTTTTTGTTAGGAAACTCTTGTTTGGTTTTGTGAATAATTTGGATATATAATTCCATGTCAATCATTTGTATCCTATTTGGCATGGGATTATAAAAACCCCATCCGGGTGCATTTGTAACAGAACCTCATGCTGCAGCAGGGGAGTTCCAGAGTCAAAGTGCTGTGAGTGACAGAACTCACACCCTGACCATCTAAAGCAGAACAAAAGGCTTGCTGCCATGTGGAGACCATGTGGTCAAAACTGATTTGTTAAGTCAGCTATGATTCCATAAGGAGTTATGGAGATACTATGCATCATAGCCATACATTGTGTATATTTCTGAGATCTCTGGACAGGACCACACGCCTTCCAGGGTCTCAATCTGTTCTAGAACCTAGTGGTATGGAGATACATAGAACAGTGTAAGGATCCCGGATGTTCCATGGAGCCTGTTTTGCCCTTGTCCAAGATGGAGTCTGGTACTTCGCCCTGTCCTGGAACTTCCTGTCTGTCTTGCTATTTAAGTCCAGGTTGGGAGATCCTCCTTGCCTGAGTATTTTGTTGCTGTTTGCTTCTGAGCTTCCTCCTGGCTTGCCTCTGGAGTTCCTGCTGCTGCTCATTACTCATTGCTCTGCTTCACCACTTCCAGCTGCCTTCAGTCTTTTAAGCTGCTTCTGGATCCTGGCTGGGGTTACCTACTGTCCAGACTTCTGAGACTGTTTCTGTTGCGGACTGCTGTGCGGGACTTGAGCAGGACTTCTCTGCCCAAAAGGTACAAAGGACCTTCTCCCTGTTATGCCCTTCCCATGTATTTCTGGACTTCCATGAAAGTTGTCATCCCCTCTATCTACATAGTTCTGGACTTCCACGTATAAGTGCCAGTTGCACTCTTGCTTTTTATCACTGCTGGACTTCCTCATATAAGTGCCAGTCACACTCTCGCTGCATACTACTGCTGGACTTCCACGTATAAGTGTGGGTCACACTCTTGCTGCATACTACTGCTGGATTTCCACGAATAAGTGCCGGTCGCAGTCTTGCTGCATATTACTACTGGACTTGTTTGCATTAGAGGTCACGCCCCGCTACTAAGTTTGCTGAACATTTCTGTTTTGTGCTGTGCACTTCGTTGCAATTGCAGGAAAGTATCTGTTAGTTTGTGTTCTACTTCTTGCTTTGTTAAATACACTTTTTGGTCTCAGACTCGTTTTATCCCACGCAATCAGATTCCATAGTACCCACATAATTGTTACAAACAGCTACTAGAAGCCAGGTAGTAAAGCTGGATTTGGTCTTAACACGTAGCAGGAGCTCATCCGGATCTGATGGTGCCAGAAACGCTGCCCTAGGATTGTCCAGAACTGAGTTATGATCTTTCATAGGTTTTGGAGTTTTGCAGCTGCAGAGGCAAGGGAAGGGGATTTATGTTCAGCCCAGAAGGCAGAAGGAGAGTGGTTTAATGCTTATGTAAAGCATGTCCTAGTACTTTTTCTCTGGGGAGGTCGCGACGACATATCATGTGGGGGAGAAGTTCAAGAACAGAGGGGATTACACGTCTCCCATGTGGCAGCCCTGTGCAACCAAGGTCATTCATCTACTGGTAACTGACCCATATATTCTGCTTATATCTTTTGTCCTACCACTATTGTATTTGCATATCTGACCATGTATATGTACAGGGTGGGCCATTTATATGGATGCACCTGAATAAAATGGGAATGGTTGGTGATATCAACTTCCTGTTTATGGCACATTAGTATATGGGAGGGGGAAAACTTTTCAAGATGGGTGGTGACCATGGCGGCCATTTTGAAGTCTGCCATTTTGGATCCAACTTTGTTTTTTTCAATGGGAAGAGGGTCATGTGACATATCAAACTTATTGAGAATTTCACAAGAAAAACAACGGTGTGCTTGGTTTTAACGTAACTTTATTTCATGAGTTATTTACACGATTATGACCACTTATAAAATGTGTTCAAAGTGCTGCCCATTGTATTGGATTGTCAATGCAACCCTCTTCTCCCACTCTTGACATACTGATAGCAACACCGCAGAAGAAATGCTGGCACCGGCTTCCAGTATCCATTGTTTCAGATGCTGTGCATCTCATATCTTCACAGCATAGACAATTGCCTTCAGATGACCCCAAAGATAATAAAAGTCTAATGGGGTCAGATCGGGAGACCTTGGTGGCCATTCAACTGGCCCACAACGACCAATCTACTTTCCAGGAAACTTTTCATGTAGAAATGCTCGGACTTGACACCCATAATGTGGTGGCGCACCATCTTGCTGGAAAAACTCAGGGACCATGCCATCTTCAGTTTCCTGGAAAGTGGATTGGTCGTTGTGGGCCAGTTGAATGGCCACCAAAGTCTCCTGATCTGACCCCATTAGACTTTTATCTTTGGGGTCATCTAAAGGCAATTTGCTATGCTGTGAAGATACGAAATGTGCAGCATCTGAAACAACGGATACTGGAAGCCTGTGCTAGCATTTCTTCTGCGGTGTTGCTATCAGTGTGTCAAGAGTGGGAGAAGAGGGTTGCATTGATCATCCAACACAGTGGGCAGCACTTTGAAGACATTTTATAAGTGGTCATAAACTAGTAAATAACTCATGAAAGAATAAAGTTATGTTACAACCAAGCACACCATTGTTTTTCTTGTGAAATTCTCAATAAGTTTGATGTGTCACATGACCCTCTTCCCATAGAAAAAAATAAAGTTGGATCCAAATAGCCGACTTTAAAATGGCTGCCATGGTCACCACCCATCTTGAAAAGTTTTCTCCCTCCCATATACTAATGTGCCACAAACAGGAAGTTGATATCAGCAACCATTCCCATTTTATTTAGGTGTTTCCATATAAATGGCCCACCCTGTATAACCATTGTGTATATAGTGTATTGTCTAGTGTGCCTTTAATGCGGTTAAATGTATCATTTAACCTTGGTCTTCTCTTTTATCTCAATCCACGAATCCACACGTTCATTTCTCGGTTTTACGTCCCATGCTACTGGGGCTGTTTTTTGGCCCAATATATGTAACTCCCGTTAACCGATCAGGTTTATATCGAACAAGGAATTGGTGGAAGTTCTACCGGGCTGATAAGGTTCTGTTTCACTGGAGCTAGTACAAAAGGGGCCTCTCAGCTAGTCATGGTTATGAGCGAGTGTGGTGCCGCATTAGTGACTGTGTGGGCCACCTCCTCTCACTCCTTTTGCCTTCCTGGGCCCATGTGGACAGCGGGTGTCTGTATAAAACGGTGCCAAGTTGACCTTACGTGACCCCGGGGGTGTGGAATGTTACATTGATACGGTTGGGGACACCTTACCACATGATCCCGCTGACGTAATATTGACGTCAGGAGGGGTAGCAAGGTGTGGATCCTTCACAGGCTTATATTCTTAGTTATCTTGCAAGGCTTGTAAAAGGGTCGGGCAATAAAGGTACTGTCACACTAAGCGATCGCACCAGCGATCACGACAACAACACGACCTGGCAAGATCGTTGGTGTGATCGCTATATGGTCGCTAGTTAGCTTCTAAACAGGAAGATCTCATAAACGACTCATCAGCGATCTGTATAACGACCTTGGCGGTCGTTGGGATCTGTCACACAGCATGTATTGTTAAAAATCCCAACCTCGATAGGCGTGATTGAGCGCAACCTTTTCCACGCCCCTCAGCACAGATTGGTGGTCACTGTATGTCATATGTCACAGCTCTCGCTTAGTGATTGGACGTCCGCGTCATAAAAGACGACGCAAGTGGTTCATACGAATTTCCAGCATCGTTCCATACTGCGTCCTGCTAGCCTTCTGCTTTGCAGCTACTGCGATCCAGTCTGTGCCGCTATTGCGTTTGCCCCGGATTCATTTTTTCAGGATCCCAAAAATGTCTTGTATAAATGGCAAAGATGAAGCGCTGTAGCGACTCTGACAGGATGGCAAAACCCCACACACGATAGTATCCTCGCAACAACGCACAAAGGATTAGATGTTGTGGCCACCAATCGGAGCTGGGGGCGTTAAAACCTAGTCCCGCCTGCGCCGCTGACATGAGTCGCCAACGAGGTCGCTCGTCGTTCATAAAGGGTGTAAAACTCAGCGATTCAGGCTCACCAGCGGGACGTCAACGATCAAAAAACGGTCCAGAACGTTCGTGCACGATCAGCGACATCGCAGCAGGGGCCACATCGCTGCTACATATCATACACAGCGACGTCGCTGACGATGTCGCTGCTGCGTCATAAAATCGCTGTCGCTTAAGCGATATCGCTAGCGATCTCGCCTAGTGTGACAGTACATTAACTTATAACTACTTCCAATAGGCAACACTAAAGAGACAAAATTTTTTTCTTCTAAAGAAGAGTTGACTTGGATACTTTTTACAGCCTGAGAATCATTGGCTTATAAGACTCCATGTCATATCTGGCAGTCTACATAGTGAGAAACTGTACAACTCCAAACCCACAGTCCATGTTTTACATACAAGGAAAAATGGAGAACACGAATGATTAGAATTGGAACTTGTGCTAAGTAATGTTTCTAGTATGAAGTGAAAAATGACAAAAAAAATACAATTTGGAGAACAAGCTGTAATAGTTTTTGTACCCTATGTTTGAAAGTTCCCAAGAGTGTACTCTTATTTTAGCCCCTTCACGACCTTACATCAGTGATGGGAAAGGGGTCCCGACCTTTGACGTATTGGTAGATCATGGCGATCGTGCAGGGCAGCTCGGCTTAAGTAAAAGTCGAGATCAGTCTGTCACTGCCAGGAGTGGTAATCGCACTGGCCCAGGCATTTTAACCCCCTAAATGCTGCCATCGTTGTCAATCACAGCATTTAGGGTAATTTCACATTTGCGTCGTTTTGCACAGTGCATTGTGCGCAACTGAAAACGCGTGCAAAAACGCATACAAGCGCTTGCAAGCGCATGTTTTTTTTGACGCATCAATGTACGCATAATGACAAAAAAATGTAGAGTTTGCATGCGTTTATCTAGCGTTTTGCATGCGTTTACATTTTTTAGGCACATGAGTGTCACATTTCACAGGAGGAAAATCCTTGAAACAGACTCCACCAATGGGACACCAGTGGGCGAGTGTCATGGGACTTCTTTAAATAGACCCTGTTCAGCTGAATTCTTCAAATTTGCTGCTGTTTCCTGTGTCACCATGGATCTGCGTTGGGAGAGTTTTCGCTTCAACTTGGATCTGGACATCGCTCTGTTTCTGGCTTCTCCTTTTGCTTGCCAGCAACAAAGGGAGAGAGAGAGTCAGCGAAGACGTCAGGGGCAGCATTTTTGGAGACATCCTATTGAAGTCCAGGAGAGCCATGGAGCGTACCACACCCTCTTCAGCGGATACACGGATGTCCCAAGAAAGCTTCAGGGATTTGCTTGGTCGTGTTGAAGGAGCCATCCGGAGACAGAACACACAGCTCCGTCGTGCGATTCCTCCTGAGGAACGGCTCCTCGTAACATTACGGTACGTAATATTAAACCAATGGTGTATTGTTTTTGTTCTGCCATTTACTAAAAGCCTGCAGAATTATAGTTCTGCCATGTACAGCTTTATTTTTCATGTCAGTGTTTTGCCAAAGCCTACACAATCACAATTTTCCTTAATCTGTTTTGCAGATTCCTTGCTTCTGGCGAGACCCTCTCTTCACTCCACTTCCAGTACCGGCTTGGAATCTCCACCTTGTCGGGAATAGTTGCGGACACCTGCCAGGCTTTGTGGGACGTTCTGTGTCCTGAATTTATGCCCCTGCCCTCCGCGGAAAAGTGGATCGAAATATCGGATCAATTCCTGACAGTCTGCAATTTCCCCAACTGTTTGGGAGCGGTGGATGGGAAACACATTGTAAGGTTCTGTGTATCTGTTTCTGAAACTCAGTTTGTTCGTCGGCCATTTTGCTTTCTGTTTTGCTGCAGCTATCTTGCCCTCAGTCAAAATGGAGTTTTCCAGCTTGCATGTTCCCGCCCTGATTCTCTTCGTTTGCTTCTTAAACAGCCACAGCTGAGCAATCAGTGCTTCAGAATCTAGCCTGCAGTGAACCTGTGTTCTGACTCCTGAAGCCTTGGACCTTGTACTCCAGCCATTCCTACTGAGGAACTCTGAAGCACTTGTGGACTCTGAACTCTGCTCTTGAGAGCCTCACGTTTGCATGGACTTGCGGTAACAGAGAAGAAGATCTGAATCTGTTGTGGAGAGTTATTGCTGAGCTTAGATTACTCTGGCCTGCTGTGTCTCCTGCTTCTGTGTTTGCAACCTGTGTGTTTATTTTTGCCAATTTGTATGAAGCAATACAAGACTTTCTTTATCAACCTGTGTCTCAAGTATTTTCATCGCACCCAAGCACAAGACGCTATATGAACTGTACCACATACATTACAAGATTCTGAAGCCAAACGTTAGTGTCTGCTGGGTCTGGAAAGGCTTGTCTGCTGTACTGTGGATATCGGATGTCCGGTTGTACTTTCTGTGATGACAGTGGTTGTGACTTCTCACAACCATTCCAGGTGAGCAATTCCCTTAAGTTTTTTTTTTCTGCAGTGTTATCACAGGTAAACACTATTGTTTTTTTTTTTTTTCTCTTCTCTTTTTGTCTGCTGAAACTCTGGATATCAGATGTCTGGTTGAAAGCTTTCTGTGATGATAGTGGTTGTGACTTCTCACAACCATTCCAGGTGAGCAGTTCCCTTAAAGTTTTTTCTTTCTTCAGTGTTGCCACAGGTGAACACTATTGTTTTTTTTTTTTTTTTCTCCTCTTCTTCCAGTATCCTGTCTTAAAAGATCTAGAAAATGGAGGCCCGCATAAAGGAACTTTGCGGAGTGACTGATAATATCCTTGCAGATTTGCAGAATATAAAGACCCGTTTTACAAATCTTCAGGACCTAAATAATCACAATTTGCAAGTGGTTGGACAGACTACCCAGGATTTGCGAGCCAGGATTGAGGTTCTGGAGGGGCGAGTCCAGGCTCCTGCCGTGGCCCCGAGTTCTGGGATTCCCAAGTTGCCCCCTTTTCGTTTTGGTGGTGAACGTGAAAAATTCAGGGGATTTGTTAATCAATGCAATCTTTTTTTTTCTGCACATGCTTCACAATTTCCTACTGAACGATCTAAGGTGCTTACTATAATTATGTTGCTTACCAACAAGGCTTTGATGTGGGCAAACCCTCTGATTGAGACTGAGGATGATTGTTTGAATCACCTTGATGATTTTATTTCAGCCATGGGGCAGGTGTTTGATGACCCCAATCGAGGTGCAACAGCTGAAGCAGCCATGTTAGCTTTGCGCCAAGGTAAGCACTCGGTAGCTGAATATGCCTTGGATTTCAGGAGATGGGCCCTTGATACCACCTGGGACAATTCCGCCAAAAAATCTATTTTTCGAAAGGGGTTATCCCCACTGATTAAGGATGAACTTGCTCGTGTCGACCCTCCCACTGCGTTAGGTGACTTTATTAACTACTGCATCCGTATTGATACTCGTTTAACTGAACGCAGGCAAGAGAGATGGTTTGAAAGCAATCGTACTAACCTTTTCCTACCTTCCTCTCCAGCTAAGGAACCTTTGAATAGGATTACACGGGAACCTGAACCTGAACCCATGCAGGTAGACTCTTTACTACGACGGGTTAGTGATGCACGCAAGGAACATCGTTTTAAGGAGAATCTATGTTTTTATTGTGGTAAGTCAGGGCACTTTATTATTAACTGCCCCAGCCGTTCTCGCAAGACTACTGCAGCACTCATTCATTGTGAGTGTTGCGAGAGGGGATCTGTCAGGTTCGAGCCTCAGGCTCCAGAGAGATCTGCAGCAACAGATCTTGATTTCTCGGACTTAAACTCCGTTACCTCTGAGGACGTTGACTGTGTAAATGCTGCCATCTTTCAAGTTTCCTCAGCGGTGTCCCAGCTGAGTTGTAAAAAAAACAATTCTCACTGTTTTCTTTCCATCAAACTCTGGGTTGACTCAGCCTGGGTGTCTAGCTCTGCTATGATCGACTCAGGTGCAAGTGGAAATTTTATGGATGTCTCCTTTGCTCTGAAACAGGGAATACGTTCAGTGAAGAAGGCTACTCCAGTACAGATGGAAACTGTGGATGGCTCCCTGCTGACCTCTGGACCAGTGGATCAGGAAACAGAGCCTTTAAAGGTTCTTATGGGTAAAGATCATCAAGAGAAACTGTCCTTTATGCTTATCTCTTCTCCTCACTTTCCCATTATTCTAGGGCTACCATGGCTGCAGGCTCAGAATCCTACCATTAACTGGGAGACCAAGGAATTACACTTTCCAGAGAAACAGATGAGTCCAAAAATTTCAGCTTGCTCTGTTCCTAAAGGAACCATGTCAGTCCCTGAACTACCAGCTGTATACCAGGACTATGTGGATTTATGTGACAAGAAGAACGCTGACCAGCTTCCTCCTCACCGTCCATATGATTGTCCAATTGAATTATTGCCTGGAGCAGAGATACCTTTTGGTAAGATCTACCCCCTGGCGGGGCCCGAGCTGAAGGCTTTAAAAGAGTACATAGACGAAAATCTAGCCAAGGGCTTCATACGCCCCTCTTCATCTCCTGCAGGGGCACCCATATTCTTTGTAAAGAAGAAAGATGGATCCCTGAGACCATGCGTAGACTATAGGGAACTCAATAAGGTTACTATTAGAAACCGTTATCCATTGCCTTTAATCCCTGAGTTATTGGAGAGAGTGCGACATGCCAAAATTTTTTCTAAACTAGATCTTCGTGGGGCCTATAACTTAGTCCGTATTAGACCTGGGGATGAATGGAAGACTGCATTCAGGTCACGCTATGGACACTTTGAATATCTAGTTATGCCTTTTGGTCTGAGTACCGCCCCAGCCACTTTCCAACACTTGGTGAATGACATCTTCAGGGATCTCCTGGATACATTCGTGGTAATTTATTTGGATGATATTTTAATTTTTTCTAACTCCACAGAGGAACATCATGGACATGTGAGAATGGTCTTGGAACGTCTAAGACAAAATCATCTTTACATCAAGCTTGAAAAGTGTGAATTCCATAAGACCGAAATTCAATTTCTGGGGTATGTACTGTCTACACAAGGAATTAGTATGGATGGAAGTAAAACCCAAGCCATCAATGATTGGCCAAGTCCTAGAAATGTGAAGGAGGTACAGCGCTTCATCGGGTTTGCAAACTTCTATAGACGTTTCATTAGAAATTTCTCTGAGGTAGTGTCACCTATCACCCAACTTACCCGGAAAGAGTCTAAGTTCTCCTGGACTCCCCAAGCCCAGGAAGCATTTTCCCGTCTAAAAGATAAATTTACCACTGCACCTATCCTAGTACATCCCAACCCAGAGCTTGCCTTCATAATAGAGGTGGATGCTTCAGACTGTGCCGTAGGAGCTATACTCTCTCAGAGAACAGGTGAGAAGAATGTCTTGCATCCCTGTGCCTTCTTTTCCCAGCAGTTGTCTTCGGCTGAGAAGAACTACGATGTGGGCAATAGAGAGTTGTTGGCCATTATTGCTGCCTTCAAAGAATGGAGACACCTTCTTCAAGGAGCTGCACAGCAAATAGTCGTTCTGACAGACCATCGTAATCTTGAGTTTATCAGGTCGGCTAAGTGCCTGACTCCTCGCCAGGCTCGCTGGAATCTTTTCTTAAACCAATTTAATTTTATTATTTCTTATAGACCAGGATCGCGCAATGGAAAGGCTGATGCACTCTCTAGGATTTACTCAGCAGAGACACGTCCAATTACTCCTCCTAAGACTATTCTTCCTGACTCTAGATTCCTAGGAGTGATTCATCATCAAGACCTAATTAAAGACATCAAGGAAGCATACCATGCGGATTCTTTTTTGGCTCAACCCCCAAGGGACGTAAGTCTTGTCTTTAAGAATGGTGTGTGGATTCTGGGACAACGTCTGTATATACCTGAAACAGTCAGATTGAGAGTATTGCAACTCATTCACGATTCCAAAATAGCCGGGCATAGAGGAATTCTAAAGACACAGGAATTTCTTTCTCGTTTCTTTTGGTGGCCCACTTGTAGGAAGGATGTTTTGGACTATGTCACTTCGTGTGAGGTTTGTGCAAGATGCAAAACACCTCGCTCTTCACCAACTGGTCTGTTACAGCCTCTTCCCACCCCGTCCCGCCCGTGGGGATCCATTTCTATGGACTTCATTGTGGAATTACCAACCTCTCAAGGAAGAACACTATTCTAGTGGTGGTTGACCGTCTAACAAAGGCAGCTCATTTTATCCCTTGTGTCGGCTTACCCACTGCAAAACAGACATCAGATTTGATGATTAAAGATGTGTTTCGCTTACATGGAGTACCGGATGAGGTTATTTCGGATCGAGGGGTGCAATTCACTTCTAGGTTTTGGCAAAATTTCTGTGCAGCATTGGACATTAAAGTAAACCTTTCTTCTGCTTATCATCCCCAGACTAATGGACAAACCGAACGAACCAATCAAACCCTGGAGCAGTATCTCCGCTGCTTTATCTGCCACCTACAGGATGATTGGGTGGATCTACTTCCATTGGCTGAGTTCTCTTACAACAACTCTCAGAGTGCCTCCACTAAACAGTCTCCTTTTTACTCTAATCTAGGTTATCATCCTAACATTCTACCACGATTTCCCATAGAGACGCCTTTGCCAGCAGTGGCTGAAAGAGTCACGACTTTACAGAAGAATATGGATCTTCTAAAGGAGAATCTGGAATCGGCTCAGGAAAGGTACAAGAAGGCAGCAGATAAATTTCGTAAACCTGCACCAGCTTTTAAGGTAGGAGACCTGGTCTGGCTGTCAACCAGAAATCTTAAGTTAAGGATTCCATCGTCTAAGTTGGGACATAAGTACATTGGACCCTATAAAATCAGTAAAATTATAAGTGCCGTTGCTTGTCGTCTTCAATTGCCCAGAACTATGAGAATCCACCCTGTCTTTCATGTATCCCTACTAAAGGCTGCGACACCCAATACGTTTCCTGGACGTTCTTCTCCTTGCCCTGACCCAGTGCTAGTCGATGGTCAGGAGGAATTTGTGGTGGAAAGGATTTTAGATTCCAGGTTGTATAGAAATCAGTTACAATATCTGATTAAATGGCAGGGCTACCAGTGGAGGACAACTCATGGGAGCCAGTCAATAACGTTAATGCTCCTCGCTTGCTCCATCAGTTTCATCAGAGGTACCCACACAAGCCTGGTCTGAGGTCATCCGGAGGTTGTCCCTAAGGGGGGAGTAATGTAAGGTTCTGTGTATCTGTTTCTGAAACTCAGTTTGTTCGTCGGCCATTTTGCTTTCTGTTTTGCTGCAGCTATCTTGCCCTCAGTCAAAATGGAGTTTTCCAGCTTGCATGTTCCCGCCCTGATTCTCTTCGTTTGCTTCTTAAACAGCCACAGCTGAGCAATCAGTGCTTCAGAATCTAGCCTGCAGTGAACCTGTGTTCTGACTCCTGAAGCCTTGGACCTTGTACTCCAGCCATTCCTACTGAGGAACTCTGAAGCACTTGTGGACTCTGAACTCTGCTCTTGAGAGCCTCACGTTTGCATGGACTTGCGGTAACAGAGAAGAAGATCTGAATCTGTTGTGGAGAGTTATTGCTGAGCTTAGATTACTCTGGCCTGCTGTGTCTCCTGCTTCTGTGTTTGCAACCTGTGTGTTTATTTTTGCCAATTTGTATGAAGCAATACAAGACTTTCTTTATCAACCTGTGTCTCAAGTATTTTCATCGCACCCAAGCACAAGACGCTATATGAACTGTACCACATACATTACACACATCAGGATAAGAAAACCCCCAAGAAGTGGCTCTGAGTAATAATAATAATAATAATAATCTTTATTTATATAGCGCCATCATATTCCGCAGCGCTTTACAGTTTAACAGTTTCAAAACACAAGTCATAAGTAACAACGTTAACAATACAGTAATTAAAGCAAAATAAGACGGCCCTGCTCGTGAGAGCTTACAATCTACAATGAGGTGGGGGAGATACAAAATACAGGTGTGTATATACAGGTCCTTCTCAAAAAATTAGCATATAGTGCTAAATTTCATTATTTTCCATAATGTAATGATTAAAATTAAACTTTCATATATTTTAGATTCATTACACACCAACTGAAATTTTTCAGGTCTTTTATTGTTTTAATACTGATGATTTTGGCATACAGCTCATGAAAACCCAAAAATCCTGTCTCAAAAAATTAGCATATTTCATCCGTCCAATAAAATAAAAGTGTTTAAAACAAAATAAAAAAAAACCCATCAAATAATAATGTTCAGTTATGCACTCAATACTTGGTCGGGAATCCTTTTGCAGAAATGACTGCTTCAATGCGGCGTGGCGTGGAGGCAATCAGCCTGTGGCACTGCTGAGGTGTTATGGAGGCCCAGGATGCTTCGATAGCGGCCTTAAGCTCATCCAGAGTGTTGGGTCTTGCGTCTCTCAACTTTCTCTTCACAATATCCCACAGATTCTCTATGGGGTTCAGGTCAGGAGAGTTGGCAGGCCAATTGAGCACAGTAATACCATGGTCAGTAAACCATTTACCAGTGGTTTTGGCACTGTGAGCAGGTGCCAGGTCGTGCTGAAAAATGAAATCTTCATCTCCATAAAGCATTTCAGCCGATGGAAGCATGAAGTGCTCCAAAATCTCCTGATAGCTAGCTGCATTGACCCTGCCCTTGATGAAACACAGTTGACCAACACCAGCAGCTGACATGGCACCCCACACCATCACTGACTGTGGGTACTTGACACTGGACTTCAGGCATTTTGGCATTTCCTTCTCCCCAGTCTTCCTCCAGACTCTGGCACCTTGATTTCCGAATGACATGCAAAATTTGCTTTCATCAGAAAAAAGTACTTGGGACCACTTAGCAACAGTCCAGTGCTGCTTCTCTGTAGCCCAGGTCAGGCGCTTCTGCCGTTGTTTATGGTTCAAAAGTGGCTTTACCTGGGGAATGTGGCACCTGTAGCCCATTTCCTGCACACGCCTGTGCACGGTGGCTCTGGATGTTTCTACACCAGACTCAGTCCACTGCTTCCTCAGGTCCCCCAAGGTCTGGAATCGGTCCTTTCCACAATCTTCCTCAGGGTCCGGTCACCTCTTCTCGTTGTACAGCCTTTTCTGCCACATTGTTTCCTTCCAACAGACTTCCCATTGAGGTGCCTTGATACAGCACTCTGGGAACAGCCTATTTGTTGAGAAATTTCTTTCTGGGTCTTACCCTCTTGCTTGAGGGTGTCAATGATGGCCTTCTGGACATCAGTCAGGTCGGCAGTCTTACCCATGATGGCGGTTTTGAGTAATGAACCAGGCAGGGAGTTTTTAAAAGCCTCAGGAATCTTTTGCATGTGTTTAGAGTTAATTAGTTGATTCAGAAGATTAGGGTAATAGCTCGTTTAGAGAACCTTTTCTTGATATGCTAATTTTTTGAGACAGGATTTTTGGGTTTTCATGAGCTGTATGCCAAAATCATCAGTATTAAAACAATAAAAGACCTGAAAAATTTCAGTTGGTGTGTAATGAATCTAAAATATATGAAAGTTTAATTTTAATCATTACATTATGGAAAATAATGAAATTTAGCACTATATGCTAATTTTTGAGAAGGACCTGTACAATGGTGCATTTACAATGATGGTCCAGCCATCTTAAGGGAGTGAGGGATGGATGGAGATAGTGAATGGGCTACACACACACACACACACTTACACATAGAATGACTTTGATTAGTGAATGTGATAGGCCGCTCTGAACAGATGTGTTTTGAGGGAGCGCCTGAAACCATGCAAATTGTGGATAGTCCTAATTTCTTGGGGTAGAGCATTCCAGAGGATTGGCGCAGCGCGGGAGAAGTCTTGGAGTCGGGAGTGGGAGGTACGGATTAGTGCAGAGGTTAGTCGAAAGTCGTTTGCAGAGCGCAGCAGTCGGTTAGGCCGATAGATAGAAATGAGGGAGGAGATGTAGGGGGGTGCTGCAGTGTGGAGAGCTTTGTGGGTGAGAACAAGTACTTTGAATTGGATCCTATAATGAATGGGCAGCCAGTGTAAGGACTGGCGAAGAGCGGACGCGTCCGAGTACCGATTAGCCAGATGGATAACCCTGGCTGCTGCATTAAGGATGGACTGGAGAGGGGATAGTCGAGTAATGGGGAGGCCAAGTAATAGAGCGTTACAGTAGTCCAGGCGGGAGTGGATCAATGCTACAGTGAGGGTTTTTTTTGTTTCCATGGTGAGAAAAGGGCGGATTCTAGAGATGTTCTTTAGGTGTAGGCGGCAAGAGCGGGCAAGAGATTGTATATGGGAGGTGAAGGAGAGATTGGTATCAAACATAACACCCAGACAGCGAGCCTGCTGCCGGGGTGTTATTATGGTGCCGCCCACTGAGAGGGAAATACTATACTTATACTATACTATACTATACTATATACTATATACTATAGTACTATAATTATAAAAAGTACTTTTTACAGTACTCATGGCCATTGCAGATGCAGACTGTCGGTTTATTACGGTGGACATTCGGGCATTTGGCCGGGGCAATGACTCTCAGACCTTTAAGAACTCTGACATGGGTCGTAGGTTGTATGGCAACCATTTTAATTTCCCGCTGCCATGGCCTCTTCCCCACACCGAAGGTCCACCACTGCCATTTGTAATGGTTGGTGATGAGGCCTTTCAAATGTGCACAAACCTGTTGAAACCCTACTCTAGCCGGGACTTGGACCACACAAAAAAAATCTTTTTTACAGACTGACCAGGGCCAAAAGAACTGTAGAGTGTGCCTTTGGGATTCTTGTGGCCAGATGGCGCATTCTAGGCACAGCCATTAATCTGAAACTTGAAACTGTGGATGAGGTGGTGAAAGCCTGTGTGGTTCTTCACAATTTTGTGATGGCTAAAGAGCACACTACCTTTGAACTAGATGAACCACCTGTCAACCCATTGCCTGAATTCTCTCAGCACCCTCTCAGGTCATCAGTTGAAGTTGGCCAAAAGAGGGACCAATTTGGTGCTTCGAGACCTCCGGGTGCTGGGGGACCTCCTGGTGCTTGTGGACCTCCTGGTGCTTGGGGACCACCATGTGCTGGGGACCTCCGGAGGCTGGGGGACCTCCTGCCAGGGTCCGTGGCCCTGAATAGCGAATGAGGATCCCCA
This sequence comes from Oophaga sylvatica, assembly GCA_033576555.1. Lineage (NCBI taxonomy): Eukaryota > Metazoa > Chordata > Amphibia > Anura > Dendrobatidae > Oophaga > Oophaga sylvatica. Next base: position 403,454,459 of record JARQOD010000002.1, read on the forward strand.
GCTGCTGCTCGATGGTGGTAGCGTCCCTGGAGGTGGAGGAGGTCCAAGCAGTGGTGGAGGATGTCCAAACAGGAGCAGCGCTTGGCATGGTGGTGGCGGGGGAGTGTCCAGCTGCACTGTGACTTGATGTGGTGTAGTGTGGTCCAGCATGGCTTGGAATGCTGGTGGCCGTGCAGTGGTATGCTGCAGAAGACGGTAGTGAGGTGAAGTGAGTCAGTGGTGGCACGGGTGGGAAAGGCACCACTGGCTGCTGCTGCACATACCGACTCTGCTGCATAGTCTGCGTGTAAGCAGTGTTGCAGGCCTGCATCACAGTCAGCTGGAGATCAGGACTAAGGTGTTCCGCCATGCCCCGTTCAATTTTATTAAAAAATGGTGCGCTGGTCTGTTGAGGTCGGCTTCAAGATGGTCTAGGCGACGCTCAGTAAACTGGAAGTGGGATTCCATGAGTACAAAACCACTATCCATTCTGTCGCCCAACGCCTTGAGGCCATTTTGAAGAACCGAGCTCAAGTGAATGACCTCGGGCATGAGATTCCTGTCAGAGGCCTTCTGCCGCGGGCGGGAAGTGCCCGCAAAACCAGTGGCAGAGACCTGTGACAAGGGAACACTTGATTGACCATCTTCCTGTTCTCTAGCTGGCTTTGATGCCGACCCACAAGGTGCTTCTTGGCTGCTGGATGGCTGGGACAGGTCCGAGGCAGCTCTCTGAAGGACCGCTCCAGGATCAGGTTGCAGGGTGCTGCTCCAGGTGCAGTGAAAAAAAACAAAAAAATTAGGATCATGCATTTACAATAGTAAAAGCACCAACTCCTGTAGAATAGAAAAACACAGAGTAAACACAATACAATACAACAACAAAATACTTACGCTCTGGTGGCAAGGACCGGTCTTAAGAAAGCCAGAGCCCGATGGTAGCGGTACTTTCTTGTTGTGTTTGCCGCAGCACCACTGGCAACCCGGTTCTCCTGTCTCAGGTCCCTGTTGAAGCAGTCCTTCATTGAGCGCCAACTGGTTCTGACCTTGTTCACTGTGGAAAACCAAAAATAAAATTTAGACAATGCACTGTAGGCCGGGATCACACAACTGTGTGTGATGCTAGAAACTCACAGGAGTTACTAGCATCACACACAGTTGTGTGGATCCCGGCCAAGGTCACTGCCGCATCACACAGCATTGAAATACTTACGAAATTCCTTGACAGACCCGGGGAGAGGCGTTGTCCCAGCCATCCATCAGCCCTGATGCCACCTCATTCCAGAGCCGCTGGATCAACACGTTGTCACAGTGCAGTGGATCACGGCTGTCCCACAATGGGACTCGCTCCTGGACCAACCCTATCAGGGTGTCATTGTCCAGGGCGAGTTCCTCATCCCGTTGTGAAGCCTAGAAAGAAAGCAAAACATTAATCTTGGAAAGATTTGGAAATGAAAAAGATAGAAAACAAGACAGAATAGAAGAAAGATTGAGAATAAAAGCAAGATTGAATAGGAAAAACAGGCAATAAAAAAGTGAAGGGCAAAAAAAGAGTACAATCTGTCAGTCTACACTTACAGGCCGTCTCCCCGCCTGCACACGGACTGGCTGCTCCCGTTCTTCCTCCGCTGACGTGGATGATGTGGACTGAAAAAGAAAAAAAAAAATTGCCACATGTGTCCATGCAACAGCAAATACTTACCAATCAGTATGGAAGGAAGGTACTCACTTCACCCTCTGCTTGGGCCAGTTCACCAGGGGCCGGCACATTTTCTTCTCCTGAAGACATGCTGCAAGAAAATAAAGAGACATTAGTACCTAATAAATTGAGAAAAAAGGAGAGAAAGACATTAGGTTTTATACTAGAGGTTTGGAACTCTCTACCCCAACACATCAGACTCGCTCCTACCATGGAAACCTTCAAAAAGAACCTGAAGACCCACCTCTTCCGACAAGTCTACAACCTGCAGTGATCATCAGTCTACTGAACCACCGCACGACCAGCTCTATCCTCTCCTAGTGTATCCTCACCCATCCCTGTAGACTGTGAGCCCTTGCGGGCAGGGTCCTCTCTCCTTCTGTACTTGTGTGTGCCTTATATTGCTCACGTTTACTGTACTTGTCTATATTCGCCCCTTTTCACATGTAAAGCGCCATGGAATAAATGGCGCTATAAAAATGTATAATAATAAAAGAAGAATACTCACATTATCCCAGTTGTTGAAAGCTGCCCAAGGTTTTCAAATGCAGGAATAGCTGCTGTCTCTCTGGCTGGCTATACAGTCATGGCCAAAAGTTTTGAGAATGACACAAATATTATATTTTCACATGATCTGCTGCCCTCTGGTTTTTATGTGTGTGTTTGACAGATGTTTTTATCACAGACAGAAATATAATTGCAAACATATGAGTAACAAAAGCTTATATTGACAGTTAGAATGAGTTAATGCAGCAAGTCAATATTTGCAGTGTTGACCCTTCTTCTTCAGGACCTCTGCAATTCTCCCTGGCCTGCTCTCAATCAACTTCTGGACCAAATCCTGACTGATAGCAGTCCATTCTTGCACAATCAATGCTTTCATTTTGTCAGAATTTTTAGGTTTTTGTTTGTCCACCCGTCTCTTGATGATTGACCACAAGTTCTCAATGGGATTAAGATCTGGGGAGTTTCCAGGCCATGGACCCAAAATCTCTATATTTTGTTCCCTGAGCCATTTAGTTATCACCTTTGCTTTATGGCAAGGTGCTCCATCATGCTGGAAAAGGCATTGTTGATCGCCAAACTGCTCTTGGAGGGTTGGGAGAAGTTGCTCTTGGAGGACATTCTGGTACCATTCTTTATTCATGGCTGTGTTTTTAGGCAAGACTGTGAGAGAGCCGATTAGCTTGGCTGAGAAGCAACCCCACACATGAATGGTTTCAGGATGCTTAACAGTTGGCATGAGACAAGACTGGTGGTAGCGCTCACCTTGTCTTCTCCGAATGAGGCGTTTTCCTGATGTCCCAAACAATCGAAAAGGGGATTCAGAGAAAATAACTTTACCCCAGTCCTCAGCAGTCCACTGCCTGTACCTTTTGCAGAATATCAGTCTGTCCATGATGTTTTTTCTGGAGAGAAGTGGCTTCTTTGCTGCCCTCTGAGACCAGGCCTTGCTCCAAGAGTCTCCGCCTCACAGTGCGTGCAGATGCACTCACACCTGCCTGCTGCCATTCCTGAGCAAGCTCTGCACTGCTGGTAGCCCGATCCCGCAGCTGAAACACTTTTAAGAGACGGTCCTGGCGCTTGCTGGTCTTTCTTGGGCGCCCTGGAGCCTTTTTGGCAACAATGGAACCTCTCTCCTTGAAGTTCTTGATACGATAGATTGTTGACTGAGGTGCAATCTTTCTAGCTGCGATACTCTTCCCTGTTAGGCCATTTTTGTGCATTGCAATGATGACTGCACGTTTTTCTTTAGAGATAACCATGATTAACAGAAGAGAAACAATGATGCCAAGTACCAGCCTCCTTTTAAAGTGTCCAGTGGTGTCATTCTTACTTAATCATGACAGATTGATCTCCAGCCATGTCCTCATCAACACCCACACCTGTGTTAATGGAGCAATCACTGAAAAGAGGTTAGCTGGTCCTTTTAAGGCAGGGCTGCAATGATGTTGAAATGTGTTTTGGGGGATAAAGTTCATTTTCTAGCCAAATATTGACTTTGCAAGTAATTGCTGTTAAGCTGATCACTCTTTATAACATTCTGGAGTATATGCAAATTGCCATTAGAAAAATTGAAGCAGTAGACTTTGTAAAAATTAATATTTGTGTCATTCTCAAAACTTTTGGCCATGACTGTAAAGTAGTGGACAGAAGTGTCAACACCTTCTTTTATATACGCTACCACCATACAATGTTTCTTTGTTTAGTGGGTGGTTTAAACCAGTGTCTAGACATGTTTTATCTCTGACAACGCATGCATTGTAGAACACGGACCTGCGCTTGACCCAGCGCACGTCAGCGATCACATAGACTGTAATGTGTTGTTTGGGCGCTTTCCGTGCGCGATGCGAGCGCATGCGCCTTTTTAACGAGTTTGGGTGGACCCAAAAATGCAACTTGTTGCTTTGTGCGCGCCAAGTCGCTCATGACAAAATAACGCAAGAGCACGAAAACGCTGATGATCGCATGATAACGCTAAACCATGCGCCCCCTGTTAAAGATATGGCGCATGCGATCGGATGAGCACATTGCGCTGCGCTAAAAAACGCCAATGTAAAACCAGCCTTAGGAGGGTTAATTTTACTGACTGATTCCCTTTTAAAAAATCCTTCTATTCATATGCACTAAAATGCTCGGGTACTCGTTACTCAAATCAAGCAAATTGTAATACTTGGGTGCTCGACCCAAGTAGGAGTGTAATGGAAGCCAATGGGAAACGCAAGCATTTTTCCGGCGATCCCCCCTCCCTCCACCCTGAAGGTCTGAAATGAGTCTAAAAATTGCTGAAAACGAAATAGCATGGGAACAGCATGGGGAAGACCCCTGGAAGTAACTCCGAATCCCAGGTCGCTGCTGAGAACAATGTCATTGCATTACGCCACTGAAGATAAAACATACAAAACCGTATTTAAAGTGGATTTAACTGGAAAAAATGTTAAGAAACATTCTTTCCAGGATAATAAATTGTATATAAGGCAAAATAAATAAGATTAAAAAAAAATGTTCCTCCACACCATGGGCTATGTTCACACTCAGTTTTTTTGCTGCATTTTTGCATGTTTGCATTGCTTTCAATGATAAAAAAAAACATTGAACAGGAAATGTAGTTTTATCATTTTAACCCCTTCCTGACCTGTGACACAGCGTATGTGTCATGAAAGGATCGCGTTCCTGCGGGTCGGGTGACCGGGGTCACTGAAAGGTCACCCGACCCGCAGGCACAAGACCCTTTGTGCTTCACCACAGGGGGGTTGGCTTAACACCCACGTGGCTACGATCGCTCTGATTGTCTGTTAAAAGTGAAACAGCCAATCAGAGCAATCTGTAATATTTCACCAATGAAATTTGGTGAAATATTACAATCCAGCCATGGCCGATGCTGCAATAGCATCTGCCATGGCTGGAGACCGAGATCCACCCCCGCCCCCCACACCGAGTCACGGCGGCGATCGGCCGCCGCCACGATAGATGGCGGCGATCGGTCACTTCCGTCACTAAATGCTCCCCTCCTCCTTGCCTCCGCTGCCCCCACCTTCCGATTCCCCCCTTACCTTTCGACCCCCCCTACTCACCTCTCCCGGTCCTCTGATGTCCCTGGATCCGTCCCGGCGTCCGTCCAGAATGTTTCATGCGCGCCGCCATCTTGCAAAATGGCGGGCGCATGCTCAGTGCGCCCGTCGGACGGCGCATGCGCAGTGTGCCCTCCAGAGTCCAGAAATTTATTTTGATCACTGTGATAAACTCTCACAGTGATCAAAATAAAAAAAAAGTAAATAAACACCCCATTTATCACCCCCATAGGTAGGGACAAATAAAATAAAAAAATATATATATATTTTTTATCTTTTTATTAGGGTTAGGGTTACGATTATAAGGCTGTGTTCATATTGCGGTATAACGCGGCGTAACGTAGTCCGTTAACGCTGCCATTCACCCCCATTTGCGGGCACATCGCGACACATGCCGTAAAGCGGCATGCGTTCGCTACGTGCCGTCATTCAGTGACGGAGCCTCGGACGTGGCCTGCAGTGTCTGGGCTCCGTCACCGCTAGCGCAGATGAATAATCTGCTGATTCATCTACGCTATCGGGTATAGCATAACGCGATCGCGTAATGCTATACCGTTACCCGCCCTTCAATGCTATGTGTTGAACTGGCTGGTAAAACGCAATATGAACCCAGCCTTAGGGTTAGGGTTAGAACTAGGGTTAGGGTTAGAACTAGGGTTAGGATTAGCCTTAGGGTTAGCCTTAGGGTTAGAATTGGGGTTAGGGTTAGAATTAGGGTTAGGGTTGGAATTAGGGTTAGAGTTGGGATTAGGGTTAGGTTTGTGGTTAGGGTTAGAGTTAGGATAAGTGTTAGGGGTGTTTTGTGGTTAGGGTTGGGATTAGGGTTAGGCTTGTGGTTAGGGTTATGGTTAGAGTTGGGATTAGGGTTAGGGATGTGTTGGGGTTAGGGTTATGGTTAGGATTTGGATTAGGGTTAGGGGTGTGTAGGGGTTAGGGTTGGGGTTAGAGGTGTGTTGGGGTTAGGTTGGAGTTAGAATTGAGGGGTTTCCACTATTTAGGCACATCAGGGGGTGTCCATACACGACAAGGCGCCACCATTGATTCCTGCAAATTTTGCGTTCAAAAAGTCAAACAGTGCTCCCTTTATTCCGAGCCCCGACGTGTGCCCAAACAGTGGTTTACCCCCACATATGGGGTATCAGCGTACTCAGGAAAAATTGCAAAACAACTTTGGAGGCCTAATTTCTCCTGTTACCCTTGGGAAAAAAAAATTGGGGACTAAAAATATTATTTTTGTGGAAAAAAAAGATTTTTTATTTTCACAGCTCTGCGTTATAAACTTCTGTGAAGAACTTGGAGATTCAAAGTGCTCACTACACATCTAGAGGAGTTCCTTGGGGGATCTAGTTTCCAAAATGGGGTCACTTGGGGGGATTTCTACTGTTTAGGCACATCATGGGCTCTGCAAACGTAACATGAAGCCCGCAGACCATTCCATCAAGTCTGCATTCCAAAATGGCGCTCCTTCCCTTCTGAGCTCTCCCATGCGCCAAAACAGTGGTTCCCCCATATATGGGGTATTGGTGTACTCAGGACAAATTGCACAACAACTTTTGTGGTCCAATTTCTCCTGTTACCCTTGTGAAAATAAAAAATAGCCGGCTAAAAAATCATTTTTGAGGAAAAAAATGATTTTTTTATTTTCACTGCTCTGCGTTATAAACTCTCTATAAATCTAGATAAGTTCCATAAGAGGTCTAGTTTCCAAAATGGTGTCACATGTGGAGGTTTTTCACTGTTTAGGCACACAGGGGCTCTCCAAACGTGTCATGGTGTTCGCTAACGATTGGAGCTAATTTTCCATTCAAAAAGTCAAATGGCGCTCCATCCCTTCTGAGCCCTACCGTGCACCCAAACAGTGGTTTATGACCACTGTAAGCTTTTCAGGGGCTATAGCTCTGGGATCGCCATCCGGGTAGACGGAGTGGCATGGAAACAGTTCATTCACAGACAGCAGTTCTGGTAAAAACTGGCCGCAACCAGTTTTATTAAAGTCCACAGCAAACAGAACATAATCAAAACCAAATCATAAACATAAGACCTGGGCTTGTCCAGCCACTTACTACACTTAGATAGATTTCCCTATCTATCCGAGATCAGACTCTAACAGCCTGGGCCAAAACAACACATATGTTCAGCATTTACCAGCATGGAGTTTCACAGAGTCTCCTCCTTGTGTCTGAAGGCACCTTCAACGTCCAGACTTGAGAGAGCTCCCCTCCTATTCAGCAGCTATCCGCATGGATTCTCACAGAGACTACTCCTGTGTCCGGGGTACATCGAGCACCCAGACTGAGACAGCTCATACTCCTGGAGACTCCTTCTTGTGCCTGGACTCCTTGTCCAGACTAAGCGAGCTCTCTGACTGTGTTCGCAGACACCTACTTCTGGTCTCCTAATTAACAGCTGAGTGGTTTCAGGCCTGAGCTGCAAGTGTGTACTGAATGTAAGGTGTAGTGACCTTTCTCTACCACTAGGTTTACAAAGCCATACATTTCCCTTATACCAGTCAGCAAAGTATCTAGGTGAAATGTACACCCCATTCAACACACATACTCTCACTGTCTCACATATCCCCCCCCTCTTCTCCAGACCGGAGGCTGGTCAACAATCCAAAAGAGACAGTGAACTCTGGACCAGTCATGGCCTTCATCAGCTTCATCTTCACTACTGTCATCTGTATCTTCACCTGAGCCATAGCCAACATCAGCTTTCTCTTCATCTGAAGCATCCGCACTACCCTGTACCCTCCCAGGCCTATGCTCTCTGCGGGCCTCGGGTATCCTGCACGGTTTCATCTTGACCTTAGGGCCGATATAGTGCCTGGCCAGAGAAGTACGACCCGGCACATCAGAACACTTCTGCTGACTCTTCCTCAGAAACTCACGTACCTCCTGTCCTTGGTGCACTGACCATGTGTCACCAACTATCACAGAAGGTATAGGGGGTTTTTTACTTTTCTCTAGTTCCCCTTGAACCCTCTTTAGCACATCTATTTTCTTGAATATCGGTTGACTCATAAAGTCTATTTCACAGACCTTAAGCTCCTCTGCCATGGTCTCTGACCATTTTAAGCTACTCTGTTCAAATGATTGGGACTGTAGAAGGAGCAGAACGTTTTTCTTTTGCAGTACACATAATTCATCCGCTAAGTCTCCAGCTGAATTGTAATGTTCTACCGTGACAACAGCATTCTTATATAGAGCCTTAGACTTATTGAGCAGCATTTGCTCTTGTAACGAAGAGATTCCCTGTATTCTTCCTTTTACTTCATTGACTTTCTCACGAAGATGCTCATGGCTTTCATCACACTCCATCACAGTTTGGAGTTTTTTCTGAGAAGTAATCAATTCATCTGGTACCTGTTGGACGTCCTTTATGTCTTCGGCCCCTTCTTCAGGCTCTTCTGGTAGAACATGCTCAGAAGCCCTACCGTCAGTCTTACATTCTACCTCTTCAGTCACATCATTATGGTCTCCAATATCTCCATTTATTCCAGCTCTCAAGTTCTCCTTGATAGCTGCATCTGTATACTCAGAACCCGCCGGATTCTTCTCTTCCACCACGTTCTGCATCCCATCTGAGCTCCGTGTGTCTGCAGCGGCAACGGAGTGACACACCGCTTTTCCCATTTGTTGGGACGTGGCTCCGATGTAGACTCCATGAAAGTGCGCTTGAGCTCACCAATGCCAGCCTGATGTCTCAAAATTCATCTTGTGATTTATCCAGATCCTTGGTGTCACTCGGGAACACTGCTGGGGCTCCGGGCGCCGAACTTCCAGCCTGAGCTTCACGAGTTGCAGCTACTGATCCGGACCGTAACCCGTCCACGCCGCTGTCTTCGGCAGAAACAGATTCCTGGACAGAGTCAGTCCCCATATCTTCAGTCTTGTTCCTCACAGCTTCACTTGAGACCTCAGCTTCTGATGAGGCATCTGGCTTGGTGACCACCACTTCCATGGCTTTTTCCACCTCTGCAGCATTACCTTCAGAGTCCTGGGCATGATGCAGCTCCATACCATACATTGATAACTTCTCATCTTCAACAGCATCCACTTGTGCTGTGTTCAGTTTCAGAGTCCTGCCTTTAAAGCTCAGCTCTCCTCCTTTCACCCTAGTCTTCGCCAGGGAACCGGCCAACTGTAAAACATCTTCAGATGCCATCTTCTGTCCGGCTGCAAGGTCAGCATCAGCCTTCCTCTCAGGACTCTCAACCTCCTCTGCTACCATGCCTTCCTCATTTGAACTGGTTGCTTGATTGTCAACAGATGATTCACTATCACTATCCCTGTCTGACCCCTTTTTCTCAGCCACATCCGGCTCACTTTCAGGGTTATACAATTCATTCTCATTCTCATCCTGCTCACTTTCAGGGGTATACAATTCATTCTCATTCACATCCTGATCTGGAACCTTAG
>JARQOD010000002.1:403464223-403545057 GCA_033576555.1 Oophaga sylvatica
CAGAAGTGACACAAATGGGTTTGAATGGCTACTAAAGGTAACATCCTCACCTGTGACCTGTTTGCTTGTAATCAGTGTGTGTGCATAAAAGCTGAGTGAGTTTCTGGCATCCAGACAAACTCTTGCATCTTTCATCCAGCCACTGATGTTTCTGGATTGTGAGTCATGGGGAAAGCAAAAGAATTGTCAACGATAAAGGGTAGTTGAACTGTATGAAACAGGAAACGGATACAAAAAGATATCCAAGGAATTGATAATGCCAGTCAGCAGTGTTCAAACTGTGAATAACAAATGGAAAATCAGGGGCTCTGTAAAAACAAAACCATGGTCAGGTAGACCAACAAAGATTTCGTCCACAACTGCTAGGAAAATTGTTTGGGATGCAAAGAAAACCCCACAAATAACATCAGCTGAAACACTGAACTCTCTGAAAACTAGCGGTTGTGGCCGTTTCAAGATGCACAATAAGGAGGCACTTGAAGAAAAATTGGCTCCATGGTCTAGTCTCCAGAAGAAAAGAAAGCCATTATTGCGCAAATGCCACAAAGTATCTCGCCTACAATACACAAAACAGCACAGAGACAAGCCTTAAAACTTCTGGAACAAGGTAATTTATAGTGATGAGACCAAGATTAAACTTTTGAGCCACAACCATAAACGTTACATTTGGAGAGAGGTCAACAAGGCCTATGATGAAATGAACAACATTCCTACTGTAAAGCACGGAGGTGGATCACTGATGTTTTGGGGTTGTGTGAGCTACAAAGGCACAAGAAACTTTGTCAAAGTTGAAGGAAAGATGAATGCAGCACGTTATCAGCAAATACTGGAGGCAAATTTTCAATCATCAGCCCTGAAGCTGCGCATGGGACTTACTTGGACGTTCCAACATGACAACGATCCAAAACACAAGGCCAAGTCGACCTGTCATTGGCTACAGCAGAACAAAGTGAAGGTTCTGGAGTGACCATCTCAGTCTCCTGACCTCAATATCATTGAGCCACTATGAGGAGATCTTAAGCGCGCAGTTTATGCTAGACATTCAAGGAATTTACAGGAACTGGAGGCTTTTTGCCAAGAAGAGTGGACACCTTTACCATCTGAGAAAATAAAGAACCTCGTCCACAGATACCAAAAAAAGACTTCAAGCTGTCATTGATGTTAGAGTGGGCAATACACGGTATAAAGAAATGGGGTATGTGAACTTTTGATCAGGGTCATTTAGATATTTTGGGTTGTCATTGATTTAAAAAGAGAAAACACAGTAGTTTGACAATAAATGGTGTTCTGCCCACTTATGTGCAAGTTATCTCATAGCGTACTACCGGTTATGACCACTAAATGTCATTAGTGTTCCCATTTGTCCTGTTCCGTTTCCCCTTTAATTGAGCAATGTGTTCTGGTTAAAGGGAATCTGTCACCCTAAATTGGCGGGATATTTAAATGATGGCAGTCAGGTCAGATGGGCGGTGTTTTGGGTACTTGCCTTAACATGTTGTTCACCGCTATCTCCATTATTTCTGGGAATTGTAGTCGTTGCCCTCCATATAACGCACCTGCGCATTGCAATCTTTGGGCAAAGCATACTGCGCGTGCGCAATTCAAGATTGCAATGCGCAGGTGCGTTATATGGAGGGCAACGACTACAATTCCCAGAAATAATGGAGATAGCGGTGAACAACATGTTAAGGCAAGTACTCAAAACACCGCCCATCTGACCTGACTGCCATCATTTAAATATCCCGCCAATTTAGGGTGACAGATTCCCTTTAAGAACTGCCCCCTTAGCTTCCCGGGGAAAACTAGTCACACAGACATATTCTACTGGGCTTTCTGAAGAGATTCACGTGTGTCTTGCTCTCTGTAAATCACTGCTTCTGTCAAGCGGATTCCGGTGAGCGTTTAACACAGTTATGTGTAGTGCTACATATCTGCGTTAGTTAGCCATAAATCACCCCGTGATAGGTGCACATACTTCAGCTTGTTGTAATGTATTTGCACTGCATGTAATTCATCCCTGTTCAGTGAGTGTAATAGTGGCAGCTTAAGTTGTTTAGATAATGTCTGCTAGCATCCTGTATTGCTGTTGTTGCTGTTATCTGCCAGAATTGACATATTATACTGTCTTTTCTCTTATAGTTTTTACCTGATCTCATCCACTATTGTGTTCACCAATTTCCTTCACTATTTCATTTGTTATCATCTACCATTGTTGTTCACATCATCTCAATAAATATAGACTTAAACACCCATACAGTCTTTTACTGAAGGTGGATTAAGGGTTTAGCTGTATGCTGGAAGCCACACAGTCTTACGTGGAAGAAGGCAGAACAAATGGCTTCACCCAACCACTAACCATGAGGGGAGAAAAAGTTTTGGAGTTATCATTCATATTCTCTGAAAAAAGGCCAAGAAAGCAAAAATTCTACTGGGGTATGTAAACTTTTGACCACAACTGTGTATACAGGTCCTTCTCAAAAAATTAGCATATAGTGCTACATTTCATTATTTTACATAATGTAATGATTACAATTAAACTTTCATATATTTTAGATTCATTACACACCAACTGAAATTTGTCAGGTCTTTTATTGTTTTAATACTGATGATTTTGGCATACAACTCCTGATAACCCAAAAAACCTGTCTCAAAAAATTAACATATTTCAACCATCCAATAAAATAAAAGTGTTTTTTAAAAACAAAAAAAAAAACATCAAATAATAAAGTTCAGTTATGCACTCAATACTTGGTCGGGAATCCTTTTGCAGAAATGACTGCTTCAATGCGGCGTGGCATGGAGGCAATCAGCCTGTGACACTGCTGAGGTGTTATGGAGGCCCAGGATGCTTCGATAGTGGCCTTAAGCTCATCCAGAGTGTTGGGTCTTGCGTCTCTCAACTTTCTCTTCACAATATCCCACAGATTCTCTATGGGGTTCAGGTCAGGAGAGTTGGCAGGCCAATTGAGCACAGTAATACCATGGTCAGTAAACCATTTACCAGTGGTTTTGGCACTGTGAGCAGGTGCCAGGTCGTGCTGAAAAATGAAATCTTCATCTCCATAAAGCATTTCAGCCGATGGAAGCATGAAGTGCTCCAAAATCTCCTGATAGCTAGCTGCATTGACCCTGCCCTTGATGAAACACAGTGGACCAACACCAGCAGCTGACATGGCACCCCACACCATCACTGACTGTGGGTACTTGACACTGGACTTCAGGCATTTTGGCATTTCCTTCTCCCCAGTCTTCCTCCAGACTCTGGCACCTTGATTTCCGAATGACATGCAAAATTTGCTTTCATCAGAAAAAAGTACTTGGGACCACTTAGCAACAGTCCAGTGCTGCTTCTCTGTAGCCCAGGTCAGGCGCTTCTGCCGCTGTTTATGGTTCAAAAGTGGCTTTACCTGGGGAATGCGGCACCTGTAGCCCATTTCCTGCACACGCCTGTGCACGGTGGCTCTGGATGTTTCTACACCAGTCTCAGTCCACTGCTTCCTCAGGTCCCCCAAGGTCTGGAATCGGTCCTTCTCCACAATCTTCCTCAGGGTCCGGTCACCTCTTCTCGTTGTACAGCGTTTTCTGCCACATTGTTTCCTTCCAACAGACTTCCCATTGAGGTGCCTTGATACAGCACTCTGGGAACAGCCTATTTGTTGAGAAATTTCTTTCTGGGTCTTACCCTCTTGCTTGAGGGTGTCAATGATGGCCTTCTTGACATCAGTCAGGTCGCTAGTCTTACCCATGATGGGGGTTTTGAGTAATGAACCAGGCAGGGAGTTTTTAAAAGCCTCAGGAATCTTTTGCATGTGTTTAGAGTTAATTAGTTGATTCAGAAGATTAGGGTAATAGGTCGTTTAGAGAACCTTTTCTTGATATGCTAATTTTTTGATACAGGTTTTTTGGGTTATCAGGAGTTGTATGCCAAAATCATCAGTATTAAAACAATAAAAGACCTGACAAATTTCAGTTGGTGTGTAATGAATCTAAAATATATGAAAGTTTAATTGTAATCATTACATTATGTAAAATAATGAAATTTAGCACTATATGCTAATTTTTTGAGAAGGACCTGTATAAAGCTCTGGCAAAAATTAAAAGACCACTGCAAAATTTTCAGTTTGTCTGTTTTTTTCTCTTTATAGGTATTTTTTTGAGTAAAATATAAATTGCTCTTTTATTCTATAAACTACTGACAACATGTCTTCGATTGTCCAAGCAATAAATCTTGTATTTATTTTCAGAAAACAAAAAAATGCAGTCCTTACAGACCTAAAATAATGCTAAGAAAACAAGTTCATAATCATTTAGAAACAACAATACTAATGTTTTAACTAAGGTAGAGTTTAGAAATCAATATTTTGTGGAATAATCATGATTTTTAATCACAGCTTTCATGCGTTTTGGCATGCTTTCCACCAGTCTTTCATACTGCTTTTGGGTGACTTTATGCCACTCCTGGTACAAATATTTAAGTACAGTAGTTCTTCTCTGTTTGATGGCTTATGACTATCCATCTTCCTTTTGATTACATTCCAGAGGTTTTCAGTGGGGTTCAGGTCTGGAGATTGGGCTTGCCATGACATGGATTTGATGTGGTGGTCCTTCATCCACACATTGATTGACCTAGCTGTGTGGCATGGAATATTGTCCTGCTGGAAAAAACAGTTCTCAGAGTTGGGGAACATTGCCTGAGCAGAAGGAATCAACTGTTTTTCCAGGATAACCTTGTATGCGACTTGATTAATACGTCCTTCGCAAAGATTAACTTGCCCAATTCCAGCCTTGCTGAAGCATCTCCGGATCATCACCGATCCTCCACCAAATTTCACAGTGGGTGCAAGACACAGTGGCTTGTACGCCTCTCCAAGGTCTCCGTCTAATCATTAGACAACCAAGTATTGGGCAAAGCCAAAAATTAGACTCATCAGAGATTACCTTACTCCTGTCCTCTATGGTCCAATCCTTATGGTCTTTGGCAAACTTCAGCCTGGCTCTCCTTTACTTCTCACTGATGAAAGACTTTTTAGTAGCTTTACATGACTTGAGCCCTGCCTCTATGAGCCTGTTACGAACTGTTAGTGCCATGCACTTCACCCCAGCTGCCATTTGCCATTCCTTTTGTAGGTCACTTGATGTCATCCTGCAGTTGCTGAGTGATATTAGAATACGATGCCGGTCATTTCAGTTAGTGGAGAGTCGTTTTTGTCCTCTGCCGGTCTGTAGCTTTGTTGTCCCCAATTTCTGCTGCTTGACCTTGTTGTAATGGACAGCCATCTTAGGCCTCTTTCACACATTCGTTTTGTGCCGTAGGCACAATCCGTCCAATACCGGAAAGGATGGATCCGGCGCTGATTGTGAAAAAACTGATGCAACGGATTAGGTTTTTTGCCGGATCCGTCCTGAACTTTTGAACCCGGAAAATGCAGAGAGAGAGAGACCTTGGTTTCCAGAATCCGGATCAGTCTTTTGACGGATTGCTCAAAAGACTGATCCGGCACCATAGATTTGTATTGTTTTCGCCTGCCGGATGCGCCGCTTCAGGCGCTATCCGGCGGGTACGGCAGAAAAAAAAAACGTTGCAGTGACCGTTTTGTCCGGCCGCTGGAATGTACATTTCCGCTGGATCCGGCAAAAAAAGGACGCAACGCAAGGACATCCGGCGCTAATGATAGTCAATGACAAAAAAACGCATCCGGCGGTTTAAAAAACTGGATCCGTTTTTTTTCAAAAAGCGCCGGATCGCGCCTGACGGCAAAAAAACGGATGTGTGAAAGAGGCCTTAGAAATTTTAAGGATCGAGGCAACATGATGCTTACTGTATCCCTCTGCTAGTAAAGCCAGAATTGAGCCCTTCTTTTCCTCACTCAAATTTTTTCTTTTCAACTCCTTTGGCATGATTAAAAGTTATTTTTTCATTCCTATTACTTTAGTGATATTACTAGGACTTGTTTTGCCATCCAGCTTGTCCTATTGCAAGAGGATTGTGAACACCACAGCAGTGTTTTTTATACTTTCCTTCGTTAAATAAGATTTGGATCAGGTGATCACCTAATCAGAAGCACATTAAGTAGAATGAAGTGTACTCTGGTTGGAATTCGACTGGCACTGAAATGGAATGGCTGTCAGACATGTACAGAAGCTGATTTTTATAAAACTGTGCAGTGGTCTCTTAATTTCTGCCAGAGCTACTCTGCCACTGAGAAGCAATTCTCCAGCGTATTAAACATGTTTGTTTCTTTCAGCAGAACAGGGGTTAAGCGGCCATGTTGGAAATGCCTGCATTCAGCTGTGCTCAGTTAACCACTCCTCTCCCCTATAAAAGCTGGGCTCGATTACCAAGTCCTTGTCTGAGTTAGCATTAGCTACATGGATCTGGAGTGGGAGAAGCTGGTGTTGTGAAGGAGAGCTGGAGGAGTTTATTAGCGACTGTTGCTTGGTTTGTACACTTGGAAATTCCTTATCCTTTTCCATTTTGCTTTCTTCCCCCTCCCTACAAACCCTGGTGAATACCTCTGTTATACGTGAGTGTATATTTTGTGAGTGTGGAGTTTTTATTTTTACCCTTGTCTTTGCCCCCCTGTCTGTCGGGTTGGTGTACTGTGGTACACAGTAGCACCTCTCTTCCCTGGGTGGGGGAAGGGGACAGACGTAGCGCTGTTGTAGGAGATAAGGCAAGGGTGGAGGCCCCGGAATCTTCACCATCTGAAGTATCCCAGGGAACAGGACGAGCTAGGGCGCCCCCTAGTGTTAGGGCCAGGAAAGGTGTCACCTGGTCCCAGGTCACTCGCCAGTTGAATCATGACATCAATGCACCGTACACTTTGAATTGTGCCCTCAGCGTTTTTCTTATGAACAATGTAAATTGCCATACATTTCTAGTTTATTACCTGGTGATGCTTTGGCATGGCAATGTGGGAACTGGAAGAACCACTATTGCATTCTCTATCTTCCTTTCTGACTGCTTTCCGTCTAGTTTTTGACAAACCAGGTCGCTTTCACTCAGCTGCTGATTCCACACTGTGGCTAAGATAAGGGACTTGCTCTGTGTGACATTATGCCATCCAGTTTCGTACCGTTTGCTGAATTGACCTGGAATGATGATGCTCTACTGGTTGTCTTCTACCCCAGACTGTCCCGTCTTGTCAAAGATGAACTTTTGGTTAGGGATTTGCCTTCTTGACTTGACGATTTAATTTCCCTTGCTATTTGTGCAAGCTTATGTTTTAAAGAGTGATCTAGTAAAAACAACTCTGGATTTTTGTGTCGCTCTTCGAAGAGTACCTTCAAAATTCCCTCCCAGACCAGAACCTATGCAAATCGGTTGGAAGAGATTGTCACTGGTCGAAAGATCCTGTTGACTTTCACAAGGACTTTGTTTACAGTGGGTTCGGACAGTATTCAGACCAATTTAAATTTTTCACTCTTTGTTTCATTGCAGCCATTTGTTAAAAGCAAAAAAGTTATTTTTTTTTCTCATTAATGTACACTCTTTCCGAACCCACTGTATATTGTGGTGGCACAGACAGTTCGAAATTGTAGGCCAAAACAGGGAAATTTCTACCCCTAAATGAGAGAGGAGGTATCGCCCAAGAGTAACTGTGTCCTCCACTAAAGATAAATTACTCATCTCTCTGTCTGTTTTCTTCGGTTCTTCTGTGTTCAAAGGACAGTCATTTGTTGATTCTAGAGCAGCAGGGAATTTCATGGATTTATCTTTGGCAAAAAGCTGAAAATTCCTTCTGCTTCCCTGTGTGAGCATTTGATGCTAATCTCCACAAATGGCTCTACAATTCCAGGAGGTCGTATCCTATTCGGGACAAAGAAGATAACTTTTCAGATTGGTGCCTACACGTTGAGGACATTATTATAATTATACATTTTTATAGCGCCATTTATTCTATGGCGCTTTACATGTGAAAAGGGGCAAATATAGACAAGTACAATAAACATAAGCATTACAAGGCACACACAAGTACAGAAGGAGAGAGGACCCTGCCCGCAAGGGCTCACAGTCTACAGGGATGGGTGAGAATACACAAGGAGAGGGTAGAGCTGGTCGTGCGGTGGTTCAGTAGACTGAGGATCACTGCTGGTTGTAGGCTTGTCGGAAGAGGTAGGTCTTCAGGTTCTTTTTAAAGGTTTCCATGGTAGGCGCGAGTCTGATGTGTTGGGGTAGAGAATTCCAGAGTATAGGGGAGGCACGGGAGAAGTCTTGTATGCGGTTGTGGGAAGAAGAGATAAAGGGAGAGTAGAGAAGGAGATCTTGAGAGGATCGAAGGTTGGATGTGCATATGTACCGGGAGAACATGTCACAGATGTATGGAGGAGACAGGTTATGGATGGCTTTGTATGTCATAGTTAGGGTTTTGAACTGGAGCCTCTGGACGATAGGAAGCCAGTGAAGGGCTTGTGTTATGTTTCGGTAGCTGAGGAGAAATTGCAAAAACAGCAAAAGTAGTAATACACCAGAGAGGCTGGAAACTATTGGATTGCAGTACCCTAAACTAACCGCCACACTAGAAGTAGCCATGGAGCGTACCTACGGTGATCCTAGACGCCTCATCACAGCCGGAGAGATAACTACACCTAAAGGCAGAAAGATGAAAGCTATCTGCCCCGGAGCAAATCCCCCAAAGAAATAGGAAGCCCCCAAACATGTAATGGCGGTTAGACAAGAAGAAAATATGGACACAGACAGAAAATAGAATGAGCAAACACTGGGGCCCAATCTGTCTTGATAGAAAAGTATAGGAAAGAATTCGGACTGCAACCCAAAAAAACCCTGACAAAATACCAACACTTCTGATTATGGGCTGCAGTCCCCTGCAAGCAACAAAACAGGCAAGGAAAATCTAACAAGAGGAAAAAAAATAGCAAATCACTTAACTGAAAGAGAGCAGGAATGCAAGCTGAGCTCCAAGCAAAACCAGGAAGAACAATTGATTACCGACAA
Source organism: Oophaga sylvatica (assembly GCA_033576555.1). Taxonomy (NCBI): domain Eukaryota; kingdom Metazoa; phylum Chordata; class Amphibia; order Anura; family Dendrobatidae; genus Oophaga; species Oophaga sylvatica. Next base: position 403,473,180 of record JARQOD010000002.1, read on the forward strand.
GGCTGATGGGAACTCAGGTCACTTATATCAGACCATTCAGAGCCAGCTAAAGGCCATTCAACAATTAGTTCATTATCCTCAGCAACCACCGGAGGGAGCCCCAGCTCAGAAGTCGTCTCCAGAGTATTCACAACAGGCTTGACAGAGAGGAGAGGCTGGGGAATAATGGAGAGACAGGTGTATTAGTCGGGCAGCAGAGTGCAGGATGGATTGGAGTGGTGCCAGAGTACTAGAGGGAAGGCCAGAGAGTAGGAGGTTGCAGTAGTCGAGGCGGGAGATGATGAGGGCATGCACTAGTGTTTTTGTAGTTTCATGGTCAAGGAATGCACGGATCCGGGAAATATTTTTGAGTTTGAGACGGCAGGAAGAGGCAAGGGTTTTGACATGTGGCTTGAAAGAGAGGGCAGAGTCGAGGATCACCCCAAGGCACCGAGCATGCGAGACTGGGGAAAGGGAGCAACCATTGACGTTGATGGACAGGTCTGGTGGGGGGGTAGAGTGAAATGGGGGAAAGATGATGAATTCTGTTTTGTCCATGTTCAGTTTTAGAAAGCGAGCAGAGAAGAAAGCAGAAATAGCAGACAGACATTGTGGGATTTTGGTCAGTAAGGAGGTGAAGTCAGTTCCAGATAGGTAGATCTGCGTGTCGTCGGCGTACAGATGATACTGCAAAGCATGGGATTCTATGAGCTGTACCAGGCCGAGGGAGTAGATGAAGAAGAGTAGGGGTCCTAGAACTGAGCCTTGAGGAACACCGACAGACAGGGGGCGAGGTGAGGAGGTGGTGTTGGAAAGAGAGACACTGAATGTTCGGTTTGTTAGATATGATGAGATCCAGGATAGGGCCAAGCCTGTGATGCTCAGAGATGAGAGAATCTGTAGCAGGAGGGAATGGTCCACAGTGTCGAAGGCAGAAGACAGGTCCAGGAGAAGAAGGACAGAGTAGTGTCGCTTGCTCTTGGTGGTTAGTAGGTCGTTGGTGACTTTATTTAGGGCAGTTTCAGTTGAGTGATGCAGTCGGAAGCCTGATTGTAAGCAGTCAAAGAGGGAGCAGGAGGAGAGGTGGGAGGACAGTTCAAGATGGACATTCTGTTCCTGTAGTTTTGAGGCATAAGGGAGAAGAGATATCGGGTGATAGCTAGACACAGAGGATGGGTCAAGGGAGGTCTTTTTGAGAATGGGTGTGATCGAGGCATGTTTGAAGAACGAAGGGAAGACACCATTTGTAAGTGAGAGGTTGAAGAGTTGTGTTAGAGTAGGGGTGAAGACTGTGGCGAGGCTAGGGATGAGGTGGGATGGGAGCGGGTCAAGCATGCCAGTGGTGAGGTGTGATCTTGATAGGAGGGTGGAAAGCTGATCTTCTGTCATGGTGGAGAAGTTGGTTTTGGAGGAAGAGGGCTGAGCAGCTAAGAGGGGCAATGGGGGCTGTGGGCCAAAGCTTTCTCTGATCGTATCGATCTTCTGCTTAAAGAAAGAGGCAAAGTCTTCATCAGAAATGAGAGGAGAAGGAGGAGGAGCAGGGGGATGGAGTAGAGAATTGAAAGTGTTGAAGAGCTGTTTGGGGTTGTGAGACAGGGAGGATATGAGAGATGAAAAGTAAGTTTGTTTTGTGGCAGTGAGCGTGGACTTGAAGCTGGTGAGGGACTGCTTGTATGCGGTTAAGTGCTCGGCAGAGCGGGATTTTTTCCATCTCCGCTCAGCAACCCTGGATGCCCGTCTCAGTTCTTTGGTGAGGGTGGTCAGCCAGGGCTGCCTGTTGATTGTACAAGTTCTGCTATGTGTGAGGGAGGCGGTCGAAGCAAGTGCTGCTGTTATTGTAGTGTTATAAAAGGTGGCAGCAGAATCTGTGTCATGAAGTGAAGATATGTTTGTAAGAGGGAGGAGGGACTCAGAAAGCAATGGTAAATTGAGGCTTTTGAGATTTATGCGAGGGTGAGTGAGTTTGTGGAGTGGGGGTTGTGCACTGGAAGAAGAGAGGGAAGAGAACGTCAGTAGGTTGTGGTCAGACAGGGGAAGGGGTGAGTTAGTGAGATTAGTAAGGGAACAGAGGCGGGAGAAGATAAGGTCCAGCGTGTGACCATCTTTGTGAGTGGCCACAGAGGACCATTGAGTGAGGCCAAAGGAGGCAGTGAGCGATAAAAGTTTAGAGGCAGCTGGGGTGGAAGCATCAATGGGGATGTTGAAGTCACCCATGATGATAATGGGGATGTCAGCAGAGAGGAAATGAAGCAGCCAGGTGGTGAAGTGATTGAGAAAGATGGAGATGGCTAGTTCTGGGGGGCGGTAGATGACAGCCAGCTGGAGGTTAGAGGGGGAGTAGATGCGGACGGAGTGCACCTCAAATGAGGGAATAGTAGCGGAGGGGCTAGTGGAATTGGGGTAAAGGAGCAGGTATCAGACAGTAGCAAACCAACTCCTCCACCACGTTTGTTGCGGGGCGGGGGGTGTGAGATAGGTGGAATCCACTGTATGAGAGTGCAGCTGGTGAGGCTGAGTCAGAGGGGGTGAGCAGGTTTCAGTGATGCCAAGGAAGGAGAGTTTATTGGTGATGAACAGGTCGTGGATAAATGATAGTTTATTGCAGACGGAGCGTGCGTTCCATAGTGCTCCAGGTAGTGGGACCGGGGAAGTGGGGGCTGGGTGAATGGGTATGAGGTTATCATGGTTGCGAAAACATGTAGAGGATTGTGGTAGGGTGGAAGAAGTGAGAGTGGGGATGTGTTGAGGAGGGCCAGGATTTGGGGATATGTCACCAGCAGTGAGGAGTAACAGACAGAGTGTTAGAAGGTGGGAACAGGTTAAGACATGGTGTGGCCGTGTGTTCCTGGAAAAAAAGGATTGTAAGTGGAGGAACAGTTCTGAGGAAAAGGTGAGATGGCTGGGGAGGATGGAGGGAGAAATGACTGCTTCCTTACTAGGTGGGGGGATTACAGGGAATAGGAAGAAAGTAAGTAGTATGGGGGTGAAAGTGGAAAGAAAAGGAAACATGGTAGTGGTTATATATTCTGGCAATTTACAGTCAAATTCCAGTCCAATTCTAATCTAATTCAGAGTATAGTAATTAGAAATCTGTAATTTGAAAGATGTAAGTTGAAAGATGCAGGTCAGACACGTCTGGTCAGGCTCATGTCCAAGAATATATGTGCAGATGAGAGGAATCAGCTGTGAGGGGGGTTGTGGGCGTGATTACCCAGAACACATAGTCACAGTTAAGCAGAGGTGTTAAGAGAAAGGGGGAGGGGACTGGCTACTCTGGTATGCATGGAAGGCACAGGGGGAATGGAGACATTGTGCAAACAGAAACATGGGTAAGTAGTGAAATGCTACAGAATATATGCACTTAGACAGTCACAAGCGGTGGCAAAGCTGCATAGATGAGAATTGCATACCAGAGAGAGATTATATGCACTTCATTTTGATATAGGAAAGATGTGTATCTTCGTACCGTGTTAGCCAGTAGATAGAAAAATATTTAGACTTGAGAGTCCTCAGTGGTTGATACCTTTTAATGGCTAACTGAAAAGATGGTAACAAATTGCAAGCTTTCGAGACTACTCAGGTCTCTTCATCAGGCAAAGACTAAAACAAAAACTGAAGAATCACATATTTATACACATTATTCCTGTGTCCTCTTGTGTATAAATATGTGATTCTTCAGTTTTTGTTTTAGTCTTTGCCTGATGAAGAGACCTGAGTAGTCTCGAAAGCTTGCAATTTGTTACCATCTTTTCAGTTAGCCATTAAAAGGTATCAACCACTGAGGACTCTCAAGTCTAAATATTTTTCTATATGCACTTCAGACAGTCACAAGCGGTGGGAAAGCTGGATAGATGAGAATTGCATACCAGAGAGAGATTATATGCACTTCAGACAGTCACAAGCGGTGGGAAAGCTGGATAGATGAGAATTGCATACCTGTGGATAGAGAGGACAACTCGGTTAAGGTACAGATGATGATGATGATACAGCAGTGATGAATGGCTAAATGCATCATGGAATTCTAGTCTAATTCAGAGTATAGTAATTAGAAATCTGTAATTTGAAAGATGTAAGTTGAAAGTTGCAGGTCAGACATGTCTGGTCAGACTCATGTCCAAGAATATAGGACATTTGTTTTTTATTTTGTCAATCTCATGCACTTGTGCTTTTGGGACTTCTGTGGCTGCGGCTTCATTCTCCAGTCATTGACTGACCAGATTACCCAATGGGGTTCATCTTGTTTTCACAATTATCTCAAAACTCCACCTCAGCCTCCACCTGTGAAACTCTGATCAGCATCTACTGCCTTCAATTTGCCTGCTCCCTATCAGGACTTCACAGACATCTTCTTCAAGCAAAAGGTTGAGAAAGTACCGCCTCATTGATCATATGACTGCACCCTTCCCCTTCTTCCAGACACAAAACCACCCAGGGGAGGTGTTTATCCTCTATCTCTCCCAGAGGCTGAGGCAATGTCAACCTACATTAAAAGCATCCAATAATCTTCATCCCCAGACTGTGTAGGTTTCTTGTTAAAAACAAAGATGACTCTCTGAGACTGTGCATAGACTATGAAGGCTTAAATATAATCACTCTGAAGGACCGTTATCCATTGCCCCTCATCTCTGAGTTATTTGACAGGGTTAAAGGTGCTACCGTCTTCACTAAAGGTACTGCCACACTACACAATCCCGCTAGCGATCTCGTTAGCGTCGCATACTAATGAGATCGCTAGCGGGATTGTTTCTATATCGCTAGTGTCGGCCACATTTAGCGATATCGTTAATGACGCTATCGCGGTTAGCGATCTCCTTAACGACTTTAGCGGTACAAAAGTACCGCTAAATCGCTAAAAAAGGTGCCACACTTAGCGATATATACTTACCCAGCGGGGCGCCAGCGACAAAAATAGGGTCCGGAACGATTCCAGCGACGAGCGAGATCACAGCAGGAAGCTCGTCGCTGGCAGCTGCCGCACACAACAACATCGCTAACGGGATCGCTAAATAGTGACGTTTTTTAGCGATCCCGTTAGCGATGTTGTTTAGTGTGGCATACCCTTAAGTTAGACCTACATGACACTTACAATTTAATCCGCATCAAAAAGGGCGATGAATGGAATACAGTGTTCAACACCAATGATGATCACAATGAATATTGGTGATGCCTTAATAATAATAATAATAATTTTATTTCCATAGCGCCAACATATTCCACAGCACTTTACATTATAGAGGGGACTTGTACAGACAATAGACATTACAGCATAACAATAAACACAGATCAAAGTAGATACCAAGAGGAATGAGGGCCCTGCTCGCAAGCTTACAATCTATGAGGAAAAAGGGGAGACACGAAAGGTAAATGGTAACAATTGCTTTCATTGTTTGGACCAGCTATAGTGTAAGAATTGGGTGTTCATGCCTTTTTTATTGTGCAGTGTTCCAGCAGTTTGTGAACAAACTTTTTCGTTATGTCCTGTATCAATATGTCTTAATCTACCTGGAGAACATTTTAATGTTCAGAGACTTGTACTCTCATTGCTTTTATGTCCGCTCCGTTTTCATGAGACTGTGACAAAATCACCTGTATGCCAAGTTGAAGAAATGTCTGTTTGAGTGACAGGAATTACCATTGCTCAGCTACATTATCTCTTCTGGTGAAAGTTTTTGCCATATCGGATTGGCCACAGCCAGTTGGTCTCAAGGCCCTCCAAAGATTCCTTGACTTTGCTAATTACTACCTCCAGTTTATTAAAAACTACCCTCAGGTGGTTGCCCTGCTGATGGCCCTAATTGAGAATGGCGACAATTCCCAGAACTGGTTAGAATCTGCTGTTCGAGCCTTTCAAAAACTCAAGTATTGTTTTTGTATTGCTCCAATCCTTCATCATATTGATGTGAACAGACCATTCTTCCTTGAAGTGGATGCCTCCACTATTGGTGTACAGTAGGATCACTTTTCTTGCAAAATTGCTCTACAATAAGAAATCATCCCTGCGGATTCTTCTCTGGGAATTTTTTCTCCAGCAGAGCAGAATTATTCCATTGGTGAACGTCAATTCTTAGCCATAAAATTGGGCCTTGAGGAATGGCGACATCTACAGTGGGGAAAAAGTATTTAGTCAGCCACCAATTGTGCAAGTGTTCCCACTTAAAAAGATGAGAGAGGCCTGTAATTGACATCATAGGTAGACCACAACTATTATAGTCAAAATGAGAAAACAAATACAGAAAATCACCTGATTTGGCAAGATTTATTTTTCAAATTATGGTGGAAAATAAATATTTGGTCACCTAAAAACATTTCTGGCTCTCACAGACCTGTGAATTCTTCTTTAAGAGGCTCCTCTGTCCTCCACTCAGTAGTAATGGCTCCTGTTTGAACTTGTTATCAGTATAAAAGACACCTTTCCACAACCTCAAACAGTCACAATCCAAACTCCACTATGGTGAAGATCAAAGAGCTGTCGAAGGACACCAGAAACAAAATTATAGCACTTCATCAGGCTGGGAAGACTGAATCTGCAATAGGCAAGCAGCTTGGGGTGATGAAATCAACTGTGGGAGCAATAATAAGAAAATGGAAGACATACAAGACTATTGATAATCTCCTTCGATCTGGAGCTCCACGCAAGATCTCACCCCATGGGGTCAAAATGATCACAAGAACGGTGAGCAAAAATCCCAGAACCGCATGGGGGGACCTAGTGAATGACCTGCATACAGCTGGGACCCCCGTAACCAAAGGCTACCATTAGTAACACACTACGCCGCCAGGGACTCAGATCCTGCAGTGCCACATGTGTCCCTCTGATTAAGCCAGTACATGTCCGGGCCCATCTGAAGTTTGCTAAAGAGCATTTGGATTATCCAGAAGAGTATTGGGAGAATGTCATATGGTCTGATGAAACCAAATTAGAACTGTTTGGTAGAAACAAAACTCGTTGTGTTTGGAGGAGACAGAATGCTGAGTTGCATCCAAAAAACATCATACCTACCGTGAAGCATGGGGGTGGCAACATCATGCTTTTGAGCTGTTTCTCTGCAAAGGGACCAGGACAACTGATCGTGTACATGAAAAAATGAATGGGGCCATGCATCGTGAGATTTTGAGTGCAAACCTCCTTCCATTAGCAAGGGAATTGAAGATGAAACGTGGATGGGTCTTTCAGCATGATAATGATCCCAAGCACACTGCCAGGACAATGAAGGAGTGGCTTCATATAAAGCATATGAAGGTCCTGGAATGGCCTAGCCAGTCTCCAGATCTCAACCCCATAGAAAACCTTTGGAGGGATTTGAAAATCCATGTTGCCCAGCGACAGGCCCAACACTGCTCTAGAGGAGATCTGCATGGAGGAATGGGCCAACAGTGTATGCCAAACTTGTGAAGACTTACAGAAAATGTTTGACTTCTGTCATTGCCAACAAAGGATATATAACAAAATATTGAGATGAACTTTTGTTAATGACCAAATACTTATTTTCCACCATAATTTGAATAATGAATCTTGCCAAATCAGACAAGGTGATTTTCTGAATTTGTTTCTCATTTTGACTCTCATAGTTGTGGTCTACCAATGATGTCATTTACAGGCCTCTCATCTTTTTAAGTCGGAGAACTTGCACAATTGGTGGCTGACTAAATACTTTTTTCCCCACTGTATGCTGATCACAAAAATCTGGAGTATCTTTAGGCTGCAATCACCACCAAGCTTGATGGTTGCTCTTTTTCCTCACAATTTGATTTCATCCTCACCTATTGCTCTGCTAAAAAAAACGCAGGGCTGCCACTCTATCAAGGTCTTTTTATCGATCTGATGCTGTTTATGATCTGCCTTCACATGTAATTGAACTTGAACAAATTGTTGCTGCCATCTCTTCTTCCTACAGTTCACCATCTAAGGCCAGAGTCACATGTTCAGTATTTGGTCAGTATATTACTTCAGTATTTGTAAGCTAAAGCCTGGAATAGGTTAAAAATGCAGAAGTGGCACACATGATTCTATTATACTTACATTGTATTGTCATTTGTTTCATTCCTGATTTTGTAAAATACTGAACATGTGAACGTGGCCAAAGGGACATTCTCTTGTTTCAATGGCACTCAACCGGAAAGTCTTATCCTGGGCTTATTCATGTCTCCTCTCCAGTTATCCAGGAGTTAAATGTATCACTGAACTCCTCTCCAGCTTCTATTGGTGCCCTTAATGGAGAGAAGATGTCAAGGAGTTTGTAGCATCCTGCCCTCAGTGTGCGCACTTCTAAACCTTTCGTCAAGCACCTCTCGGTCCTCTCCAGCCTCTTCAGAGTCCACAAGAACCTTGGGCTAAGATCTCTATGGACTTTGTGACTGATTTTTCTGTAGCACAAGGGTTCACTACTATCTGGGTTGTTGTGGATGGTTTCTTCAAAATTTCTCATTTTGTGCCATTACCCTTGGTCTTCCATCTGGCCCTCAGTTAGCTCAGGCATTTTTCAAACAAATTTTCTGGTTCCATGGCCTTCCAGCTTGTATAGTCTCTGACTGTGGGGTGCAATTTGTTCCCAGGTTCTGGAGGGCACTATGCAAGAACTTAAACATTTCCTTGGACTTCTCAGCTTATCACCCCTAAAATAATGGGCAGACTGAAAGAATTAATCAGTCCATGGAACAGTATTTATGAATATTCTACAATTGTCACCAAGATAACTAACAAGATCAGCCCTCTGTGGTCTGAGTTTGCTTATAACAATTCTGTTTCAGAGTCTCCTGGGAGATCTCCATTTGTTGCAATGTTCAGCAGAGAACCTCATCTGCCTATGCCTAGTCCAGCTAAAAGCCTACTTCTTGATGTGAACAGCATCTATCAGGACATCATTAACATCTGGACTGAGATATAAGCTAATTTAGCTGCAGCCAGAGTTAAGAACAGTGCTGATTGACACCACCGACCTGTTCCCAACGTCGCTCCCAGAGACAAGGTATGGCATTCCACAAAAAATATCCAATTGAAGACTTATTGCAAAAAAACTAACACCCAAGTTCAGTGGCCTATTCCAAATTATTGAGCAAATAAACCCGGACACCTTCCATCTTTAATTAGCTCCCACTCTGAGAATCCCTAATGTCTTTCATGTCTCTCTTCTACATCCTCTGATCCTCATAGACTCTCCTATAGTCAATACTGTCCTTGCTGTCTCTACTGATTCTGGCACAGGATATAAGAACAACCAAATTTTGGGCTGTAAGAAAGTTTGCAGTAATCTCCTCTACTTGATTGACTGGAAGAGATATGGTCCTGAGGAGAGATCCATAGAAGGACTTAAAGGGAATCTGTCACCCCAATATTGCCATATCAGATAAACATATGGCTGAATAGTGCATCCCATAACAAAGCTAACGGTAGGTATCATATATCCTGATACCCCCGTTTTCATATCAAAATACCTTTGTAAACTTCGGTTTTTGCGCTGTCAATCACGGTGGTCAGGTCAGGAGGGCGGCGTTTTCTCTCTCCTTCCCCCCTCCCCGCTCCTCGGCATCAGTTGCGTATCGCCGTCTGATATGGCAATATTGGGGTGACAGATTCCCTTTAAATGCTACAATTTTGCTCAGAAAATATAATGCTAAGCATCTTGTCAAGTTTGGCTGCAGCCGCCGAGAAGCGGCCCAGCCCATAATCGCCTCCACGCTGACCGACCACCATGGCGTGGGGCGGGCTGTTGTGTTACGGTAGCTGAGGAGTGCAGGTAAAAAAGGAAATACACCAGAGCAGTTGGAATCTATGAGATTGCAGTACCCTGACTAACCACCGCAACTAGAGGCAGCCGTGGAGCGTTCCTACGTTGGTCCTAGACGCCTCGTCACAGCCTGAGAAACTAACTACACCTAAAGATAGAAATAGGAAAGCTATCTGCCCCGGAGCAGAACCCCAAAGATAATAGAAAGCCCCCAAACATGTAATGGCGGTTAGACAAGAGGAAATACTGACACAGAAAGAAAATAGTATGAGCAAACGCTGGGGCCCAAACTATCTAAATAGAAAAGGACAGGAAGGGTACTTACTGCAATCTCAGAAAACCCTGAAAAAACACCAACTCTACTAATTTCAAAATCACCTGAGATCACACGACCTCTACCACCTAAATTAGTTCTCTGGTGTAAAAAAATCAAAACAGCAGCCACTGAAAAAACTGGAAAAAGCAAAAGTACAAAACACAGTGGCTGGACTAAACTGAGAGGGCAAAAGCCCCCCGGAGGGGACCCTGAAGGCCCCCACAGAAGTGCAGGACAAAATGCAAAAAAATAGTAAAAACACAAAATAAGAAATTGTCTTATCTGATAGCAGGAGATGCAGACGCGACACAGCAGGCTACAAGGGAAACTGGAAAGAAGGATTCAGACCAGAACAATTGATCACCGGCAACCCTGATGGGAAAATGACTCCCTTATATAAGACCAATCAGTAACACCTGATTCCCAGTCCTCACAATCCTCACTAGTACCGCTTGTAACCACCAGAGGGAGCCTCTGCTCAGAACTCATCTCAAACCCATTCACAACAGTACCCCCCCCTTGAGGAGGGGTCACCGAACCCTCATTTGAGCAACCAGGTCGGTCAGGATGAGTTCTATGATACGCACGGATAAGTCTCCTAGCATGGATGTCCGAAGCAAACACCCAAGAATTGTCTTCCTGACCATAACCTCTCCATTTAACCAAATACTGGAGTCTTCGTCTAGAAAAACGAGAATCCAATATTTTCTCAACCACATACTCCAGATTGCCCTCAACCAAAACAGGGTCAGGAGGCACAGCAGCAGGAACCACTGGCTCAACAAACCTCTTCAACAAGGACTTGTGGAACACGTTATGGATCTTAAATGTCCCTGGAAGAAGCAAACGAAAAGAAACAGGATTAATAATCTCCATGATCTTATAAGGTCCAATGAACCTAGGCTTAAATTTAGGAGATGCTACTCTCATAGGAATATTCTTTGAGGACAACCAGACCAAGTCCCCCACTTTAAACCGAGGACCATCAGTCCTATGCCGGTTAGCAAACCGCTGGGCCTTCTCCTGAGAGAGGGACAACCTCTCCACTACCTGGTCCCAAATCTGCTGCATACGCTCAACAACAGAGTCAACACCTGGACAGACAGAAGCCTCCGTCTGTCCTGAAGAAAATCGAGGGTGAAACCCAGAATTACAGAAAAACGGAGACATCAAAGTGGCAGAGCTAGCCCTATTATTAAGAGCAAACTCAGCCAAAGGCAAAAAAGAGACCCAGTCATCCTGATCAGCAGACACAAAGCATCTTAGATAAGTCTCCAATGTCTGGTTTGTTCTCTCAGTTTGACCATTGGTCTGAGGATGAAATGCCGAGGAGAAAGACAATTGAACACCCAGTTTAGAACAAAAAGTCCTCCAAAATCTGGAAACAAACTGGACTCCTCTGTCAGACACAATGTTCTCAGGAATGCCGTGTAAACGAACCACGTGCTGAAGGAACAACGGCACCAATTCAGAGGAGGAAGGCAACTTAGGTAATGGCACAAGATGTATCATTTTGGAAAACCTATCACAAATTACCCAGATGGTGGTCATTCTCTGAGAAACAGGAAGATCGGAAATGAAATCCATAGAGATATGGGTCCATGGTCTCTTGGGCACAGGCAATGGCATCAACAAACCACTAGAGCGAGAGCAAGGCTTGGAGCGAGAGCAAGTCCCGCAGGACTGCACAAATTCCCTGACATCGCGAGACAAGGTAGACCACCAAAAGGACCGACTAACCAAGTCTCTGGTACCAAAAATTCCGGGATGCCCAGCCAATGCGGAACAATGAATCTCAGACATCACACTCTTTTTCCATTGGTCCGGAACAAACAATTTTCCAACAGGGCAGCGCTCGGGCCTATCCTCCTGACACCCCTCCAGAGCAAGTCTCAAATTGGGCGAGATGGCGGAAAGAACTACACCCTCCTTCAAAATAACAGAGGGATCAGATAGCTCAGGAGAGTCCGCAAGGAAACTCCTCGAGAGGGCATCCGCCTTAACATTCTTAGTGCCAGGAAGAAAGGAAACCACAAAATTAAAACGTGTGAAAAACAAGGCCCACCTGGCCTGTCTAGGATTGAGTCGCTTGGCAGATTCCAGATAGACCAGATTCTTATGGTCCGTAAGGACCACCACCTGATGTTTGGCTCCCTCCAGCCAATGTCTCCACTCTTCAAAAGCCCACTTCATGGCCAATAACTCCCGATTACCCACGTCATAATTACGTTCAGTAGGAGAAAATTTTCGAGAGAAAAAGGCACAAGGGTTACTTTTAGAGGTCTCTGGATCTTTTTGGGACAAAACGGCACCTGCCCCAATTTCAGAGGCATCAACCTCCACCTGAAATGGCAGAGAAACATCAGGCTGCCGTAGAACAGGAGCAGAAGTGAATCTCTGCTTAAGTTCCTGAAACGCAGAGACTGCCTCAGGAGGCCAATTCACCACATCAGAACCCTTTCTGGTCAAATCAGTTAATGGTTTAACAATAACCGAGAAATTACCAATAAATTTACGATAAAAATTGGCAAAACCCAAAAATCTCTGAAGAGCCTTTAATGAAGTAGGTTGGACCCAATCACAGATGGCCTGAACCTTGACCGGGTCCATTTCAATAACAGATGGGGACAAAATGAATCCCAGAAATGAGATCTTCTGTACGCCAAAAAGACACTTTGATCCCTTCACATACAGAGCATTCTCTCTCAAAATCTGGAATACAGTTCGAACATGTTTCACATGAGAGTCCCAGTCATTAGAAAAAATCAAGATATCATCCAAATAAACAATCAGAAATTTGTCCACAAAATCCCTGAAAATGTCATTCATGAAGGACTGGAAGACGGAAGGAGCATTAGTGAGCCCAAAGGGCATCACAAGGTACTCAAAATGCCCTTCAGGGGTGTTAAATGCCGTCTTCCATTCATCCCGTGCTTAATGCGAATAAGGTTATACGCCCCCTGAGGTCAAGCTTGGTAAACCAAGTAGCGTTTTTCACCCTGGAAAACAGGTCAGAAATCAAGGGTAACGGGTATTGATATTTCACAGTAATATTGTTCAAGAGACGATAATCAATAAACGGCCTTAATGAACCATCTTTTTTGGCCACAAAGAAAAAACCGGCACCTAAGGGTGAAGAGGATGGTCTGATATGACCCTTCTCCAATGATTCCTTGATATAAGACCGCATAGCGTCATGTTCAGGTACAGACAAGTTAAAAAGGCGACCTTTAGGGAATTTACTACCTGGCACTAATTCAATAGCGCAGTCATAGCTCCTATGGGGAGGTAAGGATGCAGATTTACTTTCGCTAAACACATCAGAAAAATCAAACAAAAAGTCAGGAACATCCTCAGCCTGGGGGGAGGCAGAAAAAACAGGAGTGTTGGTATTAACACATTGGCAGCCCCAACTGGTTACAGACACAGATTTCGAATCCAAAACAGGATTATGAGACTGTAACCAAGGGAAACCCAGCACTATAATGTCATGCAGATTATATAGAACCAAAAATTTGCAGCACTCCTGGTGATCAGGTTCAACCCTCATTATCACCTGAGTAGAAAACTGGGGTTTATTCTCAGCCAAATGGGTAGAATCGATCCCCAGTAGGGGAATAGACTTCTGTAGGGGTATCAAGGGAAACCCACAACATTTAGCAAAATCATAATCCATCAGGTTAATAGCTGCTCCAGAATCAACGAAAGCCTGAGCAGAAAATGAGGACAGAGAGCATATCAGAGTGACAGTTAATAAAAACTTAGTCTGAACACTACCCAAGACAACTGAGCGTGCAAAATGTCTTCCCCGCTTAGGGCAGACTGAAATAGCATGAGAGGCATCACCACAGTAGAAACATAACCCATTGCGCTTTCGAAACTCATGACGCTGTGCCCCAGACACCACTCCATCATACTGCATGGGCTCAGCAGCTGGCTCACAAGGCAACACCACTCCACGCATACTTCTCCGCTCACGCAAACGTCTGTCAATTTGAATCGCTAATGACATAGAATCATTGAGACCAGAGGGGACAGGGAATCCCACCATAACATCCTTTACATTATCTGACAGACCCTTCCGGAAAAGGGCCGCCAAAGCGTCGTCATTCCATTTGGTCAGGACTGCCCACCTACGGAATCTCTGACAGTATAACTCAGCGTCATCAAGCCCCTGATTTAATGCCAACAAGGCTTTTTCAGCTTGATCAGTGACATTAGGCTCATCGTACAATAACCCCAAAGCCTGAAAAAATGCATCAACATCACTCAAAACAGGATCCCCAGGTGTCAGGGAATGTCATGTGTGCATCGCCACGAAGATCGTCGCGGTTGCACATTCTGACTTCTCACAGCTGAGTTGCTGTTTCTTTGTGTTTGGCAGTTAGGGAGTTAATTCTGTCTGTGCTCAGTTCTGGGACTGGGTGCAGTTTCTTCCGGCTGCAATTAATTATTTGTTGATTGGTTTCCTTTAAATCTCTGGTTGTCTGTGTTGGGAGTTGCCAGTGAAATTCTTCATGCAGACCACAGATAGGATTGTATCTGTATAGACTTAAGTTAAAGAGCTCCTTAGTTGTTTTAAGCTCACCTTGCTTAGAGTTTAATATCCCAGATCATTTATGTTCCTTCTGTGTTTGAGTGTGTATGCAAGTCTGTGTTTACTCCAGTCTGTCTTATATGTCTAATCTGTGTATTTAGCAGAGATCAGCCCATTTCCCTTTGGTGGTAATCAGTATCCTTCTTAGGACTGATTACAGGGTTCAGGGACTGATAGGAGACAGGGTTAGGCTGGAGACTTGGACCTCTGAACCATTATCAGTACCTCCAAGGTGAGGGATTAGTTAGGACCCCAGTTTAGGGTCAGGTTAGACCCCGGTCCTCCTCTTTCCTGTGACAGTGTATCAAGTCCTCAAGATTAACCCTGAGTTCAACGGATATCGTGTCAGGTAAATCTATTCTATATTTACATGCTGATGTTGCTAATCTATATGTTGTATAGAGTGTTGTTCTTTTAAGAATAGTTTACTGACATCGTACACATATCATAAGACCGCGTGACATTTTCACTGGCCCATAAAATTATTCCCAGTTGCCATGGATCCAGTAGCCCAGCTGGCTCTGCAGTTGCAGGGATTATCCATGGAGCTGACGGACATTAAGTCCAAAGTTTTGTCTCCCTCGGAGCAAACCAGATTTGAACCTAAAGTAGCTCTCCCGGACAGGTTCACTGGTGGGCGAGACAAATTTTTTACCTTCAGGGAAGCATGTAAATTGTATTTTCGGCTTCGGCCTCGATCATCAGGGAGTGAAGAGCAGAGAGTGGGAATTGTTATCTCGCTCCTACAAGGGGACCCTCAATCCTGGGCCTTCTCCCTTCCTCCGGGATCCCCGGCTCTACAGTCAGTAGATCGATTTTTTTCTGCCCTGGGTTTGGTATATGATGACCCAGATCGGGTCTCTCTTGCTGAGACAAAATTACGTAAGATACAGCAGGGAGATCGTCCGGCAGAGGAATTTGCTTCTGAGTTCCGTAGATGGGCCACAGATACTCAGTGGAATGACCCAGCTCTTAGGAGCCAGTTTTGTCATGGGCTTTCTGACAAATTAAAGGACGTTTTGGCTCAGTATGATTCTCCTCCATCACTGGAGGCTGCTATGGCCCTAGCTATCCGTACTGATAGACGGCTCCGGGAGAGGTGCGAGGTAACTCCGCCCCCTGTTGTTACTCCACCTACTACTAAAGTCCCTTATGTTGAGGTTCCCCTTGTCTGTTCGGAGGAGCCTATGCAGTTGGGAGGGACATCATTTCGTAGGAGGGGATTGGCGGTACGCCGCAGGACTAGAAGGTGTTTCTTCTGCGGGAAAGAGGGACATTTTGTTGGGGGATGTCCATCCCGTGCCTTGTTGAGCAAAAAGTCGCCGGAAAACTGTTAATCCCAGGTTGTGTGGTGGACGACAACCTGGGAGTATGTATTTCGTCCGCTAGTTCTTCTCAGTTCCTTGTACCAGTGGAGGTGGTGGTTGGTACGAGAGTGGAGAGATTTTCTGTTCTTCTTGATAGTGGGTCCGGGGCTAATCTGGTTGACGCTCAGTTTGCTCAGGCTCAAGGTATGCATCTGAGTGTATTGGTCAAACCGATCCCTATATTCTCCATTGACGCCAGGCCTCTCGGCCAAGGTAGCTTTGTTCATGAGGTTCATAACATTGACCTTCGGGTAGGGGCAATACATAGGGAACTATTATCTTGTTATGTGTTGGAGGGTCTACCTACTCCTATTGTGTTGGGACTTCCTTGGTTGGTTAAACATAACCCTGTGATTAATTGGCAGTCCAGAGATATAAGCCAATGGGGGGAGTTTTGCAAAAGTAACTGCATGAACACAGTCATCAGTGCGGTCGTGCCTAGTACTTTGCCTCCTTTTTTGGAGGACTTTGGGGATGTGTTCTCTGAGGAGGGGTGTCAGGAGTTGCCTCCTCATCGTGTGTATGACTGCTCTATTAATTTACTTCCTGATGCTAAGTTACCTAAAGCTAGGTTATATAACCTTTCTGGTCCTGAGAGGCAGGCTATGAAAGATTATATTTCGGAAAGTCTGGCCAAAGGGCATATTAGACCTTCATCTTCCCCAGTGGCCGCGGGGTTCTTCTTTGTGAAGAAAAAAGATGGAGGCCTACGCCCTTGCTTGGATTTCCGCGAACTTAATCGGATTACTGTTCGAGATCCGTATCCACTCCCTCTGATTCCTGATCTCTTCAATCAAATTGTTGGCGCCAAATGGTTCTCTAAATTGGATCTCAGGGGGGCGTATAATCTGATTAGGATAAAAGAGGGGGATGAGTGGAAAACGGCGTTTAACACGCCGGAGGGACATTATGAGAACCTTGTCATGCCTTTTGGTCTGACTACTGCACCAGCAGTATTCCAACATTTTGTTAATGACATTTTTCGTCATCTGGTGGGGCTGTTTGTGGTCGTATATTTGGATGACATTTTAATTTACTCACCAGATCTTGTGTCTCACCAGGAGCATGTGAGACAGGTGTTGCAGATCTTGCGAGACAATAAACTATACGCCAAACTGGAAAAGTGTGTATTCGCCGTACAGGAACTTCAGTTTTTGGGTTTCTTGGTGTCAGCCTCCGGTTTCCGTATGGACCCTGAAAAGGTGAGAGCAGTGCTTGAATGGGATCAGCCAGAGGATCTTAAGGCTCTGCAGCGTTTTCTGGGGTTTGCTAACTACTACCGGAAATTTATTTGTAATTTCTCATCTGTTGTCAAACCTCTCACTGACATGACAAGAAAAGGGACAGATTTTTCTAAATGGTCGGACAAAGCTTGCCAAGCTTTTTCCTCTTTGAAAAAATGTTTTGCTTCGGCACCCGTTCTCATCCAACCAGATGCATCACAGCCGTTCGTTGTGGAGGTGGACGCGTCTGACGTAGGGGTGGGTGCAATATTGTCCCAGGGTCCGTCCCCTGGTAAATGGCATCCGTGCGCTTTCTTTTCTAAAAAATTGTCGTCCGCCGAAAGGAATTATGATATCGGCAATAGGGAACTTTTGGCCATTAAGTTGGCTTTTGAAGAATGGCGTCACTTTTTGGAGGGGGCAGTCCACCCGGTCACCGTCATTACTGATCACAAGAACCTGCTGTATTTGGAATCTGCTAAGCGTCTGAATTCCAGACAAGCTCGATGGTCGTTGTTTTTTACCAGGTTTAATTTTGTTGTCACTTATCGCCCTGGATCTAAGAATGTTAAGGCTGATGCCTTGTCTCGCAGTTTCCCAGGGGCCGGGAAAATGGATGACCCGATTCCTATCCTTCAGGAGGGGGTGGTAGTGTCGGCTGTATGTTCTGAGCTTGAGGAGGAGGTGTTAGAGGCTCAGGGGGACGCCCTGCAGGACCTCCAGGGAGACTGTTTGTCCCAAATCAGTTGAGACAAAAGGTTATTGAGGCACATCATAATTCTGCTTTAGCAGGACATCCAGGGAGTAAGGCTACTTTAGATCTCCTTTCTCGCCGGTTTTGGTGGCCTAACGTTAATAAAGATGTTTTAACTTTTGTCGCGTCCTGTGGGGTTTGTGCTCGCTCTAAGACCCTCATACCCGTCCGTCTGGGACCCTCTTACCCTTGAAACTTCCGGAGCGTCCATGGACTCATTTGTCTATGGACTTCATCACGGACCTTCCTCAGTCGTCAGGGAAGACTGTCATACTGGTGGTTGTTGACAGGTTCAGTAAGATGGCACATTTCATTGCTCTTCCTGCCCTCCCTAATGCTAAAACTCTGGCGCAGGTGTTCATTGGGGAGATTGTGAGACTTCATGGGTTGCCTTCTGATGTGGTGTCAGATAGGGGGTCTCAGTTTGTGTCCAAGTTTTGGAGGGCATTTTGTTTACGTCGGGGGATGCAATTGTCATTTTCCTCGGCTTTTCATCCGCAGACCAATGGTCAGACAGAGCGTCTGAATCAAAGCCTAGAGACTTATCTTCGGTGTTTTGTCTCAGAGAACCAGGAGGACTGGTCTTCTTTCTTGCCTCTGGCAGAGTTCGCTCTTAACAACAGGCGGAGCGAGTCCACTGGTAAGTCCCCGTTTTTTGGGGCATATGGTTTTCATCCCCAGTTTTGTACATTCAATGGGGGGGGCCCTTCTGGGGTTCCTGAGGAGGAGCGTTTCTCGTCGTCACTTGCTTCAGTGTGGAGAGGTGTATTAAATAATCTGAGTGCTATGGGGAACCGTTATAAACGTATGGCTGATAGGAGGAGAGTTTCTGGTCCAGATCTTAATGTGAACGATCTGGTATGGTTGTCTACCAGGAATATAAAACTTAAAGTTCCCTCCTGGAAGCTGGGCCCCAGATTCATCGGGCCGTACAGGATCAGTTCCATAATTAATCCTGTGGCATTTCGTCTGGACCTCCCTCCTACGTTTAAAATTCATAATGTGTTCCACAAGTCATTACTTAAGAGGTACGTGGCACCAGTCATACCATCACCTCTACCTCCTCCTCCAGTGGTGGTCAATGGTAACTTGGAGTTTCAAGTGTCAAAGATCATTGACTCACGTCTGAATCGCCGGTCCCTTCAGTACTTGGTGCATTGGAAGGGGTATGGTCCAGAGGAGAGGACGTGGGTTCCTGTGTCTGACATTAACGCAGATCGTTTGGTGCGGACCTTCCACAGAACTCACCCGGGCAAACCTGGCCCTGAGGGTCCGGAGGCCCCTCGTAGAAGGGGGGGTACTGTCATGTGTGCATCGCCACGAAGATCGTCGCGGTTGCACATTCTGACTTCTCACAGCTGAGTTGCTGTTTCTTTGTGTTTGGCAGTTAGGGAGTTAATTCTGTCTGTGCTCAGTTCTGGGACTGGGTGCAGTTTCTTCCGGCTGCAATTAATTATTTGTTGATTGGTTTCCTTTAAATCTCTGGTTGTCTGTGTTGGGAGTTGCCAGTGAAATTCTTCATGCAGACCACAGATAGGATTGTATCTGTATAGACTTAAGTTAAAGAGCTCCTTAGTTGTTTTAAGCTCACCTTGCTTAGAGTTTAATATCCCAGATCATTTATGTTCCTTCTGTGTTTGAGTGTGTATGCAAGTCTGTGTTTACTCCAGTCTGTCTTATATGTCTAATCTGTGTATTTAGCAGAGATCAGCCCATTTCCCTTTGGTGGTAATCAGTATCCTTCTTAGGACTGATTACAGGGTTCAGGGACTGATAGGAGACAGGGTTAGGCTGGAGACTTGGACCTCTGAACCATTATCAGTACCTCCAAGGTGAGGGATTAGTTAGGACCCCAGTTTAGGGTCAGGTTAGACCCCCGGTCCTCCTCTTTCCTGTGACAGTGTATCAAGTCCTCAAGATTAACCCTGAGTTCAACGGATATCGTGTCAGGTAAATCTATTCTATATTTACATGCTGATGTTGCTAATCTATATGTTGTATAGAGTGTTGTTCTTTTAAGAATAGTTTACTGACATCGTACACATATCATAAGACCGCGTGACAGGGAAAAAGCCCAATCCTGAGGATCGCCGCGCAGGAGAGAGATGATAATTTGAACCTGCTGCGCTGCGTTTCCTGAGGACTTAGATTTTAAGGCAAGAAACAATTTACAATTATT
Organism: Oophaga sylvatica; assembly: GCA_033576555.1. Lineage (NCBI taxonomy): Eukaryota > Metazoa > Chordata > Amphibia > Anura > Dendrobatidae > Oophaga > Oophaga sylvatica. The sequence goes on from JARQOD010000002.1 coordinate 403,493,320, forward strand.
TTTGAAATTCTGAAACTTAGCTCGATCCCCTAAAAACAAATCTGGCATGGGGATCCTAGGTTCCACAACAGGCAACCTAGCAAGATATGCAGCAATACTCTGAACCTCAGTGGCAAGCTGATCCACACGGCCAGACAACTGTGCAAACTCCATTGGGAGAAAAGATCCTCCCCAGCACCCAGAGATACAGAGGGAAAAAAAAAAAAAAAATGCAACAAACAGAAAAATATCTCTGACAACTTTTCTTCCTTCAAAATATTTTTTCCCTTCTGTGAGTACCATACAATTTTTATGGCCGGTGATACTGTTGTGTTACGGTAGCTGAGGAGTGCAGGTAAAAAAGGAAATACACCAGAGCAGTTGGAATCTATGAGATTGCAGTACCCTGACTAACCACCGCAACTAGAGGCAGCCGTGGAGCGTTCCTACGTTGGTCCTAGACGCCTCGTCACAGCCTGAGAAACTAACTACACCTAAAGATAGAAATAGGAAAGCTATCTGCCCCGGAGCAGAACCCCAAAGATAATAGAAAGCCCCCAAACATGTAATGGCGGTTAGACAAGAGGAAATACTGACACAGAAAGAAAATAGTATGAGCAAACGCTGGGGCCCAAACTATCTAAATAGAAAAGGACAGGAAGGGTACTTACTGCAATCTCAGAAAACCCTGAAAAAACACCAACTCTACTAATTTCAAAATCACCTGAGATCACACGACCTCTACCACCTAAATTAGTTCTCTGGTGTAAAAAAATCAAAACAGCAGCCACTGAAAAAACTGGAAAAAGCAAAAGTACAAAACACAGTGGCTGGACTAAACTGAGAGGGCAAAAGCCCCCGGAGGGGACCCTGAAGGCCCCCACAGAAGTGCAGGACAAAATGCAAAAAAATAGCAAAAACACAAAATAAGAAATTGTCTTATCTGATAGCAGGAGATGCAGACGCGACACAGCAGGCTACAAGGGAAACTGGAAAGAAGGATTCAGACCAGAACAATTGATCACCGGCAACCCTGATGGGAAAATGACTCCCTTATATAAGACCAATCAGTAACACCTGATTCCCAGTCCTCACAATCCTCACTAGTACCGCTTGTAACCACCAGAGGGAGCCTCTGCTCAGAACTCATCTCAAACCCATTCACAACAGCGGGCGTACGCAATATGGACCCTCCATACCGCAGAGGGGGACCTGGGCCTACCCAAACTAGATAAGGGCAGAGACCGGGGTTCTGTGGCAGCTGAGCATGTGAACAAGGAAGAGACACGTAGAACTTGATTACACCGCACAACTTCAGGTATAGGGAAGTAAAGTTTACTAAAGTAAATAAGTGAAGACACACAGTACATAAATCAAACATGACTATGCAAGGCTCCCGATTCCACACCTTCCAGAAGGGTATCACCAGAGGACTCCAAGGTACCAACGGATCACCGCGGCACACATAGGTGGGACATCAGGACACAGGCATGACATCAGGGTACACAAGGTCATCAGAACGTAGACAGGACACATGAGGACATCAGAATCACGAACTCAGTAACACGAACTGGATCTCAGGAACATGGACCGGATCTCAGGAACACGGACCGGACATCAGGAAACTGGACATCAGGAACACAGCCTGGATCTCAAGAACACGGACTGGATCTCAGGAACATGGAATCAGGAACATGGAATCAGGAACACGGACCGGACATCAGGAACACGGACCGGACATCAGGAACATGGACCGGACATCAGGAACATGGACACAGGAACACGGAATCAAGAACACGGAATCAGGAACACGGACTGGACATCAGGAACACGGACACCGGAACACGGGCTGGATCTCAGGAACATCAGAACACTGGCATCGGACTCCGGACATCTGGCAACGATCGACAGGTTCCGGACATCGGCCTGCGGACATCAGGCTCTGGACATGAGGCCCCAGTATCAGGCTCAGGACATCTGGCAACGATCGGCAAGCCCCGGATATCAGGCAGGGAAGGATCGGATCCGGACATCTGGAAGTGATCTAAAAAGGAACCCAAGGAAAACAAGCTGAGCACAGAGTAACAGAAACTCAGCACACCCACACCGGACTCCTCCTTCCAAGATGAACTCAGGTTGTATTAAAGGAAGTCAGTTAGCAAAAGATCACAGTCACTGGGCACAGGGTTCAGGACACAGAAGGATTCAGGAACATAACACAGCAGACACAGTTCAGACAGTCAGGTACAGGACAGGTACAGGATCAAGGATTCAAGCCTGGAATTACCGCCTCCAGGATAGGCGAGCCTGGAATTACCGCCTCCAGGACAGGCGCAGGGACGGGTACAGGATCAGGGATTCAAACCTAGAATTACCGCCTCCAGGATAGGCGAAGGGACGGGTACAGGATCAGGGATTCAAGCCTAGAATTACCGCCTCCAGGATAGGCGAAGGGACGGGTACAGAATCAGGGATTCAAGCCTAGAATTACCGCCTCCAGGATAGGCGCAGGGACAGGTACAGGAACATACAACACACATGGCAAGATTCAGAAGCTATGTGAGTAGCTAAGGCCCCGCCAATAGGGCAGGGAGCCTTTATATATGAGCTGCCCTTCAGCAATTGGCTGGGGACAGCATTTCAAGTACACACACTAACCCTGATAAAAGCAGGGCAGGTGTGGCCCGCGCACCCTATGCAGTCAAACACAATTCAGCACAGCAAGGGCACCTGGAAATGGCTGCAGCCTAAACACACGCAGTAAGTCATGCACCACTGCAGAGGACCTTGACCTACGGTTAGCTTCCACAGCAATAGCCAGGGACCGCACATGCGGGTGGTCATGCAGCGCAGCGGAGACACCCACGCATGCACGGCTACGCAGCGGCGCTGGGAACTGAGCATCATCCATACAGGTAACGGATAACAGTATTCCAGCTCAATTAGGGGGAAAAGGAGCAAAGGGTTAAAGCACAGACATGCATTGTCACGCCGACAACCAAGTACCGACAGAACAGCGTGACACATCTGCTTTCTTACGTTATGGACTTATCTGGTAAGTGAGGGAGGTACTGTTAGCAGCTGTGCTGGATCCGGGCATTGCTTCCTTGACCCTCGTCCACTAAACTCTGTTGTGCTCAACATTGGTCTTTGCAGATGGCCCAATGTGATCCCATGTGATCATCTGCTTGGGCCTATGTAAGGCTCACCAAGACACACACGTGTCTTGGTATTAAAACTTTCTAAAAAGACTTTTATGTTACTTCAGAGTTCTATCTGCTATCTGTTCCCAGTCTTTCAGGACTTCTGCTAAGTGTCCACCTGCAGCTTCCAGGACATCTCCTGTCTTCGATCTCCAGGACGTTTCCTCTCTGCAGCTTCCAGTACCTCTGCTATCTGGGGGCTCAAGGATGTCTCCTATCTGCCTGATGCTTCCAGTTCCTCAGTTACCTCTTCCCAGTCTCCTGTCCACTTTTGGTGTCCAATACCTTCTCTACCTGCCTCCCGCATGTCTTAACTGCCTGCTGCACTGGTACCTGTGGTCCATCTGTACACCCAGACCCTTGGCTTGAAGGATCAACCTCATCAGAATACCAAGACCATGTATGCATGAATAAGCCCCAGTGTCTCCTATGTGATGTATATACAGCAGTCTCAGCGTCTCCTATGTGATGCATATAACGCAAATCTCCCACTGCTTGAGTTGCATAAATGTAACATGAGCAGTGATGAATTTCACACTATGAGGACCCATGCAGTGTAATAAACGGATTTTCCGGCACTTCCATCCATAAAATTAATCTTTTTATTCAAAATTCATTTAAAAACAGGAGGATCCATCATGAGGATAAAACCTTAAGCATTTCTGGCATACATTATAACAAAGGGCATAGTGTACTCCAGAAACGCTTAAGGTTGTATCCTCTTGTTTTTAAATGAATTTCTCATAAATAGATTACATTTATGGATGGAAGTGCTGAAAAATAATTTTTCTTTGTCGGTTCTACAATAGCTGAGCTTCACCAGCAGGAAATGGCACCCAATCATCAACTTTCTGGTGTATCTCGAACAATATTGGCGTGGTGAGCTTCATTTAATTTTTTTCTACGAGCAGTGTAATATACATCTTCGTTCGGAAGAACTTACTGCTGCTATTAGTTCATTACAAAGCTTATCAGTCACCTGTGCTCCAGACCGATGCAAACCTGGAAAAGCAGTTGTGAGTAGAAACATAATCAGTAGGACCTAACATCATATCTCACCAAAGAGAAGCAGATCCAGCCATCACATTAAGGACGAGTTAACTGTTTGACCAAATAGAGCAGGATAATTTTCAAGTTTATAATTTTCTACAGGTCCCAAATTATCGAATAAATATCGAAATGGCCCTTTGCAGAAAAGAGGTTCCCAACCTCTGACTACAGTGTGAATTTTCTTACATAAAATTTTTTACAAATTTACAAATATTTAGACAAATTTACAAATCAGGCTCATTGTAGGCAAAAATCAAAACACTTTACCATTATTAACCCCTTAACGACTGCAGATACGCCTTTTAACGGCGGCAGTTAAGGGTACTTATTCCTCAGAGCCGCTTTTTAACCCCTCTCTGCCATCCGACGTACTATCCCATCCATAAAACCCGTGCCAATCTGCCCATGGACGGGATAGTACGTCGAAGCGATCAGCTGCGCTCCCGGGGGAGTGCAGCTGATCGCAGCCCGGTGTCAGCTGTTTATCACAGCTGACACCCGGCGCTATGTGCCAGGAGCGGTCACGGACCGCTCCCGGCACATTAACTCCTGGCACACCACGATCAGTGTACCAGGGGCACAGGGGAGCATCGCACAGGGAGGGGGCTCCCTGCGTGCTCCCCTGAGGCCCTCAGAACAGCGCGATGTGACCGCGCTGTTCTGAAGGCCTCTTCCCTGCAGGACCCCGGATCCAAGATGGCCGCCGGGTCCCGCAGGGAGGCGGCTTCCTCAGCGCCTGCTGAAAGCAGGCGCTGAGGTAGCGTCCTGCACTGCCTGTGAGATCGCTGGTCTCACAGAGTGCTGTGCACACTGTGAGACCAGCGATCTGACAAAATACAGTGATGTCCCACCCTGGGACAAAGTAAAAAAGTTAAAAAAATCAAAATCACAAGTGTAAAAAAAAAATTTCAAAACAAAGGAAAAAAAAAAATATTTCCCAATAAATTCATTTCTTCCTGTAAATAAAAAAAAACAAAACAATAAAAGTACACATATTTGGTATTTCCACATCCGTAACAACTCCCCCTATAAAACTGTCCCACTAGTTTTAGTGAACCCCTTAAAAACAAACAAAAAAAAAAGCAAAAAATCAATGCTTTATCATCATACTGCCAAACAAAAAGTGGAATTACACGCGATCAAAAAGACCGATATAAATAAACATGGTACCGCTGAAAACGTCATCATGTCCCGCAAAAAACGAGCCACGATACAGCATCATCAGCGAAAAATAAAAAAAGTTATAGCTCGCAGAAAAAAGCGATGCAAAAATAATTATTTTTTATATAAAATTGTTTTTATTGCATAAAAGCTCCAAAACCTAAAAAAAATGATATAATTGAGGTATCGCTGTAATCGCACTGACCCAAAGAATAAAACTGCTTTATCAATTTTACCACACGCGGAACGGTATAAACACCCCCCAAAAGAAATTCATGAATTGCTGATTTTTGTTCATTCTAACCTACCAAAAATAAAAAAAAAGCGATAAAAAAATGTCACGTGCTCAAAAATGGTACCAATAAAAACGTCAACTCGTACCGCAAAAAATAAGACTTCACATGACTCTGTGGGCCAAAATATGCAAAAATTATAGCTCTCAAAATGTGGTGATGCAAAAACTATTTTTTGCAATAAAAAGCGTCTTTTAGCGTGACAGCTGCCAATCATAAAAACCCGCTATAAATAGTAAATCAAACACCCCTTAGTTCAGGAAAAATAATAAAATTAAAAAAATGTTCAGTACAGACCAAAAGTTTGGACACACCTTCTCATTCAACGATTTTTCTGTATTTTCATGACTGTGAAAATTGTAGAATCACGCTGAAGGCATCAAAACTATGAATTAACACATGTAGAATTATACATTACACTTTACAAAAAAGTGTGAAACAACTGAAAATATGTCTTATATTCTAGGTTCTTCAAAGTAGCCACCTTTTGCTTTAATTACTGCTTTGCACGCAGAAAAGGTGAATGGATGGACTCTACATGCCTGGTTCCCACCGTGAAGCATGGAGGAGGTGGTGTGATGGTGTGGGTGGGGGTGCTTTGCTGGTGACACTGTTGGGGATTTATTCAAAATTGAAGGCATACTGAAGCAGCATGGCTACCACAGCATCTTGCAGCAGCATGCTATTTTATCTGGTTTGCGTTTAGTTGGACCATCATTTATTTTTCAACTGGACAATGACTCCAAACACACCTCCAGGCTGTGTAAGGGTTATTTGACCAAGATTGAGAGTGTTGGGGTGCTACGCCAGATGACCTGGCCTCCACAGTCACCAGACCTGAACCCAATCGAGATGGTTTGGGGTGAGCTGGACCACTTACCGCTTCAATTTTGAATAATCCCCAACAGTGTCACCAGCAAAGCACCCCACACCATCACACCACCTCCTCCATGCTTCACGGTGGGAACCAGGCATGTTGAGTCCATCCATTCACCTTTTCTGAGTGCAAAGCAGTATTCAAAACAAAAGGTGGCTACTTTGAAGAACCTAGAATATAAGACATATTTTCAGTTGTTTCACACTTTTTTGTAAAGTGTAATGTATAATTCCACATGTGTTAATTCATAGTTTTGATGCCTTCAGTGTGATTCTACAATTTTCATAGTCATGAAAATACAGAAAAATCTTTGAATGAGGTGTGTCCAAACTTTTGGTCTGTACTGTATTTATTTCCATTTTCCCATTAGGGTTAGGGTTGTGGCTAAAGTTAGGGTTAGGGTTGAGGCTAAAGTTAGGATTAGGGTTAGGGTTGGGATTAGGGTTAGGGGTGTGTTAGGGTTAGGTTTGAGGTTAGGGTTATGGTTAGGGTTGGGACTAAGGTTAGGGATGTGTTGGGGTTAGGGTTGGAGTTAGAGTTGGGGGGTTTCCGCTGTTTAGGCACATCAGGGGCTCTCCAAATGTGACATGGCGTCTGATCTCAATTCCTGCCAATTCTACATTGAAAAAGTCAAACGGTGCTCCTTCACTTCTGAGCTCTGCTCATGCGCCCAAACAGTAGTTTACCCCCACATATGGGGTATCAGCGTTCTCAGGACAAATTGCACAATAACTCGTGGGGTCCAATTTCTTCTGTTACGTTTAGGAAAATAAAAAATTGGGGCGAAAATATCATTTTTGTAAAAAAAAATGATTATTTTGTTTTTACGGCTGTACGTTATAAACTTCTGTGAAGCACTTGCGGCTTCATAGCGCTCACCACACATCTAGATAAGTTCCTTGTGGGGTCTATTTTCCAAAATGGGGTCACTTGTGGGGGGTTTCCACTGTTTAGGCACATCAGGGGCTCTCCAAATGCGACATGACGCCCACAGACCATTCCATCAAAGTCTGCAATCCAAAACGTCACTACTTCCCTTCCGAGCCCCAACATGTGTCCATACAGTAGTTTTCTCCCACATATTGGGTATCAGCGTACTCAGGACAAATTGGACAACAACTTTTGTGGTCCAATTTCTCCTGTTACCCTTGTGAAAATAAAATATTGGGGCAAAAAAATCATTTTTGTAAAAAAAAAGGATTTTTTATTTTTACGGCTTTCTTTATAAACTTCTATGAAGCATTTTGGGGTTCAAAGTCCTCACCACACATCTAGATAAGTTCCTTGTGGGGTCTGTTTTCCAAAATGGGGTCACTTGTGGGGGGTTTCCACTGTTTAGGCACATCAGGGGCTCTCCAAATGCGACATGACGCCCACAGACCATTCCATCAAAGTCTGCAATCCAAAACGTCACTACTTCCCTTCCGAGCCCCAACATGTGCCCATACAGTAGTTTTCTCCCACATATTGGGTATCAGCATACTCAGGACAAATTGGAAAACAACTTTTGGGGTCCAGTTTCTCCTGTTACCCTTGGGAAAATAAAAAGTGGGGGACTAAAAGATCATGTTTGTGGAAAAAATATGATTTTTTTATTTTCATGCTCGGGCGTTGTAAACTTTAATGAAACACCTGGGGGTTCAAAGTTCTCACCACACATCTAGATAAGGTCCTTGAGGGGTATAGTTTCCAAAATGGTGTCATTTGTCGGGGGTTTCCACTGTTTAGGCACATCAGGAGCTCTCCAAACACGACATGGTGTCCAGCCAATTCTGCGTTAAAAAAGTCAAACGGCGCTCCTTTCCTTCCAAGCTCTGCCATGCACCCAAACAGTGGTTTACTCCCACATATGGGGTATCAGCGTACTCAGGACAAATTGCACAATAACTTTTGGAGTCTTGTTACCCTTGGGAAAATAAAAATTGGGGTGAAAAGATCATTTTTGTGAAAAAAATATGATTTTTTAATTTTACGGCTCTACGTTATAAACTTGTGTGAAGCATTTGGGGGTTCAAATTGCTCACCACTGATCTAGATAAGTTCCTTAGGAGGTCTAGTTTCCAAAATGGGGTCATTTGTTGGGGGTTTCCACTGTTTAGGCACATCAGGGGCTCTCCAAATGCAACATGGCGTCCAATCTCAATTCCAGCCAATTTTGGTTGGAAAAAGTCAAATGGTGCTCCTTCCATTTTGAGTGCTGCCGTGCGCCCAAACTGGTTCCCCCCACATATGGGGTATCAGCATACTCAGGACAAATTGGACAACAACTTTTGTGGTCCAATTTCTCCTGTTACCGTTGGGAAAATAAAAAATTGGTGACTAATAGATAATTTTTGTGGGAAAAAAATAGGATTTTTTATTTTCATGCCCGGGCATTATAAACTTGTGTGAAGCACTTGGGGGTTCAAAGTGCTCACCACAGATCTAGATAAGTTTCTTAGGGGGTCTAGTTTCCAAAATGGCATCACTTGTGGGGGGTTTCCACTGTTTAGGCTCATTTGGGGCACTGCAAACTAACATGACCCCCATCAACGTCTGCATTCCAAAACGTTATTACTTCCTTTCCAAGCCCTGCAATGGCGTCACTTGTGGGGGGTTTCCACTGTTTAGGCGCATCAGAGGCTCTCCAAACGTGACATGGCGTCCAATCTCAATTCCAGCCAATTTTGGTTTGAAAAAGTCAAACGGCGCTCCTTCCCTTACGAGCTCTGCCGTGTGCCCAAACAGTGGTTTTCCCCCACATATGGGGTATTGGCATACTCAGGAGAAATTGCACAACAACTTTATCTGTCCATTTTCTCCTTTTACCCTTGTGAAAATAAAAAAGATCATTTTTGTGACTAAAAAGTTAAATATTAATTTTTTCCTTCCACGTTGCTTCAGCTCCTGTGAAGCACCTGAAGGTTTAATAGACTTCTTGAATGTGGTTTTGAGTACCTTGAGGGGTGCTGTTTTTAGAATGGTGTCACTTTTGGGTATTTTCTTGCAAATAGACCCCTCAAAGTGACTTCAAATGTGAGGTGGTCCCTAAAAAAAATGGCTTTGTAAATTTTGCTGTAAAAATGAGAAATCGCTGGTCAACTTTTAACCCTTATAATTTCCTAACAAAAAAAAATTTTGGTTCCAAAATTGTGCTGATGTAAAGTAGACATGTGGGAAATGTTATTTCTTAACTATTTTGTGTGACACATTTCTCTGTTTTAAGGGAATAAAAATTCAAAGTTTGAAAATTGCAAAATTTTCCAAATTTTCACCATATTTGCATTTTTTTAAAAAATAAACGCAAGTTATATCGAAGAAATTTTACCACTAACGTGAAGTACAATATGTCACGAGAAAACAATCTCAGAATCGCGTAGATCCGTTGAAGCGTTCCAGAGTTATAGCCTCATAAAAAGACAGTGGTCAGAATTGTAAAAATTGGCCCGGTCATTAACGTGCAAACCACCCTTGGGGGTGAATGGCTCTGAGAAATAAGGGTATAGCGCCCCCCAGCGTCAGAAAACCCCCAGAGTCTCGGCTTCCAGGGGTAGAACATGATTTATTTAATGACCCCAGTGTTGCAATCACCGTTATTCACGGAATAACAGCAACCACAAAAAAAAGTCCGATTTTTCATTTAATTTCTCTCTCCCCTGATGTGATTGCACATCAGAGGAGATAGAAATGAGGTTCCCCGATCCCACCCCGGTACCTCCGTTGTCCATGAACCCTCCTGTGTCCACCTGTGATGTCCCCTGGCCAGCAGCCTCTTCTTCTGGGAAGAAAATGGCGGGCTCATGCGCAGTGGCCATGCCGAAATCTGCCGTCCGGCACCTGGCAACAATAGGAAATTGTTCCTACTGGTTCATTTTGATCACTGTGATAGATCCTATCACAGTGATCAAAATAAAAAATAGTAAATCAAACCCCCTTTATCACCCCCTTTAGGAAAAAATAATAATAATAAAAATGTATTTATTTCCATTTTTCTGTTTGGGTTGGGCTAGGGCTAGGGTTAGGGTTGGGGCTAGAGCTAGGGTTAGGGATGGCTAGAGTTGGGATTAGGGTTAGGGGTGTGTTGGGGTTAAGGTTATGGTTAGGGTTAGGAGCATGTTGGGGAAGTTAGAATTGAGGGGGGTTCCAATGTTTATGTACATCAGGGGGTCTCCAACCGCCACATGGCACCACCATTGATTCCAGCCAATTTTTGCGTTCAAAAAGTCAAACAGTGCTCTCTCCCTTCTGAGCCATGCCATGCGCCCAAAAAGGGCGTATTAGCGTGCTTAGGAGATATTACATAACAAATTTTGTGGTTCATTTTCTCCCGATACACTTGTGAAAATAAAAAAAATTGGTTCAAAGTAAATTTTTTGTGAAAAAAGTAAAATGTTCATTTTTTCCTTCCACATTGTTTTAGTTCTCGTGAAGCACCTGAAGGGTTAATAAACTTATTGAATGTGGTTTTGCGAATTTGAGGGGTGCAGTTTTTAGAATGGTGTCACTTTTGGGTATTTTCTGTTAATTTGACCCCCCAAACTCACTTCAAATGTGAGGTGGCCCCTGAAAAAATTGTAAATATTGTTGGAAAAATGAGAAATCGCTAGTCAACTTTTAACCCTAATAACGTCCTAACAAAAAAAATTATGTTTCCAAAATTGTGCTGATGTAAAGTTGATATGGGGGAAATGTTATTTATTAACTATTTTGATGACACCACTCTTTGATTTAAGGGTACAAAAATTAAAAGTTCATAAAGTGACAGTGGTCAGAATTGTAAAAATTGGCTTGGTCATCAAGTACCAAATTGGCTTTGTCACTAAGGGGTTAAATCAGATCCATTGTTTGTTTTTGTGCTAACCTAGTTGAATTGTGTCTCATACTGCTATGAAAATCTCCTTACACACTATCCCCAACAGTAAGCTCCAAGTGGCAACTGCAAAATCTGATAGGCTTATAAACCTGAAGTTCTTGAAGCTTCATTAGGTCGCTTTCAAATACCATCTCAAATTGTTATACATCAGAGAGTTTACTGTATCCCTTATTTGGATAAGTGTCCTAAATTCCAACAGTGTGCAGGTGATGTAATGCACCTTCTTCGCAGGAGCCCTAGATAAGCAGTATGAATGGGGAGTCCTTCTAAATTTCAGATTTTGTGGCGTGGAATATTTTATTTGATATTTGCACTTATGCTTGCATATGCTTATTAAGAACACTGGTTCCATAACCCACTGCATAATATCTCTGGTATATAGACATTATAAACTTGCTGCTGGATGGTGGTTTGCAATTATGCCAAAGATCATATTGTTTGTGTATATAATTTTTTTTTCTTTCTGAAAAAAATTGAAAACTGTGTAATTAAAATGACTTGATTTAAAAAGCAAATACAAATAAAAATCAGGCATCCTAGGCCCAGGTGAAGCAGCATTGCTGTGCTTAGATAAGTCGTGGTCAACCTAAAACATTATAGAGGCTTCAAATGCAGTTATAAATCAAATCTGAAGGCTACATATTTATGTTCTGGTCCATATAAGTGAGTGTAATCTTATGTTTCTGTACTCATTTTATTTTTATTTATTTACTCACTTACAGTTATATGAAAAAGAGGGCTGTCCATGCTCGGCGATCATCAAACTTAACTGAACTGGAATTGTTTTGTAAAGAGGAATGGTCAAAAATACCTTCATCCAGGATCCAGGAACTCATTAAAAGCTACAGGACGCGACTAGAGGCTGTTATTTTTGCAAAAGGAGGATCTACTAAATATTAATGTCACTTTTCTGGTGAGGTGCCCATACTTATGCACCTGTCAAATTTTGTTTGAATGCAGATTGCACATTTTCTGTTAGTACAATAAACCTCATTTCAAGGCAGAAACATTACTGTGTCCAACAGTTATTAGATATATCAAACTGAAATAGCTGTTGCAAAAACACCAATTTTTATAAAACATTAAGCTTAAGATTAATAGGGGTGCCCAAACTTTTTCATATAACTGTATACATAATATGTGAGTACACTATACACTAAGGGTCTGTGTTATACATAAAATGTGAATACACTATATACTAAGGGACTGTGCTATACATAATAATTGAGTACACTATATACTAAGGACTGTGCTATACATAATAAGTGAATACACTATATACTAAGGGACTGTGCTATACATACGGTAATAAATGAGCACACTATATACTAAAGGACTGTGCTATACATAGTAAGGCTACATTCCTGTATCTGTGTGCAGTGTTGGTGTGCTGCAAGCTTTTACAAACACATTGAGCATATCCTATTCTGATCCCCAAAATCGAATCAGAACAGGACATTCTCTGATTTTCACGGATGTTTGAATGGACCTATAAAACTCTACGAGTCTGTGTGCCATCTGATAAAAAAAATCTGGCAGCACACGGACATTTCACACAAATGTGAGATTGTGGCCTAAGGGATGACAGATTACACACAATACAGATAACATTATCACTCTACTTCACACAGTGCACATACAGAATAATATTTACATCCAGGCACTTACCGCTGACTTTTCGTCTGATTAGAGCCGCTTTCTCCTTTTTCTTCTTCATCTGGTCAGACCTTCAAAACGACATCTCCCAGCCATGACTCGTCTTGTCACAATGACCAGCCCTGAAAATAACAAAGACACATATATTATATATACATGTGTCTCCTTGCGCTGCGTGCCTGAGTACAAATATGTACTCCACCATTAATATACTATTAGCCATGCACCAATCAAAATATAAAGTGATAAGCAGTGCTGAGCCCCCCATTAACTAAAATCTCCACCACCCAATAATATAAACTATTCAGTCTCTGCCTCTCCCCAATTAACTGTAAGGCTATGTGCATATGGAAAATACAGTACATATTCTGCCTCTTCCTGGTGGCTGCAAATCCCAAGCGTTCTAACTATCAGCTTCTTAGATAATTGTGTAACTCGTACTCACACCACCAGGCATCCGCAGATAGTTTAACTCCACTGACAATGAAACTGTAGAAAGACCAGGAGAAACTATGCTGTTTTCTTCCAAAATCCTGGATTAGTTTACAATGAACAGTAGGTAAACAGGAGTAATCTGTACAGGGGAGTACACATGCGTCTTGAGTAATGGCTGCTGTAGACTAAACTGAAGAAGGGAGGAGCAACCTAATACAGAGCTCAGCTATAGGAGGAACATAGGGACAATCTTCACAGAGTCTAATTCTACCTAGCAACAACAGGGAATTTTACTGATTGGAGGAAAAAACTCAACACAGAGAATATTCATTACAGGTTGTTCCCATTTGTGGGACACAACACTCCCCGTCTGAAATCGTCAGATTTCATAAGTCCTTATGCGACGTAAGGAGTCGACTCTGTCCCTCGACGTCATGAAACCTGCAATGAGAGGAAGAAGGAAAAAATGCAACATAATGCAGAAATCAAGTCCATTTTTTTTTGGAAGTGCATTGAGCAGCAGGGTGGTTTGCTGCTGAAGGGAAAAAAATCTCTCTTTAAACCTTCTGCTTCAGCGAGTGTGAGCGAGCTGAGTGTGACCGGTGAGCAAGTGTGAACGATGGTAAGTGTGACTTGTGATTCAGTGACTTTGGATTCAGGGAGTTTCCAAGGGAGGAATTACTGAATTGCTGTAATTTTTTATTAATACTTTTTATTTATTTTTACTTATCTTTTCTGTCTGGTGAAATCCCCATTAGGAATGTGCTCCACTTATGCCAATGCCATCCAGTGCACATCTTGCCACATGTATGCAGTCCTTGAACTGCCGGTCGAGGGTGCATACTGCTGTGCGAGATGTGAGCAGGTTGTGCATTTGGAAGCCCAAATTGTTGTGAATGGGTTTGAGATGAGTTCTGAGCAGAGGCTCCCTCTGGTGGTTACAAGCGGTACTAGTGAGGATTGGGAATCAGGTGTTACTGATTGGTCTTATTTAAGGGAATCATTTTCCCATCAGGGTTGCCGGTGATCAATTGTTCTGGTCTGAATCCTTCTTTCCAGTTTCCCTTGTAGCCTGCTGTGTCGTGTCTGCATCTCCTGCTATCAGATAAGACAATTTCTTATTTTGTGTTTTTGCTATATTTTTGCATTTGGTCCTGCACTTCTGTGGGGGCCTTCTGGGTCCCCTCCGGGGGCTTCTGCCCTCTCAGTTTAGTCCAGCCACTGTGTTTTGTACTTTTGCTTTTTCCAGTTTTTTCAGTGGCTGCTGTTTTTGTTACACCAGAGAACTAATTTAGGTGGTAGAGGTCGTGTGATCTCAGGTGATTTTGAAATTAGTAGAGTTGGTGTTTTTCAGGGTTTTCTGGGATTGCAGTAAGTACCCTTCCTGTCCTTTTCTATTTAGATAGTTTGGGCCCCAGCGTTTGCTCATACTATTTTCTTTCTGTGTCAGTATTTCCTCTTGTCTAACCGCCATTACATGTTTGGGGGCTTTCTATTATCTTTGGGGTTCTGCTCCGGGGCAGATAGCTTTCCTATTTCTATCTTTAGGTGTAGTTAGTTTCTCAGGCTGTGACGAGGCGTCTAGGACCATCGTAGGAACGCTCCACGGCTGCCTCTAGTTGTGGTGGTTAGTCAGGGTACTGCAATCCCATAGATTCCAACTGCTCTGGTGTATTTTCTTTTTTTACCTGCACTCCTCAGCTACCGAAACATAACAGTATCACCGGCCATAAAAATTGTATGGTACTCACAGAAGGGAAAAAATATTTTGAAGGAAGAAAAGTTGTCAGAGATATTTTTCTGTTTGTTGCATTTTTTTTTTTCCTCTGTATCTCTGGGTGCTGGGGAGGATCTTTTCTCCCAATGGAGTTTGCACAGTTGTCTGGCCGTGTGGATCAGCTTGCCACTGAGGTTCAGAGTATTGCTGCATATCTTGCTGGGTTGCCTGTTGTGGAACCTAGGATCCCCATGCCAGATTTGTTTTTAGGGGATCGAGCTAAGTTTCAGAATTTCAAAAATAACTGTAAATTGTTTTTTGCCTTAAAATCTAAGTCCTCAGGAAACGCAGCGCAGCAGGTTCAAATTGTCATCTCTCTCCTGCGCGGCGATCCTCAGGATTGGGCTTTTCCCTGACACCTGGGGATCCTGTTTTGAGTGATGTTGATGCATTTTTTCAGGCTTTGGGGTTATTGTACGATGAGCCTAATGTCACTGATCAAGCTGAAAAAGCCTTGTTGGCATTAAATCAGGGGCTTGATGACGCTGAGTTATACTGTCAGAGATTCCGTAGGTGGGCAGTCCTGACCAAATGGAATGACGACGCTTTGGCAGCTCTTTTTCGGAAGGGTCTGTCGGATAATGTAAAGGATGTTATGGTGGGATTCCCTGTCCCCTCTGGTCTCAATGATTCTATGTCATTAGCGATTCAAATTGACAGACGTTTGCGTGAGCGGAGAAGTATGCGTGGAGTGGTGTTGCCTTGTGAGCCAGCTGCTGAGCCCATGCAGTGTGATGGAGTGGTGTCTGGGGCACAGCGTCATGAGTTTCGAAAGCGCAATGGGTTATGTTTCTACTGTGGTGATGCCTCTCATGCTATTTCAGTCTGCCCTAAGCGGGGAAGACGTTTTGCACGCTCAGTTGTCTTGGGTAGTGTTCAGACTAAGTTTTTATTAACTGTCACTCTGATATGCTCTCTGTCCTCATTTTCTGCTCAGGCTTTCGTTGATTCTGGAGCAGCTATTAACCTGATGGATTATGATTTTGCTAAACGTTGTGGATTTCCCTTGATACCCCTACAGAAGTCTATTCCCCTACTGGGGATCGATTCTACCCCTTTGGCTGAGAATAAACCCCAGTTTTCTACTCAGGTGATAATGAGGGTTGAACCTGATCACCAGGAGTGCTGCAAATTTTTGGTTCTATATAATCTGCATGACATTATCGTGCTGGGTTTCCCTTGGTTACAGTCTCATAATCCTGTTTTGGATTGGAAATCTGTGTCTGTAACCAGTTGGGGCTGCCAATGTGTTAATACCAACACTCCTGTTTTTTCTGCCTCCCCCAGGCTGAGGATGTTCCTGACTTTTTGTTTGATTTTTCTGATGTGTTTAGCGAAAGTAAATCTGCATCCTTACCTCCCCATAGGAGCTATGACTGCGCTATTGAATTAGTGCCAGGTAGTAAATTCCCTAAGGGTCGCCTTTTTAACTTGTCTGTACCTGAACATGACGCTATGCGGTCTTATATCAAGGAATCATTGGAGAAGGGTCATATCAGACCATCCTCTTCACCCTTAGGTGCCGGTTTTTTCTTTGTGGCCAAAAAAGATGGTTCATTAAGGCCGTGTATTGATTATCGTCTCTTGAACAATATTACTGTGAAATATCAATACCCGTTACCCTTGATTTCTGACCTGTTTTCCAGGGTGAAAAACGCTACTTGGTTTACCAAGCTTGACCTCAGGGGGGCGTATAACCTTATTCGCATTAAGCACGGGGATGAATGGAAGACGGCATTTAACACCCTGAAGGGTATTTTGAGTACCTTGTGATGCCCTTTGGGCTCACTAATGCTCCTTCCGTCTTCCAGTCCTTCATGAATGACATTTTCAGGGATTTTGTGGACAAGTTTCTGATTGTTTATTTGGATGATATCTTGATTTTTTCTAATGACTGGGACTCTCATGTGAAACATGTTCGAACTGTATTCCAGATTTTGAGAGAGAATGCTCTGTATGTGAAGGGATCAAAGTGTCTTTTTGGCGTACAGAAGATCTCATTTCTGGGATTCATTTTGTCCCCATCTGTTATTGAAATGGACCCGGTCAAGGTTCGGGCCATCTGTGATTGGGTCCAACCTACTTCATTGAAGGCTCTTCAGAGATTTTTGGGTTTTGCCAATTTTTATCGTAAATTTATTGGTAATTTCTCTGTTATTGTTAAACCATTGACTGATTTGACCAGAAAGGGTTCTGATGTGGTGAATTGGCCTCCTGAGGCAGTCTCTGCGTTTCAGGAACTTAAGCAGAGATTCACTTCTGCTCCTGTTCTACGGCAGCCTGATGTTTCTCTGCCATTTCAGGTGGAGGTTGATGCCTCTGAAATTGGGGCAGGTGCCGTTTTGTCCCAAAAGATCCAGAGACCTCTAAAAGTAACCCTTGTGCCTTTTTCTCTCGAAAATTTTCTCCTACTGAACGTAATTATGACGTGGGTAATCGGGAGTTATTGGCCATGAAGTGGGCTTTTGAAGAGTGGAGACATTGGCTGGAGGGAGCCAAACATCAGGTGGTGGTCCTTACGGACCATAAGAATCTGGTCTATCTGGAATCTGCCAAGCGACTCAATCCTAGACAGGCCAGGTGGGCCTTGTTTTTCACACGTTTTAATTTTGTGGTTTCCTTTCTTCCTGGCACTAAGAATGTTAAGGCGGATGCCCTCTCGAGGAGTTTCCTTGCGGACTCTCCTGAGCTATCTGATCCCTCTGTTATTTTGAAGGAGGGTGTAGTTCTTTCTGCCATCTCGCCCAATTTGAGACTTGCTCTGGAGGGGTGTCAGGAGGATAGGCCCGAGCGCTGCCCTGTTGGAAAATTGTTTGTCCCGGACCAATGGAAAAAGAGTGTGATGTCTGAGATTCATTGTTCCGCATTGGCTGGGCATCCCGGAATTTTTGGTACCAGAGACTTGGTTAGTCGGTCCTTTTGGTGGCCTACCTTGTCTCGCGATGTCAGGGAATTTGTGCAGTCCTGCGGGACTTGCTCTCGCTCCAAGCCTTGCTCTCGCTCTAGTGGTTTGTTGATGCCATTGCCTGTGCCCAAGAGACCATGGACCCATATCTCTATGGATTTCATTTCCGATCTTCCTGTTTCTCAGAGAATGACCACCATCTGGGTAATTTGTGATAGGTTTTCCAAAATGATACATCTTGTGCCATTACCTAAGTTGCCTTCCTCCTCTGAATTGGTGCCGTTGTTCCTTCAGCACGTGGTTCGTTTACACGGCATTCCTGAGAACATTGTGTCTGACAGAGGAGTCCAGTTTGTTTCCAGATTTTGGAGGACTTTTTGTTCTAAACTGGGTGTTCAATTGTCTTTCTCCTCGGCATTTCATCCTCAGACCAATGGTCAAACTGAGAGAACAAACCAGACATTGGAGACTTATCTAAGATGCTTTGTGTCTGCTGATCAGGATGACTGGGTCTCTTTTTTGCCTTTGGCTGAGTTTGCTCTTAATAATAGGGCTAGCTCTGCCACTTTGATGTCTCCGTTTTTCTGTAATTCTGGGTTTCACCCTCGATTTTCTTCAGGACAGACGGAGGCTTCTGTCTGTCCAGGTGTTGACTCTGTTGTTGAGCGTATGCAGCAGATTTGGGACCAGGTAGTGGAGAGGTTGTCCCTCTCTCAGGAGAAGGCCCAGCGGTTTGCTAACCGGCATAGGACTGGTGGTCCTCGGTTTAAAGTGGGGGACTTGGTCTGGTTGTCCTCAAAGAATATTCCTATGAGAGTAGCATCTCCTAAATTTAAGCCTAGGTTCATTGGACCTTATAAGATCATGGAGATTATTAATCCTGTTTCTTTTCGTTTGCTTCTTCCAGGGACATTTAAGATCCATAACGTGTTCCACAAGTCCTTGTTGAAGAGGTTTGTTGAGCCAGTGGTTCCTGCTGCTGTGCCTCCTGACCCTGTTTTGGTTGAGGGCAATCTGGAGTATGTGGTTGAGAAAATATTGGATTCTCGTTTTTTCTAGACGAAGACTCCAGTATTTGGTTAAATGGAGAGGTTATGGTCAGGAAGATAATTCTTGGGTGTTTGCTTCGGACATCCATGCTAGGAGACTTATCCGTGCGTATCATAGAACTCATCCTGACCGACCTGGTTGCTCAAATGAGGGTTCGGTGACCCCTCCTCAAGGGGGGGGTACTGTTGTGAATGGGTTTGAGATGAGTTCTGAGCAGAGGCTCCCTCTGGTGGTTACAAGCGGTACTAGTGAGGATTGGGAATCAGGTGTTACTGATTGGTCTTATTTAAGGGAATATTTTCCCATCAGGGTTGCCGGTGATCAATTGTTCTGGTCTGAATCCTTCTTTCCAGTTTCCCTTGTAGCCTGCTGTGTCGTGTCTGCATCTCCTGCTATCAGATAAGACAATTTCTTATTTTGTGTTTTTGCTATATTTTTGCATTTGGTCCTGCACTTCTGTGGGGGCCTTCTGGGTCCCCTCCGGGGGCTTCTGCCCTCTCAGTTTAGTCCAGCCACTGTGTTTTGTACTTTTGCTTTTTCCAGTTTTTTCAGTGGCTGCTGTTTTTGTTACACCAGAGAACTAATTTAGGTGGTAGAGGTCGTGTGATCTCAGGTGATTTTGAAATTAGTAGAGTTGGTGTTTTTCAGGGTTTTCTGGGATTGCAGTAAGTACCCTTCCTGTCCTTTTCTATTTAGATAGTTTGGGCCCCAGCGTTTGCTCATACTATTTTCTTTCTGTGTCAGTATTTCCTCTTGTCTAACCGCCATTACATGTTTGAGGGCTTTCTATTATCTTTGGGGTTCTGCTCCGGGGCAGATAGCTTTCCTATTTCTATCTTTAGGTGTAGTTAGTTTCTCAGGCTGTGACGAGGCGTCTAGGACCATCGTAGGAACGCTCCACGGCTGCCTCTAGTTGTGGTGGTTAGTCAGGGTACTGCAATCCCATAGATTCCAACTGCTCTGGTGTATTTTCTTTTTTTACCTGCACTCCTCAGCTACCGAAACATAACACCAAATACTGGATCTAAATGTGCAGCTGGCAACACTGAGATCCATAGACAACATGGAAAGGAGTCGCTGACGCTCAATGGGATAGATGAGGGGGGATGCTAGGATGGAGCTGCAGGACACTAAAGCAGCAAGCTGGGTGACAGTTAGAAGCAGGGTAGAGGGAAGAGCGCCAGGGAGGCAAGTCCTGATCTGGCACACCCCAATAAGTTTGCAAAGTTGGCAGATGAGGGGAGTGTCAATACAGGGGTAGTACTGCTACAGCAAGGCACGTCCTCTGAAAGCCGGAGGAGTGTCTGCTCCAGTAAGTGACAGTGCAGATAGAGTCCTGGGCACAAATAATGAAATTGGGGGTGGTGGTGGCATGGGGGTGGGGTTAGAATAGTTAATAATTTAAGAAAGAATAGCGGTACAGAGAGATACATAAAGTGCATGTATACTAATGCCAGAAGCCTCACCAAAATGGCGGAATTAGAATTAATTTTGTTGGAACATAATTATGACATGATGGGGATATCTGAGACATGGCTGGATGGTTGCGACGACTGGGCGGTTAATTTACAGGGCTATAGTCTGTTTAGAAATGACCATAAAAATAAGCGAGGTGGGTGTGTGTGTTTATATGTAAAATCATCCTTAAAACCCATCCTGCGTGATAATATTTGTGAATCTAATGAAGATGTAGAGTCTCTGTGGGTGGCGATTAGGGGAGGGGGAAAAATAAATAAATTACTGATACGGGTTTGCTATAAGTCTCCTAAAATAATGGAAGCAACGGAGAATATCCTCGTAAAGCAAATAGATGAAGCAGCAACTCAAGGAGAAGTCATTATTATGGGGGACTTCAACTACCCTGAATTACATTGGGGAACAGAAACCTGCAGTTCCAGCAAAGGTAATTGGTTTTTGACAACTATGAGAGACAAATACCTTTCACAACTAGTTCAGGACCCAAAAAGAGGAGGGGCACTGCTAGACCTAATATTATCCAACAGGCCAGACCGCATATCAAATATAAGGGTTGGGGGTCACTTGGGTAGTAGTGATCACAAAATAATAAGCTTTCATGTATCCTTTAATAAGATGTGTAGTCGAGGTGTTACAAGGACACTAAACTTCAGGAAGGCAAATTTCCAACGGATGAGAGATGATCTTAGTGCAATAAACTGGGACGATATCCTGAGACATAAAAATAAACAAAGAAAATGGGAGATGTTTATTAGCATCCTGAATAGGACCTGTGCACAGTATATACCCTATGGGAATAAACATGCTAGAAATAGGAGGAAACCACTATGGCTAAATAGAGCTGTAAGGGGCGCAATAAGGGACAAAAAGAAAGCGTTTAGGGAATTAAAGCAAGTAGGTAGTGATGAGGCATTAAATAAATACAGAAGATTAAATAAATTCTGTAAAAAGCAAATCAAGACAGCAAAGATTGAGACAGAGAGACTCATTGCCAGAGAAAGTAAAAATAATCCCAAAATAGTCTTTAACCCCTTCACCCCCAAGGGTGGTTTGCACGTTAATGACCGGGCCAATTTTTACAATTCTGACCACTGTCTCTTTATGAGGTTATAACTCTGGAACGCTTCAACGGATCTGCGCGATTCTGAGATTGTTTTCTCGTGACATATTGTACTTCACGTTATTGGTAAAATTTCTTTGATATAACTTGCGTTTATTTTTGAAAAAAATGCAAATATGGCGAAAATTTTGAAAATTTTGCAATTTTCAAACTTTGAATTTTTATTACCTTAAAACAGAGAAATATGTCACATAAAATAGTTAAGAAATAACATTTCCCACATGTCTACTTTACATCAGCACAATTTTGGAATCAAATTTTTTTTTTCTTAGGAAATTATAAGGGTTAAAAGTTGACCAGCGATTTCTCATTTTTACAACAAAATTTACAAAGCCATTTTTTTTAGGGACCACCTCATATTTGAAGTCACTTTGAGGGGTCTATATAGCAGAAAATACCCAAAAGTGACACTATTCTAAAAACTGCACCCCTCAAGGTACTCAAAACCACATTCAAGAAGTTTATTAACCCTTCAGGTGCTTCACAGGAGCTGAAGCAACGTGGAAGGAAAAAATGAATATTTAACTTTTTAGCCACAAAAATGATCTTTTACAAACTTTTTTTTTATTTTCACAAGGGTAAAAGGAGAAAATGGACAGATAAAGTTGTTGTGCAATTTCTCCTGAGAACGCCAATACCCCATAAGTGGGGGAAAACCACTCTCTGGGCGCACAGCAGAGCTCGTAAGGGAAGGGAAGGAGCGCCGTTTGACTTTTTCAAACTAAAATTGGCTGGAATTGAGATTGGATGCCATGTCGCGTTTGGAGAGCCCCTGATGCGCCTAAACAGTGGAAACCCCCCACAAGTGACACCATTTTGGAAACTAGACCCCCTAAGGAACTTATCTAGATCTGTTGTGAGCACTTTGAACCCCCAAGTGTTGCACAAAAGTTTATAATGCCTGGGTGTGAAAAAAAAAAGAAACAATTTTCCACAAAAATGATTTTTTAGTCCCAAATTTTTGATTTTTCCCAAGGAAATTGGACCCCAAAAGTTGTTGGCCAATTTGTCCTGAGTACGCTGATACCCAATATGTGGGGGGGAAACTGTTTGGGCGCACGGCAGGGCTTGGAAAGGAAGTAGTAACGTTTTGGAATGCAGACGTTGATGGGGGTCATGTTCCGTTTGCAGTGTCCCAGTGAGCCTAAACAGTAGAAACCCCCCACAAGTGACCACATTTTGGAAACTAGACCCCCTAAGGAACTTATCTAGAGCTTTGGTGAGCACTTTGAACCCCCAAGTGCTTCACACAAGTTTATAATGCCCGGGCATGAAAATAAAAAATCCTATTTTTTTCCCACAAAAATTATTTTTAGTCACTAATTTTTTTATTTTCACAAGGGTAACAGGAGAAATTGGACCACAAAAGTTGTTGTCCAATTTGTCCTGAATACGCTGATACCCGATATGTGGGGGGGAACCACTGTTTGGGCGCACGGCAGAGCTCGGAATGGAAGGAGCACCATTTGACTTTTTCCAACCAAAATTGGCTGGAATTGAGATTGGACGCCATGTTGCATTTGGAGAGTCCCTGATGTGCCTAAACAGTGGAAACCCCCCACAAGTGACCCCATTTGGGAAACTAGACCCCTTAAGGAACTTATCTAGATCTTTGATGAGCAATTTGAACCCCCAAGTGCTTCACACAAGTTTATAACGTAGAGCCATAAAATTAAAAAATCATATTTTTTACACAAAAATGATCTTTTCACCCCAATTTTTATTTTCCCAAGGGTAACAAGACTCCAAAAGTTATTGTGCAATTTGTCCTGAGTATGCTGATACCCCATATGTGGGGGTAAACCACTGTTTGGGTGCATGGCAGAGTTTGGAAGGGAAGGAGCGCCGTTTGACTTTTTCAACGCAGAATTGGCTGGATGCCATGTCGTGTTTGGAGAGCTCCTGATCTGCCTAAACAGTGGAAACCCCCCACAAATGACACCATTTTGGAAACTAGACCCCTCAAGGAACTTATGTAGATGTGTGGTAAGCACCTTGAACCCCCAAGTGCTTCACAGAAGTTTATAACGTACAGCCGTAAAATAAAATTTTTTTTATTTTTTTTTACAGAAATGATTTTTTCGTCCCCAATATTTTATTTTCACAAGGGTAACAGGAGAAATTGGACCCCAAAATTTGTTGTCCAATTTGTCCTGAGTACGCTGATACCCAATATGTGGGAGAAAACTACTGTATGGGTGCACGTTGGGGCTCGGAAGGGTAGTGACGTTTTGGATTGCAGACTTTGATGGAATGCTCTGGGGGCGTCATGTCGCATTTGGAGAGCCCCTGATGCACCTAAACAGTGGAAACCCCCACAAGTGACCCCATTTTGGAAAATAGACCCCACAAGGAACTTATCTAGATGTGTGGTGAGCACTTTGAACCCCGAAGTGCTTCACAGAAGTTTATAATGTATAGCTGTAAAAATAAAAAATATTTTTTTTTTTTACAAAAATTATTTTTTTCGCCCCCAATATTTTATTTTCACAAGGGTAACAGGAGAAATTGGACCCCAAAAGTTGTTGTCCAATTTGTCCTGAGTACGCGGATACCCAATATGTGGGAGAAAACTACTGTATGGGTACACATTGGGGCTCGGAAGGGAAGTAGTGACGTTATGGATTGTAGACTTTGATGGAATGGTCTGGGGGTGTCATGTCGCATTTGGAGAGCCCCTGATGTGTCTAAACAGTGGAAACCCCCCACAAGTGACCCCATTTTGGAAAATAGACCCCATAAGGAACTTATCTAGATGTGTGGTGAGCGCTATGAAGCCCCAAGTGCTTCACAGAAGTTTATAACGTACAGCTTTAAAAACAAAAAAAATCATTTTTTTTTTTAAAAATGATACTTTTGCCCCCAGTTTTTTATTTTCCCAAGGGTAACAGAAGAAATAGGACAAATTGCACAATAACTCTTAGGGTCCAGAGTACTGATACCCCATGTGGGAGTAAACTACTGTTTGGGCGCATGGCAGAGGTCAGAAGGGAAGGAGCACCGTTTGACTTTTTCAACGCAGAATTGGCTGGAATTGAGATCGGACGCCATGTCACGTTTGGACAGCCCCTGATGTGCCTAAACAGCGGAAAACCCCCAATTCTAACTCCAACCCTAACCCCAACACACCCCTAACCCTAGTCCCAACCCTAACCACAAACCTATCCCTAATCCCAACCATAACCCTAATACTAACTTTAGCGCCAACCCTAACCCTAACTTTAGCCGCAACCCTAACCTTAACCCTAACCCTAATGGGAAAATGGAAATAAATACATTTTTTTAATTTTATTATTTTTCCCTAACTAAGGGGGTGATAAAGGGGGGTTTGATTTACTATTTATAGCGGGCTTTTGTGATTGGCAGCTGTCACGCTAAAAGACGCTTTTTATTGCAAAAAATAGTTTTTTGCATCGCCACATTTTGAGAGCTATAATTTTTGCATATTTTGGCCCACAGAGTCATGTGAGGTCTTATTTTTTGCGGTACGAGTTGATGTTTTTATTGGTACCATTTTTGAGCATGTGACATTTTTTGATCGCTTTTTATTTCGATTTTTGGGAGGTTAGAATGAACAAAAATCAGGGGGGGGGCGTTTATACCATTCCGCGTGTGGTAAAATTGATAAAGCAGTTTTATTCTTCGGGTCAGTACGATTACAGCGATACCTCATTTATATCTTTTTTTTATGTTTTGGCGCTTTTATAGAATAAAAACAATTTTATATAAAAAATAATTATTTTTGCATCGCTTTATTCTGCGAGCTATAACTTTTTTATTTTTTCGCTGATGATGCTGTATGACGGCTCGTTTTTTGCGGGACAAGATGACATTTTCAGGGGTACCATGTTTTTTTATATCGGTCTTTTTTATCGCGTGTTATTCCACTTTTTGTTCAGCGGTATGATGATAAAGAACTGATTTTTTGCTTTGTTTTTATTTTTTTTTTTAAGGGGTTCACAAAAGGGGTTAACTAGTGGGACAGTTTTATAGGGGGGGTCGTTACGGACGCGGCGATACCAAATATGTGTACTCTTATTGTTTTATTTTTTTTATTTACAGGAAGAAATGAATTTATTGGGGAATATTTTTTTTTTTTTTTAAATTTATTTTGGAAATTTTTTTTTACACTTTTTTTTTTTTTTTTTTTACATTGTCCCAGGGTGGGACATCACTGTAAAATGTGAGATCGCTGGTTTCACAGTGTGCACAGCACCTCGTGAGACCAGCGATCTCACAGGCAGCGCTGCAGGCTTCTCAGTGCCTGCTCTCGGCAGGCACTGAGGAAGCCGCCTCCCTCCAGGACCCCGGCGCCATCTTGGATCCGGGTCCTGGGAGGGAGGAAGCCCTCAGAACAGCGCGATCACATTGCGCTGTTCTGAGGGTCTCAGGGGGGCGCGCTTGGAGCCCCCTCCCTGCGCGATGCTCCCCTGTGCCCCCAGTACACCGCGATCATGTTTGATCGCGGTGTGCAAGGGGTTAATGTGCCGGGAGCGGTCCGTGACCGCTCCTGGCACAGAGTCCCGGGTGTCAGCTGTGATAATCAGCTGACAGCCGGCGGCGATTAGCTGCGCTCCCCCTGGGAGCGCAGCTAATCGCTATGACGTACTATCCCGTCCATGGTCAGATTGTCACGGGTTTTATGGACGGGATAGTACGTCAGATGTCAGAGAGGGGTTAACTACATAAATAGCAAGAAACTAAAAAATGATTTTGTTGGTCCCCTTAAAAATAGTCTGGGTGAAATGGTGGATGAGGATGAGGAAAAAGCCAATATGCTAAATTACTTTTTTTCCAACAGTGTTTACACAAGAAAATCCCATGACAGATATGTCCATTAAATGTCACGTGCTTAACCCAGCAGGAAATACGGCGGCGTCTAAAAATCACTAAAATTGACAAATCCTCGGGCCTGGATGGGATACACCCCCGAGTACTGCAGGAATTAAGTCCAGTAATAGATAGACCATTATTTTTATTCTTTAAAGATTCCATAATAACTGGGTCTGTACCACAGGACTGGCGTATAGCAAATGTGGTGCCAATATTCAAATAGGGGACAAAAACTGAACCTGGAAATTATAGGCCAGTGAGCTTAACATCTACTGTGGGTAAAATCCTGGAGGGATTTTTAAGAGATACTATATTGGAGTATCTGAGGCTGAATAACCTCATGACACAATATCAACATGGGTTTACGAGGGACTGTTCTTGTCAGACTAATCTGATAAGCTTTTATGAAGGGGTAAGTTCCAGACTGGACCAAGGGAACGCAGTGGACGTGGTGTTCATGGACTTCTCAAAAGCTTTTGATACGGTGCCACGCAAAAGGTTGATACATAAAATGAGAACAATGGGGATAGAGGAAAATATGTGTAAGTGGGTTAAGAACTGGCTCATGGATAGGAAACAAGGTGGTTATTAATGGAGCACACTCGGACTGGGTCACGGTTAACAGTGGGGTACCACAGGGGTCAGTATTGGGGCCGCTTCTCTTTAACATATTTATTAATGACCTTGTAGGGGGCATACAGAGTAGTATTTCAATATTTGCAGATGACACTAAAATCTGCAGGGTAATAAATACAGAGGAGGACAATTTTATATTACAGGAGGATTTATGTAAACTAGAAGCTTGGGCTGATAAATGGCAAATAAGTTTTAATGGAGATAAATGTAAGGTCATGCACTTGGGTAGAACAGACAAGATGTATAATTATGTGCTTAATTGTAAAACACTGGGCAAAACTGTCACTGAAAAAGACCTGGGTTATGGGTGGACGACAAACTCACATTTAGTGGCCAGTGTCAGGCAGCTGCTGCAAAGGCAAATGAAATAATGGGATGCATTAAAAGAGGCATAGATGCTCATGAGGAGAACATAATTTTTACCTCTATACTAGTCACTAGTGCGACCACACTTAGAATATTGTGTACAGTTCTGGTCTCCGGTGTATAAGAAAGACATAGCTGAACTGGAGCGGGTGCAGAGAAGAGCGACCAAAGTTATTAGAGAACTGGGGGGGGTCTGCAATACCAGGACAGGTTATTACACTTGGGGTTATTTAGTTTGGAAAAATGAAGGCTTAGGGGTGATCTTATTACAATATATAAATATATGAGGGGACAGTACAAAGACCTTTCTAATGATCTTTTTACTCTTAAACCTGTGAGGGGGACAAGAGGGCATCCTCTACGTCTGGAGGAAAGAAGGTTTAGTCATAATCACAGACGGAGATTCTTTACTGTAAGAGCAGTAAGACTATGGAACTCTCTACCGTATGTTGTAATAAGTGACTCCCTACTAAAATTTAAGAAGGGACTGGATGCCTTTCTTGAAAAGTATAATATTACAGGCTATATTCACTAGTTTCCTAGATATTGCGTTGATCCAGGGAGCTAGTCTGATTGCCCTATGTGGAGTCGGGAAGGATTTTTTTTCCTCAATGTGAAGCTTACTGTTTGCCACTTGGTTTTTTTTTGCCTTCCTCTGGATCAACATGTTAGGGCAGGTTAGGATAGGATATGGGTTGAACTAGATGGACTTAAAGTTTTCCTTCTACCTTAATAACTATGTTACTATGCTACTTGCAGTAAACGTAGTCCTTGAATAAAAATAGAAAAATAATTCCTATTGAAAATCCCATCTTCAGATTGGGGAAGCCGCAACATGCAACCCTTCCACCAACCCAACAGTAGAAGATCTAATTCACAAGTGGAAGTTTAAAGTTCAGTTTGACACTGATAGTCCTGTGTCTGAGCACGGCAGTAGCATGCGAAGATATACTCCCCGCCGTGGCAGAGTCCAGCGACAAAGTTACGTTCATGTGACTCCTGCTCGAAGGAGCCAGCAAACTGAAGCACTCGGAGAGGTTCCTGCAGCTGTAGTCTTCGTAGATGCGTGGTAATAAACATAGAATTGTCTCTTGATGACGGTTGAAAGAATCTTCAAAGAACTACGGTGCAGGACTTGGAGTTACTGTAAGACCTTATTGACTTCTTCCCCGTCTCTCACCTTTGCCGTCTCTGAGATGGTAACATAGTGTTCCTGTTGATGGCCTGAGCAGCGAGCTGTCTCAGTGGTACTCTGCCTTGAACTGCGATGGGTGTTTTGAACCCAAGAGGACGGTGGATGCTGTTTTCAACAGGCGAGGCTCCTCGTTCGATAGCATGTTCCTTACAGGTGTGATGCTTAGGAAGTGAACATGTCTTGTTCAACATCCGCCAGTGAGCTGAGGCTGCTGTTATGATTTGGTAGCCGAGGAGGACAGTAGCCAAAATAGCCAAGGCAGCCAGACACCCAGAGAGGTTGGTAACTAGCAGATTGCAGATCCCTAAACTAACCGCACATCTAGAAGTAGCCGTGGGACGTACCTATGATGACCTAGTTTCCTCAGCACAGCCGGAGATTTAACTAAGCCTAAAGATAGAAAGGGGAAAGCTAACTGCCCCGGAGTAGCGCCCCAAAGGAATAGGTAGCCCACACACAGATATTGGCGGTGAGACAAGATGAAATACGAACACAGGCAGAAAATATAACAAGCAAACGCTGGGGCCCAAAACTGTCTAGATAGAATAGGACAGGAAAGATTACTGTCTGCAATCCGGCAAAACCCTAAGAAAAATTCCAACACTTCTGATTTCCCCAAAATACTGAGACCACACGATCTCTCCCCTGCTGGATAAGAACTCTGGTGTGAACAAGTAGCTAGCCAGCAGATACTGAAATAACAGGGACTGAACACATAAAGTGGTAAATGAGAAACAGAGACCAGTGCAGGCCCCAGCGGGGGAACCTGGCTGACCTCACTCCAGAAGGGAAGAAAAACAAAAGGAAAAACAAAAAGCCACAGAAACAAGCAGCAAATAACTTATCTGAAAGTTGCAGGAGAAAGCAGGAAGCAAGCTGACTTCCAAATGGGACCAGGAAGAACAACTAATCACCGGCGAGGATCATGGGAAGGTTACTCCCTTAAATCTACCCAATCATCAATCCCTGATTGCCAATCGTCCCCAGCTGAAAGATCTGTCAGTCAAAGCAGCTTCATTACTATCAGCAGCCACCAGAGGGAGCCCCAACTCAGAAGTCCAATCCAGAGCATTCAAAACAGTACCCCCCCTTGAGGAGGGGTCACCGAACCCTCACCTGCGCCACGAGGCCGATCAGGATGAGCCCGGTGAAAGGCACAAACCAATCTTTCAGCATGAATGTCAGAAGAAAATACCCAAGAATTGTCCTCCTGACCATAACCTTTACACTTGACCAAGTACGGGAGTCTCCGTCTAGACAGGCGAGAATCCAATATCTTTTCCACTTCATTCTCCAGGTTGCCCTCAACCCAAAAAGGCATAGCCATAGGAACCACTGTCTCAACAAACCTTTTCATTAAAGACTTATGGAAGACGTGAATCTTAAACATCCCTGGAAGAGCCAAATGGAAAGAAACGGGATTAAGGACCTCCAAGATCTTATAAGGTCCAATGAACCTTGGCTTAAACTTTGGAGACGAAACCTTCACAGGGATATTTTTGAGGACAACCAAACCAAGTCACCTACTTTAAACTGGGGACCATCAGTCCTATGCCGGTTAGCAAACCACTGGGCCCTCTCCTGAGAGAGAGACAACTTATTCACTACTTGATCCCAAATCTGCTGCATTCTCTCTACCATAGAGTCAACACTCGGACAGACAGAAGCCTCCACCTGCCCTGAAGAAAACCGAGGATGAAACCCGAAATTGCAGAAAAAAGGGGACATCAAAGTGGCAGAACTGGCCCTATTATTTAGAGCGAATTCAGCCAAGGGCAGAAAAGAGACCCAGTCATCTTGATCAGCAGATACAAAACATCTCAAATAAGTTTCCAAAGTCTGGTTTGCTATCTCAGTCTGCCCATTGGTCTGAGGATGAAACGCAGAGGAGAAAGACCACTGAATTCCCAGTTTAGAACAAAAGGCTCTCCAAAATCTCGAAACAAATTGGACTCCTCTGTCAGAAACAATGTTATCTGGAATGCCGTGCAAACGAACCACCTGCTGAAAAAACAAGAGCATCAACTCGGAAGAGGATGGCAACTTCGGCAGTGGCACAAGATGGACCATTTTGGAAAATCTATCACAGACCACTCAGATGACAGTCATTCTCTGAGAGACAGGGAGGTCGGAAATAAAATCCATAGAGATATGGGTCCATGGCCTCCTGGGCACAGGCAGTGGCATTAACAATACACTAGAGCGAGAGCAGGGTTTGGACCGAGAACAAGTCCCACAGAACTGCACAAAATTCCTGACATCACAGGATAAAGTAGGCCACCAAAAGGACCGACTCACCAAATCTCTAGCACCAAAAATACCCGGATGACCAGCCAACGTGGAGCAATGAATTTCAGACATTACATTCTTTCTCCATTGGTCGGGGACAAACAATTTCCCCACAGGGCAATGTTCAGGTTTATCCCCCTGAAATTCCTCCAGGGCCAGTCTCAAATCGGGCGAGATAGCTGAAAGAACCACACCATCCTTCAGAATGGCAGTAGGCTCAGTCACATCAGGAGAATCCGCAAAGAAACTCCTAGAGAGAGCATCCGCCTTAACATTCTTAGTGCCCGGGAGAAAGGAGACCACAAAATTAAAACGCGTGAAAAACAAGGCCCACCTGGCATGTCTAGGATTTAGTCGCTTGGCTAATTCGAGATAGATCAGGTTCTTGTGGTCTGTGAGGACCACAACTTGAGGTTTGGCTCCCTCCAACCAATGTCTCCACTCTTCAAAAGCCCACTTCATAGCCAAAAATTCCCGATTCCCCACATCATAATTTCATAATTACGTTCAGCTGGGGAAAATTTTCGAGAGAAGAAGGCACACGGGTTACTCTTAGAAGGTACAGGATCCCTTTGCGACAAAATGGCTCCTGCACCAATCTCAGAAGCATCTATCTCCACCTGAAATGGTAGACAAAGATCAGGTTGCCGTAGAACAGGAGCAGAAGTGAATCTCCGCTTAAGCTCCTGGAACGCCGAAACTGCCTTTGGAGACCAATTCACTACATCAGAACCCTTTTTGGTCAAATCAGTCAGTGGTTTCACAATACCAGAGAAATTACTTATAAATTTACGATAAAAATTAGCAAAACCCAAAAATCTCTGAAGAGCCTTCAATGAAGTGGGCTGAACCCAATCACAAATGGCCTGAACCTTGACCGGGTCCATCTCAATAGCGGACAGAGACAAAATGAATCCCAAAAACGAAACCTTCTCTACGCCAAAGAGACATTTTGATCCCTTAACATACAAGGCATTTTCTCTCAAAATCCGGAATACAATCCGAACATGTTCCACGTGAGAATCCCAGTCATTGGAAAAAAATAAAATATCGTCCAAATAAACAATCAGAAACTTATCCACCAAATCCCGGAAAATATCGTTCATGAAAGATTGGAAGACGGAAGGGGCATTAGTGAGCCCAAAAGGAATCCATAGGTACTCAAAATGTCCCTCATGGGTATTAAATGCCTTCTTCCATTCATCACTGTGTTTAATGCGAATAAGATTATACGCCCCCCTAAGGTCAAGCTTGGTAAACCAACTAGCCCCTTTCACTCTGGAGAACAAATCGGAAATCGGGGCAAAGGATACTGGTATTTAACAGTGATCTTATTAAGGAGACGATAGTCAATACAAGGCCTCAATGAATCATCCTTCTTGGCCACAAAGAAAAAGCCTGCACCTAAAGGTGAAGAGGACGGTCTAATATGTCCTTTCTCCAATGACTCTTTGATATAAGATCGCATATCCTCATGCTCAGGTACAGACAGATTGAAGAGCCGACCCTTGGGAAATTTACAACCGGGCACTAACTCAATCGCACAATCATAACTCCTGTGAGGAGGCAAGGACGCAGACTTACTCTCACTAAACACATCAGAAAAATCAGCCAAATAGTCAGGGACCTCCTGAGACTGGAGAGAGGTAGCAAAAACTCGAGTGTCACTACGAACACACTGACAACCCCAACTGACCACAGACACAGACTTCCAATCCAAAACAGGATTATGGGTCTGCAACCAAGGAAAACCCAGTACAATTATGTCATGTAAATTATGTAACACCAAAAATTTACAAATCTCTTGGTGGTCCAGGTCTACCTGCATTATCACCTGGGTCCAAAACTGGTTTTTTTCTCCACCAAAGGGGTAGAATCAATACCCAGCAAAGGAATAGGAGTCCGCAGGGGTACCATGGGAAAACCACAACGTTTGGCAAAGTCAAAATCCATCAGGTTCAGGGCTGCTCCTGAATCGACAAAAGCCTGAGCAGAAGATGAAGACAAGGAGCAGATCAAGGTAACAGTCAAGAGAAACTTAGACTGTACATTGCCCAAAACAAATGAGCGTGCAAAGCGTCTTCTCTGTCTAGGGCAGATGGAAATAGTATGAGAAGCATCCCCACAATAGAAGCACAACTTGTTACGCTTTCGAAATTCTCGACGCTGAGCCCCAGACACAACCCCATCACACTGCATGGGCTCAGAGGCCTGTTCGAAAGGCAACACCACCTCTCGCATAGTTTTACATTCACGCAAGCGTCTGTCAATTTGAATGGCTAATGACATAGAATCGTTGAACCCCGAAGGGACAGGAAATTCCACCATAATATCTTTTACGGTCTCTGCCAGTCCTTTCCAAAAAAGAGCTGCCAGGGCATCATCGTTCCATTTAGTAAGGACTGCCCACTTTCGGAATTTCTGACTATATAACTCTGTTGCTTCCTGACCCTGGTTCAATGCCAATAAGGTTTTCTCAGCTTGATCAATCACATTAGGTTCCTCATGCAATAACCCCAGAGCCTGAAAAAACGCATCAACATTAGCCAAAACAGGATCCCCAGGTGTCAGTGAAAACGCCCAATCCTGAGGGTCGCCGCGCAACAGGGAGATGACAATTTTAACCTGCTGCTCCGAGTTCCCGAAGGAATTAGGTTTCAAGGCAAAAAACAATTTACAACTAATCTTAAAGTTCAAGAATTTAGACCGATCCCCAAAAAATAAATCAGGAATAGGGATCTTCGGTTCTACAGCAGACGACTGAGTGAGATAGACAGAAATTCTCCGAACTTCAGCAGCGAGCTGCTCAACACGATCGGACAAATGCTTAATTTTCATTGAAGAAAAACTCCTCCTACGGCCCACAGAGAAAAAAAGGAAAAAATGTATAAAAATCTCTAACAACCTTTTTTTTTTGAGTACCATGGAATTTACAGTTAGGCCGGTGATTCTGTTATGATTTGGTAGCCGAGGAGGCCAGTCGCCAAAATAGCCAAGGCAGCCAGACACCCAGAGAGGTTGGTAACTAGCGGATTGCAGACCCCTAAACTAACAGCACAACTAGAAGTAACCGTGGGACGTACCTACGATGACCTAGACGCCTCGGCACAGCCGGAGAGTTAACTAAGCCTAAAGATAGAAAGGGGAAAGCTAACTGCCCCGGAGTAGCGCCCCAAAGGAATAGGTAGCCCCCACACAGATATTGGCGTGGAGTCAAGATGAAATACGAACACAGGCAGAAAATAGAACAAGCAAACACTGGGGCCCAAAACTGTCTTGATAGAATAGTACAGGGAAGATTACTGTCTGCAATCCGGCAAAACCCTAAGAAAAATTCCAACACTTCTGATTTCCAAAAAATACTGAGACCACACGATCTCTCCCCCACTGGATCAGAACTCTGGTGTGAACAAGTAGCTAGCCAGCAGATACTGAAATAACAGGGACTGCTCACATAAACAGTGGTAAATTAGAACAGAGACTAGCGCAGGCCCCAGCCGGGGAACCTGGCTGACCTCACTCCAGAAGGGAAGAAAAACAAAAGGAATAACAAAAAGCCACAGAAACAAGCAGCAAATAACTTATCTGAAAGTTGCAGGAGAAAGTAGGAAGCAAGCTGACTTCCAAATGGGACCAGGAAGAACAACTAATCACCGGCGAGGATCATGGGAAGGTTACTCCCTTAAATCTCCCCAGTCATCAATCCCTGATTGCCCATCGTCCCCAGCTGAAAGATCTGTCAGTCAAAGCAGCTTCATTACTATCAGCAGCCACCAGAGGGAGACCCAACTCAGAAGTCCAATCCAGAGCATTCACAACAGGTTGCGTTGCGTGGGGAAAACTCTGGTGCCATTGGTCAGAGGTAAGCTGTTGAGAGAGGGGCTGTCACTCTGAGCACTGAAGTCTAGCACAGCTTCGGTTTGACCAGGCTTGTGATAGAGATGGGTATCAAAGGTTGGGAACTTAGCAGTTATTTGCTGTGTATCCCTTGGCAACTTAGTCTTTGCTGGAAGAGAAGGTGAGGGAGCTACCCAGCTGTTATAGTTGTCTTCGGTGGGTTTGATGCTCGTTACCCCAATGATCACCTTGTATCCCTCTGTAGGTAGTGAGTTGTTGTCCTTGGTTGAAGGATCGAATGCTGTTATCTCAAGGTTGTAGTCTCAAGGATAAAGTGGACTTGAATTATCAGATGGTTGTCGTTGACACTTAGTGTCGTTTAAAGAAAAGAAGGTAGCACACTGTAGCGCTATAGCTTGCAAACACGTAATATGAAAAATGAATTGCATCACTGCATCAGGTCCTAACTAATGCCAAACACGAAATATGAAAAATGAATTGCATCACTGCCTTAGAAATATGAAAAATTGAAAAGTCTTAGCGCATAAGATGGCCAAATTATGTGTACCTGATAGCCACGTTAAGGCTCTTCTCGTATATCAGGTCCTAACTAATGCCAATCCTCGCTTAGAAGACTTGTCTAAGCGAGGATTGGCATTAGTTAGGACCTGATGCAATTAATTTTTCATATTTCGTGTTTGCAAGCTATAGCGCTACAGTGTGCTACCTTCTTTTCTTGTATGTGCATCAGTTGGTGACTCTAGGTTTAGCACCTGTTCACATTGGGTCTATTTTTGGATGTGCCGGTCAGTTTTTTGATGTGTGTTCATTTACCTTCTGCCTGAGCACTCCACCTGCTGGTCACAGGCGTTTTAATTATATCAGGGCCATTACCCCTCCACAGAGATGTAGATTTCAGTCTAGAGAGAGGATTCATATGTTCCCATGCAGACAGACTTTTCTAAGCGAGGATTGGCATTAGTTAGGACCTGATATACGAGAAGAGCCTTAACGTGGCTATCAGGTACACATAATTTGGCCATCTTATGCGCTAAGACTTTTCAATTTTTCATATTTCTAAGGCAGTGATGCAATTCATTTTTCATATTTCGTGTTTGCAAGCTATAGCGCTACAGTGTGCTACCTTCTTTTCTTGTATGTGTATGGTTGGTGACTCTAGGTTTAGCACCTGTTCACATTGGGTCTATTTTTGGATGTGTCGGTCAGTTTTTTGATGTGTGTTCATTTACCTTCTGCCTGAGCACTCCACCTGCTGGTCACAGGCGTTTTAATTATATCAGGGCCATTACCCCTCCACAGAGATGTAGATTTCAGTCTAGAGAGAGGATTCATATGTTCCCATGCAGACAGACTTTTCTAAGCGAGGATTGGCATTAGTTAGGACCTGATATACGAGAAGAGCCTTAACGTGGCTATCAGGTACACATAATTTGGCCATCTTATGCGCTAAGACTTTTCAATTTTTCATATTTCTAAGGCAGTGATGCATTTCATTTTCCATATTTCGTGTTTGCAAGCTATAGCGCTACAGTGTGCTACCTTCTTTTCTTGTATGTGCATGAGTTGGTGACTCTAGGTCATCTGATGTGATAACGGTTTTGTAAGAGGAGATGTCGTTCTGATTCTTTGTCTGGTCACTACAGACATTGCCAATGATGACCCAGCCCAGCTCGAGGTGCTGGGTATACGGTTCATTGAGTAGTCCTTGAATTTGTTGATGCATCTTGTGCATTCGTATAATTTCTCTGCCGAGGAGAATTAGGATGTCTGCCTTGTCGTCCAGGGGTTGCATCTCTTTAGCTATCATTCTGAGATGAGGAAGCTGAAGAGCGACTTCTGGTGTTGGGATTTCTTCCCTGTTGAATGGTATTTGATTACACTCTACAAGCGTGGGTAGTGGTATCTCCGTGGTGCCTTTCTCAAGAGAAGTTATTATGAGGCCAACGGCCCTTCTTCCAGAGGTTTGTAA
Organism: Oophaga sylvatica; assembly: GCA_033576555.1. Classification (NCBI taxonomy): domain Eukaryota; kingdom Metazoa; phylum Chordata; class Amphibia; order Anura; family Dendrobatidae; genus Oophaga; species Oophaga sylvatica. The sequence continues at coordinate 403,530,300 of JARQOD010000002.1, forward strand.
AACGCTGCTGCAGGTGCCCAAGGTGTAAGGATAGACGTCTCCTTTTAAGTCAAACAAGTCGAAGAGTTCTGACCTGGCTAATGATTTGTTGCTCTGGTCATCCAGGCTAACGTACACCTTGACTGCCTTCTCTGGATGGCCCTCGGGATACACCCATGCCAGGCAAATCTTCGCACAGGACTTGTCTCGAAGACCTTCTCCACAGACTTCGGTGCAAGAGGAAGATACCGCAACATGGCTTGTCACTTGGTCTGTACTCTCCCCGCCATGGCTTGTGGTGGGAGGTGAAGACGCAGAGTCAGGCTGTGATGGATGGAGTGCTTGTACGTGGTCTTCGCTGTCGCACTCTAGACACTTGATGGGGATGACACAGTCCTTAGCAAGATGTTTGGTAGAGGAGCAGCACCTGAAGCATACTCCAAATTTCTTCAAGAGCTCCTTTCGTTCTTGAAGGGGCTTCTTCCTGAAGCCGATGCACTTCTTTAGAGGATGTGGCAGTTTGTGAATTGGACACTGGCAGTTTGGATTTTCCACCTTCTCTGCTTCATTGCCTTCGTCTGGCACTGATGTCGGTGCAGGCAGAACTTCTGTCTTTTTTGCAGATACCGGACCGCTGCGGTTACTCTTGTGAGAGCACAAACTCTCATACTTAGGAGATGACGCAGAGACACTGGGTTCTTCATAGTAGAAGCTGAAGTCGGTTTTGCACTCTGCAATCTCCTTGATGAAGTCACAGAAATAGGAGAATGGAGGAAAGAGATTTGATATTGTCTTTTGTAGTTTGACCCTCATATGGTGCACCTTTCTTGTATATTGTAGGGTAACTTGATGACTATGGGTTTCACCCCACGAGCGGTGTCCAGGTAGCTAAGGCCAGGTAGATGTGAGTCTGTCTTGGCCAGTTGAAGCTCGGACAGCAGGTCACTAAGTTCTACGAATTTTGAGGCATCCTTGCCGGATATTTTAGGAAAGGCTTGTAGTCGTTTGAACAACGCATCTTCAATTGCTTCAGGGCTGCCAAAGCTACGTTCTAGTCTTTCCCATGCAGCCATGAGACCAGCTGCTGGATTAGTGATGTGGAGGGATCTGAGCCTCTTGACCCGCTCTGTGGATTGAGGTCGGAGCCACCTGATTAGCAGATCCAGCTCTTCAGCAGCAGTGATGCCAAGGTTTCTAATTACGGCTTTAACCCTTAACCCCCAAGGGTGGTTTGCACGTTAATGACCGCGCCAATTTTTACAATTCTGACCACTGTCTCTTTATGAGGTTATAACTCTGGAACCCTTCAACGGATCTTCACGATTCTGAGATTATTCTCTCGTGACATATTGTACTTCATGAAAGTGGTAAAATTTCTTCGATATAATTTGCGGTTATTTATGAAAAAAATGGAAATATGGCGAAAAGTTTGAAAATTTTGCAATTTTCAAACTTTTAATTTTTATTCCCTTAAAACAGAGAGATATGTCACACAAAATAGTTACTAAATAACATTTCCCACATGTCTTACTTACATCAGCACAATTTTGAAACCAAATTTTTTTTTGCTACGAAGTTATAAGGGTTAAAAGTTGACCAGTGATTTCTCATTTTTACAACAAATTGTACAAAACCATTTTTTTTTAGGAACCACTCACATTTGAAGTCACTTTGAGGGGTCTATATGGCAGAAAATACCCAAAAGTGACACCATTCTAAAACTGCACCCCTCAAGGTACTCAAAGCCACATTCAAGAAGTTTATTAACCCTTCAGGTGCTTCACAGGAGCTGAAGCAACTTGGAAGGAAAAAATGAACATTTAACTTTTTAGTCACAAAAATTATCTTTTACAAACAATTTTTTTATTTTCACAAGGGTAAAAGGAGAAAATGGACAGAAAAATTTGTTGTGCAATTTCTTCTGAGTACGCCGATACCCCGTATGTGGGGGAAAACCACTGTCTGGGCGCACGGCAGGGCTTAGAAGGGAAGGAGCGCCGTTTGACTTTTTCAAACCAAAATTGGCGGGAATTGAGATTGGACGCCATGTCGTGTTCGAGAGCCCCTAATGTGCCTAAACAGTGGAAACCCTCCACATGTGACACCATTTTGGAAACTAGACCCCCTAAGGAACTTATCTAGATCTGTTGTGAGCACTTTGAACCCCCAAATGTTTCACTAAAGTTTATAATGCTTGGGTGTGAAAAAAAAAAAAAATTCCACAAAAATGATTTTTTTTCCCAAAGAAATTGGACCCAAAAGTTTTTGTCCAATTTATCCTGAGTTCGCTGATACCCCATATGTGGGGGAGAAATACTGTTTGGACGCACCGCAGGGCTTGAAAAGGAAGTAATGACGTTTTGGAATGCAGACTTTGATGGGTGTCATGTTCAGTTTGCAGAGTCCCTGATGTGCCTAAACAGTGGAAACCCCCACAAGTGACCCCATTTTGGAAACTAGACCCCCTAAGGAACTTATCTAGATCTGTGGTGAGCATTTTGAACCCCAAGTGCTTCACGCAATTTTATAATGCCCGGGCATGAAAATAAAAAATCCTATTTTTTTTCCCACAAAAGTAATATTTAAGTCACCAATTTTTTATTTTCCCTAGGGTAACATGAGAAATTGTACCATAAAAGTTGTTGTCCAATTTGTTTTGAGTACGCTGATACCCCATATGTGGGGGGAACCACTGTTTGGGCGCACGGCAGAGCTCAGAAGGGAAGGAGCGCCATTTGACTTTTTCAAACCAAAATTAGCTGGAATCGAGATTGGACGCCATGTCGCATTTGGATAACCCCTGATGTGCCTAAACAGTGGGAATCCCCACAAGTGACCCCATTTTAGAAACTAGACCCTCTAAGGAACTTATCTAGATCTATGATGAGCACTTTGAGCCCCAAGTGCTTCACACAAGTTTATAACGTAGAGCCGTAAAATTAAAAAATCATATTTTTTCCACAAAAATGATCTTTTCACCCCAAATTTTATTTTCCCAAGGGTAACAAGACATCAAAAATTATTGTGCAATTTATCCTGAGTACGCTGATACCCAATATGTGGGGGTAAACCACTGTTTGCGTGCATAGCAGAGCTCGGAAGGGAAGGAGCGCAGTTTGACTTTTTCAACGCAGAATTGGCTGTATGCCATGTCGCGTTTGGAAGAGCCCCTGATGTGCCTAAACAGTGGAAACCCCCCACAAGTGACACCATTTTGGAAACTAGACCCCTTAAGGAACTTATCTAGATCTGTTGGGAGCACATTCAACACCCAAATGTTTCACTAAAGTTTATAATGCCTGGGTGTAAAAGCAAAAAAAAAAAAAAAAAAATCCACAAAACATGAATTTTTAGTCCTCAATTTTCCAATTTTTGATTTTTCACAAGGAAATTGGACCCCAAAAGTTGTTGTCCAATTTGTCCTGAGTACGCTGATACCCCATATGTGGGGGAGAAATACTGTTTGGAGCACCGCAGGGCTTGAAAAGGAAGTAATGACATTTTGGAATGCAGACTTTGATGGGTGTCATGTTCAGTTTGCAGAGTCCCTGATGTGCCTAAACAGTGGAAACTCCCCACAATTGACCCCATTTTGGAAACTAGACCCCCTAAGGAACTTATCTAGATCTGTGGTGAGCACTTTGAACCCCCAAGTGCTTCACACAAGTTTATAATGCCCGGGCATGAAAATAAAAAATCCTATTTTTTCCCACAAAAATGATCTTTTAGTCACCAATTTTTTATTTTCCCAAGGGTAAGTGGAGAAATTGGACCCTAAAAGTTGTTGTCCAATTTATATCGAGTACACTGATACCCTATATGTGGGAGAAAACTACTGTGTGGGGGCAGGTTGGGGCTCGTAATAGAAGTAGTGACGTTTAGTAATGCAGACTTTGATGGAATGGTCTGCGGGTGTCATGTCGTGTTTGGAGAGCCCCTGATGTGCCTAAACAGTGGAAACCCCCACAAATGACCCTATTTTGTAAACTAGACCCCCAAAGGAACTTATCTAAATGTGTGGTGAGCGCTTTGAACCCCCAAGTGCTTCACAGAAGTTTATAACGCCCGGACGTGAAAATAAAAAAATCATATTTTTCCACAAACATGATCTTTTAGTCCCTAGTTTTTTATGTTCCCAAGGGTAACAGGAGAAATTGGACCCAAAAAGTTGTTTTCCAATTTGTCCTGAGTACGCTGATACCCTATATGTGGGAGAAAACTACTGTATGGGCACACGTCGGGGCTCGGAAGTGAAGTAGGGACGTTTTGCATTGCAGACTTTGATGGAATGGTCTGCGGGTGTCATGTCGCATTTGGAGAGCCCCTGGTGTGCCTAAAGAGTGGAAACCCCCACAAGTGACCCCATTTTGGAAACTAGACCCCCAAAGGAACTTATTTAGATGTTTTGTGAGAACTTTGAACCCCCAAGTGCTTCACAGAAGTTTATAACGTAGAGCCATAAAAATAATAAATCATATTTTTTTCTACAAAAACGATATTTTCACCCCCAATTTTTTATTTTCCCAAGGGTAACAGAAGAAATTGGACCCCAAGAGTTATTGTGCAATTTGTCCTAAGTATGCTGATACCCCATATGTGGGGGTAAACTACTGTTTGGTCGCATGGCAGAGCTCAGAAGGGAAGGAGCACTGTTTGACTTTTTCAACGCCGAATTGGCTGGAATTGAAATCAGACGCCATGTCACATTTGGAGAGCCCCTGATGTGCCTAAACAGTGTAAACCCCCCAATTCTAACTCCAACCATAACCCCAACACACCCCTAACACTAATCCCAACCCTAATCATAACCCTAACCACAAACCTAACCCTAACACACCCGTAACCCTAGTCCCAACCCTAACCCCACCTTTAGCCCCAACCCTAACCCTAACCCTAATGGGAAAATGGAAATAAATACATTTTTTTATTTTATTATTTTTCCCAAACTAAGGGGGTGATAAAGGGGGGTTTGATTTAATATTTATAGCGGGTTTTATGATTGGCAGCTGTCACGCTAAAAGACGCTTTTTATTGCAAAAAGTAGTTTTTGCATCATCATATTTTGGGAGCTATAATTTTTCTATATTTTGGCCCACAGAGTCATGTGAGGTCTTATTTTTTGCGGGACGAGGTGAAATTTTTATTTGTACCATTTTTGGGCACATGACATTTTTTGATCGCTTTTTATTACGATTTTTGGGAGGCAGAATGAACAAAAACCAGCAATTCATGAGTTTCTTTTGGGGGAGGGGCGTTTATAGCGTTCCGCGTGTGTTAAAATTGATAATGGAGTTTTATTCTTCGGGTCAGTACGATTACGGCGATACCTCATTTATATAATTTTTTTATGTTTTGGCGCTTTTATACAATTTAAACGATTATATATAAAAAATAATTATTTTTGCATCGCTTTATTCTGCGAGCTATAACTTTTTTATTGTTTCGCTGATGATGCTGTATGGTGGCTCGTTTTTTGCGGGACAAGATGATGTTTTCACCGGTACCATGTTTGTTTGTATCTGTCTTTTTGATCGCGTGTTATTCCACTTTTTGTTCGGCAGTATGATGATAAATCATTGTTTTTTAGACTTTTTTTTTTTTTTTTTAAGGGGTTCACTAAATGGGTTAACTAGTGGGACAGTTTTATAGGGTGGGTCGTTACGGATGCGGAGATACTAAATATGTGTACTTTTATTGTTGATTTTTTTTTTACATTAAAGAAGTGAATTTATTGGGGAATATATTTTTTTTCATTATTTAGGAATTTTTTTTACACATGTTTATTTTTATTTTTTTACATCACAGTATGGGGTCAGTATGGGGTCAGATCGCTGGTGTGACAGTGTGCAAAGCACACTGTCACACCAGCGATCGCACAGGCAGTGCTGGAGGCTTCTCAGTGCCTGCTCTCAGCAGGCACTGAGGAAGCCGCCTCCCTGCAGGACCCGGCGGCCATCTTGGATCCGGGGTCCTGCAGTGAGGAGAGTCCCTTAGAACAGCGCGACACATCGCCTGTTCTGAGGGTCTCAGGGGAGCGCGCAGGGAGCCCCCTCCCTGCGCGATGCTCCCCTGTGCCCCCGGTACACCGCAATCATGTTTGATCGTAGTGTGCCAGGGGTTAATGTGCGGGGAGTGGTCCGTGACTGCTCCTGACACATAGTGCCGGGTGTCAGCTGTGATAATCAGCTGACACCCGGCAGTGATCAGCTGCGCTCCCCCGGGAGCGCAGCTGATCGCCCTGGACGTACTATTCCGTCCATGGGAATTAAGTACCAGGTCACATGGACGGAATATTACGTCCAATGGGATTAAGGGGTTAAAGGCACTTTCCAACCTCTATAGTTCTCTGGTTGATCATCGAACCTTGTGAGACCAGTCTTAGTAAGTTCACGTCGAGCTTTGCAAAGTCGGACATGTCGGTTTTCTCTGACTTTGGGAAGACAATTGTTGGCTGAGTAGTGCTGTACATATGGTCTGTAGCATCTTAACTTAGAAATGTAGGATAGTATGGTGTGGCATAAGCATTTAGTGCAGTAACGGTTTATTGAGAATAGTTTCTGCCATAGATGTGACTGGAGCTGTATGGCTTTGCTGGGGTGTAGGATCTGGCTGTATATTGAAGCATGAAGGAAGTGCAGGTTTGAATTTTTGTGGCGCATTGGACTGACCTTGAAAACTGGGAGCTGCAGGCGGATCGACATCCTGATGCTTTGGAGAGGAGTCAGTACTGACGGAAATGTTGTTGGTGGTCGGAGGTTCGCTGCAGGGGCTGGCTGGCACTTTTCAGTCTGAGGGGCAATCCCAAGGCAGTGGCTCTCGAGTTGTGATGGCCCTCCTTTTCCCTGCTTATCTCTGGTGATTGCATTAAAGCAGTAGAGATAACAGGCTTTAAAAACAGGCTGGTACGTAGATATGGGAACAGTAAGGAGCTTGCTGCATAGATATGGGAGCAGAACCGAGCTTACTCCAGAGATATGGGAGCAGAACAGAGCTTACGCCAGAGATATGGGAGAACAGAGCTTACTCCAGAGATATGGGAGCAGAACCGAGCTTACTCCAGAGATATGGGAGCAGAACCAAGCTTACTCCAGAGATTTGGGAGCAGAACAGAGCTTACTAGAGATATGGGAGCAGAACATAGCTTACTATAGAGATATGGGAGCAGAACAGAGCTTACTCCAGAGATATGGGAGCAGAACCGAGCTTACTCGAGATATGGGAGCAGAACCGAGCTTACTCCAGATATATGGGAGCAGAACCGAACTTACTCCAGAGATATGGGAGCAGAGCTGAGCTTACTACAGAGATATGGGAACAGAACCGAACTTATTCCAGAGATATGGGAGCAGAACTGAGCTTACTCCAGAGATATGGGAGCAGAACTGAGCTTACTCCAGAGATATGGGAGCAGAACCAAGCTTACTCCAGAGATTTGGGAGCAGAACAGAGCTTACTAGAGATATGGGAGCAGAACATAGCTTACTATAGAGATATGGGAGCAGAACAGAGCTTACTCCAGAGATATGGGAGCAGAACCGAGCTTACTCGAGATATGGGAGCAGAACCGAGCTTACTCCAGATATATGGGAGCAGAACCGAACTTACTCCAGAGATATGGGAGCAGAACTGAGCTTACTCCAGAGATATGGGAACAGAACCGAACTTATTCCAGAGATATGGGAGCAGAACTGAGCTTACTCCAGAGATATGGGAGCAGAACTGAGCTTACTCCAGAGATATGGGAACAGAACGGAGCACACTCCAGAGATATGGGAGCAGAACATAGCTTACTACTGAGATATGGGAGCAGAACAGAGCTTACTCCAGAGATATGGGAGCAGAACCGAACTTACTCCAGAGATATGGGAGCAGAACCGAGCTCACTTCAGAGATATGGGAACAGAACGGAGCACACTCCAGAGATATGGGAGCAGAACAGAGCTTACTACAGCGGTATGGGAGCAGAACCGAGCTTACTGCAGAGATTTGGAGCAGAACTGAGCTTACTACAGAGATTTGGAGTAGAACTGAGCTTATGGGATATATATAGTGAGATGGCCCCAGCTCCCACCATAAATAAAGTGCGATGGCCCCAGTTGCCCATATATGTAGTATGATGGCCCCAGTTCTCCCCACATATCTATTACGATGGCCCTAGTTCTCCCGACATATCTAGTATGATGGCCCCAGTTCTCCTCACATATATATAACATGATGGCCCCAGTTCTCCCCATATATATAGTATGAGGGCCCCAGTACTCGGGTATATAGTATGACGTCCCCAGTTATCTCCATATATATAGTATAATAGCCACAGTTCTCCCATATATATAGTAGGATGGCCCCAGTTCTCCATATTAAAAATAATAAAGTTTATACTAACCTCATCCTGATTCCCGGCACTGCAGCCTCCATTTTCTCTTCGGTCCGCAGAGCGGCATGAGACAATAATGATATCACGCCGTCTGCGTGAGCACACTGAAGTCTCAGGAAGCTGCGTTCTGCAGCTTATAAGACAGACCAGGGATTCCACTAAGAATTTCGGGGCCCCATACTGGCAAAATAATCAGGTTCCCTTGAGACTCCACCCAGGTTCCACACCAGCTCCGCCTCCACCGTCCCACCGCCCACTCTTGGAAAATCTCAACTTTACCACCACATCCTCACCGATCAGATTTTAACAGTTCCCATCAAACACCAGATCACATTCATAACCAGCAGCTTTTGTTCTGGCCAAAATAATTTTTAAGCTGATACCACACACGGTAGACTCTTTCGTCAGGGCCCTACTCTATTCTAAACTATTAAAAATAAATATATATTTATGTATTTTTCTTTAAGGGAATGAGTCACATACATTTACATTTTTTTTAAACAACCATTAATACCACATACAAGGACAAATGTCGTCACACCATGACCAGACCACATATTACCAACACATAGTGACCGAATAATACCACATACAAGGAACAAATACCGCCACACCTTGGCTAGACCACATATTACCACCACATACTGACCGAATAATACCTCATATAAGGTATAAATACCGCCACACCATGGCCAGACCACATATTACCACCACATAGTGGCTGAATAATACCACATACAAGGAACGAATAGCACCACACCATGACCAGACCACATAGAGACTGAATACTACAATACTGATCATTTATTTAAAAAAACCCACAAATACTAGGTGCCAATGTATACAGGAACTCTGTATTTACTGTCAGTGTACAGGTAATACAGTGATCATTGGTGACACTATATACAGTAGCTCTGTATATATTGTCAGTGTACAGGTAATACAGGGATCATTAGTGACATTATACACACAAGCTCTGTATATAGTGTCAGTGTACAAGTAAAAGTGATCACCAGTGACATTACACACAGGAGTTCTGTTTATAGTGTCAGTGTATAGTGTCAGTGTACAGGTAATACAGTGAACACCAGTGACATTATACACAGGAGCTCTGTATAAAGTGTCAGTGTACATGTAATACAGTGATCACCGTGTCAGTGTACAGCTAATACAGCGATCACCAGTGACATTATGCACAGGACTGCTGTATATAGTACACAGTGTATAGTGTCAGTGTACAGGTAATACAGTGATCACCAGTGACATTATACACAGGAGCTCTGTATAAAGTGTCAGTGTACAGGTAATACAGTGATCACCAATGATAATGTACACAGGAGCTCTGTATATAGTGTCAGTGCACAGGTAATACAGTGATCACCACTGCCAGTGACATTATACACAGGAGCTCTGTATATAGTATACAGTGTCAGTGTAAAGGTAACACAGACTCACCAGTGATGTCTCTAGCTGAAGTCCTTCATCTTTGCTTTTCTTTTTCATCCAGCACAGACCGCCATCACTTCTTCCAGCCAGGAATCGCCTCTGCATAAAATAACACAGTTACCTAGAGCACCACTTCCAGAGCACATTCCCCACTTTTTCCCTTTCTTCTACACTACACATCTGAATACAGAGGTGCACCCACCATTAATACATAATTGGTTATTATGCAACCCACCATTCCAAATATAAATTATAATCCACCACTGTGCACTCACTAACTATAAATAGCCACTTTCCCCATTTAATATATAAATTAATTAGCACCTGTTCTCTTTCCCCAATTCATTACCAGGCACTTCATCCTCAACGCCCCCCACTATGTACCTCCTGTTCTAACCCTAACCCAATTCATTATATTTACATGCCCCTCCCGCCTCAATTCATTGTCATGTCTTTCTCTCCCACCCTCTATTCATTACCAACTGCTCTACCCCACATTCAATACATCATTTACTCCCCCACCCTCAAAATTCATTATTTGTTCTCCACATAGATCATTTGCTCTCCCCAACCCCACCTTCAATTCATCATTTGCTCTCCTCACCCCCACCTTCAATTAAATTGCTGTGCCCAGTCACTCACACTGAATTCATCATTTGCAGTCCCCTCACTTTAATTTGAAGTCCCCTTACTTTATCCATTGCAGTCCCCTATCACCCCCTCACTTCATCTGCAGTGCCCCTTCATCATTTGCAGCCCCCTATCCCCCTTCCATTTCATCATGTGCAGTCCCCCATCAGACACACTTCATCATGTGCAGTCCCCTTCCCCCCACTTCATCATGTGCAGTCCACCTTACCCCCACTTCATATGCAGCCCCACTCCCCATCATGTGCAGTCCCCCTTACCCCCCTCCATCATGTGCAGTCCTCCTTACCCCCCTCCATCATGTACAGTCCCACTCACCCCCTCCATCATGTACAGCCCCACTCACCCCATCCATCATGTACAGCCCCACTTACCCCCTCCATCATGTAGAGCCCCACTCACCACCCTCCATCATGTACAGCCCCACTCACCCTCCTCCATCATATACAGCCCCACTTACCCCCTCTATCATGTACAGTCCCACTCACCCCCTCCATCATGTACAGCCCCACTCACCCTCTCCATCATGTACAGCCCCACTTACCCCTCCATCATGTACAGCCCACTCACCCCTCCATCATGTACAGCCCCACTCACCCCCTCCATCATGTACAGCCCCACTCACCCCCCTCCATCATGTACAGCCCCCACACCCCCCTCCATCATGTACAGCCCCACTCACCCCCTCCATCATGTACAGCCCCATTCACCCCCCTCCATCATGTGCAGCCCCATTCACCCCCCTTCATCATGTACAGCCCCCGCACTCCCCTCCATCATGTACAGCCCCATTCACCCCCCTTCATCATGTACAGCCCACACCTCCACCTGCTCCCCTGCAGCGCCTCTGTTTCCAGCCTCCGGTACATGTTGTGCCTGCGCGATGACGTTATCGCGTAGGCCCGACACCTGGCTGGAAGTAGAGAGGCAGGAAGGAGCTGCGCAGCCGTCAAGGTGACGGCTGTGCACAGCTCCCGGCCTCGGTTTGAGCACTGTGACGCGGGCGGCTGTGTCTGCTGCCGGCCGCGTCACAGTACAGCGGGCACGGCCGCACACAATTTGCTGTGCGGCCGGCCCTGTACAGGTGCTGGGGGAGTGGCCCGGGGGGCATTTTCCTCTCTGCCACCCGGCCCAGCACGCCCCTGGTTCACTGGCTTGGCTCAGCACGTAGTCTCTTGTGCCCTTAAGTAGGTCTTCTGTTTCTAATTCGCACAAAGTGAGGCTGCCTCCTTGGCTCCCACCTAGGGCTTTCTGAAAGACGTTTAGCTTTGCCACGGCTGCTGCATGTCCACATTCCTTCTGCAGGGCTTCTATTTCCGCCATCTAGCGTGCAGATTTAGCTTCCATCTCTGCTTTCTTGCGTGCAGATTCAGCTTCCATGCGTGCAGATTCAGCTTCCATCTCTGTTTTCTTGCGAGCAGATTCAGCTTCCATCTCTGCTTTCTTGCGTGCAGATTCAGGTCCATCTCTGCTTTCTTTCGGGTGAAAATGGCTTGCACTTTCGTAGATTTCGCGTCGGCATGCGCTCTTATGAATTGCTCACTGAGGGTTGAGTACCTAGATGAGCTTGACTTGACTGAGTGCTTTGAGCTCCTAGCGGACCTGGATCTGTGCGATGCTGCTTCTGACATTCGTGCGATTTTTGCTTCTGTATTGTCCACAATGTCACGCATGGTGCAGTCTCGTTCTGCATTGAGCTGTTGGAAGTCCTGAAATTCCTTTAGGTACTATGGTGTATTTAATTTCAGCAGAGTAGAGATGTATTTTTTACAAGTGTCTTTATAAGACTGGTATGCAGAGTATAATTGATCAAGGGCTCCCTCTGGTGGTAACCCATGAGAGCCGGGTACAGTTAAGACGGTTACTTGGTTCAGCACTCTTTCCCATAGCGTACCTCCCAACCGTCCCGGATTGAGCGGGACAGTCCCGATTCTAACCCTCTCACCCTCTGTCCCGCTCAGGACGCTATGTTTCCCGCAGTCAGAGAAGCTTCCATGCCCCCATGCACCCCATCCTCGCCTTCCCTGTCTCTCCACTTCAGCCGTTCACATTCAGCAATGACGTTGCTGGCTGTCCTCCTCTGTGTGCAAAGGACCTGTGATGAGGTCACAGGAGGGGAGGAGTTAGGTGTCACATGATCAGGCTCTTCTGTATGTGTGCAGGACTCTGCTGTGCTGGTTGTCATGGTGCTGGATGAGGGTAAGTTTATGTGTGGGGTCAGGGGGGTTTACAGTGTGGATGTAGCAGTGCTGTGTGTGTATGAGGTGTAAGGAGCAGAGCCGTGTGTGCGAGGTGTACGGAGCGGAGCCGTGTGTGTACGAGGTGTACGGAGTGGAGCCGTGTGTGTAACGAGGTGTACGGAGTGGAGCCGTGTCTGTACGATGTGCACGGAGCTGAGCCGCGTGTCTGTACGAGGTGCACTGAGCCGAGCTGCGCGTCTGTACGAGGTGCACAGAGCCGAGCCGCGCGTCTGTACGAAGTGCACGGAGCCGAGCTGCGCGTCTGTACGAGGTGCATGGAGCCGAGTGGCCGTATGAGGTGCACGTAGCCAAGCCACACGCCTGTACAAGGTGCACGGAGCCGAGCCGCGCGCCTGTACGAGGTGCACGAAGCCAAGTCGCGCACCTGTACAAGGTGCACAGAGCTGAGCCGCGCGCCTGTACAAGGTGGATGTAGCAGTGCTGTGTGTGTACGAAACGGAGCCCTGTGTGAACGAAGTGTATGGAGCTGAGCCGCTCAGCTCCGTACACACAGGGCTCCGTGCTTGAGCCGTGTGTGTACGGAGTGGAGCCTTGTGTGTACGAGGTGTACGGAGCAGAAATGTGAACAAGGTTTACGGAGCGGAGTCATGTGTGTACAAGGTGTACAAAGCGTGGCTGCGTGTGTACAAGGTGTACGGAGTGGAGCCATGTGTATACTGAGTGGAGCCTTGTGTGTGCAAGGTGGACAGAGCGGAGCCATGTGTGTATGAGGCATACAAAGCGAAACCGTGTGTGTATTAGGTGCCGTGCGTGTACAAGGTGTATGTTGGGGAGCATTCATACCTCCCAACCATCCCGAATTCAGCGGGACACTCCTGATTTTGAGAGTCTGCCCCGCTGTCCCGGCCGGGAGCTTTTCCCGTGGACACAGGAGTACATGTGGGAGCCCTGAGCACTTTAAAACTCGCATGTGATGTTCCACCAGAAGTGACGTGCTGGAAGATGACCGGAAATTAGGTAATTTCGGGAGGAGATTATGACGGAACCATGGAGGCACTTCAGAGAATGCTTCAGATCCATCACCGTGTCCTCCTCCGACAGCGCGGGCAGCGGGATCACCTTGGAATCGGGGATGTCAGCCATGTGAGCTGTTCATATGTTCTTCACCGGGAGGCTCAGGTGGGCACTACAATGGGAGCCGGGCTGCTATAGTATCTTTATAGAATCTTTCTTTCTCTCTGTTCTTTCTTTCTCTGTTCTTCCTTTCCCATCTTTCTTTCTCTCTGTTCTTTCTTTCCCCTCTTTCTTTCTATCTCTCTGTTCTTTCTTTCTGTTCGTTCTTTCCCTCTCTTCTCTCTCTCTGTTGTTTCCCATCTTTCTTTCTCTGTTCTTTTTCTTTCTTTCCCCTCTTTCTTTCTATCTCTCTGTTCTTTCTTTCTCCTTTCTTCTGTTTTTTTCTTTCCCCTCTTTCTTTCTCTGTTCTTTTTCTTTGTTTTTTTCTTTCCCCTCTATCTCTCTGTTCTTTCTTTCTCTGTTCTTTGTCTTTCTTTCCCATCTTTCTCTCTGTTCTTTCTTTCGCTTCTTTCTCTCTCCCTCTCTGTTGTTTCTTTCTTTACCCTTTCTTTTTTTCTCTCTATTCTTTTTTTCTGTCCCCTTTCTTTTTCTCTGTTCTTTCTTTCCCGTTTTTCTTTCTGTTCTTTCCCTCTCTGTTCTTTCGTTCACCTTGCTTTCTTTCTTTCTTTTTCTTTCTTTCTCTTTCCTCTTTCTTTCTCTGTTCTTCTTTCCCCTCTTTCTCTCTGTTCTTTCTTTCTCTGTTCTTTTCCCTCTTCTCTTCTCTCTGTTCTTTCTTTCCCTTTTCTGTCTTTTCCCCTTTCTTCTCTCTTTCGTTCTTTCCTTTCTTTTTTCTCTGTTCTTTCTTCCCCTTTCTTTCTGTCTGTTCTTCTTTCCTGTCTTTCTTCTCTCTGTTCTTTCTTTCCCTCTTTCTTTCTCCTCCCTCCTTTTTTCTTTCCAGCTTTCTTCTTCTGTTCTTTCTTTCCCTTCTTTATTTCTTTCTCCTTCCTTTCTGTTCTCTTCCACTTCTTTTTTCTCGTTCTTTCTTTCCCCTTTCTTT
>JARQOD010000002.1:403545157-403586556 GCA_033576555.1 Oophaga sylvatica
CATACCCAATTAAACCTTTGTACACTAAATGACAGTCCCAACCCGGCATCTCAGACTACCCCCCCAATTCCAGTAAGAGACATAGATGTAAATTGGATTAATTGGCCACAGCAGCCATTTATTAACATTTAAAATAACCCTTCCACGGTGTTAACAATATCCAGAATTCACCGAGGGAAGTCCAGGACCTCTTGAGATCCCCTCCCCCCCACCAGTCCGCCATTTTCCGCTTCCACCAACTTCGAGGAGCTCACCCCCCGCCCGCGCTGCTATGACAGCCCATCTTACTGAAAAGGAAAACATACCTTAAGCAGATATAAACGACCCCACCATATTCGTAACCCACAACCCTCATCAATACTTAAGTTTGACCCAAAGGCAGCTTCAGTCATTCAAAAAAGAGGAGGGAGGGTGGGAGTTTTCTCTTGCGCCGGAGTGCACCCAAAATGGTGCCTCATCAACATGGTCACCGCCTATTTATATGGCCAGAACCATTCTGCTCCCCCTCCTCCCTACACGTCACCTTACACCCCTCCTCCACCTAAACAACCAAAATTAATCCCTCATTTACTCTTCTTTACCATGCTCCTTTATAGCTCCCTCTATTCCCACGTCGCCTCATCATGTTGGCCTCCCTTGAGGGCCTGTGGCCCAGTACGGCCTTTCTTGACTGAGAGTATCCGTGAGTCATGTGAGCTCCTTCCATCAGATCATACCCAATTAAACCTTTGTACACTAAATGACAGTCCCGACCCGGCATCTCAGACTACCCCCCAATCCCAGTAAGAGACATAGGCCGGCGTCACACTGGCGAGTTTGATGCAGTTAGTCGCACGGCTTTCTCACATCAACACCCGGCACGGCCGCCCGCTCTCGGACTCGAGTGCGCGGTGGCAGAGAAATACATGCAACTGCACACTCGGGTACGTGAGCGGGCGGCCGTGGCGGGTGTTGATGCGAGAAAGTCGTGCGACTAACTCGCATCAAACTCGGCAGTGTGACGCCGGCCATAGACGAAAATTGGATTAATTGGCCACAGCAGCCATTTATTAACATTTATACAACAATATAAACATTTATAAACATTTCCCAACCCATGGAGGGGAAGGTCCTTGAAGCCCAAACCCTGTAACCATAATTGTCCACATACACAAACCATTTTGGCCCCCGGGCTAAATCTTACCCCCAGCCGCTAGACACCAGCTCGGGGCTAGTTAACGCTCAGCCCGGCCAAAACCAAAACCCCTTAAAGGGAGCCGCCAAAATAACCCTTCCACGGTTTTAACAATATCCAGTTCACCAGAATTCACCGAGGGGAGTCCAGGACCTCTTGAGATCCCCTCAACCAACCAGTCCGCCATTTTCCGCTTCCACCAACTTCGAGGCGCTCCCCCCCCGCCAAACACACAAATGGTCTGACCCCTCAAGCATTTGTGTCCCTCCAAACGTTCAAGGCCGTTTCGACGCCATCCTGGATGGCTAGGCACCATAAATCCGTGCCAACCGAGTTCAGATGAACCCCGTCACTCCTCCAAAAACCTCCTTCGCCCGACTCCAAATCCATATGCCTAACAACCACGGCCCCATTCCTTGCCATAAACCTCGAGACGGCCTTATTCAACTTAATTCGTGCTTTATTCACCCCGCTCAATGACCGCGCTCCCCTCCAAACTTTACGAAAAACCACATCGGACCACACGACCGTAACCCTCGGAAACAAACACCATAACCGTAGCATATAGAATTTTATATCCTTTATTAATTCCCTGCATAGTCGTCTACACAAATCATTCCCCCCAAGGTAAATGACCACTATGTCCGGCACCCGGTCTAACCACACAAACCGGTGAAATTCCGGCAAAAACTGACCCCATGTCATCCCCCTTTTTCCAATCCACTGCAGTGTCACTGAGTCTCGCGGGAAACCTAATTGACGCCCATCTGGCCAAACTGCAGCTCTCAGTGCCGCCCAGAACACAAATGAATGTCCCATGATCCAGACCAGCCGTTGACCGAGTCCTGAAATGAAAGAAAATAACAACAACATTATGTGAATAAGCAATAACCGTCGCCACCAAACTCAGACCAGATTTGGACGAATATACGACCGAAACCTATCAGATTCCCAACGCCCTATCCTTTTTACCATCTCATCACCTAATCCCAACCTGGCCGACTCCGTAGCGGCCCCGATCCGGAACGAATGACCACCAAAATTCTTGCCACTAATGCCTCCGGACTCCAAACAACGCCTAAAAACTGCGATAAATTGAAAACGGGAAAGGAAAGAACCATCCACGTGCACTAGCAGTGGTTCGCCCAAAGCACCCCCTCTTGCCATGAAGTTGCCTAATGAAAACACAGGGCATACTGGTGAGCCCGGAACTTGGAAGAGCACGACTTTGCATCCTCTACCTGTCACGTCTGTCTTAGAAGAGCGTATAAACAGCACAACCCTGTCTGCCGCAACGTCCACGTTCTCACGCAGCAAACCACCCTTTTTGTTCCTGGAAGGGCTAACCACTTCACACAGCCGAAATGCTCCAAAAAACGCCAAAGCAAAAGCCGCCCTGAATAGATCTACCTCCCAATCGACGAACAAACATTTTGCAATTGGCTCTCCATGACCAACAATACCTCATATGAGACAGGCCTCTGTCCGTCCTTTGACTTCCATCCTTTTTTCCAGCCCCTAACCGCTTGACGAACCAAAAAGGACTTAGTCGCGTCCCCAATACCCCTAACTTTAAAACCAAAAGATAACCCCGCTAAAAACGTATCCAATTTAGCCACCAACCAACCGACTTTCGAGTAATGACCTAAAACTAACAAAAGCCCGCTCTCGTCGCTCAAACGATCTTCACACATAGCTTTCCAATCCTGCCATAACGACCAAGCCTGGTCGTACTGCTTCAAAGACCTATCTGATAGTGACTTATCGAAAAGCTCCTTCACGGCTTGAAGGGCAGGTCCCATAACACCGCTGGGAACTCCAGGCCTGCTGAAACTTCGTGACGATCTGGCTTGCAGAATTGATCCCACTGTGAGCGAAAAAGAACGTCAACTACAGGGTTAATGCCTTAGCAGCTATCCATAAATTGAACTTCAAACCCAGAAAAAACAGGTGCTGCAATACTCTTACCACCTCCGGAGTTGCTGCGGATAATGTATTCAAGGCGGACACTACCCCGATGTGATCACACTGAAAGCAAATTTTTCTATCCCGCACCGCACTGCCCCATACTGATAAGGCAGCTACCCTCATGAACACTTGAGTCAAAAGCCGATTAGCCACAAAACCCTGTGCAACCCAAGCACTAGGCCATTTTGCCATCAACCACTGACCTTGAAAACACAGACCGAAACCGACCAGATCGAATACCCGAAAAGCAAAGCCCAGCGCCTCCGCGCTTTTTTCCGTCCTGATCCAAATTGATTTCCCATTATATTCCTCCAGGAACAAGGCCCAAACCTTCAACTCGCTTCTTAATCTGATGAAATGGGAAGGAAATTTTACGCCCCTCGTTGCCAAAGATAACCTGCGACAAAATGCACGCCCCATTGGCATAATCCTACAGGCGAAATTCAGTTTACCCAACAACGATTGTAAATCATGCAACGATATCTTTTTCATACTGCACGCCTTACAAACCTCCTCCCGTAAGGCCTTTACTTTTTCATCTGGTAATCAACACTCCATGGCCATTGAATCGATCTCTATGCCAAGAAACGTCAGCGACGTTACAACCTTTTAATCGGCGGTCAGTGGGACACCAAATTTCTTTGCCATTCTCTCCATTGTCCTCAGTAGAACAGAACAATCCGTCGTTTTAGCCGGGCCTATAAACAAAAAGTCGTCCAAATACTGAATACAAGAACTCAAACCCGCAACATCCTTAACGACCCACTCCAAAAACGTACCGAAAGTCTCAAAGTAAGCACATGACAGGGAGCAACCCATTGGGAGACAACGGTCAACAAAGAACCCCCGTCCCAAAAACAACCCAAAAGATGCATACTCTCCAGATGCACTGGCAATAACCGAAAAGTGGCTTCTATGTCAGTCTTCGCTAACAATGAGCCTTTGCTACATACTCGCACCCAATCCATTGCCGCATCAAAAGATGTGTATGAAACTGAACAAAGTTGCGGATCGATTCCGTCATTCACCGACGACCCCTTTGGGAAGGACAGGTGATGATTCAGATGAAATTTGTTGAGCTCCTTCTTGGGGACCACCCCTAACGGGGACACCCTCAGAGCCCTGAGCGGGATTTCCCCAAAAGGCCCCGCCATCCTGCCCAAATCAACCTCTTTACGCAACTTTTCCGTCACAACGTCTGGAAACTGATAAGCTGATTTTAAATTCTTCCTAGAGCATTTCACCTCCTGTTCAACAAAAGGAATCTTAAAACAATTTTCAAAACCTTCTTTTAATATAACAGCCGCGACCTTATCCGGATATCTATATAGATATCCCACCATCTCGCACAGACGCACTGGCGTCACTCCTTTGGTTAACTGTATCGGGGCCCTTCTGTCGGCCTCCCCTGAAACATTTTGAAGCCCCATGTGGGCCCCCACAAGCGGAGTATTCGTGCTTAAATTTGCACTTACTCCTAAATCTGCAAGCGCCTTCATTGAAGGAGAAACACAGTCCCTTCTGCAGTGCCACCGAGTGGGCTGACTGTCCTGAACCCCCGGTGCTGCTATGAAAGGATTGCACCCCTTGACTAGCCCTAGGAGTGGCCATTACCCTCATCCAAAAAGCTATATCCTTGTGCTCCCACCGAATGCTGGGACGCACTGCCTTCCGCTGTCTAAATTGCTCATCGTATCTGAGCCAACCTTGTCCGCCATAAGCCCGATATGCTTCACCCACCGCGTCCATATAACAAAAAAGGCCCGAGAAGTTTTCGGGTGCCTTTTCACCAATCACACTTGCTAGGATGGCAAATGCTTGATGCCAATTCGAAAAAGTCCTGGGGATGAGACGATACCTCTGTCTCTCCTCATCCTCTTTCTGAGACTCGTCTCTCTTCAATCTGTCCAGATTAAAGCATTCTAACATAGTAACATAGTAACATAGTTATTAAGGTTGAAGGAAGACTTTAAGTCCATCTAGTTCAACCCATATCCTATCCTAACCTGCCCTAACATGTTGATCCAAAGGAAGGCAAAAAAAAACCCAAGTGGCAAACAGTAAGCTTCACATTGGGGAAAAAAAATTCCTTCCCGACTCCACATACGGCAATCAGACTAACTCCCTGGATCAACGCAGTATCTAGGAAACTAGTGAATATAGCCTGTAATATTATACTTTTCAAGAAAGGCATCCAGTCCCTTCTTAAATTTTAGTAAGGAATCACTCATTACAACATTAGACGGCAGAGAGTTCCATAGTCTCACTGCTCTTACAGTAAAGAATCTGCGTCTGTGATTATGGCTAAACCTTCTTTCCTCCAGACGTAGAGGATGCCCCCTTGTCCCCGTCACAGGTCTAAGAGTAAAAAGATCATTAGAAAGGTCTTTGTACTGTCCCCTCATATATTTATACATTGTAATAAGATCACCCCTAAGCCTTCGTTTTTCCAAACTAAATAACCGTGTAATAACCTGTCTTGGTATTGCAGACCCCCAGTTCTCTAATAACCTTGGTCGCTTTTCTCTGCACCCGCTCCAGTTCAGCTATGTCTTTCTTATACACCGGAGACCAGAACTGCACACAGTATTCTAAGTGTGGTCGCACCAGTGACTTGTATAGAGGTAAAATTATGTTCTCCTCATGAGCATCTATGCCTCTTTTAATGCATCCCATTATTTTATTTGCCTTGGCAGCAGCTGCCTGACATTGGCCACTAAATGTGAGTTTGTCGTCCACCCATAAACCCAGGTCTTTTTCAGTGACAGTTTTGCCCAGTGTTTTACAATTAAGCACATAATTATACATCTTGTTTGTTCTACCCAAGTGCATGACCTTACATTTATCCCCATTAAAGCTCATTTGCCATTTATCAGCCCAAGCTTCTAGTTTACATAAATCCTCCTGTAATATAAAATTATCCTCCTCTGTATTTATTACCCTGCAGAGTTTAGTGTCATCTGCAAATATTGAAATACTACTCTGTATGCCCCCTACAAGGTCATTAATAAATATATTAAAGAGAAGCGGCCCCAATACTGACCCCTG
This sequence comes from Oophaga sylvatica, assembly GCA_033576555.1. Classification (NCBI taxonomy): domain Eukaryota; kingdom Metazoa; phylum Chordata; class Amphibia; order Anura; family Dendrobatidae; genus Oophaga; species Oophaga sylvatica. Next base: position 403,551,348 of record JARQOD010000002.1, read on the forward strand.
TGGTACCCCACTGCTAACCGTGACCCAGTCTGAGTGTGCTCCATTAATAACCACCCTTTGTTTTCTATCCATGAGCCAGTTCTTAACCCACTTACACATATTTTCCCCTATCCCCATTGTTCTCATTTTATGTATCAACCTTTTGTGTGGCACTGTATCAAAAGCTTTTGAGAAGTCCATGAACACCACATCCACTGCATTCCCTTGGTCCAGTCCTGAACTTACCCCTCATAAAAGCTTATCAGATTAGTCTGACAAGAACGGTCCCTCGTAAACCCATGCTGATACTGTGTCATGAGGTTATTCAGCCTCAGATACTCCAATATAGTATCCCTTAAAAAACCCTCCAGGATTTTACCCACAGTAGATGTTAAGCTCACTGGCCTATAATTTCCAGGTTCAGTTTTTGCCCCCTTTTTGAATATTGGCACCACATTTGCTATACGCCAGTCCTGTGGTACAGACCCAGTTATTATGGAATCTTTAAAGATTAAAAATAATGGTCTATCTATGACTGTACTTAATTCCTGCAGTACTCGGGGGTGTATCCCATCCGGGCCCGGGGATTTGTCAATTTCAGTGATTTTTAGACGCGCCGTACTTCCTGCTGGGTTAAGCAGGTGACATTTAATGGAGAAATTTTTTTATCACTGATCATGTTATCTGTCATGGGATTTTCTTGTGTAAATACAGTTGAATAAAAGTAATTTAGCATATTGGCTTTTTCCTCATCCTCATCCACCATTTCACCCAGACTATTTTTAAGGGGACCAACACTATCATTTTTTAGTTTCTTGCTATTTATGTAGTTAAAGAATATTTTGGGATTATTTTTACTTTCTCTGGCAATGAGTCTCTCTGCCTCATCTTTGCTGTCTTGATTTGCTTTTTACAGAATTTATTCAGTCTTCTGTATTTATTTAATGCCTCATCACTACCTACTTGCTTTAATTCCCTAAACGCTTTCTTTTTGTCCCTTATTGCGCCCCTTACAGCTCTATTTAGCCATAGTGGTTTCCTCCTATTTCTAGCATGTTTATTCCCATAGGGTATATACTGTGCACAGGTCCTATTCAGGATACTAATAAACGTCTCCCATTTTCTTTGTATATTTTTATGTCTCAGGATATCGTCCCAGTTTATTGCACCAAGATCATCTCTCATCCGTTGGAAATTTGCCTTCCTGAAGTTTAGTGTCCTTGTAACCCCTCGACTACACATCTTTTTAAAGGATACATGAAAGCTTATTATTTTGTGATCACTATTACCCAAGTGACCCCCAACCCTTATATTTGATATGCGGTCTGGCCTGTTGGATAATATTAGGTCTAGCAGTGCCCCCCCTCTTGTTGGGTCCTGAACTAGTTGTGAAAGGTAATTGTCTCTCATAGTTGCCAAAAACTTATTACCTTTCCTGGAACTACAGGTTTCTGTTCCCCAATGTATTTCAGGGTAGTTGAAGTCCCCCATAATAATGACTTCTCCTTGAGTTGCTGCTTCATCTATTTGCTTTACGATGATGTTCTCTGTTGCTTCCATTATTTTAGGAGACTTATAACAAACCCCTATCAGTAATTTATTATTTTTCCCCCCTCCCCTAATCTCCACCCACGGGAACTCTACATCTTCATTAGATCACAGATATCACGCAGGATGGGTTTTAAGGATGATTTTACATATAAACACACACCCCACCTCGCTTATTTTTACGGTCATTCCTAAACAGACTGTAGCCCTGTAAATTAACCGCCCAGTCGTGACTCTCATCCAGCCAAGTCTCAGATATCCCCACCATGTCATAATTATGTTCCAACAAAATTAATTCTAATTCCGCCATTTTGTTGGTGAGGCTTCTGGCATTAGTATACATGCACTTTTTTATGTATCTCTCTGAACCTCTATTCTTTCTTAAATTATTAACTGTTCTAACCCCATCCCCCATGCCACCCCACCCCACGGTAACAAGGAAAATATATCAACGTATTCCCCTTTCCATATCCTATCCCTGACCTCCTGCTTCAGATGAGCCCCTAACGGACACTCAAAGCATATGTACACTGCACCCCTAGCGGTGTCGTCTAGGCCGATCGTATCCTCTTTCTCAGCCACCGGCCCGGAACCCGTGCTGGACGATGCGCCTTCTGCTACAGCCGCTACTACGCTCCCTTCTACTGATCCCACCGCCTCTGCTGAAGACACACTTATCCCTTGGCCAGAAACATTCTGAGCCACCCCGGAACCCTGAAAACCCCCGATATATGCTTGCTGCCCGACATTCCCCAGCCACGCTGTCGCCGGCAGCGCCCCGCTGCGCAACCCACAAACCCTGGCTAAATCATTAATAACATGCATAAACAACTCCATCCCCCCGCTAACCCCCCCAAGATGACCCGTCCCAATTCCCATACACAGGTGGAAGTAGGCAGGGTACAATAGGTAACATATATTCTGCCTCACCTGGCTGCCTGGGTGCTGTGTCCCCAGCAGCCGAAGGTCCGGGGTCCTGACCGACGATCCTGCTTCACTGACGTCTTGCTCTTCAGATGTGGGTGCAGTTCCCGGGTCTCCCTGTGTTGCAGGTCGCCAGCCCCCGGCGTGGACTGCGCTGGCCACCTGAACAGGGACCCAGGGAGCTGTTGATGATATGTTGCTCGCTGGTGTTTCCTCCAGCCCGCCTCCAACAGTCACCGTCTGCTGGCTCCTGACCCACGCGCTGACCGAGGCAGCCGACTGCTGCCCGCTTCACCTACCCCATGATGCTGCAGGACCCCCCCTGGAGCTGGACACATTGGGCCCAGCCCCCTCCTGCGCCGCTGGCAGTGACGCGTTGCAGGCTGAGCCAGCGGATTGCTGCTCGCATCGCTCCTGCTGAGGGGCAAACCGTACGACCCCCGTCTCCTGCTCTCTCTCGCTCTGCTCTGAGGAGCAGGCGCCTGAACCACGCAAGCGCCTGCCGCTCCTGCTCCGTGCACTCGCTGCTGGCGGTTCCTTGAAGAGAGGGAGGACGGCCTCTCCCCCTGTTGCAGGCCAGGGCGACTTGGAGGATTCCTCCCAGCTCCAGCGTGGGACGCTGCCGGCCTGCGTTCACCGCCCGGAGCTGGAGGGTCCCTGGAGGGGCTCCTCATACGGCGACGGGCCCGGGGTGTGACGTCCGGACTTAGGCGCTCAGGAGGCCTGCACCTCCTCGCCCGGCTGGATGAGCGGTGGGAGCTCCTGATGCCACCCCCTGCAGCAGGCCTTGCACTGATGCCTGGAGCCAGTCAGTGCCTTGCGAACCTGCCGCATCTCTCAGCCTCTGGATCAAGGCCTCAACCTCCATGACAGCTCAGGTACACAGTTTTCTCTTGCGCCGTAGTGCATCCAAAATGGTGCCTCATCAACATGGTCACCGCCTATTTATATGGCCAGAACCATTCTGCTTCCCCTCCTCCCTACACGTAACCTTACACCCCTCCTCCACCTAAACAACCAAAATTAACCCCTCATTTACTCTTCTTTACCATGCCCCTTTATAGCTCCCTCTATTCCCACGTCGCCTCGTCATGTTGGCCTCTCTTGAGGGCCTATGGCCCAGTACGGCCTTTCTTACTGAAGCTACTACAACCTCTGAATGTTCTCTCATGACATTTGTGTGGCATCTGTTTTTTTTATCTCATCGTTTTTAAAAACTGAAGTAAATAGAGCTTTTATTAAACCCTTAATGACCGCCGATACGCCTTTTAACGGCGGTCATTAAGGGTACTTAAACCACAGAGCCGTTAATTAACGGCGCTGTGGAAAAAGTGAATAGCGCCCCCTGCATTCAGATTTTCTCCGTGGTCTCGGCTGCCGGGGGTAGCCGAGACCCCAGAGAACATGAATCGGGTCGATTTTTACCGACCCCGGTGTTGCGATCGCCGTTATTAACCCTATAACGGCGATCACAACAAAAAAAATGATGTGCCATTTAATTTCTCTCTCCTCTGATGTGATCGGACATCAGAGGAGAGAGAAAAAGGGTCCACGATCCCCCCTTGTGGCCACCAATCCCCCCCCTTGTGGCCCCGGGCCCTCCTGCCTCCTCCAGTGGGCGCCGCCATCTTTAATGGTGAGAAAATGGCGGGCGCATGCTCAGTGCGCCTGCCGTGATCTGCCGGAGAGGGGTGGGCAATTTTCTCCGGGGTCTCGGCTGCCGGGGGTAGCCGAGACCCCAGAGAACATGATCCGGGTCGGTATTAACCGACCCCGGTGTTGCGATCGCCGTTATAACAGTATAACGGCGACCGCAACAAAAAAAATGATTTCTCTCCCCTCTGATGTGATCGCACATCAGAGGGGTGAGAATTAGGGTCCCCAGGTCCCCCGATCCACCCCCTGTACCTTCGTGTCCCTCTGTGTCCTCTGATCCTCCAACTGTCCTCCAATCCTCCGATCCTCCGGCGTCTTCATGCTGGCGGCAGATTCAAAAAATAATTCATTCATTCTCTAAAAGTACATTTAAACTATCACAGTGATCAAAATAAAAAAAACAGTACATAAACCCCCCTTTTATCACCCCCTTAGTTAGGGACATATAATAAAATATAGAAATTGTATTTATGTTAATTTTTCCGTTAGGGTTAGGGCTAGGGTTAGGGTTAGGTTATAATTAGGGTTAGGGTTAGCATTAGGGTTAGGGTTAGGCTGGGATCATACTGCGTTATGGCAGTCCGTTAGACAGACTGCGTTACACCGCGGTATAACGCAGTGTAACGCAGTCCGTTAACGCTGCCATTAACCCCCATTTGAGGGTGCATCTCGACGCATGCCGTAAAGCGGCATGCGTTCGTGACGTGCCGTCATTCAGGGACGGAGCCTCGAACGCGGCCTGCAGCGTCTGGGCTCCGTCACCACTAGAGCAGATGAATCATCTGCTGATTCCTCTGCGCTAGCGGGTATAGCATAACGCGATCGCGTTATGCTATACCGTTACCAGCCCGTCAACGCTATGTGTTGAACAGGTTGGTAAAATGCAAAATGAACCTAGCCTTAGTTATAGGGTTATAATTAGGGTTAGGGTTGGAATTAGGGTTAGGGTTATGGTTACAATTAGGGTTAGGGTTACAATTAGGGTTGGAATTAGGGTTGGGATTAGGGTTAGGATTAGGGTTAGGGTTGGGATTAGGATTAGGGGTGTGTTGGGGTTAGGATTGGAGATAGAATTGAGGGGTTTCCACTATTTAGGCACATCAGGGGGTCTCCCTCCCTTCCAAGCCCTGCCGTGAGCCCAAACAGTGGTTTACCCCAACATATGGGGTATCAGCGTACTCAGGACAAATTGCACACCAATTTTAGGGTTTTAATTTCTCCTGTTACCCTTGGGAAAATAAAAAATAGCTGGCTAAAAAAATCATTTTTGAGTAAAAAAATGATTTTTTTATTTTCACGGCTCTTTTATAAATTTCTGTGAAGCACTTAGGGGTTCAAAGTGTTCACCACACATCTAGATAAGCTCCTTGGGGGGTTTAGTTTCCAAAATGGTGTCACTTGCAGGGGGTTTCTACTGTTTAGGCACATCAAGGGCTCTGCAAACACAACATGACGCCCGCAGAACATTCCATCAAAGTCTGCATTACAAAATGGCGCTCCTTCCCTTCCAAGCTCTCCCATGCGCCCAAACAGTGGTTCCACCCCACATATGGGGTATCAGCGTACTCAGGAAAAAATTGCACAACAACTTTTGGGGTCCAATTTCTCCTGTTACCCTTGGGAAAATAAAAAAATAGCGGGCTAAAGAATAATTTTTGAGGAAAAAAAGATTTTTTATTTTCACGGCTCTACGTTATAAACTTCTGTGTGTGAAGAACTTGGGGTTTCAAAGTGCTCACCACACATCTAGATAAGTTCCTTAAGCGGTATAGTTTCCAAAATGGTGTAATTTGTGGGGGGTTTCCACTGTTTAGGAGCATCAGGGGCTCTCCAAACGCGGCATGGGGTCCAATTTCAATTCCAGCCAATTTTGGTTTGAAAAAGTCAAACTGCGCTCCTTCCCTTCCAAGTCCTGCCGTGCGCCCAAACAGTGGTCCCCCCCACATATGGGGTATCAGCGTACTCAGGAAAAATTGGACAACAACTTTTGTGATCTAATTTCTCCTGTTACCCTTGGGAAAATAAAAAATTGGGGACTAAACGATCAGGTTTGTGAAAAAAAATATGATTTTTATTTTCACACACGGGCGTTATAAACTTCTGTGAAGCACTTGGGGGTACAAAGTGCTCACCACACATCTAGATAAGTTCCTTAGGGGGTCTAGTTTCCAAAATGGGGTCACTTGTGAGGAGTTTTCACTGTTTAGACAGTCAGGGCCTCTACAAACGCGACATAGCGTCCAGCAAATTCTGCTTTGAAAAAGTCAAATGGCGCTCCTTCCCTTCCAAGCTCTGCCATGCACCCAAACAGTGGTTTACCCCCACATATGGGGTATCAGCATGCTCAGGACAAATTGCACAAAAACTCTTGGAGTCTTGTTACCCTTGGGAAAATAAAAATTGGGTGAAAAGATCGTTTTTGTGGAAAAAATATGATTTTTTATTTTCACGGCTCTACATTATAAACTTCTGTGAAGCACTTGGAGGTTCAAAGTGCTCACCACACATCTAGATAAGTTCCTTAAGGGGTCTAGTTTTCAAAATGCTGTCACTTGATGGGGGTTTCCACTGTTTAGGCACATCAGGGGCTCTCTAAACGCGACATCGGCGTCCAGCCAATTCTGCATGAAAAAGTCAAACGGCGCTCCTTCCCTTGCGACCTCTGCCGTGCGCCCAAAAAGTGGTTTACCCCCACATATGGGGTATCGGTGTATTCAGGAGAAATTGCACAACAAATTTTGTGGTTAATTTTTTCTTTTAACACTTGTTAAAATGAAAAAATTGGTTCCGAAGTTAAGTTTTTGCAAAAAAAGTTAAATGTTAATTTTTTCCTTCCACATTGCTTCAGTTCCTGTGAAGCACGTAAAGGGTTAATAAACTTCTTGAATGTGGTTTTGAGCACCTTGAGGGGTGCAGTTTTTAGAATGGTGTCACTTTTGGGTATTTCTATCATATAGATCCCTCAAAGTGACTTCAAATGTGATGTGGTCCCTAAATAAAATGGTGTTGTAAAAATGAGAAATCGCTGGTCAACTTTTAACCCTTATAACTTTGTAACAGGGGGGGCGTGGCTGGCCTATGGAGGGATAGGAAGCAGACCTTCTGAGCTCCTGCAATCCCTGCTATAAATCTGCATTCTTGAGCGTCCCTATGCATCGTCTACCGACCATGGGCAGAAAGAAAGGCTCTCTGAGATCAGCTGTGACAGCTGCTGCCACTGACGGCACTTTACACAAATACCTCCGGGAATCCGGGGATTCAGGCCTACGGGCCTCACAGAAGCCTGTGGAGAATCCAGACTGCCCTGAAGCAGAGAGCCCGAAGCTTCCTACAACGGGGGAGAAGGTGGGGGCTGAGAACAGACTCTCCATCTCAGTGATCCCAGCAGGGGAGGCCCTGCAGAAGTCTCCTGTGATGGAGCATTCCCACAACGAGCTCACGGGTGACTCCAGGCAGGATAGGAGTGTGGAGGCCCTGTCTGGACAGACCCCCCTGGAGTTTTTACTGCAGACCCCCTCCTCTCTTGAGCTACCGAAGCAGAGGGTCAGAAAGAATGCTCCTCAGTCCTGCTCATCGGCTGGCTCTGCTTCCCCTGACTCTGAGGGAGGTGAGGGATCAAGCTGGGACTGGCAGGCACACCTAAAAGCCCTACCTACCAATGCGGATCTGGACCGGCGCTTCCAGAAGCTGGAGCAATTATATACACGCAATATGGCGGAGTTACAGAAGGACTGACATCATGTGGGCCAGAGGGTCTCGGAGGTGGAGGATGCGCATTCTTCATTGAGCTCCACTGTTGATACTCATGGCGGGGTGCTGCAGGCTCACGCTTTACAGATCTCTAACTTATGGTTCCATCTGGACGACGTGGAGAATCGTCATCGTCGTAATAATATCCGCATTAGGGGCCTGACAGAGGACATTGGCGCGGCTCAGCTGGACGGTTGGGCGCAATCGTTTTTTGGCTCTCTTCTTAACCAGGACCCTGCGACCGCCATTGAAATTGATCGCATCCATCGATCCCTGGGACCTAAACCCACTGACCCGTCTCGGCCCCGCGATGTCATCTGCAGGATCCATTTCTTCAAAATCAAGGACCGGATCCTTAATAAAGCCAGAGAGCAAGCCCAGTTACAGTTTCGTGATCGACCCATCCAGCTGCTTCCAGACCTGGCGAGACGTACGCTTCTTCAGCGCAAGGCGCTTCGGCCGTTGTTGGAGGCTCTCCGTTCAAAAGAGATCGTTTATCGCTGGGGCTATCCCTTTCAGCTCTTGGCCCGTAAGGATGGACGGTCGGCCACCTTTCGCTCTCTGGGCGATTTACCGAATTTCCTGAGCACCTTTGAACTGCCGATGATCTCTCTTCCGGATTGGCCTAAGGTGGAGTCTCCCCGATTATGGCTCCGGGTGGCGACTGGTCGGTGGTTCGTCCGCGGGAGCACCGTGAGAGAAGAAATCGCAGGGATCCGGCTATATGATATACATTACTGCTTATTTTCTTGAGTACTTTGTTTCCTCATGTTCAGCTTTGGAAGCCTTTGGTTGGTGGATGTACATTAGGGGGGGCGGGCTGCTGGGCTCACACGGCCTTCTCCCTTGTTGATCTTTCACTTTATTGCGATTAATGTAAAACGCCTGAGGACAAGCTCGGGTGGGGGGGGTCGTGGGGGCTTGGGGCCGGTTCTCCGGTAAATTTACAGTGTTACTGTTTGCGGGATTGCTTGGGAATGCGGGTTATGGGGGACTGCGCTACGCAGTGCCTCACAGTTATAAAGTTATATTTTTACATTGCGGGGAGGGGGTTTGGGACAGGTTCTGTCTGTTCTGGGTAGGTTATCATGCTTGCTCTTAGGGCGATCCGGCGGGGTTGGGGGCCTGGTGGGACACCGCTTTCCTGGTGGCGCTCCGGGGTCCTGAATTTCGTGGGGTCATTGTCTCCCGATTGGGATTCAGCTTTAGTTTGAGGAATTTCGGTTCCTGTGTACATTCGGGGGGGGGGGGGGTATGGGTTTTGTTCATGTCCTGTTTTTCTGCTAGGTTCTTTTCTTCTTCTTTCTGCTCTTTTTCTACTCTTTGTGTCCAGCCTTCCTCTTGTTGGTCCTCCCGCCCGGCTCCTAATTTGTTCCTCCTCTGCGTGGTCCCATGGCTGATCTCACTTTTTGTTCTTATAATGTCCGTGGCCTTAATAGTCCTGGAAAACGGGGACAGATCTTGTACCATTTGCATAAAAAGAGGGTAATGGTGGCCATGCTGCAGGAGACACATTTTAAGGCAGATCAGCTTCCCAGATGCTCAACCCGCTTCTATTCTTCATGGCACCACGCTCCGAATCCGGAGGCTAAAGTAGGTGGAGTGTCCATAGCCCTTCATAAAAGCTTCCAGCATTCGGTGGTGGAGGTAGAGGCGGGTTCAGATGGTCGCTACCTTTTTCTGAAATTGTTGATTGGAATGCATCGGTATACCTTCGCTAATCTGTATTTTCCTAACTCAGATCAGGTGTCTTTTGGACTGGAGGTGATAGACAAGCTGACCAGGTTTGCCGAGGGTTCTACTGTTATCTTGGGGGGTGACTTTAACCTATTCTTCAATGCGGAGATGGATTCGTCAACAGGTAGGTCCTCTGTCTCTCTTACAGCCTTGAGGCGTTTGAAGAAGGGTCTCATTGCCTTACGGGTGGTGGCCTTGTGGCGTACACTTCACCCTACTAAAATGGATTATAGTTACCACTCATTGGCACATAATTCATATAGTAGATTGGACCACGTTTTTGTATCACACTCACTATTGGATGACAATCCCACGTGTTCCATGGGGGCGTTCTTGTGGTCTGATCATGCACCTGTTTATGGCTCATGTAGGCAGTCCTCGGCGTGTGAACGGGAGTTTTCCTGGCGCCTAAATGACAATTTATTGCAGGATGCTATGTGTGTTGCGGATGTGCGCAGGGCTGTTGAGGACTTTGTCAAGGTGCATGAGTCGGATGACACGGGCGCCCCTATACAATGGGAGTCCCTTAAGTGCGTATTGCGGGCATATTTATCTCCCATGGTTCGCGTCTGAAAAGGGATAGGGTTAGTACGTTACGAGCTCTGCTGGCAGATCTGGGTGCTCTGGAGATGGCCAATAAAAGGAGACCCTCGGACGCACGACTGGCGGAACTCTCAAATGTTCGTCATAAGATCTTGAAAATTCTAGACCAAAAATCGCTGTGTTACCCGATAAATGGCGCAAGAATTATTATGAGTATGGCAACAAGGCAGGCACTTTGCTCGCCAGAACCTTGCGTCCGAGGGCTCCCAACTCTTATTTATTTTCCATTAATGATCAGCGTGGCCGAACAGTTCATTCCAATGGAGAAATCTTGGAGGCCTTCCGGTCATATTATGAGACCTTGTACAATATTGACCCCTCTCCGACTGGGGACCCGTTTCTGCCATCACAGCGTATTTTGGACTACTTGGAGACCTTTGCCCCGCGACGCTTAGACCCCGGGACGATTAATGCTTTGGAGGGTGACATGACGTTGGAGGAGGTGGCCCTAGTCATCAAGGACTTAAAGGTGGGCAAAAGCCCGGGACCTGACGGGTTCACGCCCAGATTCTATCGCACATTTGGGGACATTTTGGGGCCGGTAATGCTTCGGGCTTTTAATGCTGTGGCCAGGGGAGATGAGTTTCCTTCACAGACCCTACAAGCTGTCATAACGGTGTTGCCGAAGCCTGGGAAGGATCTTTCAAGTTGTGGTAACTTTCGCCCTATCTCGCTCATTAATGTAGACATGAAGGTCTACGCTAAGGTCATGGCGTGGCGGCTTCGCCCACACTTGCCTGGCCTCATACACGGGGATCAGGTGGGCTTTGTTCAGGGCAGGGAGGCGGGAGATAATACCCTAAAGACATTGGCTCTTATGGATCATGCACAAGCTTTGGGGTCACCTCTCTGCCTCCTTTCCATTGTCGCTGAGAAGGCGTTTGACAGGGTGCATTGGGGCTTTTTGGCAGCAACTCTCTCACGGATTGGTCTGGGTCCCCGTATGCGCTCTTGGATTTTGGCTCTATATAGATCGCCTACGGCTAGGGTGAGAGTCAATGGGTCGCTTTCCATGCCTTTTCGTATCGGGAATGGAACGCGCCAGGTGCTGGTCATGGAGGCGTTGGCTAATGCCTTACGCAAGGATGCCACTCTCCAGGGGTTTTGTAGGGGTGGTTTTCATCAGAAAGTGTCCTTGTTTGCTGATGATCTCCTCATATATATGTCCTCGCCACATATAGGGATTCCTACGGTGATGAAACATTTCCAAACCTTTGGCGAGCTTAGCAATTTTAAAGTTAACCATAAGAAATCGGAGCTGCTCAATGTGTCCCTGTCGGGAGAGGAGGCGGAGAGGATAAGGCTCAGTGGGTTTTTTGCGTGGCAGCCTTTAGCCATCACATATCTGGGGGTGAAAATAGCATCGGACGCTTCCAAATTATTTGACCTTAATTATGGCGCTCTGTTGCGTCAGATTGAGGAGGATCTCAAGAAGTGGAAAGTACTGCAATTGTCTTGGTTCGGCAGAGTCAATGCTTTGAAGATGAATATCCTTCCCAGGCTTCTCTACCTGTTTCAGACCATACCTTTGGTTGTGCCTAGACCCTTTTTTGATAGATTACGGCGCGCAGCTTCGAGGTTTGTGTGGGGGTCCTCCCGACCGCTCATACGGCATTCTATTTTGATCTGCCCAAAACTGAATGGGGGGGTCGGATTACCAGACTTTCTGTTGTATTATAGAGCCACTGTGTGCAAGAAAGTCCTAGACCTGACTTACCGAGGGAAGGAAAAACTATGGGTAGAAATAGAGAGACATAACGGCCCAGTAGCAGCACAGGGCATATTTTGGCTGCCAAAATTGGCACGCTATCGCGATGTGGACTTGTCCCTGATCTTGAGGACACTGCTGACTATATGGGACGGCTTCGCGCCCGGGGTCGGTTTAGTGTCGGTTCCTGGTCCCCTGACGCCCCTTGTTGGTAATGCTGCCTGCCCATCTTTAACGAGGGGGCTCCCTGCTCTGCCGGTTTTTGACACCTGGGTTTTTTCCCTGCGCAATTTTTACACGCAATCAGGCTACGTTGGCCTTGGGGACATTCTAGGGACGGGAGCTGGTATAGCAGGCGCGTGGTTGATATACTTTCAGATGCGTAGTTATGCCTCCTCATTGGAGGCACTGGTCCGCCCACGTTTGCGACTTACAGACTTTGAACAGCTATGTACAGGTGGGACTGCTCCTGTCCATGATGTTTCTTTGGTGTATCGCCTCTTGGTTGCGGGAGAGACAGGGGACTCTTTGCCCCCATTTGTGAGTGGTTGGGAACGGGAGTTGGGTAGAACATTCTCGCCAGACTTATGGTTTAAAGCTTTCCACATGACTCACAAGGGCACGATAGCTGGCCGTGCTCAGGAGGCGAATTACAAACTGTTGTCTCGCTGGTACAGAACCCCTTCTAGACTGGCGAAGATGTACTCCACTTGTACTGATGAGTGCTGGCGCTGCGGCAGTGGCTATGGCTCCTTCGTCCACATTTGGTGGGAATGCCCCAAGATAGTCCCAATTTGGAAGGAGGTGGGGTTATTGTTTTCCAAATTTAGTGGGAGATCCGTCTCAATCACATTAGAAATGGCCCTTCTATCAATGATCCCGGGAAGGGTGCAGCTCATTAAAAAAGGGCTCCTGCATTTCTTTCTGCAGGCGGTCCGTCAATTAATCCCCAGGTGTTGGAGATATATCCATCCACCCTCGAGAATCCAATGGGTGGAACTCATGGACGACATACGTTACATGGAGGAGCTTAGGGCAGCCGATGCAGGGAGGTCTGAGTCCTATCTGCGAATGTGGAGTGAGTGGGTGACATTTAGGGGCTCTCCGGAGTTCCGGGATTGGCTTTCTCGGGGCTGTTGAGGCTTCCAGGGTAGAAGTGGGTGGCGGTGAATAGACTTTCTGATGGATATGGGCAATGAGTGGCTGGGTGGACAGGCGAGAGTCGGACCTTTCTCTATCTTTGTTCTTCTATTGTCTTTTCTTCCTCTTCTCTTCTTTTTCCTTTTCTTTGGCTTTTGCTTTTCTTTACTCTTTTCAGTTTCTTCTTATATTTTCCTTTTATGGTGGATGCTGCCTCTCTCATTCTGTTCTTGAACTTTATTAAAGCAAAGTGCCTGGGTATTGTGAACAATGTTCCTATGAGTTTACCAGAGCCCGGAATACTACTGAATGCTATGTTTCTAAACATTACTGTATAATTCGGTGCTGGAGGTTGTCTTGTGTTCTAGATGTACTTGCTCTGTTTCATTGCCGAGAGAGGCGCTGCACTATAACTGTTTACGCAACTTGTTTGTTGCCTTTTGTATTACATAAATGCTATAATAAAAACTATTTGAACCATAACTTTGTAGCAAAAAAAAATTTTGTTCCCAAAATTGTGCTGATGTAAAGTAGACATGTGGGAAATGTTATTTATTAAGAAATTTGTGTGACATATCTCTTTGATTTAAGGGCAAAATAAAAATTTAAAGTTTGAAAATTGCTAAATTTTCAAAATTTTCGCCATATTTCCGTTTTTTTTCATAAATAAAAGCAAGTCATAAAAATTTTTTTTACCTCTAACGTGAAGTACAATATGTCACGAAAAAACATTCTCAGAATCAGCTGGATTCGTTAAAGCGTTCCAGAGTTATAACCTCATAAAGTGACAGTGGTCAGAATTGTAAAAATTGGCCCGGTCATTAAGCTGCAAAATGGCTCTGTCACTAAGGGGTTAATCCATCAACGTTGTAATGGATCAATGAAAAACTGAAACAGGGATGGAGCACTAAAGCAAAAAGTATGTCTTCAATGCTTGACTGATGCCTAAAGACTTTAATGGCGGAGTCTGATGAGAATAGGACATTGCACTGAGACCTGGTGTTGTGTATGGATCAATGAAACTCTATGGGACAGCATGTTGCCTGTTTATAAAACAGAATGCACACAGACGTGTACAACGGATGGACTGGATTCGAGTTATACAAACTAGTCGTAATGAAGGAGTGTCTTGGAGTAGGATGCGCATTAAGAGGCATATGTCACTTGGCTCACCTTATCAGTTGGGTGCATCTCCCTAGAAATGCTACTCTAGTCAGGGACTGGAGTAACATTTCTGGAGTAATAAATGCCGGAACCTTTGTGGAGTTTGACAGGTGTAGCCATGCCATGCTCCATCCCCACTCCTCAACTCCACCAGAAGTCACAAAATTTTTGCACAACTCCACAGTGCTCCAAAATGTTGTAATGTTACTCTAGTTTCCTGATGTAAACACTTTGATGCATTGGCCCCTAAGTCTCTTAAAGGGGTTTTAAATGCATCCTATCAAACAGATATTGGGAAAAAAATACACTTCTCAAATAGAACTCAATACCAGAAATGCACCCTTTTTCTACATCAGGCTATGTACCTGATCACTGGTCTTCTATTTTGCTATGAAGAGGTAAGTTCCGGACTGGACCAAGTGAACGCAGTGGACGTGGTGTTCATGGATTTTTCAAAAGCTTTTGATCCGGTGCCACACAAAAGGTTGATACATAAAATGAGAACAATGGGGATAGGGGAAAATATGTGTAAGTGGGTTAAGAATTGGCTCAGGGATAGGAAACAAAGGGTGGTTATTAATAGAGCACACTCACACTGGGTCACGGTTAGCAGTGGGGTAGCACAGGGGTCAGTATTGGGGCCGCTTCTTGTTAACATATTTATTAATGACCTTGTAGGGGGGATAACAGAGTAGTATTTCAATATTTGCAGATGACACTAAACTCTGCAGGATAATCAATACAGAGGAGGACAATTTTATATTACAGGAGGATTTATGTAAACTAGAAGCTTGGGCTGATAAATGGCAAATGAGCTTTAATGGGGATAAATGTAAGGTCATGCACTTGGGTAGAACAAACAAGATGTATAATTATGTGCTTAATTGTAAAACACTGGGCAAAACTGTCACTGAAAAAGACCTGGGTGTATGGGTGGACGACAAACTCACATTTAGTGGCCAATGTCAGGCAGCTGCTGCAAAGGCAAATAAAATAATGGGATGTATTAAAAGAGGCATAGATGCTCATGAGGAGAACATAATTTTACCTCTATACAAGTGACTGGTGCGACCACACTTAGAATACTGTGTACAGTTCTGGTCTCCAGTGTATAAGAAGGACATAGCTGAACTTGAGCGGGTGCAGAGAAGAGCGACCAAGATTATTAGAGAACTGGGGGGTCTGCAATACCAAGACAGGTTATTACACTTAGGGTTATTTAGTTTGGAAAAACGAAGGCTTAGGGTTGATCTTATTACAATGTATAAATATATGAGGGGGACAGTATAAAGACCTTTCTAATGATCTTTTTACTCTTAGACCTGTGACAGGGACAAGGGGGCATCCTCTACATCTGGAGGAAAGAAGGTTTAGTCATAATCACAGATGCGGATTCTTTACTGTAAGAGCAGTGAGACTATGGAACTCTCTGCCGTATAATGGTGTAATGAGTGACTCCCTACTAAAATTTAAGAAGGGACTGGATGCCTTTCTTGAAAAGTATAATATTACAGGTTATATACACTAGTTTCCTAGATATTGCATTGATCCAGGGAGCTAGTCTGATTGCCATATGTGGAGTCGGGAAGGAATTTTTTCCCCAATGTAAAGCTTACTGTTGCCACATGTTTTTTTTTGCCTTTCTCTGGATCAACATGTTAGGGCAGGTTAGGATACGATATGGGTTGAACTAGATGGACTTAAAGACTTCCTTCAACCTTAATAACTATGTTACTATGCTTCAACCCAAATAGTCCGTCCACCAGCAGAATTCTCTTAATGTGGCCGAGCATGCACAAGTTATATAGCCATTTTTATTGTTTAGGGGCACATGACAAGGTATCCACTCTCCCCTTTACTATTTGCATTTTATCATATTCCTTACAACTAAAATCAGGCAAGACAGGAGAATCCGCCTTTCTTTAATTCCAAAGGTGATTCTGGTTATTAAGGAATTTGGTGTCCACTATAGCTTAGAAATCAATTGGAGGAAGTCTGTGCTGTTCCCATTGAATGAGGGTGTCATCCCTTTTCATTGAGTTTGTTTTGCAGTACAAGTCTCCTTCTAGTGGTTGAATTCATTTATTGGCACTTGCTTTTTGTCCCTCTGCGCTTCCTATCTTTTGCTCTGTAGTGGTGCATTCTGGGAAGAAGAAGCTCACAGAGTGGTGTTCAGAGGACAGCCACCATTTTACTCTCCTTTGTTATAGCATCGCTGCTAGGAAGGATTATGTGGCACTTGTTTGCCACCACCAGATCCTTAAGCCTCTCTCCCTGCGTTAGTCAGTTGCATTTATAAGACTAAATAGCTGGCTGGTTTAACGCATGTTGATTATAAACTGTTCAGCCATTTGCCTCATGTATTTCTGTGTTACCTGTATGCATGTAGTGATACCTTGTTACTTTGTAGGAAGAAAGACCGTGCCATGGGTACCTGCTTTGCGCCGGGTCCAGAACTGTCGGGGCTGTCTCTTTTGTTGCCTGAGGTAAAGTTTATGGACTAGACCAGACCCGGGCAAGGGGCGGCCCGCGGGCCGCATCCGGCCCACCGGCTGTCAGTGACCGGCCCGCGAAGGCGCTCCGGCAGTCTCAGGGCCCCGGCATCAGCTGGCACAATACTTACCTCTCCCGTGCCTCCGCTGCTGCAGCTCCGGGCTCCACCGGCGCTTCCTGTCACAGCCGGCCGCTGAATGACGTCATCATTCAGCGGCCGGCTGTGTCAGAGAGCGGGGGACGCTGGACAGGTAAGACGTGTCTCTGTGTGTGTCTGTGTCTATGTAGTGCGGTGCTTTGTGTGTGTGTGTGTGTGTGTGTATGCATGTGAGAGAGTGCTTATGTGCTGTCTGTGTGTGATGATGGGCAGGCATTGCTGATAATGGGGAGGCATTGATGATGATGGGGAGAAGATGATGATAATGGGCAGGCATTGATGATAATGGGCAGGCATTGATGATGGGGAGAAGATGATGATGGGCAGGCATTGCTGATAATGGGGAGGCATTGATGATGATGGGGAGAAGATGATGATAATGGGCAGGTATTGATGATAATGGGCAGGCATTGATGATGGGGAGATGATGATGATGATGATGGGCAGGCATTGATGATGATGGGGAGAAGATGATGATAATGGGCAGGTATTGATGATAATGGGCAGGCATTGATGATGGGGAGAAGATGATGATGATGATGGGCAGGCATTGATGATGATGGGGAGAAGATGATGATAATGGGCAGGTATTGATGATAATGGGCAGGCATTGATGATGGGGAGAAGATGATGATGGGCAGGCATTGCTGATAATGGGGAGGCATTGATGATGATGGGGAGAAGATGATGATAATGGGCAGGCATTGATGATAATGGGCAGGCATTGATGATGGGGAGAAGATGATGATGGGCAGGCATTGCTGATAATGGGGAGGCATTGATGATGATGGGGAGAAGATGATGATAATGGGCAGGTATGTATATATACAGTATACAGTATACAGTATATATATATATGTATATATACAGTATTGGGTAGAACGGAGTTAATTATATTAGTCCGGCCCTCTAAAACCATCCCAATTTCTCATGCGGCCCCCTGGCAAAATTAATTGCCCACCCCTGGACTAGACAAACCCTTGCACCAGGAAGCAAGGGGCATGGCTAAGCTGCAGCAGCCACAGCGCGCGCGGAAGCAGTCAGACTTGGCGGGAACAGACAGCGCGCAGAAGGGAGACTTGAGCTCTCCGTCCCTCGGATACCGTAGCAGCGCAGGCCCAAGCCTGAGTGTCCCCGCTAATATCTGCAGAGACTGTGAGCATAGACTAGACCTGTGCCAGTTGGTCCCCGCAGGGCAAGTTGACAAACACTCTGGGCCCATTAGTGTTGCACGCGTGCCGCCTAAAAGAGACCGGGTGAGTGACTGTGAACTGTTTCCTGACTCCTCGATATATGTTTACTGAGCCACGTTGGGCTCAGAGTATGCTGTGGCCTGTACGCCTTCTGCCACATCAACATATGGACTGAGGACCCTGCAGAAGGTACCAGAGAATAACCGCTGCCGCTGGGACCCGGATCATCATCATCTACAGGACTTCACCGGACCAACCCCGTGCCGGCCATCACTGGCGCTATCGTTTGCTTCGTGTTCCCTACTGCCTAAAGACCGCCTGTTTCGATAAGTTACACTTTACAGAACTGTACTGTAACCACGTACGTTGTCTCTTTAAATCAGTACATACTTTTTCATCTGCACTGCCTGTTTTCCCCCATTTAACCCATTACCTCACTGCTTGGAGTTTAACTTTGTTAATTAAAAGCATAATCCCTTGCTCTGTCTCCTGTCCGTCGCTGCAAACTGCTCACACTTGGCGTAGTCGGCAGGATGCAGTCCATAGGTACCGTGGAGACAGATCAAGCAGTTGGGGGTTAGCATATCACTGGGGGCAATGTTGAGTAACCTCCCAAAATTTACAGGGAACAATACTCTGTTGTGGGACTGGATTGAGCGGGTCAGGGGCATGTTGAGGATGCACCTCATGACCACCGTAATGGAGGCAGAGTTTGCCAAGATGGCTCTGGATGGAGAGGCGAGGAGCTCCCTCGTGTTATGGCCTCCTCATGAATGGGATACCTTCAACAAGATGTTATGGATCTTAGAGGACATGCACGGAGACCCCACAGACGTCAGAGAATTGCACATGCGCCTGTTTAGCTGTGCCCAAAGGGAGGGGGAGTCTGTGAACCAATACATGAATGCACTGCAGAAGATCCACGCTGCGATAGGTGTAGGCCCCTCTGATATAGTCCTGCACATCAGCTAGTAGCAGGTTTTAGAGATGCGCTGCTTAAACAGGCCCTGTGAGAGCGCTTGCGAGTGAATTCGCATACGTTCTTGCTGGAAGTGGGTGCCAAAGCACGTGCACGTGAGCAAGAGCAGGGGGTGACAGTCCCGACGGGAAAGGTCCGGAGTGGGGAGGTATCCATTTCACTAGCCACTGAACCAAGTTGAGTGAGAAAACTTTGGAAAGAGATCCAGGACCTGCAAGAGGAATGGTCTGATTTGAAGATGAGACCTTCAGTACCCCTGAACACCTCCAGAGGCAGAACTGACCCTGAGCCTCGCCGAGAAAGGAGAACACCTCGCACAGAAGAGCAGCCGACCTGTTACAATTGTGCGGACGTTGGAATATTTGCTCGGGGCAGTGCACGACATGGAAGGTCACTCCAACCACGTCCGTTAAACTAGCGGGCTCCGTGGCTGGGGGACACCGCTCGGAGCCTGAGCAGTCAAGAAGAAGAACAAGAAGTCCCACAAGATTAGTTTCTCCGAGTCCTCTGGTATGGGCCGTCCGCTGTCTAGTTGATACCGGTTCTCAATTAACCACCATGCCTGAGACCTACTTCAGATGTCATTTTCCCCAGATGATGCGACCTGAATGGGTCCCAGTGATCAAGTTGACAGCTACTAATCAGTTGCACATCCCAGTTACAGGGTTGGTTTGGATGCAAATCACAGTGTGTGGCAAAAATGTGGTCCGGAAAGGAGTTTGAATCGGTGGAGCCCTCGCACCCCTCAGAGAAAAGTGTTCCAACAAATAATCCAGTGGCCCAGGCCCAAGGGTGAAGGGAAAACATTGGGTAAGGTGATCCCGGCCGCCGCCAATGTTGTTCTACCACCAGGTCAAACTGTGCTCACCCTGCCTATCCAAGCCTGTACCCCTCTTGAAGGAGTCGAAGTCCAGATAAAGTCAGTTCTTGTGGAGCAGCTACCTCCAGGGTTCCTCATTGCACAGGTGTTAGCCACTGTTCACGACGGTAATGTACCAGTGCGATGTGTCAATCTCAGAGAAACCGATCTCATGCTTCCACCCAAAAGTGAAGTAGCTCAGATTATGGGTATGCTGCAAGGACTGATAACCCCAAAAGCTGTACAGCTGGCAGCGGAACAGGGGGATCCCTGGACAGTGGCCGTTTCAGTGTCCTCTGAACCAGAATCCAATCACCTAAGGGAAGAATGCCGAATTCTGGAGCAGATAAGGGCCAAGTTAACTGAACTCTCACAACAGCTGCAAGCCATGCTGGAGCGATATCAGGACGTTTTTGCTCGTCATAATGATGATTTTGGTTGTACCACAGTTATCACCCACGAGATCCCTACGGCTAACACCGCACCCATTAGGGAACAGTATCGACAGATCCCACCACAAATGTACCAGGAGGTGAAGGGGATGTTGACCCAAATGTTGCAGAGTGGAGTGATCTGAGAAATCCAAAGCCCGTGGGCTTACCTGTTGTTTTCGTACGAAAGAAGGACGGGACTCTGTGTTTTTGTGTGGACTATCGGAAACTGAACACCTGCACCGTGCTAGAGTCGTATCCATTATCGAGAATTGAGAAATCATTGTCTGCCCTGGGAAACGCAAAATACTTCTCGTCGTTGTATTTGGCAATTACCCATGTCCAAGCATGACGGGCAAAGACAGCCTTCATACTACCCATGGGGTTGTTCAAGTTCAACCAGATGCCTTTTGGCCTTGCTAACGCCCCCGGGACCTTCCAGCAACTGATGGAAAGATGTCTAGGAGACTTAAACTTCAAGGCAACTCTCATCTACTTGGATGATATCATCGTGTATGCAGCCACTTTTGAGGAACATCTACAAAGACTGGAACAAGTGTTGAGTCGTTTACAGAAGCATGGTGTTAGGCGTCGAGATCCCGCCGCTGCACAGGGGGAATCTCGAGCCATGTCCTCTGCGGTCTCCCATTCTTCTTCAGCCACAGAGGATCCTGCTCAGCGGAGACGTCGGTCCCAGCGTCTTGCTCAGGCTAATGCTATGCGTTTGGTTTTTGCTGCCGCCCCAGGCTCAGCTATAGCAACCAGCATTAGTCAGCAGCGAGCAAATGTTCCTGGGACTAAGTCCTGCTTTTCTCCATCTGAGCATGCCCGTGAGACGACCGCTCATTGGTGGTTGGAGGTCACATGCTCAGGTCCTCAAACAGTTCAGATTGGGCCATCAGCAAGGTCCTGGAAGGCTGAGGTTATAACAGGATCGCGCTAGTATAAACCATGTGGTGTGTGTGAGCGAGTGGATACACTACCACTCTGTGTATGCACGTGTGTTTGGGCCGAGAACCTGCCGCACTGTCTGCGTGTATGATCGCCTAGTCTTCCTTAGTCAGGCAGGTGTATACTCGGCTTGACCTAGCGCCTGTCTCGGCCACGTGTGCTGCTTAGCACGGGCTGTTTACAGGGCACAGTCAATCCACATGCTCCGGCACACATCTTTTGGTATCGCTTTGCAGTCAGTTGAGCTGTTACTCTTGTTTTGCGCCAAATCCTGGTGCGCCTTAGTTACCTATATTTTGCTACCACTCAGCGCCAAGTAGTGGCATCACCTGTGCGACGACGTGCGCATTGTGGGTCCGGTCAGACTCAAGTCCCTGCGTTCTAGGGGTTGAGGCCTAGAGACCTCACTCGCGCCGTATCAGCTGTGTCCTGTAACAGGGAACAGTGTTATATTATTTTGTTGCTGCAGCTCTGTGAAGCAACAGCATTCGGCGCTGTTCATACTGGGTGACATCTAACCTGCGTGTTGTCGGCGTTCAACCGCCGCCTTGTTCCGCCATTGCTTAGCAGCAGGTTCCATCTCTGCACAGTGGATCCCGGGTTGCGAACGCACCTTATTATTATATATATTTCATTTGGTGCGTTCCACTTTCCCTAACACATGGCCTGAAAGTGAAGCGTCAGAAGTGTCAAGTCTTCCACACACAGATTGAATACCTGGGACATGTTGTCTCCACTGAAGGAGTAAGACCATCTCGTGAGAAGAACGCAGCGGTGCAGGACTGGCTTACCCCGAAGACTGTAAAGGATGTTCGGGCTTTCCTGGGACGCACTGATTATTACCGACGGTTTGTGAGAAACTTTAGTCGCATTGTAAACCCACTACTGGAGCTGTTGAAAGGTGTACCGTCTGGGGCAAAGAATAGGACCATTCAGTGGGGAAACAGCCAGTAAAAAGCGTTCCAAGCCTTAAAGATGGCTCTTACTGAAGCACCCATACTGGCCTACGCAGATTTCTCCCAGCCATTCATTCTCCACACCAATGGAAGTCTACATGGACTAGGAGCCGTATTGTCACAAATACAAAGCGGAAAAGAGTGAGTGATAACTTATGCGAGTCGGTCTCTCCACGATTCTGAACGAAACCCAGACAACTACAGTTCGTTCAATCTAGAATTGATGGCGTTGGTGTGGGCCATGACTGAGAAGTTTGCTTAGTAACTGTCTGGGTCCGAAGTCTTGGTACGCACCGACAACAATCCCTTAGCCCACCGGGAAAATGCGAAATTAGGGGCACTGGAGAAAGCAATGGGTGGACCGAATGGCTAAGTACTGATATAAGATCGCCTATCGGAGAGGAGCTGAGAACACATGCTGACGCTTTATCCAGAGTGACACATGAGCAACCTGGGCCCAATCGGAATGAAGAGCTGGAGGCCAAAGAGCTCCCCGAGTTCCGTAATACTACCAGGAAGGTGACAGCCATGCAGGGACAGATCAGGGAGATGCCCAGAGAATGCACCCTGGGACGATCCCGTGACAAGTGGGTACGACTTCAACAGGAAGATGGGGAACTCGCTCAGATGAGACAGTGGGTGGCTCTAAAACAACTTCCCAACTAAAGGGAGTGAAACGCCATGCCCCCCTGTGGGAAATGCTCCAACTGAAGGACGGTCTATTGTATTGGAAGGTCCAGTTGCACCGAGAACTGAGATTCACCTGGCAAGTGGTGCTTCCCAAAACGTTGCTTCACAAGGTGGCCACGGAGGCTCACAAAAGAGGGCCCACTTTGGAGAAGACATTCCAGTGGCTACAAAAGTTGGTCTATCATCCTCAATTGAGACCTGCGGTAGAGGAAGCCTGTCAGCAGTGTAGAAGCTGTAAATTAGCTAAGCCTCCGGAACAGAGAGCTCCTACGCAAACCATTGTGACTTCTGCTCCCTTAGAGGTGTTGATGATAGACTACTTGACTATAGGCCTGGCTCACCTTGGATACGAACACTGTCTAGCGATGACTGACCATTTCACTAAATTCGCTGTGGTGACTCCAACTCGGGATCAGACTGCCGAATCAGCTGCACAGGCCATTTGCAGAGACTTCATTCAAGTGTATGGCTTCCCGAAGAGAATTCACTCTGATCAAGGTGCCTGTTTCTAGAGACGAGAGATGGAAGAACTGTATCACATGTATCAGATTGAGAAATCTCAGACCACGCATTACCATCCTTAAGGGAATGGGGCCTGCGAGCGGTTCAAGTGAATCTTGATTCAGATGCTGAGGATGTTAGAGGAGGACCAAAAAGCTCAATGACCTGAGTTTGTAGTTGAACTAGTTTGGGTGTACAACAACATAGCACCACTGGGTACACACCCTACTGTGAGGAACTAAGCCGACCGCCACATGGTAGCCTGGGTATCACAGCTTCTGATCCCACCGCCGCTACCAAATGTGAAGGACGATCCCCTTTCCTCCCACGTCACCAATGGGACGTAACTCCACAGGTACAGCTCTCCGGCGCCCCCTTTGTCTCTCAGGTCAGTAAGGGAACTGCACCTAGAGCAAATGGCCGCCGGGGAAGGGTGTCCTGTTACCCACTGGGTATTCTAAGATTCGTAATCAGAGTAAAAGCATCAGCCCAAGATTAATTTTATGGTTTAATTGCCTTAAGGGGCACTAGATAATTACAGAAATATACAGTAAAGCTATACAACGTAATTACAATGGATTTGCGGTCAGAGAAAAAAATACAACGATAATGTACAAGGCTTAAAGGTATAAGCTATAGATCAATATTACCAGGTAGTATGGTCATGGGAAGGCAGGGGGCTCTGCCATCCCCAGGTAACAGTCTTCAGTTGCTGGATAGTCCCCAAAGCATGTGTTGCTGCACCCTTGGCAAGGCAAATCAAATCTGTCCCTTGTGCTTATTGCTACTGTGAGAAAATGGATTGCAAGCAGCCTGTTCATGGCTACAGTTCTTAAACCTGCTAGGCCCTTCCCCTTTGCTTTGAAGCACGCATATTAACTGGCCTGCAATTCATATGGAGCAGGAAATACTGGCTTGAGTTTGAGCTATTTAGCATACGACTGACCATCTTATTCAGACACTGGCCTAAACTAATTAGCATGTTAAAGCCCGTTTGATTCATAGTGGACATCAAAACCGGTCGTACTGGATATGCTAACAGGCCCTGTGTAGTTAGCAGTCTGTGGCTCTGTGAACCGACAAAATGGAGGCTGGTATAGGCCCTATACAAAATGGCGGCGTCCCTTTCCTTACACCTCCCTGCTTTTGAGGGCGCTAGGGGGTATCACATTCCTGTGTTCCCCCGTGCGCCCTACCGCACCCTCTCCTTGCCAGGACAACCCATCAGCGTTACCATGGTCCCTGCCTCTTTTGTAGCGAATGGTGAAGTGGTACTCTTGGAGAACGAGGCTCCAGCGTAGCAACCTCCCATTCGTCCCAGAGACCGTGTGTAACCAGCTGAGGGGGTTGTGGTCTGTTTCCACGGTGAATTGGCGTCCGTACAAGTATGGCTGCAGACGCTGCAGGGCCCACACAATTGCCAGACATTCCTTCTCCATCGTGGAATAGGCCACTTCCCTCGGCAGGAGCTTCCTGCTCAGGTACAAAATGGGGTGTTCATGGTCCGTAGTGTCAACCTGGCTGAGCACAGCACCGAGGCCGAAGTCGCTGGCGTTGGTCTGCACTAAGAATGGCCGTGTGAAGTCGGCTGCCTGTAGTACAGGAGAACTAGAAAGGTGTTATGTTTCGGTAGCTGAGGAGTGCAGGTAAAAAAGGCAATACACCAGAGCAGTTGGAATCTATGAGATTGCAGTACCCTGACTAACCACCACAACTAGAGGCAGCCGTGGAGCGTTCCTACGTTGGTCCTAGACGCCTCGTCACAGCCTGAGAAACTAACTACACCTAAAGACAGAAATAGGAAAGCTATCTGCCCCGGAGCAGAACCCCAAAGATAATAGAAAGCCCCCAAACAAGTAATGGCGGTTAGACAAGATGAAATACTGACACAGAAAGAAAATAGTATGAGCAAACGCTGGGGCCCAAACTAACTAAATAGAAAAGGATAGGAAGGGTACTTACTGCAATCCCAGAAAACCCTGAAAAGCACCAACTCTACTAATTTCAAAAACACCTGAGATCACATGATCCTCTTCCACCTAAATTAGTTCTCTGGTGTAACAAAATCAAAACAGCAGCCACTGAAAAAACTGTAAAAAGCAAAAGTACAAACATAAGTGGCTGAACTAAACTGAGAGGGCAAAAGCCCCGGAGGGGACCCAGAAGGCCCCCACAGAAGTGCAGGACAAAATGCAAAAATATAGCACAAAAACAAAAAGAAGAAAATGTCTTATCTGTTAGCAGGAGATGCAGACACAACACAGCAGGCTACAAAGGAAACAGGAATGAAGGATTCAGACCAGAACAATTGATCACCGGCAACCCTGATGGGAAGGTGACTCCCTTATATAAGACCAGTCAGTAACACCTGATTCCCAGTCCTCACAATCTTCACTGGACAGACCAGCACCGCTTGTAACCACCAGAGGAAGCCTCTGCTCAGAACTCATCTCAAACCCATTCACAACAGTACCCCCCCCTTGAGGAGGGGTCACCGAACCCTCATTTGACAACCAGGTCGGTCAGGATGAGTTCTATGATACGCACGGATAAGTCTCCTAGCATGGATGTCCGAAGCAAACACCCAAGAATTGTCTTCCTGACCATAACCTCTCCATTTAACCAAATACTGGAGTTTCCGTCTAGAAAAACGAGAATCTAATATTTTCTCAACCACATACTCCAGATTGCCCTCAACCAAAACAGGGTCAGGAGGCACAGCAGCAGGAACCACTGGCTCAACAAACCTCTTCAACAAGGACTTGTGGAACACGTTATGGATCTTAAATGTCCCTGGAAGAAGCAAACGAAAAGAAACAGGATTAATAATCTCCATGATCTTATAAGGTCCAATGAACCTAGGCTTAAATTTAGGAGATGCTACTCTCATAGGAATATTCTTTGAGGACAACCAGACCAAGTCCCCCACTTTAAACCGAGGACCATCAGTCATATGCCGGTTAGCAAACCGCTGGGCCTTCTCCTGAGAGAGGGACAACCTCTCCACTACCTGGTCCCAAATCTGTTGCATACGCTCCACAACAGAGTCAACACCCGGACAGACAGAAGCCTCCGTCTGTCCTGAAGAAAATCGAGGGTGAAACCCAGAATTACAGAAAAACGGAGACATCAAAGTGGCAGAGCTAGCCCTATTATTAAGAGCAAACTCAGCCAAAGGCAAAAAAGAGACCCAGTCATCCTGATCAGCAGACACAAAGCATCTTAGATAAGTCTCCAATGTCTGGTTTGTTCTCTCAGTTTGACCATTGGTCTGAGGATGAAATGCCGAGGAGAAAGACAATTGAACACCCAGTTTAGAACAAAAAGTCCTCCAAAATCTGGAAACAAACTGGACTCCTCTGTCAGACACAATGTTCTCAGGAATGCCGTGTAAACGAACCACGTGCTGAAGGAACAACGGCACCAATTCAGAGGAGGAAGGCAACTTAGGTAATGGCACAAGATGTATCATTTTGGAAAACCTATCACAAATTACCCAGATGGTGGTCATTCTCTGAGAAACAGGAAGGTCGGAAATGAAATCCATAGAGATATGGGTCCATGGTCTCTTGGGCACAGGCAATGGCATCAACAAACCACTAGAGCGAGAGCAAGGCTTGGAGCGAGAGCAAGTCCCGCAGGACTGCACAAATTCCCTGACATCACGAGACAAGGTAGGCCACCAAAAGGACCGACTAACCAAGTCTCTGGTACCAAAAATTCCGGGATGCCCAGCCAATGCAGGAACAATGAATCTCAGACATCACACTCTTTTTCCACTGGTCCGGGACAAACAATTTTCCAACAGGCAGCACTCGGGCCTATCCTCCTGACACCCCTCCAGAGCAAGTCTCAAATTGGGCGAGATGGCGGAAAGAACTACACCCTCTTTCAAAATAACAGAAGGATCAGATAACTCAGGAGAGTCCGCAAGGAAACTCCTCGAGAGGGCATCGCCTTAACATTCTTAGTGCCAGGAAGAAAGGAAACCACAAAATTAAAACGTGTGAAAAACAAGGCCCACCTGGCCTGTCTAGGATTGAGTCGCTTGGCAGATTCCAGATAGACCAGATTCTTATGGTCCGTAAGGACCACCACCTGATGTTTGGCTCCCTCCAGCCAATGTCTCCACTCTTCAAAAGCCCACTTCATGGCCAATAACTCCCGATTACCCACGTCATAATTACGTTCAGTAGGAGAAAATTTTCGAGAGAAAAAGGCACAAGGGTTACTTTTAGAGGTCTCTGGATCTTTTTGGGACAAAACGGCACCTGCCCCAATTTCAGAGGCATCAACCTCCACCTGAAATGGCAGAGAAACATCAGGCTGCCGTAGAACAGGAGCAGAAGTGAATCTCTGCTTAAGTTCCTGAAATGCACAGACTGCCTCAGGAGGCCAATTCACCACATCAGAACCCTTTCTGGTCAAATCAGTTAATGGTTTAACAATAACCGAGAAATTACCAATAAATTTACGATAAAAATTGGCAAAACCCAAAAATCTCTGAAGAGCCTTTAATGAAGTAGGTTGGACCCAATCACAGATGGCCTGAACCTTGACCGGGTCCATTTCAATAACAGATGGGGACAAAATGAATCCCAGAAATGAGATCCTCTGTACGCCAAAAAGACACTTTGATCCCTTCACATACAGAGCATTCTCTCTCAAAATCTGGAATACAGTTCGAACATGTTTCACATGAGAGTCCCAGTCATTAGAAAAAATCAAGATATCATCCAAATAAACAATCAGAAATTTGTCCACAAAATCCCTGAAAATGTCATTCATGAAGGACTGGAAGACGGAAGGAGCATTAGTGAGCCCAAAGGGCATCACTAGGTACTCAAAATGCCCTTCAGGGGTATTGAATGCCGTCTTCCATTCATCCCCGTGCTTAATGCGAATAAGGTTATACGCCCCCCTGAGGTCAAGCTTGGTAAACCAAGTAGCGTTTTTCACCCTGGAAAACAGGTCAGAAATCAAGGGTAACGGGTATTGATATTTCACAGTAATATTGTTCAAGAGACGATAATCAATACACGGCCTTAATGAACCATCCTTTTTGGCCACAAAGAAAAAACCGGCACCTAAGGGTGAAGAGGATGGTCTGATATGACCCTTCTCCAATGATTCCTTGATATAAGACCGCATACGTCATGTTCAGGTACAGACAAGTTAAAAAGGCGACCTTTAGGGAATTTACTACCCGGCACTAATTCAATAGCGCAGTCATAGCTCCTATGGGGAGGCAAGGATGCAGATTTACTTTCGCTAAACACATCAGAAAAATCAATCAAAAAGTCAGGAACATCCTGAGCCTGGGGGAGGCAGAAAAAACAGGAGTGTTGGTATTAACACATTGGCAGCCCCAACTGGTTACAGACACAGATTTCCAATCCAAAACAGGATTATGAGACTGTAACCAAGGGAAACCCAGCACGATAATGTCATGCAGATTATACAGAACCAAAAATTTGCAGCACTCCTGGTGATCAGGTTCAACCCTCATTATCACCTGAGTAGAAAACTGGGGTTTATTCTCAGCCAAAGGGGTAGAATCGATCCCCAGTAGGGGAATAGACTTCTGTAGGGGTATCAAGGGAACCCACAACGTTTAGCAAAATCATAATCCATCAGGTTAATAGCTGCTCCAGAATCAACGAAAGCCTGAGCAGAAAATGAGGACAGAGAGCATATCAGAGTGACAGTTAACAAAAACTTAGTCTGAACACTACCCAAGACAACTGAGCGTGCAAAACGTCTTCCCCGCTTAGGGCAGACTGAAACAGCATGAGAGGCATCACCACAGTAGAAACATAACCCATTGCGCTTTCGAAACTCATGACGCTGTGCCCCAGACACCACTCTATCACACTGCATGGGTTCAGAAGCTGGTTCACAAGGCAACACCATTCCACGCATACTTCTCCGCTCACGCAAACGTCTGTCAATTTGAATCGCTAATGACATAGAATCATTGAGACCAGAGGGGACAGGGAATCCCACCATAACATCCTTTACATTATCTGACAGACCCTTCCGGAAAAGGGCTGCCAAAGCGTCGTCATTCCATTTGGTCAGGACTGTCCACCTACGGAATCTCTGACAGTATAACTCAGCGTCATCAAGCCCTGATTTAATGCCAACAAGGCTTTTTCAGCTTGATCAGTGACATTAGGCTCATCGTACAATAACCCCAAAGCCTGAAAAAATGCATCAACATCACTCAAAACAGGATCCCCAGGTGTCAGGGAAAAAACCCAATCCTGAGGATCACCGCGCAGGAGAGAGATGATAATTTGAACTGCTGCGCTGCGTTCCCTGAGGACTTAGATTTTAAGGCAAAAAACAATTTACAATTATTTTTGAAATTCTGAAACTTAGCTCGATCCCCCAAAAACAAATCTGGCATGGGAATCCTAGGTTCCACAACAGGCAACCCAGCAAGATAGATAGCAATACTCCGAACCTCAGCGGCAAGCTGATCCACACGGCCAGACAACTGTGCAAACTCCATTGAGAGAAAAGATCCTCCCCAGCACCCAGAGATACAGAGGGGAAAAAAAAATGCAACAAACAGAAAAATATCTCTGACAACTCTGACAACCTTTTTTCTTTCACAATATTTTTTACCTTCTGTGAGTACCATACAATTTTCAATTTTTTAGGCCGGTGATACTGTTATGTTTCGGTAGCTGAGGAGTGCAGGTAAAAAAGGCAATACACCAGAGCAGTTGGAATTATGAGATTGCAGTACCCTGACTAACCACCACAACTAGAGGCAGCCGTGGAGCGTTCCTACGTTGGTCCTAGACGCCTCGTCACAGCCTGAGAAACTAACTACACCTAAAGACAGAAATAGGAAAGCTATCTGCCCCGGAGCAGAACCCCAAAGACAATAGAAAGCCCCCAAACAAGTAATGGCAGTTAGACAAGATGAAATACTGACACAGAAAGAAAATAGTATGAGCAAACGCTGGGGCCCAAACTAACTAAATAGAAAAGGATAGGAAGGGTACTTACTGCAATCCCAGAAAACCCTGAAAAGCACCAACTCTACTAATTTCAAAAACACCTGAGATCACACGACCTCTTCCACCTAAATTAGTTCTCTGGTGTAACAAAATCAAAACAGCAGCCACTGAAAAAACTGTAAAAAGCAAAAGTACAAACATAAGTGGCTGAACTAAACTGAGAGGGCAAAAGCCCCCGGAGGGGACCCAGAAGGCCCCACAGAAGTGCAGGACAAAATGCAAAAATATAGCACAAAAACAAAAAGAAGAAAATGTCTTATCTGTTAGCAGGAGATGCAGACACAACACAGCAGGCTACAAAGGAAACAGGAATGAAGGATTCAGACCAGAACAATTGATCACCGGCAACCCTGATGGGAAGGTGACTCCCTTATATAAGACCAGTCAGTAACACCTGATTCCCAATCCTCACAATCTTCACTGGACAGACCAGCACCGCTTGTAACCACCAGAGGAAGCCTCTGCTCAGAACTCATCTCAAACCCATTCACAACAGAAAGGGCGGTCTTGAGAGCCTGGAAAGCTGTCTCGCAGGCGACTGTCCAGTCGACCGCGACGGGCAGCCTTTTCTTGGTGAGGTCCGTCAGGGGCTTGGCCAGGGCACTATAGTGTGGAACAAACCTCCTATAGTACCCAGCAGTACCCAAAAAGGACATCACCTGCTTCTTGGTCCTGGGGGTGGGCCAGGATGCGATGGCATCCACCTTCCCGGGCTCTGGCTTCAGAGCTCCCCCACCTACCCGGTGTCCCAGGTAGTGGACCTCACTCATACCCAGCTGGCATTTTTCCGGCTTAATGGTCAAGCCTGCTCGCTGGATCCAACCGAGCACCTGCGCCAGGTGCTCTAGGTGATCCTCCCAGGTGGGACTGAAGATGGCAATGTCATCAAGGTACGCGGTCGCATACCCTTCCAGTCCCTCGAGCAGCGTGTTGACCATCCGCTGAAAAGTGGCAGGGGCATTCTTCATGCCGAAGGGCATCACCGTGGACTCGTACAGTCCGAATGGGGTGATAAAGGCAGAGCGTTCCCGTGCCCTAGGGGTCAGGGGAATCTGCCAATACCCCCTGCTCAGATCCATGATGGTCAGGTACTTGGCCCCGGCCAGCTGGTCGAGCAGGTCATCGATGCGCGGCATTGGGTACGCATTGGTGACCGACACAGCGTTGAGCCCCCTGTAGTCCACGCAGAACCGCGTAGTTCGGTCCTTTTTAGGAACGAGGAACTACAGGCGAAGCCCACGCGCTGTTGGACGCTTGGATCACCCCCAGCCTCAGCATCTCGTCTATCTCTTGGCGCATCTGCTGCTGCACCTCAAGAGAGACCCGATATGCTGAACGCCGGATTGGGGGGTGGTTGCCAGTGTCCACGTCATGGACTGCTGCCTCAGTCCTTCCGGGCAGGCTGCTGAACAGCTCCCGAAAGGGGTGCAGGGTGGCCCCCAGCTGGGAACGTTGGTCCTCCGAGAGCTGGTGGCCAACCCCCACATCCTCGATGGATCCACCCACCTTGGCTTGGGTGAGCAGATCGAGGAGGGTTTCTGCCTCTCCTTCCTCTGGAAGGTTGCACACTGGGTGAGCATAAGCCTCCCGCTCATGATGGGCCTTCATCATGTTCACATGGAAGGCCTTCCTCCTTCCACGGGCGTGGTCCAGGGTGACCAAGTAGGTGACGGCGTTGAGCTGCTCGTGCACGAGGTATGGACCCTCCCAGGCCGCCTGAAGCTTGTTTTGGGGTTCGGGGACCAGTACCCACACCTTTTGACCCACCTGGTAGGTCCGCTCACAAGCATTCTGGTCGTACCATCGCTTCTGGTCAGCCTGAGCTTGGGCCATATTGTCATGCACCAGCCGCGTCAAGGCCATCATTCGGTCCCGGAAGCGCACGACATACTCAATGACCGACACTCCAGGGGTGGTAAATCCCCTTCCCATGCTTCCTTTACCAGAGCAAGGGGCCCCCGTACACGTCGCCCGTACAGGAGCTCAAAGGGGGAGAACCCCATTGAGGCCTGTGGGACCTCACGGTAGGCAAACAGCAGGTGTGGGAGATACCGCTCCCAGTCTCTCCCGTGGGAGTCGACCAACATCTTCAGCATCTGCTTTAAGGTGCCATTGAACCGCTCACACAAGCCATTGGTCTGTGGGTGATACGGGCTGGCCATCAGATGTTGCACCTGTACCTGCTTACAGAGAGACTCCATCAGCTGCGACATGAACTGGGTCCCTCGGTCGGTGAGCATTTCCTTGGGAAACCCCACTCTGGAGAAAATCTCCAGTAAGGCAGTGGCCACTTTGTCGGCCCGAATGGACGACAAAGCTACCGCCTCCGGGTACCGGGTGGCATAGTCCACTACCGTTAGTATGAAGCATTTCCCGGAGCGGCTGGGAGTGGACAGAGGTCCAATGAGATCCACAGCCACCCTCGAGAAAGGCTCTTCGATGATGGGCAGAGTTACCAGTGGGGCTTTGGGGTGCGGCCCCGCCTTCCCCACCCTCTGACAGGTGTCACACGAACGGCAGTAGGCTATCACCTCGGTCCTCATTCCAGGCCAGTAAAAATGCTGAGCTAGCCTGGCCCTGGTTTTAGTGATCCCTAGGTGTCCGGCCATTGGAATCTCGTGTGCGATCCGCAACAATTCCGCCCTGAACGGATGGGGTACCACTAACTGTCGATCCCTGGGCCACGCCTCCGGTGAACCCTGCTGGACCGTTACCCGGTACAGCCGTCCCTGGTCCCAGACCACTCGCTCGCGGTCGGACTCCAGGGGAGGCTGTGCCGCCTGCTCCTTGAGAGTCTTCAGGCTAGTGTCAGCTTCCAACGCTGCCTGAAATCCCTGACTTGATGTGGCAAGAATTGATGAAACTGCCATGTCCTCGGGATCTGTCTCCTGGCTACTGTCTGACTCAGCAGCCACTTGGTCGGAGAGGGGGAAACCGTCGGACCTCCGCGAGGCTCCTTGGGCTTCAGCGCTCCCGCTCCTGGTAACAGCGGCCACGACCGCTGAGACCACGGGTAGCGCCTGCTTTCCCTCGTCCCCTGACCAAGTTGCCGGGTCAGGCAGACTTCCCTGACTTCCTGACATCCCGGATGTGGGGAACTCCTGCCCTGGGATCTTACCTGGTGGCTCCTCTCCCGGGACGCCCCCTCCCCCCATGGCCTGTTCCTCTTCCTGCAGGGGCCCTAGACTCAGCAGGCTGGGTTCACTTAGGGGCCCTACACTGCCCATAGCAGCCCCTCCCCCCACCTCTGAGCTCTCCCATGCAGCCTCACTGTGAGCCCTGTGTGTGTAGTGTCAGTGCATGGCTTACCATCAGGTTTCACTCCCTCCTCCACTGTTGGAGGCACATTCAATACATTAACATTAGCATTCACAGTAGAGTCATGACATTCTTGGGGAGCCGAACTTGGGGGTTCAGTGGCCACATACTGGGACACTAGCCGCCCCAAATCGGTCCCAAGCAACACATTTGCAGGAATATTTGGCGTTACTCCCACCTCCCGCATCCCCCTCCCGGCACCCCAGTCCAAATACACCTTGGCAACGGGCAGCGCCGGTTCAACGCCTCCAATTCCGGAGACGGAAAGGGTTTTCCCAGGTACCAAGTCTCGCGGGGACACCACCTCAGGGCGTACCAGGGTTCGTTCAGCGCCTGTGTACCGCAGTCCCATGACCGCTGAGCGGCCGATGTTGACGGGTTGGTATTTGTCTAGGGACCTCCCACCACCCCCTCCCACACAAAAAAATGGTGGTCGGTTTCTGGGACAGGGATGGGGCCTTCTGGTTGCTGGGGACACGCAGCCTTAATGTGTCCTGGCTGATTACAATTATGACAACGTCTGGGTTCTGTTCCTGGCCTGGAGAGGGCAGCCGGGGGGTACACTGTTATGATTTGGTAGCTGAGGAGAGCAGGCAAAAAAGGAAATACACCAGAGCAGTTGGAAACTATGAGATTGCAGTACCCTGACTAACCACCACAACTAGAGGCAGCCGTGGAGCGTTCCTACGTTGGTCCTAGACGCCTCGTCACAGCCTGAGAAACTAACTACACCTAAAGATAGAAAGAGGAAAGCTATCTGCCCTGGAGCAGATCCCCAAAGAACATAGAAAGCCCCCAAACATGTAATGGCGGTTAGACAAGAAGAAATACTGACACAGACAGAAAATAGTATGAGCAAACGTTGGGGCCCAAACTTACTAAATAGAAAAGGATAGGAAGGGCACTTACTGCAATCCCAAAAAACCCTGAAAAGCACCAACTCTACTAATTTCAAAAACACCTGAGATCACACGACCTCTACCACCTAAATTAGTTCTCTGGTGTAACCAAAAACAAAACAGCAGCCACTGAAAAAACTGGAAAAAGCAAATGTACAAACATCAGTGGCTGAACTGAACTGAGAGGCAAAAGCCCCCAGAGGTGACCCTGAAGGCCCCCACAGAAGTGCAGGACAAAATGCAAAAATCAAGCACAAAAACAAAAAGAAGAAAATGTCTTATCTGTTAGCAGGAGATTCAGACACGACACAGCAGGCCACCAAGGAAACAGGAATCAAGGATTGAGACCAGAACAATTGATCACCGGCAACCCTGATGGGAAGGTGACTCCCTTATATAAGACCAGTCAGTAACACCTGATTCCCAATCCTCACAATCTTCACTGGACAGTCCAGTACCGTTTGTAACCACCAGAGGGAGCTTCTGCTCAGAACTCATTTCCAGCCTATTCACAACAGTACCCCCCCTTGAGGAGGGGT
>JARQOD010000002.1:403586656-403642762 GCA_033576555.1 Oophaga sylvatica
ACTGAGCACGGGGATCTGGCTCCTTGGGGAGCCCTGGCTTAGCTCCCCCTCATCGGTGTCGAACTCCTCATAGACCATAGCATTGGCCTCCCCCTTTGCCCTACTCCTGGTGCCTTCCGCCATCTTGGGAACCTTTGGTTACTGACACAGCTGCAACCCTGACCTTGCACACAACTTGTTATATTTACACTCTGACCGTCTAGTGCTGGGCTGACCTTAAGACCCCAGCAGTGAAAGTACCGCTGGTAGTCTCTAGTGTCTGGGAGTAGGAGTCCCACGCACACTATTACTCTGATCCCACCGCTGCCACCAATTGTGAGGAACTAAGCCGACCGCCACACGGTAGCCTGGGTATCACAGCTTCTGATCCCACCGCCGCTACCAAATGTGAAGGACGATCCCCTTTCCTCCCACGTCACCAATGGGACGTAACTCCAAAGGTACAGCTCTCCGGCGCCCCCTTTGTCTCTCAGGTCAGTAAGGGAACTGCACCTAGAGCAAATGGCCGCCGGGGAGGGTGTCCTGTTACCCACTGGGTATTCTAAGATTCGTAATCAGAGTAAAAGCATCAGCCCAAGATTAATTTTATGGTTTAATTGCCTTAAGGGCGCACTAGATAATTACAGAAATATACAGTAAAGCTATACAACGTAATTACAATGGATTTGCGGTCAGAGAAAAAAATACAACGATAATGTACAAGGCTTAAAGGTATAAGCTATAGATCAATATTACCGGGTAGTATGGTCATGGGAAGGCAGGGGCTCTGCCGTCCCCAGGTAACAGTCTTCAGTTGCTGGATAGTCCCCAAAGCATGTGTTGCTGCACCCTTGGCAAGGCAAATCAAATCTGTCCCTTGTGCTTATTGCTGCTGTGAGAAAATGGATTGCAAGCAGCCTGTTCATGGCTACAGTTCTTAAACCTGCTAGGCCCTTCCCCTTTGCTTTGAAGCACGCATATTAACTGGCCTGCAATTCATATGGAGCAGGAAATACTGGCTTGAGTTTGAGCTATTTAGCATACGACTGACCATCTTATTCAGACACTGGCCTAAACTAATTAGCATGTTAAAGCCCGTTTGATTCATAGTGGACATCAAAACCGGTCGTACTGGATATGCTAACAGGCCCTGTGTAGTTAGCAGTCTGTGGCTCTGTGAACCGACAAAATGGAGGCTGGTATAGGCCCTATACAAAATGGCAGCGTCCCTTTCCTTACACCTACTGTTTAGCCGACAGGGACAAGAGATCACTGAGCTTGAATTGGATCCAGAGGAAGACTACCCACGGATGGGGGAGTCCACCTGGGTCTGTGAACATCGACACTGGTTGCAAACTTTACATCGCCTTGTGCAGACCAAGTTCTGAGAGTTTTAGCATCAGGAGACAGCTCACCTGCGAGTGACAGCTCTTAAGGCTGAAGACCGCTTGTTGGTCCTAGACAAATGACCTTGAGGCAAGTTGGAGTATCGGTGGGAAAAGACCCCGTTTCGGTTGAAACTTCGGATCAGAACTAAAGGTCCTGTTTACGAGATTTAACCTGAAGGGGAAGGAGACGCTCCCACCAGAGTAGTACATTGGAACATGCTACGTCCTTGCTTGTCACGAGATCCCGATCAACCAGAGAGAGCACAAGTTACACCTGAGCCATCCTCTACTGCAGCTTTCGACTACGACGAGGAAGAATTTTCTGACCCGCTACCCATCGATCTAGAAAAGGAACAGGAGCCTGAAGCTCCAAAAATGGCTGCTCCATTGAACCTGGGCGCATCCCCGCCCACTCAACCTGACTCCACCACTCAACCTGACTCCACTACTTAGTCTGGCTTACGCCGCACCAAACGGACAACAGCTGGAATGCCACCCAACCGATATGAGCAAGACCAATTTATTTGGCAGCGAATTAAGATGGAATAGTGTCAACGTTTACTACAAGAACTCTCGCCCTTGGAATGGCGAGCAAAAGGAGAGGGGGAGTGTAGGAAGAAGGAACGGGCCGTGGGTATCTGCTCTGCGCCGGGTCCAGAACTGTTGGGGCTGTCTCCTCTGGGCCTGTTAGTGTTATGTTTGTGCCGCCTAAAAGAGACCGGGTGAGTGACCGTGACTCCCCGGTGTATGTTTACTGAGCCATGTTGGGCTCAGAGTATGCTGTGGCCTGTATGCCTTCTGCCACATCAACATATGGACTGAGGATCCTGCAGAAGGTACCAGAGACTAACCGCTGCCGCCTGGACCTGGATCATCATCATCTACAGGACTTCACTGGACCTAACCGCCGCGCCGGCCGTCACTGGTGCCATCGTTTGCTTCATGTTCCAGAACTGTACTGTAACCAAGTTCGTTGTCTCTTTAAATCAGTATGTAATTTTTCATCTGCACTGCCTGTTTTTCTCCATTTAACCTGTTACCTGCCTGCATAGAGTATAACCTTGTTAATTAAAAGCATAAACCCTTGCTCTGTCTCCTGTCCGTCGCTGCATCCCGCAATCTGCTCACACTTTCATTGCTCCTAGATTCTGTAATGTTTAATAAACTGCACAGACTTCAAAATACATACTTGAAGTATTGTAGATCATTGTCAGACTATGCACACACCTCAGGGTAACGTGTACCGAGTACATAGCAAGTGGAATTCAGAACATCAGCTACAGTACATCTACAGCATTCTATGCACAGTCAAACACTCCCTTTAATGGCACAGTGTCCCAAAAATCTTCATACAGAACAAGATCTGTAGCTCATGTCTCCTTGAAGGCATCATCTATCAGCAGCGCTGTTGCAAAACAACTTTGCGGACAACAGCTATGCTGCCCACTAGGTAACTGAAGCAAATTACCTTGCTGGCTTATCTTTCATCATGCCAAGCAATACGACAAAAGTTTTCGCCACTCACAGGATACTAACAGGTATGAACGCATCACACATTATTACCAGGGCTACTCACCATCAGAATAGCCTGCCGAAAACTGGTTCACAATGGACTTTGCTAGATTCTTTAGAGGGCATAAGCTACATAGACACCAAAGGGCTCTTAAAATTCAATGATCATGCTGAAGGCTACAGGGCCTGGAGAGTTTTTTTTTCCAAAATATTACTGGAGACTTAGGATTGTTAAACAGAGAAGAAACAGACCTCTTAGGCCGGCGTCACACTGGCGAGTTTGATGCGAGTAAGTCGCACGACTTTCTCGCATCAACACCCGGCACGGCCGCCCGCTCTCGGAGCCGAGTGTGCGGCTGCATAGAAATACATGCAACCGCACACTCGGGTCCGAGAGCGGGCGGCCGTGCCGGGTGTTGATGCGAGAAAGTCGTGCGACTTACTCGCATCAAACTCGCCAGTGTGGCCTTAGTCAAATATCTGGGAGAAAAGTTGGCCAGACACACAGCACGGATCAGAGACTGTCTGGGATAGGCTGGATGAGTGTTACGGCTTTGCAGAACCAATAGAAAGAGCCTTATCCAAAAGAATTGACGACTTTCTAACAAAGGCCTTCAGAAACTCAGTGACCTACTAATGAAAGTCTAGGTTGCTAAATGTGAAGAGCACTTGCAAGCAGGGCTGTGGAGTTGGAGTTGGAGTCGTGGAGTCGGAATAAAATGGACAGACTCCGACTCCTAAAATATATAATAAATTGGGTACAGTAGTTCAATGCAGAGTGTGCTGAATTTTTTCATAGGAATTTGGGAAAGTTATGAAATGTCCTATAAATGGCTGTTCTATTCCTGATCTAAGGCTATGTTCACACACAGTGTTTTTGCTGCGTTTTTGAGGATACGTTTTTCAGCTGCAAAAGCAGATCAGCTTTTTAAAAAACCGCATCACCTGAAAGGTTTTTGAGCTCATAGATAATGTTTTCAATAGCAAAAGCAGATTAGAAATCTGCTCTATCTATCCATATTTGTCTATCCTTATCTGTACCAAAAAGAATGAAAGCCGGGTAGCACACAGACTAAAGCCCGGGTCTCACATAGCGATACACCAGTGATCCCGACAACGATCAGGATCGCTGGTGTGTCGCTACATGATCGCTGCTGAGCTGCCAAACAGGCAGCTCAGGCAGCGATCAGTACAAGCGACACTGCGGGTAACATCGTTTAGTTACCCGCAGTGTACGTTGGATACCAGCGCCCTGATGCAGGGAGCTGTTAACCAAGGTACACGTCAGGTTTCCACGCACCTCGCAGTGCAAACCCGCTGTGTACCTTGGTTACCAGCGGATCGCTGGTCTCTCCCGCTGTCACACGCAGTGATGCGTGCTGGCCAGCGGGAAACCAGCGATCAAAAAAATGTCCAGGACATTCAGCGACGATCAGCGATACCCGGCAGGGGGGCTGATCGTCGCTGAATGTCACACACAGCGTAATCGCTGGGGACATCGCTGCTGCGTCACAAAACTAGTGACTTAGCAGCGATCTCGCTAGCGAGATCGCTGTGTGAGACGGGGGCTTTACACTCCTTTTTTTTTTTTTAGCACCAGTCAGGTACACCTCATAGCTGCCCAAAAGGACTCCCAGGACAGGCATTGCTCGTCTTCAGTAACACATCAACATCAATTGATAGTTGGAATAAATAGACTGCATTCATCACCACATCTTCTTAAGGTGCAGGCTTTATTTTCAGGAAAGAAGAAAGGCCTGCACTCATCTCAGATGCCTCCAACCCAAGTTAGTGTAGAGAGGGTGTTCTCTAGCCTTAAAATTATTAGGTCAGATTTGAGGTAATCTATGAAGGAGGATGTGATGGAGGCAATTCTATTACAAATTCATAGACTGCACAAACAGGGTCGGACTGGCCCACCGGAGAACCGGAGGATTCTCCGGTGGGCCCTGGCATCTGGGGGGGCCCTGGCACCTGCTGGCATACAGGGGCCAGTTGCCTAGGGCCCCTGCTGCTCCAGGGGCCCCCAGCCGGTGGCGTGTCGCTAATAGCGGCACACCACGCAGCTGCCATGGGGGCCCCGTGCCAGCAGAGCAGCAGCGGGTGACAGGAGGCAGAAGCCCCTGTCCCCGCTGCTAAAGAGAAATTAATATTCACTGCTTCCCACGCCCACTTGGGCGTGGGAATCAGTGAATATCATTACTTACCTGTCACCCGCTCCAAACGCTGAGCGTCGCTGTGTCATCGCGTCCTCTCTTTGCTGCAATGTTCAGGCAGAGGGCGCGATGACGTCATTAGTGAGCGCCGCGCCCCCCTGCCTGAGCATTCACTGCCAGAGGACCGAAGACAGCGGCGCTCAGCAGTGGACCCGGTGACAGGTAAATATCGCAGGTGCCCAGGACACCAGCACCTGGCCCCCAGCGACGAGAGGTGAGTATGTCTTTTTTTTTTTTTTTGCAGCATCTATGTGGGCACAGTGGAGCATCTATGGGGGCATAATCTGGAGCATTTATGGGGGCATAATCTATGGGGCATAATCTAG
Organism: Oophaga sylvatica; assembly: GCA_033576555.1. Classification (NCBI taxonomy): domain Eukaryota; kingdom Metazoa; phylum Chordata; class Amphibia; order Anura; family Dendrobatidae; genus Oophaga; species Oophaga sylvatica. The sequence continues at coordinate 403,592,078 of JARQOD010000002.1, forward strand.
AGCATTTATGGGGGCATAATCTATGGGGGCATAATCTGGAGCATTTATGGGGGCATAATCTATGGGGGCATAATCTGTGGAGCATTTATGGGGGCATAATCTGTGGAGCATTTATGGGGGCATAATCTATGGGGGCATAATCTGTGGAGCATTTATGGGGGCATAATCTATGGGGGCATAATCTGTGGAGCATTTATAGGGGCATAATCTGTGGAGCATTTATGGGGGAATAATCTAAGGAGCATTTATGGGGGCATAATCTATGGAGCATCTATGGGGGCATAATCTATGGAGCATCTATGGGGGCATAATCTAAGGAGCACTTATGGGGGCATAATCTATGGAGCATCTATGGGGGCATAATCTAAGGAGCACTTATGGGGGCATAATCTATGGAGCATCTATGGGGGCATAATCTATGGAGCATCTATGGGGGCATAATCTATGGAGCTTCTATGGGGGCATAATCTATGGAGCATCTATGGGGGCATAATCTATGGAGCTTCTATGGGGGCATAATCTATGGGGGCATAATCTAAGGAGCATTTATGGGGGCATAATCTATGGGGCATCTATGGGGGCATAATCTAAGGAGCACTTATGGGGGCATAATCTATGGAGCATCTATGGGGGCATAATCTATGGGGGCATAATCTAAGGAGCATCTATGGGGGCATAATCTATGGGGGCATAATCTAAGGAGCATTTATGGGGGCATAATCTATGGAGCATCTATAGGGGCATAATCTATGGGGGCACAATCTATGGAGCTTCTATGGGGGCATAATCTAAGGAGCATCTATGGGGGCACAATCTATGGAGCTTCTATGGGGGCATAATCTAAGGAGCATCTATGGGGGAATAATCTATGGAGCATCTATGGGGGCATAATCTATGGGGGCATAATCTATGGGGGCATAATCTATGGAGCATCTATGAGGGCACAATCTATGGATTATCTATGGGGGCATAATACATGGGCAGCATATGGGGCACAATCTATGGAGCATCTTGTGGGGCATAATACATGGGGCAGCATATGGGGCATAATCTCATTTTCCACCCTAGGCTTATACTCGAGTCGATAAGTTTTCCCAGTTTTTTGTGGCAAAATTAGGGGGGTCGGCTTATACTCGAGTATATATGGTATCTATCATCTATCTATATATATATATATATAGCATTATACCCTATGAGGGGGGGCAGCATTATCCTCTATGAGGGGGGGCAGCATTATCCTCTATGAGGGGGGCAGCATTATCCCCTATGAGGGGGGCTGCTTTATAATCTATGAGGGAGGCTACCCCAACTCCTGCTACATAATTAAGACATGTACTACCTTATATTATACCCTGATATTAGTGTGTTTTACTGCACAATTGGTGGTCTTGTATTTATTTCTATGTAGCTACATAGTGGGCCCCAAGAATGATTTTCTCTGGTGGGCCCAAGGTGTTCCAGTCCGACGCTGTGCACAAATGTTATTTAGTATGTTTTTGATGAAAACTGTTTCTTTGCCACTTACATAGCTTATTATATAGTGTTATATATATACAGGGTGGTCCAAAAGTAGGTGGACAGTATGTGTAATAAGGTTATGAAGGGGGAGATTTATCAAACATGGTGTAAAGTGAAACTGACTCGTTTGACACCCTTTATGAACGACAAGCGACCTCGTTGGCGACTCATATGTCAGCGGCGCAGGCGGGACTAGGTTTTCTTTAGTAATGCCCCTCAGCTCGGATTGGTGGCCACAACATCACCTCAGCAATAGATGAAAACGGAAAACTGAAAAAAAAAAAACGGAAAACTGAAAAAAATGAATCCGGGGCAAATGCAATAGCGGCACAGACTGGATCGCAGGAGCTGCAAAGCAGAAGGCTAGCAAGACGCAGTATGGAACGATGCTGGAAATTCGTATGAACCACTTGCGTTTGAGAACAATGGAAGGGAGCGCTAATACGTCGTCTTTTATGACGCGGTTGTCCAATCACAAAGCGAGAGCTGTGACATAAACAGTCATGACATACAGTGACCACCAATCTGTGCTGAGGGGCGTGGAAAAGGTTGCGCTCAATCACGCCTATCGAGGTCGTGATCTTTAACAATACATGCTGTGTGGCACGTCCCAACGACCACCGAGGTCGTTATACAGATCGCTGATGTGTCGTTTATGAGATCTTCCTGTTTGGAAGCTAACTAGCGACCATATAGCGATGTACAAACGATCTCTGCCAGGTCGTCTCGTTGTCGTGATCGCTGTTGCGATCGCTTAGTGTGACAAACCTTAAGAGTCAGTTTCACTTTACACCATGTTTGATAAATCTCCCCTTCATAACTCTATTACACATACTGTCCACCTACTTTTGGACCACCCTGTATATACAGTACAGACCAAAAGTTTGGACAAACCTTCTCATTTAAAGATTTTTCTGTATTTTCATGACTATGAAAATTGTATATTCACACTGAAGGCATCAAAACTATGAATTAACACATGTGGAATTATATACTTAACAAAATAGTGTGAAACAACTGAAAATATGTCTTATATTCTAGGTTCTTCAAAGTAGCCACCTTTTGCTTTGATGACTGCTTTGCACACTGTTAATTCATAGTTTTGATGCCTTCAGTGTGAATATACAATTTTCATAGTCATGAAAATACAAAAAAATCTTTAAATGAGAAGGTGTGTCCAAACTTTTGGTCTGTACTGTATATATTGTGAGACAGCGAAGGAATATGTGTCGAATGGGGTGTATATTTCACCTAGATACTGTGCTGACTGGTATAAGGGAAATGTATGGCTTTGTAAACCTAGTGGTAGAGAAAGGTCACTACACCTTACATTCATTACACACTTGCAGCTCAGGCCTGAAACTACTCAGGTGTTAATTAGGAGACCAGAAGTAGGTGTCTGCGAACACAGTCAGGGAGCTCGCTTAGTCTGGACACAGGAGGGGTCCAGGCACAGAAGGTGTCTCCAGGAGTTTGAGCTATCTCAGTCTGGGTGCTCGATGTACCCCGGACACAGGAGTAGTCTCTGTGAGAATCCATGCGGATAGCAGCTGAATAGGAGGGGAGCTCTCTCAAGTCTGGACGTTGAAGGTGCCTTCAGACACAAGGAGGAGACTCTGTGAACCTCCATGCTGGTAAATGCTGGTAAATGCTGGTAAATGCTGAACATATGTGTTGTTTTGGCCCTGGCTGTTAGAGTCGGGACCCGGATAGATAGGGAAATCTATCTATGTGTAGTAAGTGGCTAGACAAGCCTAGGTCTTCTGTTTATGATTTGGTTTTTATCTGTTTGCTGTGGACTTTAAATAAAACTGGTTGCGGCCAGTTGCACCAGTACTGCTGTGAATGAACTGTTTCCGTGCCACTCTGTCTACCCAGACGGCGATCCCAGAGCTATATCCCCTGAAAAGCTTACAATTGGCGGAGAATGCTGGGGCAGCACAGTGGCTGATACAATTGGTGCTGGAATGTGCGTGCAGCACAGTGGCTTAGAGACAGCAATAAAGGTGAAGTCTGTTGAAGCAGCAGCAGAGAGAAAAAAAAAAAAAGTGTGTCAGCAAAAACGTCTGATTGGAGCAGTCTTAAAGAGACAGTAGCCCTAATAGAGTTTGCAAAAGAAAAAAAAAAAAAAAAAGTGTGTCTGCACAGCAAAGCTGAACTTGTTGTGGAAAAGACTGTGGAGTGTGCAGCAGCAAAGGAAACGTCTATTGGAGCAGTCTTAAAGAGACAGTGGCCCTAATAGAGTTTGCAGAGAAAAAAAAAAAAAAGGTGTCTGCACAGCAGAGCTGAATTTTCTGTGGAAAAGACTGTGGAGTGTGTATGTCTTGAGTGAAGACTGCCGTTGTTGAGACAGGGAAGTATGACAGCATGGATGACAGCATGGAGGCTCTGTTTGAACAAATGGCGCAAGTTAATGTGCAACATAAGACTGCCGTGGTTGAGACAGATAAGTCCGGCAGTATGGAGGAGCTCATTGAGTACCTGGTACAGGCCCAGCAGAGCATGCAACTGCAGTGCCAGCAGCAGCAGCAGGAGAATAACCGGTTGTTGGAGCAGATTGCAGCTCTCAGCACCTCGTCCCAGAGTAATGTTGTGAAGGCACCTGCCTTGTCCGCTGTAAAGAAGGCGGTAAGACGGTCCCTGAAAAAGATGACACCTCGTGATGATGTGGAGGTATATCTAACTAGGTTTGAGGGACTGGCAGAGAAGGAGAATCTGCCCCTATCTGAATGGGCCATGATGGTCGCACCCTATCTGATTGGAGAACCCCAAAGGGCCTATGCTGACCTGAGCGAGCAGGACAGCCAGGACTATGCCAAGCTGAAAGCGGAGATTCTTACCCGGCTGGGTGTTACGGTGACAGCCCGTGCCAGGGGAGTTCATGACTGGAGATGCAGTTGGGAGTCTGCAGTCAGCAAACCTGATTATGGAGTTGAAAAGGTGATAGTGAACCGCTACACCCGAGCATGTCCTCCTGAGGTACAGCCAGAGGTCGGACAAGGAGACCACCAGGACGCCAATCGTCTGGTCAGCCTGATGGAGAAGGCTTTCGCCAGCAAAGACTGTCTCCGTGACCAGCCGTCTGAGAGGTCGTCACTTCAGAGTTCCCGGACGCTGAACTCTCGCGGTAAGAGCGTTCCAGCTGTTGGGGACATGGGGTATGCTGATAAGCGGGTTCAGGCCCGAGGGGACATGTGGGTGGAAAAGTGTGATGGACAGGGTTGGAGATGTTGTGAAATTGCAGCCAACTGTCCAATAGAGGGGGAGCCTATGTATTGTGATGTTGGCAGATCCCTCTCTCTCTGCGCAGAACCTGTGTGTGTGTCCACCTCAGCCGAAGAGACTGGACCACAGGTGTCCCGGTGGTTGTAAATGACTGCCCAGCACAGGCCCTCTTGGACTCAGAGAGTCCAGTGACGTCCGTATGTGACAGCCTGATTGATAGGGACTTCATCCCTGATAAGCACCTGAGTATGGTGTGCATCCATGGAGACACCAAAGTCTACCCAGAGACTGCCGTGGACTTGGTCCCCAAACTCGGGGAGGTTTCATATGAAGTGGGGGTAGTGAAGAACCTGGTGCAACCCGTTATATTGGGTAATGACTTTCCCCGATCTAAGGATCTCTGGGGGAAAAATGTTTCTGATGGACAGTGTGATGAAGCTCCTATTGAGGGTGCGCAGTCCCGAGGGGCGGAACACAATGCTAGTGGGCCGTTAAACTTATATGATAATGATGATGATGATGATAATGATAATGATGATGATGATCATGATAATGATGATGACCATGATAATGATGCTGATGCTGATAATGATAATGATGATGATCATGATAGTGATGATGATACTGATCATAATCATGATAATGATATTGATAATAATGATGACTGTGATAGTGATGAAATTCCTTTGCAGGTGATGTTGGGAGACGAGGATGGTGGTTCTCGGGAACCGAGTGTCCCTGACTTACCTGTATCCTGTGACAATTTTGAGAGTGAGCAGTGGCGAGACCCCTCTCTTAAAACGGCCCAGGAAAATATAAATGTTCTAAATGAGGTTTCCCAAGAGCCTGGCTCTGAGGAGAGGTTACCTCATGTTGCCATAAACACTCACCTGTTGTATAGGGACACTGAAGTCCAGGGAGAGGTCGTGAGCCAGCTCCTAGTACCTGAGCTATATAGAAGTATAGTGCTGGGGTTGTCACATAGTCACATACTTGAGGGACCAGATGGTGAAGTTAATGTTGTGGATGACATGTTAACTAAGGTTCCAGATCAAGATGTGAATGAGAATGAATTGTATAACCCTGACAGTGAGCAGGATGTGAATGAAAATGAAGTGTATAACCCTGAAAGTGAGCCAGATGTGGCTGAGAAAAAGGGGTCAGACAGGGATAGTGGTAGTGATAGTGAATCATCTGATGACCATAAAGCAACCAGTGCAAATGAGGAAGGCATGTAGCAGAGGAGGTTGAGAGTCCTGAGAAGAAAGCTGATGCTGACCTTACAGCCGGACAGAAGATGGCATCTAAAGATGTTTTACAGTTGGCCGGTTCCCTGGCGAAGACTAAGGTGAAAGGAGGAGAGCTGAGCTTTAAAGGCAGGACTCTGAAACTGAACACAGCACAAGTGGATGCTGTTGAAGATGAGAAGTTATCAATGTATGGTATGGAGCTGCATCATGCCCAGGACTCTGAAGGTAATGCTGCAGAGGTGGAAAAAGCCATGGAAGTGGTGGTCACCAAGCCAGATGCCTCATCAGAAGCTGAGGTCTCAAGTGAAGCTGTGAGGAACAAGACTGAAGATATGGGGACTGACTCTGTCCAGGAATCTGTTTCTGCCGAAGACAGCGGCGTGGACAGGTTACGGTCCGGATCAGTAGCTGCAACTCGTGAAGCTCAGGCTGAAGTTCGGCGCCCGGAGCCCCAGCAGTGTTCCTGAGTGATACCAAGGATCTGGATAAATCACAAGATGAGATTTTGAGACATCAGGCTGGCGTTGGTGAGCTCAAGCGCACTTTCATGGAGTCTACATCGGAGCCACGTCCCAACAAATGGGAAAAGCGATGTGTCACTCCGTTGCCGCTGCAGACATACGGGAGCTCAGATGGGATGCAGAACGTGGTGGAAGAGAAGAATCCGGCGGGTTCTGAGTATACAGATGCAGCTATCAAGGAGAACTTGAAAGCTGGAATAAATGGAGATATTGGATACCATAGTGATGTGACTGAAGAGGTAGAATGTAAGACTGACGGTACGGCTTCTGAGCATGTTCCACCAGAAGAGCCTGAAGAAGGGGCCGAGGACGTCCAACAGCTACAGGAGAAGATGCGTCTCCATGAGGTCTCCACCAAAGAAATGAAGACTGAGAATGTTGCGTTACGCGAGCAGCTGCAGCAGTGTGAACTGGATGTGGCATCTTTTCGCCGGGAACGTGAGCGGTTCCAGCAGTTGCTCCAGAGAGCACGAAATGAAGGGGAACTAGAGAAAAGTGAAAAACCCCCTATACCTCCTGTGATAGTTGGTGACACATGGTCAGTGCACCAAGGACAGGAGGTACGTGAGTTTCTGAGGAAGAGTCAGCAGAAGTGTTCTGATGTGCCGGGTCGTACTTCTCTGGCCAGGCACTATATCGAAACTGAGCCCGGCCCTAAGGTCAAGATGAAACCGTGCAGGATACCCGAGGCCCGCAGAGAGCATAGGCCTGGGAGGGTACAGGGTAGTGCGGATGCTTCAGATGAAGAGAAAGCTGATGTTGGCTATGGCTCAGGTGAAGATACAGATGACAGTAGTGAAGATGAAGCTGATGAAGGCCATGACTGGTCCAGAGTTCACTGTCTCTTTTGGATTGTTGACCAGCCTCCGGTCTGGATGACCAGCCCTCCGGTCTGGAGAAGAGGGGGGGATGTGTGAGACAGCGAAGGAATATGTGTCGAATGGGGTGTATATTTCACCTAGATACTGTGCTGACTGGTATAAGGGAAATGTATGGCTTTGTAAACCTAGTGGTAGAGAAAGGTCACTACACCTTACATTCATTACACACTTGCAGCTCAGGCCTGAAACTACTCAGGTGTTAATTAGGAGACCAGAAGTAGGTGTCTGCGAACACAGTCAGGGAGCTCGCTTAGTCTGGACACAGGAGGGGTCCAGGCACAGAAGGTGTCTCCAGGAGTTTGAGCTATCTCAGTCTGGGTGCTCGATGTACCCCGGACACAGGAGTAGTCTCTGTGAGAATCCATGCGGATAGCAGCTGAATAGGAGGGGAGCTCTCTCAAGTCTGGACGTTGAAGGTGCCTTCAGACACAAGGAGGAGACTCTGTGAACCTCCATGCTGGTAAATGCTGGTAAATGCTGGTAAATGCTGAACATATGTGTTGTTTTGGCCCTGGCTGTTAGAGTCGGGACCCGGATAGATAGGGAAATCTATCTATGTGTAGTAAGTGGCTAGACAAGCCTAGGTCTTCTGTTTATGATTTGGTTTTTATCTGTTTGCTGTGGACTTTAAATAAAACTGGTTGCGGCCAGTTGCACCAGTACTGCTGTGAATGAACTGTTTCCGTGCCACTCTGTCTACCCAGACGGCGATCCCAGAGCTATATCCCCTGAAAAGCTTACAATATATATATATATGTATATATATATATATATATATATGCATATATATATATATGTAATCGATATTACATAGTGTCACATATATACAATTTATTACAGTTTTTTGTGTTCTAAAGTTGTATTCCAATAAATATATATTATGCTAAATATCTTGATTATTGTATCATAAAAATAATTAAATGTCTGATGTTCACATTATACTACAATAAATTTTTCACTTAAATATAAGCAATATATGTGGGGGTCGGAGTTGTGGAGTCTGAGTCGGAGTCGGTGTAAGGGAAATTGAGGAGTCGGAGTCGGAGGTTTGGCTTACCGACTCCACAGCCCTGCTTGCAGGGACTCACATTCCTTGACACAGCCAGAGGCGTGAACCCTATAGTCCAAAACTACCCTACAACAGAGGTGGTTCACACATGGTTCCATGTACAAATATAAAACACAGTGGTACATTCCCTCCCTTGTCAGTTTTTGTATAATTTGTGCATCAACATGCCAGGTTCAGGAACTACCCTAGCTTTGACTTTACAATGTCATACGCCACGCAAGCACCAGTTTCCAATTCACGCAAGACAGCTGTGGCAGTACACAAGACTAGAGATGAGCGACTTTGCCTCCGGGAGGGTCGAGTCGGGTTTCGGACCACCCGACTTTCCCAAAAGTCGAGTCGAACGAAATCGGCCGACCATCGGGAAAAGTCGAAGGTCCGACTAAAACTCGACCCGACCCCAATGCAAGTCAATGGGGAAGAAAAGTTGCCATGGAGTGGAGGACAGTAAACACACCTACAGTGCCCATTTCAATGCCAACAACATCAATTCTTATTACTTAAGCTTGTCAACCTTAATTTACTTTATAATAATAGTAACGCATTGAAAACTGGGGTTATTTGGCTAAAGCTGTGGTGAGGGGCAGGGCTGGCTCCAGGTTTTCGTGGGCCCCGGGCGAAAGAGTCTCAGTGGGCCCCTTTAATACATACCACAATTCATGATGCTCCGATACGGCAGAGAAATATAGATATAGTACAATGCCAAATACTTCACTTCTTACATTACATGAGTGATATCTATTGTAAATTCTACAATAGCTCAAAATCCGGACAGTATAGTCCTCCATACAGTATTATGGCCACTACATAGTGCGCCATACAGAATAATGAGCCCCATATATTGCTCCATACAGAATAATGAGCCTCATATATGATGCTCCATACAGAATAATGGGCCCAATATAATGCTTCATACAGTATAATGAGCCACATACATTGCTCCATACAAAATAATGAGCCCCATATATTGCTCCATACATAATTGGTCCCATATAATGTTCCATACAGTATATGATGAGCTCCACATAATGCTCCAGTATATGATGGTCCCCATATAATGTGCCATACAGTATAGGACGGTCCCAATAGAGTAAATGAGCCCCACATATTGCTCCATACAGTATAATGAGTCGCATATAAAGCTCCATACAGTATATGATGGGCCCCATATATTGCTCCATACAGAATAGGCCCCATATATGCTCCATATGATGCTCCATATATAAAGGGCCCTATATGATACCCCATAAATAATGAACCCCATATGAGGCTCTAGTATATGATGGGCCCCATATATGATGCTACAGTGTATGATGAGCCCGATATAATGCTCCAAATATAATGGTCCCCATATATAATGCTCCATATATAATGGGCTCCATGTGATGCTCCATATATAATGTGCCCCATATGATGCGCCATATATAATGGGTCCCATATGATGCTCCAGTACATGGGCCCCATGGATGATGCTTCAGTGTATGATGGGACTATATAAAGCTCCATATATAATGGACCCCATATGATGCTCCAGTATATGATGGGCCCCATGGATGATGCTCCAGTGTATGAAGGGCCTATATAATGCTCCATATATAATGGGCCCCATATGATGCTCCAGTGTATAACGGGCCCGTTATATGATGCTCCAGTGTATGACGGGCCCCATTTATAATGCTCTAGTGTATGATGTGCCCCACATATAATGCTCCAGTGTATAATGGGCCCCATATATAATGCTCCAGTGTATGATGGGCCCCATATATAATGCTCCAGTGTATAATGGGCCCTATCTATGATGCTCAAGTGTATGATGGGACCCATATATAATTCTCCAGTGTATAATGCTCCCCATATATTGCTCCAAACATTAAAAAAATGAAATACCTCTCCTCGCTGGGCACTGCTCTACTCTGGACTCCTCAGCGTCGCCATCTTCCAGCTCTCTGCACTGTGACTGTTCAGGCAGAGGGCGCACAGACGTGACGTCATCACGCTCTCTGACTTGAATGTCACTGTCAGGAAACGCGGAAGACGTCACAGCGGTGGAGCAGGGAGAGGTAAGTATTGCAAGTGCTGGGCCCTGAGCAAGCAGGGGGAGCCCACTCGTGGGCGCCAGCACAGGCACAGGGCCCCTCATAGTACGCCGGCGTCTCGTGGGCCCCCCCACCTGGCATACAGCGTCATCAGCAAAAAAATTAAAAAGTTATAGCTCGCAGAATAGGGCGATGCAAAAATAATTATTTTTTATATATAATCGTTTTTATTGTATAAAAGCGCCAAAACATAAAAAAATGATACAAATGAGGTACCGCTGTAATCGTACTGACCCGAAGAATAAAACAGCTTTATCAATTTTACCACATGCGGAACGGTATAAACGCCCACTCCCCAAAAGAAATTCATAAATTGCTGGTTTTTGATAATTCTGCCTCCCAAAAATCGTAATAAAAAGCGATCAAAAAATGTCATATGCCCAAAAATGGTACCAATAAAAAAGTCACCTCGTCCCGCAAAAAATAAGATCTCACATGACTCTGTGGGCCAAAATAAGAAAAAATTATAGCTCTCAAAATGTGGTGATGCAAAAACTATTTTTTGCAATAAAAAGCGTCTTTTAGCGTGCGACAGCTGCCAAGCATAAAAACCCGCTATAAATAGTAAATCAAACCCCCCCTTTATCACCCCCTTAGTTAGGGAAAAATAATAAAATTAAAAAAATGTATTTATTTCCATTTTCCCATTAGGGTTAGGGTTGGTGCTAAAGTTAGGGTTAGAGTTGGGTCTAAAGTTAGGGTTAGGGTTGGGACTAGGGTTACGAGTGTGTTAGGGTTAGGTTTGTGGTTAGGGTTATGATTAGGGCTGGGATTAGGGTTAGGGGTGTGTTTAGGTTAGGGTTGGAGTTAGAATTGGGGGGTTTCCACTGTTTAGGCACATCAGGGGCTCTCATAACTACAAATGGCATCTGATCTCAATTCTAGCCAATTAGGCGTTGAAAAAGTCAAACGGTGCTCCTTCCGTTTTGAGCTCTGCCATGTGCCCAAACAGTAGTTTACCCCTACATATGCGATGTCAGCATACGCAGGACAAATTGCACAATAACTCTTGTGGTCCAATTTCTTCTGTTACCCTTGGGAACATAAAAAAGTGGAGACTAAAAAATCATGTTTGTGGAAAAAATATTTTTTATTTTCACGCCCTGGCGTTATAAACTTCTGTGAAGCACTTGGGGGTTCAAAGTACTCACAACACATTTAGACAAGTTCCTCTTGGGGTCTAGTTTCCAAAATGGGGTCACTTGTGGGGGGTTTCCACTGTTTAGGCACATCAGGGGCTCTCTAAACGAGACATGACACCCGCAGACCATTCCATCAAAGTGTGCATTACTAAACGTCACTACTTCTATTCTGAGCCCCGACGTGTGCCCATACAGTAGTTTTCTCCCACATATAGGGTATCAGCGTACTCAGGACAAATTGGACAACAACTTTTGGGATCCAATTTCTCCCCTTACCCTTGGGAAAATAAAAAACTGGGGGCTCTGCAAACTGAACATGACACCCATCAAAGTCTGCATTCCAAAATGTCATTACTTTTGGGGTCCAATTTCCTTGGGAAAAATCAAAAATTGGAAAATTGGGGACTAAAAAATAATTTTTGTAGATTTTTTTTTTTTCACACCCAGGCATTATAAACACTAAAGTGAAACACTTGGGGGCTCAAAGTGCTAACCACAGATCTAGATAACTTCCTTAGGGGGTCTAGTTTCCAAAATGGTTTCACTTGTGGGGGGTTTCCATTGTTTAGGCAGATCAGGGGCTCTCCAAACGCAACATGGCATACAGCCAATTCTGCATTGAAAAAGTCAAACTGCGCTCCTTCCCTTCCGAGCTCTGCCATGCACCCAAACAGTGGTTTACCCCCACATAATGGGTGTCAGCGTACAGAGGACAAATTGCACAATAACTTTTGAGGTGTTGTTACCCTTGGGAAAATAAAAATTGGGGTGAAAAGATCATTTTTGTGGAAAAAATATGATTTTTTAATTTTACAGCTCTACGTTATAAACTTGTGTGAAGCACTTGGAAGTTCAAAGTGCTCACCACAGATCTAGATAAGTTCCTTAGGGGGTCTAGTTTCTAAAATGGGGTCACTTGTGGGGGATTCCCACTGTTTAGGCACATCAGGGGCTATCAAAATGCGACATGCAAATAACAAGCCTTGGATTACAAAAGAATTGAAACACTTACTAAACAAGAAAAAACTGGCATTTAAAATGAAGGATGCTAAGAAACTGAAATTGATACAAAGGGACTTAAAGGGGAAAATTAAGAATGCCCGTGAGGCGTTCCGAATTAAATTAGAAAATAAATTGTCACAGAACAATTCCATGGAGGTGTGGTCGGGCATGAAACAGCTAACTGGGTTTAAGGCAAAGTCGGAGCATGGGGAAGTGGATCTGCCCTGGGATAATGAAATGAATGAGTTTTTCAACAGATTCACCAACACAAGCACAGTGTCATCAGAAATGGGGGATGGATCTGGGAAAAGATCTGCAGCATTGACATTGGGGGATAAGCTGCCTGCCTTCACTGTCTCCCAAAGCGACGTGAGAAGACAGTCTAGCAGACTTGTTATTGGCAAAGCAGCTGGGCCTGATGGCCTCAGCCCACGTGTCCTCAGAGCATGTGCCAACCAACTGTGTACTGTCTTCCAGCACCTGTTTAACTGGAGCCTTCAATCACAGGGGGTACCAGAACTGTGGAAGACCACCTGTCTGGTGCTGGTTCCTAAGACCACTTTTCCAACTTCCCTACAAGACTATCGTCCAGTGGCCTTAACATCGCATGCTATGAAGTCCTTGGAGAGAATAATACTCGCCTACTTGTGCCCGAGGGTGAGGGCCTACACTGACTCCCTGCAGTTTGCGTACCAGCAGAGATTGGGGGTGGATGATGCTGTAGCGTCTCTGCTACATACAATGCATTCGTTCTTGGACAATGATGGAACTGCAGTGCGCGCTATGTTCGTTTGACTTCTCTAGTGCTTTCAATACCCTACAGCCGCTCTTACTACGTATTAAGTTGACTGATATGGAGGTAGATGAGGGGATGGTGAACTGGATAAGTGACTACCTGACAGACAGGCCACAGTTTGTAAGGATGGGGAGGTGGTATCTGGCAGTGTACGGAGCAGTGTTGGAGCCCCTCAGGGTATAGTGCTGTCACCCTTCCTCTTCTCATTGTATACAGCTGACTTTCAGTATAAATCTGATTTTTGTCACCTCCAAAAATTCTCAGATGACTCCGTGATTGTAGGGGGCATTGTGGGGGGCCAGGGGGAGGAGGAATATAGAAGGGTGGTTTCTGACTTTGTGGATTGGTGTCAGACTAACTGTCTAGAACTAAATGTAAAGAAAACCAAGGAGATGGTGAGTTATAGAAGGAAAAAGGAGGATTACTTACCGATCACCATTGCTGGACAGGAGGTTGAGATTGTTGAGAGCTACAAATATTTGGGGGTCCACCTTGACAATAAACTCGATTGGAGGTGTAATACAGAAAAGGTTTACAAGAAGGGAATGAGCAGACTGTACTTTCTGCGGAAGCTCAGGTCGTTCAATGTGTGCAGTAAAATGCTGGAGATGTTCTACCAGTCCGTTGTAGCAAGCGCCATCTTTTTTGCTATCATTTGCTGGGGCAGTAGTGTGCGAGTAGCTGACGCTAATAAACTCAACAAACTTATCAAGAAGGCAAGCGCAGCTGTTGGCCTCCATCTTGACTCTTTTGAGGAGGTATTGGAGGATAGAATTCAGAAGAAGTGTAGGGCTATAATGAACAATAATACACACCCACTATACGAGCTGTTCTTGAATCAGAAGAGCACATTCAGCAGCCGTCTAATCCTACTAAGTTCAAGAAGGAGAAATTCAGGAAATCGTTTGTACCTACTGCTATGGGGATGTATAATAATTTCCTAAGGGTGGCAGAAAATAATGACTGATGGCTGGTGTACTAATGTCAATTAACATTGTCTTATATACACCTGAACTACACACTATTATTTATTATGTAATGTTGGTACACCTGTGCAAGATTTGTGTCCTAATATTTTATGTACTGCTGTTTGTATTGCTGCTGTAATACTGTAATTTCCCCCCGGGATCAATAAAGTGTATCGTATCGTATCGTATCGTATGTGCTTCCAATCTTGATTCCAGCCAATTTTGGTTTGAAAAAGTCAAATGGCGCTCCTTCCCTTCCGAGCTTTGCCGTGCGCACAAACAGTGATTCCCCCCCACATATGGGGTATCAGCGTACTCAGGACAAATTGTACAACAACTTTTATGGTTCAATTTCTCCCCTTACCCTGGGAAAATAAAAAATTGGTGACTTAAATATCATTTTTGTAGGAAAAAAATAGGATTTTTTATTTTCATGCCCGGGCATTATAAACTTGTGTGAAGCACTTGCGGTTCAAAGTTCTCACCACAGATCTAGATAAGTTCCTTAGGGGGTCTAGTTTCCAAAACGGTGTCACTTTGGGGGGTTTCCACTGTTTAGGCACATCAGGGACTCTGCAAATTGAACATGACACCCATCAAAGTCTGCTTTCCAAAATGTCATTACTTCCTTTCTGAGCCCTGAAGTGCACCCAAACAGTATTTCTCCCCCACATATGGGGTATCAGCATACTCAGGACAAATTGGACAATAACTTTTGGGGTCCAATTTCCTTGGGAAAAATCAAAAATTGGGACTAAAAAATCATTTTTGTGGATTTTTTTTTTTTCACACCCAGGCATTATAAACTTTAGTGAAACACTTGGGGGTTCAAAGTGCTCACAACAGATCTAGATAAGTTCCTTAGGGGGTCTAGTTTCCAAAATGGTGTCACATGTGGGGGATTTCCACTGTTTAGGCACATCAGGGGCTCTCCAAACACGACATGGCTTCCAATCGCAATTCCAGCCAATTTTGGTTTGAAAAAGTCAAACGGCGCTCCTTCCCTTCCAAGCCCTGCACAACAACTTTTTCTGTCCATTTTCTCCTTTTACCCTTGTTAAAATAAAAAAATTGTTTGTAAAAGATCATTTTTGTGACTAAAAAGTTAAATGTTCATTTTTTCTTTCCAAGTTGCTTCAGCTCCTGTGAAGCACCTGAAGGGTTAATAAACTTCTTGAATGTGGCTTTGAGTACCTTGAGGGGTGCAGTTTTTAGAATGGTGTCACTTTTGGGTATTTTCTGCCATATAGACCCCAAAGTGACTTTAAATGTGAGGTGCTCCCTAAAAAAAATGGTTTTGTACAATTTGTTGTAAAAATGAGAAATCGCTGGTCAACTTTTAACCCTTATAACTTTGTAACAAAAAAAACTTTGGTTTCAAAATTGTGCTGATGTAAAGTAGTCATGTGGGAAATGTTATTTAGTAACTATTTTGTGTGACATATTTCTCTGTTTTAAGGGAATAAAAATTCAGTTTGAAAATTGATAAATTTTCAAAATTTTCACCATATTTCCATTCTTTTCATAAATAACCGCAAGTTATATAGAAGAAATTTTACCACTATCATCAAGTACAGTATGTCATGAGAAAACAGTCTCAGAATCGTGAAGAGACAGTGGTCAGAATTGTAAAAATTGGCACGGTCATTAACATGCAAACTACCCTTGGGGGTTAAGGGGTTAATGTGCGTCAAGGTTTGCCTGAGCAGACACATAAGTGGGATGCTCATGCTTATGATGGCGTCGTCTGCGCTTACCAGCCATGTGCATTCCTCAAAACACTGAAGGACTTTACAGAGGTCTTTCAGCTTTGACCACTGCACACCCGACAACTCGATGTCTGCCCTCAAACTGCGTGCCCGTGTATCCTCCCACAAATGCATTACAGCCTGCCTCTGTTCGCACAGCCTCTCAACCATGTGCACGGTGGAGTTCCACCTTGTTGCAATGTCTATGATTAGGCGGTGCTTGGGGAGTCTACGGGCGAGTGACGGATGTGCGAGCAGAGTCTTCGCACCTTATGGAGCAGGGCTGTTAACTCTGGATAATTATTTAGGAAGCACTGCACCACCAAGTTCAAGGTGTGAGCCAGGCAAGGTATGTGTCTGAGTTTTGCAAGGGTTATGGCTGCCACAAAATTGCGGCCGTTATCACTGGCTACCTTGCCTGGCTCAAGATGTAGACTGCCCAGCCATGACTCAGTTTCTCGCTGCAAGTAGTCGGCCAGTACCTACGCGGTGTGTCTGTTGTCGCCCAAAGACATCATCTTTAACCCCTCTCTGACATCAGACGTACTATCCCGTCCATGAAACCCGTGCCAATCTGACCATGGACGGGATAGTACGTCATAGGCGATCAGCTGCGTTCCCGGGGGGAGCGCAGCTAATCGCCGCCGGGTGTCAGCTGATTATCACAGCTGACACCCGTGACTGTGTGTCAGGAGCGGTCACGGACCGCTCCCGGCACATTAACCCCTGGCACACCGCGATCAAACATGATCTGAGACCCTCAGACCAGAGCGATGTGATCGCGCTGTTCTGAGGGCTTCCTCCCTCCCAGGACCCGGATCCAAGATGGCGCCGGGGTCCTGGAGGGAGGCGGCTTCCTCAGTGCCTGCTGAGAGCAGGCAATGAGAAGCCTGCAGCGCTGCCTGTGAGATCGCTGGTCTCACAGAGTGCTGTGCACACTGTGAGACCAGCGATCTGATAAAATACAGTTATGTCCCACCCTGGGACAAAGTAAAAAAGTTAAAAAAATAAAAATAAACATGTTATAAAAAAAATTCCAAAATAAAGAAATAAATAAAAAATATTCCCCAATAAATTCATTTCTTCCTGTAAATAAAAAAACCAAAACAATAAAAGTACACATATTTGGTATCGCCGCGTCCGTAACGACCCCCCCTATAAAACTGTCTCACTAGTTAACCCCTTTAGTGAACCCTTAAAAAAAAAACAAAAGCAAAAAATCAATGCTTTATCATCATATCGCAAAACAAAAAATGGAATAACACGCGATCAAAAAGACCAATATAAATAAACATGGTACAGCTGAAAACGTCATCTTGTCCCGCAAAAAACGAACCGCCAAACAGTATAATCAGCAAAAAAATAAAAAAGTTATAGCTCGCAGAATAAAGCGATGCTAAAATAATTATTTTTTATATAAAATTGTTTTTATTCTATAAAAGCGCCAAAACCTAAAAAAATGATATAAATGAGGTATCGCCGTAATCGTACTGACCCGAAGAATAAAACTGCTTTATCAATTTTACCACACGCAGAACGGTATAAACGCCTCCCCCAAAAGAAATTCATGAATTGCTGATTTTTGTTCATTCTAACCTCTCAAAAATCGATATAAAAAGCGATCAAAAAATGTCATGTGCTCAAAAATGGTACTAATAAAAACGTCAACTCGTACCGCAAAAAATAAGACCTCACATGACTCAGTGGGCCAAAATATGCAAAAATTATAGCTCTCAAAATGTGGCGATGCAAAAAACTATTTTTTGCAATAAAAAGCGTCTTTTAGCGTGACAGCTGCCAATCATAAAAACCCGCTATAAATAGTAAATCAAACCCCATTTTATCACCCCCTTAGTTAGGGAAAAATAATAAAATAAAAAAATGTATTTATTTCCATTTTCCCATTAGGGTTAGGGTTGCGGCTAAAGTTAGGGTTAGGGATGGCGCTAAAGTTAGGATTAGGGTTGGGATTAGGGTTAGGGGTGTGTTAGGGTTAGGTTTGTGGTTAGGGTTGGGACTAGGGTTAGGGGTGTGTTGGGGTTAGGGTTAGAGTTAGAATTGGGGGGTTTCTGCTGTTTAGGCACATCAGGGGCTCTCCAAATGTGACATGGCGTCTGATCTCAATTCCAGCCAATTCTGCGTTGAAAAAGTCAAACGGTGCTCCTTCACTTCTGAGCTCTGCCATGCGCCCAAACAGTAGTTTACCCCCACATATGGAGTATCAGCGTACTCTAGACCCCAAGAGTTATTGTGCAATTTGTCCTATTTCTTCTGTTACCTTTGGGAAAATAAAAAACTGGGGCGAAAATATCATTTTTGTAAAAAAAAAATGATTTTTTTGTTTTTACGGCTATACATTATAAACTTCTGTGAATCACTTGGGGCTTCATAGCGCTCACCACACATCTAGATAAGTTCCTTGAGGGGTCTAGTTTCCAAAATGGTGTCATTTGTGGGGGTTTCCACTGTTTAGGCAGATCAGGAGCTCTCCAAGCACGACATGGCGTCCAGCCAATTCTGCGTTGAAAAAGTCAAACGGCGCTCCTTCCCTTCCAAACTCTGCCATGCACCCAAACAGTGGTTTACTCCCACATATGGAGTATCAGCGCACTCAGGACAAATTGCACAATAACTTTTGGAGTCTTGTTACCCTTGGGAAAATAAAAATTGGGGTGAAAAGATCATTTTTGTGGAAAAAATATGATTTTTTTGTTTTTACGGCTGTACATTATAAACTTCTGTGAAGCACTTGGGGCTTCATAGCGCTCACCACACATCTAGATAAGTTCCTTGTGGGGTCTATTTTCCAAAATGGGATCACTTGTTGGGGATTTCCACTGTTTAGATGCATCAGGGGCTCTCCAAATGCGACATGACGCCCCCAGACCATTCCATCAAAGTCTGCAATCCAAAACGTCACTACTTCCCTTCCGAGCCCTGACGTGCGCCCATACAGTAGTTTTCTCCCACATATTGGGTATCAGCGTACTCAGGACAAATTGTGCAACAACTTTTGGGGTCCAATTTCTCCTGTTACCCTTGTGAAAATAAAATATTGGGGGCAAAAAAATCATTTTTGTAAAAAAAAAAAGATTTTTTATTTTACGGCTGTACGTTATAAACTTTAGTGAAACACCTGGGGGTTCAAAGTTCTCACCACACATCTAGAAGAGTTCCTTGATGGGTCTAGTTTCCAAAATGGTGTCATTTGTGGGGGTTTCCACTGTTTAGGCAGATCAGGAGCTCTCCAAGCACGACATGGCGTCCAGCCAATTCTGCGTTGAAAAAGTCAAACGGCGCTCCTTCCCTTCCAAACTCTGCCATGCACCCAAACAGTGGTTTACTCCCACATATGGAGTATCAGCGCACTCAGGACAAATTGCACAATAACTTTTGGAGTCTTGTTACCCTTGGGAAAATAAAAATTGGGGTGAAAAGATCATTTTTGTGGAAAAAATATGATTTTTTAATTTTACGGCTCTACGTTATAAACTTGTGTGAAGCACTTGGGGGTTCAAATTGCTCACCAAAGATCTATATAAGTTCCTTAGGGGGTCTAGTTTCCCAAATGTGGTCATTTGTTGGGGGTTTCCACTGTTTAGGCACATCAGGTGCTCTCCAAATGCAACATGGCATCCAATCTCAATTCCAGCCAATTTTGGTTGGAAAAAGTCAAATGGTGCTCCTTCCATTCCGAGCTCTGCCGTGCGCCCAAACAGTGGTTCTTTCCCACATATGGGGTATCAGCATAATCAGGACAAATTGGACAACAACTTCTGAGGTCCAATTTCTCCTGTTACCCTTGGGAAAATAAAAAATTAGTGACTAAAAGATAATTTTTGTGGGAAAAAAATAGGATTTTTTATTTTCATGCCCGGGCATTATAAACTTATGTGAAGCACTTGAGGGTTCAAATTGCTCACCATAGATCTAGATAAGTTCCTTAGGGGCTCTAGTTTCCAAAATGGGGTCACTTGTGGGGGGTTTCCACTGTTTAGGCTCATCTGGGGCACTGCAAACGGAACATGACCCCCATCAACGTCTGCATTCCAAAACGTTACTACTTCCTTTCCAAGCCCTGCCGTGCGCCCAAGCAGTTCCCCCCCCCACATATGGAGTATCAGCGTACTCAGGACAAATTGGACAACTACTTTTGGGGTCCAATTTCCTTGGGAAAATTCAAAAATTTGGGACTAAAAAATCATTTTTGTGGAAAATTGTTTTTTTTTTTTTCACACCCAGGCATTATAAACTTTTGTGAAACACTTGGGGGTTCAAAGTGCTCACAACAGATCTAGATAAGTACTTTAGGGGGTCTAGTTTCTAAAATGGTGTCACTTGTGGGGGATTTCCACTGTTTAGGCGCATCAGAGGCTCTCCAAACGCGACATGGCGTCCAATCTCAATTCCAGCCAATTTAAGTTTGAAAAAGTCAAACGGCGCTCCTTCCCTTACGAGCTCTGCCGTGTGCCCAAACAGTGGTTTTCCCCCACATATTGGGTATTGGCATACTCAGGAGAAATTGCACAACAACCTTATCTGTCCATTTTCTCCTTTTACCCTTGTGAAATTAAAAAAAAAGTTTGTAAAAGATCATTTTTGTGGCTAAAAAGTTAAATATTCATTTTTTCCTTCCACGTTGCTTCAGCTCCTGTGAAGCACCTGAAGGGTTAATAAACTTCTTGAATGTGGTTTTGAGTACCTTGAGGGGTGCAGTTTTTAGAATGGTGTCACTTTTGGGCATTTTCTGCTATATAGACCCCTCAAAGTGACTTCAAATATGAGGTGGTCCCTAAAAAAAAATGGCTTTGTAAATTTTGTTGTAAAAATGAGAAATCGCTGGTCAACTTTTAACCCTTATAACTTCCTAACAAAAAAAATTTCGGTTCCAAAATTGTGCTGATGTAAAGTAGACATGTGGGAAATGTTATTTCTTAACTATTTTGTGTGATATATTTCTCTGTTTTAAGGGAATAAAATTTCAAAATTTGAAAATTGCAAAATTTTAAAAATTTTCGCCATATTTGCGTTTTTTCAAAAATAAACGCAAGTTATATCGAAGAAATTTTACTTCTAACGTGAAGTACAATATGTCATAAGAAAACAGTCTCAGAATCGCGAAGATCCGTCGAAGCGTTCCAGAGTTATAACCTCATAAACAGACAGTGGTCAGAATTGTAAAAATTGGCCCGGTCATTAAAGTGCAAACCACCCTTGGGGTGAAGGGGTTAAAACAGCCTGCTGACGCTTACCACTAGCTGTTCGATAGTGGGACACCTCGTGTGCAACACTGGCAGCTGCAGATGGAGTGCTCGTGTGACTGCGCTCTGTCGACGAGCATTCAGTTCTGGAGGAGGAGGGTCGAACGCCTACAGCCAACTGTCGCCTATACCGTGGGCTAGGCAGCACTGTCCCACCGCTGCTGTCCCCTGTGGACCCTGCATACATCACATTAACCCAGTGCGCAGTGATGGACACGTAATGGCCCTGGCCATGTCTACTGGCCCATTCATCTGTTATGAGGTGCACCTTTCCACTCACTGAGTGCATGGACAATGTGGTCTTTCACATGCAGGTGGAGGTCAGGGATGGCTTTTCTAGAAAAGAAGTGCCGACTGGGTAGGTCATAGCATGGGACAGCATAGGCCATGAGCTCTCGAAACGCTGCGCTTTCAACCAAACGGAAGGGCATCATCTCTAATGAGATCAGTTTGGCAATGTAGGTGTTCAAAGCCAGATGAGAGGATGATTACTTTCTTGTCCTACTCAGAGTGTCTGCTAGGGTGAGCTGGACTTGAGAGCTGCAAATGGGGGAACTAGCGGTGGACATGGCGGACTGAGAGGGGGTTGGTGATGGTGGTGGTGGTGATGGCCTAGATTCAGTGTTTCGTTGGAAAAGCATTGTGATTCCCTGACTGCTTTGGCCTTGCGACGACACCTCATCATTTCTTGCTGGTGGTGTGCTAACCGGTAGGCTTACAGTGGGGGAAGCGATGTAGCGTTGCTGGCTACCTTCAGTCGGAGCAGGTGCACATGTGCTACCTGAGGTTTTGTAGTCCGTCCATGCTTGCAAGTGCATAGTGTTTAAATGTCTAAGCATGCAACTGGTATTCAAATTTCGGAGATTTTTCCCTCGGCTAAAGGTCCTTCCGCACTTCTTACAGATAACCTTTGCCTCATCAATAGGATTTTGGTCAAAAAAGTGCCACACTGCACTCTTCCTACTATGGGCTAAATTTTCAGGGCTTGCACGCTTTGCTAATATGACCATCTGGCCAACCTGTCCTGCAACTCTTTTTGTTTTTTTAACACGTTTTTGGACTTCAACGGGCCTGCCAAATAACCGCTGCGATGTCGATGCCTGCTGCGGATCCTCCTCCTCTTCTGAGCTATTGCCAGTGGCACCCTCTTCCCCCAATGGATGCCAATCCGGGTCAACAACTAGGTCATCCATCACCTCCTCTTCAATTTCATCTGCACCTTCCTCTGTGTCACCGTATAAAGTGGTAGAGTATGTGGGAAGGGGCACCTGAGTTTCATCAGGGTCAGAATCTGGCTCAGTAGACTGCCTCAGCAGAATCATCTAGCAGTGGCTGAGCATCAGTGCACTCCATGTCATATTCATCTTGGACTGGGGAATTCAGGATTTCACTTGATAACCCAGGTATGGTATGTGAAAGAGCTCCAAGTAGTAATCTGAAGTGTGGCCTGCCACATCCTTCACTGTTGTTGGGGGTGAAGGACACAAGGAAAGGTGTCGTTCCTGACCATGAGCCTGCACTGACGACTCAGTGCTTGCAGTTTTTGAAACTTCAGAAGAGGAGGCGATAGAGCTGGAGGCTGTTTCAGCAATGTAAGCCAAAACCTGTTCCTGATGCTCCGGCTTTAAAAGCGGTTTACCTACTCCTAGAAAAGGGAGCCTTCCATTCCGTCTGGAGCCAGAGGATAACGCAGGCTCAACACCTCCTGCCTTAGGTGCTATTGTGCTTTTGGCACTACCAGCAGATGCACCACCACCACCATCAGTACCAGCTGGCCCCCTCGCCCACGTCCGCGGCCTCTTCCACCATACTTCCTCATCTTTGGGAAAATGTACCAAAAATACCAGCAGATATATGGTACTGTATCAGAAGCGTACAGCTGTGTGCAGTGTAGGGGAAAATTTAAATCTCCGTCTATATTTCTGGAGTCACACACAGACTCTCGCTAAGTATGGATTAGACCAGAATACAAAAAGCAGAAAAACGGTACTGTATCAGAAGCATACAGCTGTGTTATGTTTCGGTAGATGAGGAGAAATAGCAAAAATAGCCAAAATAGCAATACACCAGAGAGGCTGGAAACTACTGGGTTGCAGAACCCTAAACTAACTGCAACACTTGAAGTAGCCGTGGAGCGTACCTACGGTGATCCTAGACGCCTCATCACAGCCGGAGAGATAGCTACACCTAAAGACAGAAAGATGAAAGCTAACTGCCCCGTAGCAGAACCCCCAAAGAAATAGGAAGCCCCCAAACATGTAATGGCGGTTAGACAAGAAGAAAATACAAACACAGACAGAAAATAGAATGAGCAAATGCTGGGGCCCAATTCTGTCTAGATAAAAAAGTATAGGAAAGAATTCTGACTGCAACCCAGAAAACCCTGACAAAAATACCAACACTTCTGATTAACAAAAAACCTGAGATCACACGATCTTTACCATCTAAATCAGATCTCTGGTGTAACACAGCAATTCAGCAAATAAAAAGTGAACCAGGAACAAAGCAAAAATGCAAACACAAACTGAGCACAATTGCAGTGCCAGGCCCCAAAAGGGGACCAGGCTGAAGTTCACTGCAAGGCAGCAGAACAGCAAAGAAAATCCAACAAGAGGAAAAAAAACAACAAGTCACTTATCTGAAAGAGAGCAGGAATGCAAGCTAAGCTCCAAGCAAGACCTGGAAGAACAATTGATTACCGGAAAGGCAGGTCACTTATATCAGACCATTCGGACCCAGCTGAAAGCCATTCAGCAATTGGTTCATTACCCTCAGCAACAACCGGAGGGAGCCCCAGCTCCAAAGTCGCCTCCAACGTGCTCACAGTACCCCCCCTTGAGGAGGGGTCACCGAACCCTCACTTGCGCAACCAGGCCGATCAGGATGAGCTCGATGATAGGCACGGATCAGTCTCCTAGCATGGAAGTCCGAAGCAAAAAACCAAGAATTGTCCTCTTGACCATAATCTCTCCACTTAACCAAATACTGGAGTTTCCGTCTAGCAAAACGAGAATCCAATTGTAACGCTGGTATTATCTGTACCTTGTTTTCCAGCGTTACTTTGCATGTCTTTGCTTTAACCCTTTTGCTTCTTTCCCCCTAACCAGCTGGATACTGTTGTCTGTTACCTGTATGGATGCTGCTCAGTTCCCAGCTCTGCTGCATAGCCGTACTTGCGTGAGTGTCTCCGCTGCGTTGCATGACCACCCGCATGTGCGGTCCCTGGCCTGCTGTAGAAGCTACCCATAGGTTGCAAAGTCCTCTGCAGTGGTGCATGACTTACTACGTGTGTTGAGGCTGCAGCCACTGTCAAGTGTCCTTCTGTGCTGAGTTGTGTCTGGCTCTGCATAGGGGGCGCGGCCCACACCTGTCCTGCTTTTATGAGGAATGGGTGTGCACTAGAGTTGCTGCTCCAGCCTATCGCTGTGAAGCAGCTCATATATAAAGTTCCCCAGCCCGTGGGGTGTTGCCAGAGCTTTGCATTGAGTTCCTGAACCTAGCCATGTGTGTGTTCAGCTCCTGCTCTGAGTGTGATCAGTTCTGGAGAGCTGATTCCTTTGTCCTGTCTTGTGTTTCTGCCTGTTCTGGGGGCTGAGTACCCAGATCGCCCTTCCTGGAGGCTGCATATCCAGGCCTGTTCCTGTTGTGTCTTGTTCCCTGAATCCCTGATCCTGGATCTGTCCCGGTACCTGAATGTCTGAACTGTGTCTTGTGTTTCCGCCAGCTCTGGGGGCAGAATACCCAGATCGCCCTTCCTGGAGGCTGCATATCCAGGCCTGTTCCTGTTGTGTCTTGTTCCCTGAATCCCTGATCTGGATCTGTCCCGGTACCTGAATGTCTGAACTGTGTCTTGTGTTTCCGCCAGCTCTGGGGGCAGAATACCCAGATCGCCCTTCCTGGAGGCTGCATATCCAGGCCTGTTCCTGTTTTGTTTTGTTTCCTTATTCCCTGATCCTGGATCGGATCCTGTACCTGACTGTCTGAACTGTGTCTTGTGCTCTGTTCCTGAAGTCCTTCTGTGTCCTGAACCCTGTACCAGTGACTGTGATTCTTTGCTATATAACCTGAGTTCATCTTGGAAGGAGGAGTCCGGTGTGTGTGCTGAGTTTCTGTTACTCTGTGCTCAGCTTCGGTGCAATCCCCGGCCTGCTCCCATTGAGCCTGGCGGGGCTTGCACCAGACCGCTGGGGTTCATTTTTAGATCGTTACCAGATGTCCGGAGTCCGAGGACCGTTTCCTCCCTGATGACCACGGCCTGATGTCCGATGTCCGATGACCACTTCCAGATGTCCGGATCCTATCCTTCTCTGCCTGATGTCCGGAGCCTGCCGATCGTTGCCAGATGTCCGGAGCCTGCCGATCGTTGCCAGATGTCCGGAGTCCGATGCCAGTGTTCTGATGTTCCTGAGTTCCAATCCATATTCCTGATGTCCTGTCCGTGTTCCTGAGTCCCTGAGATCCAATCCGTGTTCCTGAGTTCCTGTCCGTGTTCCTGTGTCCCTGAGTTCCATTCCGTGTTCCTGATATCCTGTCCGTGTTCCTGTGTCCCTGAGATCCAATCCGTGTTCCTGATATCCTGTCCATGTTCCTGAGTCCCTGAGATCCAATCCGTGTTCCTGATATCCTGTCTGTGTTCCTGAGTCCCTGAGATCCAATCCGTGTTCCTGAGTTCCTGTCCGTGTTCCTGTGTCCCTGAGTTCCATTCCGTGTTCCTGATATCCTGTCCGTGTTCCTGAGTTCCTGAGATCCAATCCGTGTTCCTGATGTCCTGTCTGTGTTCCTGAGTACCTGAGATCCAGTCCGTGTTCCTGATGTCCCGATGTCCTGCCGGTTCCTCCGTGGTCTACCCTGTGATGACGTCTGTCCTGGGTCAGTGTCTGATGTTCTCCTGCTGAGCCTGTGCTACGCCTGAGGCCTGAGAGAGAAGATGTCCTAGTATGCCCATGCCAGATGACTCTGGACTGCATCAACCCGTGATGACCCCGCCATCGTCTGACGTTCGTCCTGGGCCGGTGTCTGATGTTCTCCTGCTGAGCCTGTGCTACGCCTGAGGCCTGAGAGAGAGGCCATACTAGTATGCCTGTGCCAGATGATCCTGGACTGCATCTACCCGTGATGACCCCGCTAACGTCTGAAGCCTGTCTGAGGTCGGTGTCTGATGTTCTCCTGCTGAGCCTGTGCTACGCCTGAGGCCTGAGAGAGAGGCCGCCCTAGTATGCCCGTGCCAGATAACCTTGGACTGCATCTACCCGTGATGTCCTCCTGCACTCGTCTATGATCCTGAGACGTGTACCCTTCTCTGATGTGCGGAATCGAGAGCCCGGCATTATGTTCTGTTTATGTACTGTGTGTGTCTTTAAATAAAGTTTATGTTTCTTCATACCTGAAGTTGTGCGGTGTTGTCTAGTCCTGCAGGTCGCCATCTTGCCCACATGCTCAGCTGCCACGGATCCCGGTCGCTGCCCTCCCCTAGTCCGGGCAGGCCCGGGTCTCCCTCCGTGGTCC
The DNA here is from genome assembly GCA_033576555.1 of Oophaga sylvatica. Taxonomy (NCBI): domain Eukaryota; kingdom Metazoa; phylum Chordata; class Amphibia; order Anura; family Dendrobatidae; genus Oophaga; species Oophaga sylvatica. The sequence goes on from JARQOD010000002.1 coordinate 403,619,060, forward strand.
AGTGGGTCCACATTCTCTTACCATCTGGGACGCATGCCTCACGTCGTCGTGGACTGGCGGCGTGGGAGCATTGGCTAGTTAGGCAAGCTATGCCATGTCCCAACGCCCCGCAGCCGTGGGAAGCGTTACACCAATATTTTCTCAACCACATACTCCAAATTGCCCTCAACCAAAACAGGGTTGGGAGGCGCAGCCATAGGCACCACTGGCTCGACAAACCTCTTCAATAAGGACTTGTGGAACACTTTATGGATCTTGAATGTCCCTGGAAGAAGCAAACGGAAGGAAATCGAATTAAGAATTTCCATGATCTTATAAGGTCCAATGAACCTTGGTTTAAATTTTGGAGATGCAACCTTCATAGGGATATTTCTTGAGGACAACCAAACCAAGTCCCCCACTTTAAAACGAGGACCATCAGTCCTATGCCAGTTGGCAAACCGCTGGGTCTTCTCCTGAGAGAGAGACAACCTCTCCACTACCTGGTCCCAAATCTACTGCATTCGCTCCACAATAGAGTCAACCCATGGAAAGACGGAAGAAAAATGGAGACATCAAGGTGGCAGAGCTAGCCCTATTATTAAGAGCAAACTCCGCCAAAGGCAAAAAAGAACCCATTCATCTTGATCAGCAGACACAAAATATCTCAAATAAGTCTCCAAGGTCTGGTTTGTTCTCTCGGTTTGTCCATTGGTCTGAGGGTGAAATGCAGAGAAGAAAGATAACTGAACACCAAGTTTAGAACAAAAAGTTCTCCAAAATCTGGAAACAAACTGGACTCCTCTGTCAGACACATTGTTCTCCGGAATGCCATGTAACCGAATCACGTGCTGAAAGAACAAAGGCACCAATTCGGAGGAGGAAGGCAACTTAGGTAATGGCACAAGATGTATCATCTTGGAAAACCTATCACAGATTACCCAGATAACGGTCATGCTCTGAGAGACAGGGAGGTCGGAAATAAAATCCATAGAGATATGGGTCCATGGCCTCTTGGGCACAGGTAATGGCATTAACAAACCACTAGAGCGTGAGCAAGGCTTGGAACGAGAGCAAGTCCCACAGGACTGCACAAAGTCCCTGACATCACGAGACAAAGTAGGCCACCAAAAGGACCGACTCACCAAGTCTCTGGTACCAAAAATACTGGGATGACCAGCCAACGCGGAACAATGAATCTCAGACATCACACTCTTCTTCCACTGGTCTGGGACAAACAATTTCCCAACAGGGAAGCGTTCAGGTTTATCCTCCTGACACCCCTCCAGAGCCAGTCTCAAATTGGGCAAGATGGCGGAAAGAACTACACCCTCTGTCAAAATAACAGCAGGATCAGTTAACTCAGGAGAATCCGCAAAGAAACTCCTCGAGAGGGCATCCGCCTTAACATTCAAGGTGCCCGGAAGAAAAGAAACCACAAAACTAAAACGTGTGAAAAACAAGGCCCACCTGGCCTGTCTAGGATTAAGCGCTTGGCTGATTCGAGATAAACCAGGTTCTTATGGTCCGTGAGGACCACCACCTGATGTTTGGCTCCTTCCAGCCAATGTCTCCACTCTTCAAATGCCCACTTCATGGCCAATAACTCCCGATTACCCACATCATAATTACGTTCAGTTGGAGAAAATTTTCGAGAGAAGGCACAAGGGTTACTCTTAGATGTCTCCGGATCACTTTGGGACAAAACGTCACCTGCCCCAATCTCAGAAGCATCAACCTCCACCTGAAACGGTAGAGAAACATCAGGCTGCTGTAGAACAGGAGCAGAAATGAATCTCTGCTTAAGTTCCTGAAACGCAGAAACCGCCTCAGGAGGCCAATTCACCACATCGGAACCCTTTTTGGTCAAATCAGTCAATGGTTAAACAATACCGGAGAAATTACCAATAAATTTACGATAAAAATTGGCAAAACCCAAAAATCCAATCACAGATGGCCTGAACTTTGACCGGGTCCATTTCAATAACAGGCGGAGACAAAATGAATCCCAGAAATGAAACCTTCTGTACGCCAAAAAGACACTTTGATCCCTTCACATACAGTGCATTCTCTCTCAAAATCTGGAAAACAGTCCGAACATGTTTCACATGAGAGTCCCAGTCGTTGGAAAAAATCAAGATATCATCCAAATAAACTATCAGAAATTTATCCACAAAATCCCTGAAAATATTCATAAAGGATTGGAAGACGGAAGGGGCATTAGTAAGCCCAAAAGGCATCACTAGGTACTCAAAATGCCCCTCTGGGGTATTAAACGCCGTCTTCCATTCATCCCCGTGCTTAATGCAAATAAGGTTATACACACCCCTAAGGTCAAGCTTGGTAAACCAACTATCACTTTTCACTCTGGAAAATAGGTCAGAAATCAAGGGTAACGGATATTGATATTTAACAGTCATTTTATTCAGGAGGCGATAGTCAATACACGGCCTTAATGAACCATCCTTTTTGGCCACAAAGAAAACACCGGCGCCCAAGGGTGAAGAGGATGGTCTGATATGACCCTTCTCCAAAGACTCCTTGATATAAGATCGCATAGCATCGTGTTCAGGTACAGATAAATTAAAAAGGCGACCTTTAGGAAATTTACCACCAGGCACTAACTCAATAGCGCAATCATAACTCCTGTGAGGAGGTAAGGATGCAGACTTACTCTCACTAAACACATCCGAAAAATCAGTCCAAAAGTCAGGGACATCCTGAGACTGGGGAGAAGCAGAAAAACAGGAGTGTCAGTATTAACACATTGGCAGCCCCAACTGGTCACAGACACAGATTTCCAATCCAAAACAGGATTATGAGTCTGTAACCAAGGGAAACCCAGTACAATAATGTCATGCAGATTATGCAACACCAGAAATTTGCAACTCTCCTGATGATCTGGTTCAACCCTCATTATCACCTGAGTAGAAAATTGGGGTTTATTCTCCTCCAAAGGGGTAGAATCAATGCCCAGTACAGGAATAGTCTTCCGCAGGGGTATCATGGGAAACCCACAACGTTTGGCAAAGTCAAAATCCATCAGGTTAATAGCTGCTCCTGAATCAACAAAAGCCTGAGCCGAAAATGTGGACAGGGAGCAAATCAGGGTAACAGTCAACAGAAATTTAGTCTGAACACTACCCAAGACAACTGAGCGCGCAAAACGTCTTCCCCGCTTAGGGCAGATGGAAATAGCATGAGAAGCGTCACCACAGTAGAAACATAACCCATTGCGCTTTCGAAACTCATGACGCTGAGCCCCAGAAGTCACTCCATCACACTGCATGGGCTCAGGAGCTGGCTCACAAGGCAACACTAACTCTGCGCTCACGCAAACGTCTGTCAATTTGAATAGCCAAAGACATAGAATCATTGAGACCAGAGGGAACAGGGAATCCCACCATAACGTCCTTTACATTTTCTGACAGACCCTTCCGAAAAAGGGCTGCCAGAGCATCATCACTCCATTTGGTCAGGACTGCCCACCTTCGGAATTTCTGACAGTACAGCTCAGCGTCTTCACGACCCTGATTTAATGCCAACAAGGCCTTTTCAGCTTGATCAGTGACATTAGGTTCATCATACAATAACCCCAGAGCCTGAAAAAATACATCAACATCATTCAAAACAGGATCCCCAGGTGTCAGGGAAAAAGCCCAATCCTGAGGGTCGCAGCGCAGCAGAGAGATGACAATTTGAACCTGCTGTGCTGCGTTTCCCTGAGGACTTAGGCTTCAAGGCAAAAAACAACTTACAGTTATTTTTGAAATTCAGAAATTTAGACCGATCCCCCAAAAAAAAAATCTGGTATGGGGATCCTAGGTTCCACAACTGGCAACCTAGCAAGATAAGTAGCAATGCTCTGAACCTCAGCGGCAAGCCGCTCCACACGGCCAGACAACTGTGCAAACTCCATTGAGGACAAAGAAAAAATTCCTCCTCAGCACCCAGAGAAAAAGAGGGAAAAAATGCAACAAACAGAAAAAAAAAAATTTCTGACAACTCCCTTTTTATTATATTTCCGGAGTTACACAGACGCTCACTCAGTATGGATTTGACCGTAATACAAAAGGCAGAAAAACTGTACTGTATCAGAAGCGTACAGCTGTATACAGTGTAGGGGAAAATTTAAATCTCCGTATACACTTCCGGAGTCACACACAGACGCTCACTCAGTATGGATTTGACCATAATACAAAAGGCAGAAAAACGGTACTGTATCAGAAGCGTACAGCTGTATACAGTGTAGGGGAAAATTTAAATCTACGTATATATTTCCGGAGTCACACACAGACGCTCACTCAGTATGGATTTGACCGTAATACAAATTGCAGAAAAACGGTGGGAACCAGGCATGTAGAATCCATCCGTTCACCTTTTCTGCGTGCAAAGCAGTAATCAAAGCAAAAGGTGGCTACTTTGAAGAACCTAGAATATGACATATTTTCAGCTGTTTCATACTTTTTTGTAAAGTGTAATGTATAATTCCTCATGTGTTAATTCATAGTTTTGATGCCTTCAGTGTGATTCTACAATTTTCATAGCCATGAAAATACAGAAAAATCTTTGAATGAGAAGGTGTGTCCAAACTTTTGGTCTGTACTGTATTTCTGGAGTCACACACAGATGCTCACTCAGTATGGATTAGACCAGAATACAAAAAGCAGAAAAACGGTACTGAATCATAAGTGTACAGCTGTATACAGTGTAGGGGAAAATGTAAATCTCTGTATATATTTCCAGAGTCACACACAGACACTCACTCAGTATGGATTTGACCGTAATACACACAGATAGTCAGCATGTATTTGTCCGTGATACCAGCCGGTACACACGGTAGTGTGTGAGGAGCGTACAGCTCTATACAGTGTGGGAAAAAATGAACGTTCGGTAACTGTGCAGAAAAAAAGAATAAAAGTATTAGTGCTGTGTAAAAAGCAGTCGGGCGCCCCTCGCCCTCTGACTAAATCTACCACCTACCCTAGCTTACCACACAGCAGCCCCTCCTACTACTAACAATATACTTACACTATCTAAGAACTGTGGGCATTAAAATGCCCCCATCTAGTGGCTAATCCTACAAACTGCACTTTCCCTAACAATACATAACAGCACATGAATTGAATATATATTACATTTTTATCTCTTAAGGTAATACACAAAATAGTGTAGCAGTACCTCTAGTGACACACATAATGGTAATACATATGAACGTGTAGCAGTACCAGTAACATACGAGAAAGAAGTAAAAGATAAAACAATAACATTTTCCATTCCCTTATACAAGATCGTAAGAGCTTCCTGAAAGAAAATGGTATCTGCTACAAGTGCTGTTCATCTACACCTCATTTCGCCAAGGACAGAAAGGTCAGTGTAAAATGCTCGCAATGTGGTACCACAGAATACAATTGAGTCCTTAGATGGGCACTTCATCCTACACTACTTATGATCATGGAATGTAATTCCTAACAACAGATCAGAAATTCCCATAGCAGATGTAGCAATTCATCATTCTCATCTAAAACGTAAAGCACACCTTTTACCAGAACTCGACCAACAGGCCCATATAATCCTGCTCTTTTGAAGAGATATTCTGCAAGTTCATAAAGTGAGCCGTCACATCAATGGGCCTTGCAATGCCCCCTGTGCCCAAAGGCTAAACCCAAGATAGGTCGCATGCACTCTCCCTCCTCCGTGCAAAGCATGCTTACAAATTCTATGGAGAATGGTCGTCCATCTTGTGTTCCAACCCTGTAACAATGACTTCCATGACAAAGAACTGCCACACAGCAGCCAACTACCCAACCCTCTAGTAGACTGTACTCATTGCTGCAGTAAAATATCTCAATTAGAAGATCTGTCCACCCAAAGCAGTGGCACTATGTACCTACAGATCAAAATCCTGCAGCTTACACAACTAGAGCAGTTGATGCAAGTTGACTAGAAAGCACAACATAGCTCTCAGGACCAAACCTGTGTGGTATGGCGACTGCCCATGTGGTTAATGGGAGGTACGTATCACAGAGGTGCGTGGCCCTGTGATGGAAGCTTGGGCTTGTTTTGGCTCAGCAGATCTACTGCTGAGGTTTACTATACATTGGAAAAGCTTCCAGGTTACTTGGAGAGATGGGTGGGTCCAGTCACCTATATACCTCACCTGTGTGTGTGGTTACAGCCTACATAATGGAGGCTGTTGTTTGTCACATGGTCTGTGTGTAGAGAGGGAGAAGCCTTCCTGTGTGTGGGGCTCCAGACCGAGCCTGCGTGCTGGACATTGCCCAGCCTGTGTGCCCACAGGCCTGGGGGAGCAGAACCCAGCTACGGATATTTGTGTAGTTTTGCCTGCTCTAAAGGCCGTGAACCTTTTGTTATTGCCTAGGGGTTTATGGAGCAAATAAACCAGCACGGACTTTGTTTTTTAAAGAAACGCGCCTCCTGTCTTCTTCCTCCTGCTGCATCTGAGTGAGTACGTTCCCTATACCTGTTATATAGTGAAGAACAATTTCTGTTAACCTTTGGACTAGTAGAAGGTGACTCTGATGCTAAAATCCACCCTTAGGTGTCTACACTTCATACGACAATCTCTGGTATCCAACTGGGATCCCACAGATTTGATAAGTTCTCAAGTTGGAAGTCACTATCTGAGCTATCACCTGCTTGTCTCACATAGCTCGCTCAGACACCAAAACATGTGACATAGACAGATGTAAATGGTGACATTGTTGTAAAAATACCTATGCTACCTCAGACTTGGATTCTTCTAGAAACCATATTATCCTTTCTGTTCAAAGAAAAGTCTACATGTACTTCAGAGAAATCCAATGCCTTACGAACAAAACATCAATACCATTTATCTACAACAGTGGCCCTCAGAGTAGGAGGCCTACTTAACAAAGCCAAAATGGAGTTTATGGAGAAATTCCCTCTCAGTTTCCATAAATTGTCATGTCACTTATTTAATTGCCAAGCACTATCACAATCTGGTCAAACACCAGGGAAAACTATTTACAGAAGGAGCCATAATAACTGCTGGCCTATGGAATGTCGGTGCAAAGAAACTTATCAGCAGTGTCATCTTTAAATGTATTACCTGTTGCAAGCTCCACGGTTCGACTCAAACCCAAAAGATGGCTGAACTACCAGTAGACAGACTAGGCATAGAACTTCCCTTTGCCAGTGTTAGTCTTGATGTGTTTGGACCTTGGTCAGTTGTTACATAACATACTAGAAGCAGTCAAGTCAACAGTAAATGTTAGTCAGTCATATTCACCTGCATGTCTATCAGGGCTGTCCACATAGAAGTTATTGAGTCCTTAGATACTTCGAGTTTCATCAATACTCTCAGACGATTTATTGCCATCTGAGGTCCCATCAAACACATACACTCAGACAGAGGTAGTAACGTTATTGGTGTAGCCATAAAATTAGGGATTCCTTCAAATCTGTACCGCAAAATAATCATAGAATCCTTACTGATCAAAATTGTATGTGGACATTCAACCCATCTCACTCTTCTCACAAAGGAGGATCTTGGGAAACAATGATTGGTGTTCAGAGAATTCTTGACTCCACTCTTCTACAAGCCGACACAGCAAGGCTCACTCACAAAAGCTTAATATCTTTCATGGCCAAATCTGTAGCTATAATAAAAGCCAGACCCTAGACTCCAATTTCAAATGACCCTGAACAGCCTTTATAATCGACTCCGGCCACTCTCCTTACTCAGAAAACAGGACTATTCAGGACAATTTAATGTCAAAAAACCTCTACAAGTGACCGTGGAAACAGGTACAAAGTCTTGTAAATTCATTCTGGGACAGATGGTGCAAGCAATACTTATCTACGCTGCAACCCCTGACAAACTGGCAATCTACCAGGCCCAATCTCGACTTGGCTTGGATTTCAGGGTTGAAGGAGAGATCAGAGTCAAGCTTGCGGGACTGGGGAGTGTAGGCAGGTATTGACTTAGTTAGATAAGTCAGTTGGGGGTTGAATAAAATGGTGGAAAGAGGATGAATTTCGGTTTTATCCAAGTTAAGTTTTAGAAATCTAGCAGAGAGGAAAGATGAAATAGTGGACAGACATTTTGGGATACTGGTTAGTAAGGTGATATCGGGTCCAGAGAGGTAGATGTTTCATCAGCATAGAGGTGATACTGAAAGCTGAGAGATTCCATGAGCTGTCCCAGGCCGAAGGTGTAGATGTACAAAAGCAGGGGTCCTAGAACTGGACCTTGGAGACACCAACAGATAGGGTCGAGATGAGGAGGTAGTGTGTGAGTTGTAGACACTGAATGTCCGGTCTGTTAGGTATGAGTAGATCCAAGATAGGGTCAAGTCTGATGCCAAGAAATGAGTCTGTATTAAGAGGGAATGGTCCATTGTGTCGAAGGCAGATGACAGGTCCTCCAGGAGAACAAAGTAATGTCACTTGGATGTCGTGTAGTAGTTTGAAGCATGAGGGGAAGACACCAGTTGTGACAGGTTGAAGAGGTGGGTTAGGGTTGGGAGGAAGACTTGCTAAGGTTTGGAATGAGGTGGAACAGAATTGGCTCAAGTTCACAGGTGGTGAGATGTGATTTAGAGGGTAAAGAGGAAAGAATCTGTGATGGTGGAAAAGCTGGTTTTGGAGGAGAGTAGCGTACTTGTGAAGTGGGTCTGTATGGACTTTAGTCAAAAGCTTTACCTTATGTTGTCAATCTTCTGCTTGAAGAATGAGGCAAAGTCTTCAGCTGAGATGAGTTGAGAGGGAGGGGGAGCTTGGAAACGGAGGGGGAATTGAAAGTACTGAATAGCTGTTTAGGGTTGTGAGACAGGGATGACACGAGACATGAGGAGTACATTTGTTTTGCTGCAGTGAGTAATTGTGCAGCATTTTGACAACTGTTACTGGACGGGTTACTGGACTCCTCTTCTTTGGCGGTACCCTTTGTAGATGAGGGCCAGAAAGAGCATGTGTTCAAGTGGATGGTAAGCTCCTCATCAAATGGATTCTCCTCCTCTTCCTCCACCACCTTAACGTTGTTTCCCCTACACGTCATACCTCTCCAACTGCCCAACGGACTGTTGAAAAACAGATGGACGAGTCTGCAGAGCTATTTACACATTCTATTCCATGGCCATCAGATGTCTGCTTCAAAGATTCACAGACTCAAGAGGAAAGCATCTGCACCAATGGGCAAAATTAGTTTCAGTTGGATCCAGAGCCAGATGAAGTAGGGTCCAAGCAGAATCCATACAATTATCACCAGACGTTAACCCCCGGGTGAAGGTGATCCTGATGAGACTCAGATACCTGAGGCGCATGCGGACTGTACTGTGCTTTCACGGCAGGAAGAGGAGATGGGTGACTCAGAGCGACAAGTGGGAAAACAGAAAGGATGACGATGAGGTTGTAGATCCCACTTGGTGTGAACCCAGAGACACATAGCTGAGCTTATCAGAGGAGGTGGAGAGATGTAAGACGAGTAGGTTACGTTGCAGCTTCCTGCACAGACAGAGTGACGCAATCAAGACAGGCACTGCATCCTCAGCCACAACTTCGCAGCCGCCAACACACCATGTAATAGGACCTCATGGAAGCGCCCACCACATGAGCACCTTCTTGCTGCACTATCTGCAACATGATTGTTGGCCATTCTGTTAGGATTAGAAATAGTGCTGACTACTGGGTTACCACTCTGTTTAGATCCACTTTGCATATTGCAGTTCTAGATTTGCGACCCCAGGAACGTTGAGCAGCAGCTGCTAGTGGTTAGCACTGCAGCTTTGTAGCACTGGGGTCTTTGGCTCAAACCCCAAGGACAACATCTGCAAAGGATTTATATGTTCTCCCAGTGTTTGCATAGGTTTCCTCCCACACTCCAAAGACATAATTTAGATTGTGAGCCCCAATTAGAACAGTGCTGAAAAGGTCTGTGAAGCACTGTGTAATTAATGGTGCTATATAAGTGAGTAAAATAAAAAAAGCAATTTCTGTGAGTCGTTTCACACATTTTTTTAGGCCAGCCCATGCTCCAGCAGAACAAGGTACAAGTCTGACACGTAGTGAAGGACTGGGGAAGATTGAGCTCGAGATACCCCTGCACTATATCAATGCCATCGAGGAGGAGGGGATTGGACTCTTTTGCATTTTGGTCTTCATTGAAGAGTGGCCTGAGTGCACCTATCACACCTTGCAGATTTTGTCATGCACAGCAGCCAGTGTTCTCTCAGAATGTGTCTTCAGCACTGCTGATCGTGTCCCGATAGATAAGCACATCCAGCTGTCCCCTGAAAGTGTATACCACCTAATCACTAATGACTTTTGCACCTAGTCGCAGGCTGTACAGACTAGGCGATGGTGTCATTTTTGGTGTGCTACATTGATCTCATGTTACTGCAGTCTGTGACACCTTTGTCATGGCTTTTGTGCCTGCTGTTGTTACTGCTGCTGATGTTACAATTTTAGGACATGTTGAAACTCCAAGTTGTGACTCCATTAGTTGGGCTGCCTGTAGTGGAAGGGGTGTCAGAGCCCCATTATACTATTTCTACTCTGGGGAAATTGCTAATGTATGTAAAGCGCTATGGAATAAATGGCACTATATAAATAAAATAAATTCATGCCACCTAAGTGGTGGTGCCTGCCCCTAATTTTTGGAAATGTTTGGACTCCAAGTTGAGACTTCTTCATGTATGTTGCCTGAATTTGCAGTGCTCTCAGACTGCCAGGCCTACACCTTTTAATGATCCACCTGTTACTGATCAATGTTTAAGCTAGAAATGCTGGTCCAAGCCCTGTCCATTGCTGAAATGTGGCCTGCTGGCTGGACCACATAATTAGCACAAAGAATTTATATACTGAAATGTAGCCTTGTTTCAGGACCACGCATATGACTAGAGTTGAGCGAAACAGGTCGGACAGATTCAAAAGTCGCCGACTTTTGCCCAAGTCGGGCTTCGCCGAGCAAAACCCGACCATAGCGTGAAGTCAGCCATGCGGTCGTCGACCCGAGCGCCAAAGTCGGTTTTCCCATAATGCTTGCAGGCGCCTTTTTTCAGCCAATGAGCAAGGACGTACACTGTGGGCAACGAGATGACATGGGCAGCGGCCACAGAGAAGGGCATTGCAGTGATTGGCTTGCTTTGGGGGGAGTCATAGTGTCTATAAAAGCCTTGACTGCTGACTGCCATTTTACTTCTGCCGCTGGTTATTAGGCTGCCTGCCAGTGACAGGGGAGGATTTTCTTGTGTGCAGCAGCGCTGGTTAATAGGCTGCCTGCTAGCTGTATTGCTGTGTGTACACTGCTGTGCTGACTGCTTTTTACACAGCACTAATACTTTTATTCTTTCTTTCTGCACAGTTACCGAACATTCATTTTTTCCAACACTGTATAGAGCTGTATGCTCCTCACACACTACCATGTACCGGCTGGTATCACGGACAAATACATGCTGACTATCTGTGTGTGACTCCGGAAATATATACTATATACACCTGGTATCTTCTGATACAGTACCCTTTTTCTGCTTTTTATATTCTGGTCTAATCCATACTGAGCCTGACAGCGTCTGTGTCTGACTCTGGAAATATATACGGAGATTTACAATTACCCCTAGACTGTATACAGCTGTACGCTTCTGATACAGTACCATATATCTGCTTGTATTTTTGGTACATTTTCCCAAAGATGAGGAAGTATGGTGGAAGAGGCCACGGACGTGGGCGGGGGGCAGCTGGTAATGATGGTGGTGGTGGTGCATCTGCTGGTAGTGCCAAAAGCACAATAGCACCTAAGGCAGGAGGTGTTGAGCCTGCGTCATCGTCTGGCTCCAGAAGGCCTGGAAGGCTCCCTTTTCTGGGAGTAGGTAAACCGCTTTTAAAGCCGGAGCATCAGGAACAGGTTTTGGCTTACATTGCCGTAACAGCCTCCAGCTCTATCTCCTCCTCTTCTGAAGTTTCAAAAAATGCAAGCACTGAGTTGTCAGTGCAGGCTCCGGGTCAGGAACAACATCTTTCCTTGTGTCCTTCACCCCCACCAAAAATGAAGGATGCGGCAGGCCACACTTCAGATTACTCCATGGAGGTCTTTTCACATACCATGCCTGGGTTATCAAGTCAAATTCTGAATTCACCAGTCCAAGATGAATCTGACATGGAGTGCACTGATGCACAGCCACTGCTAGCTGATTCTGCTGGTACATTCACCCAGAGCACTACATTGCCCTCGCAGTCTACTGAGCCAGAAGCTGACCCTGATGAAACTCAGGTGCCCCTTCCCGCATACTATACCACCTTACACGGTGACACAGAGGAAGGTGCAGATGAAAATGAAAAGGAGGTGATGAATGACCCAGTTGTTGACCCGGATTGGCATCCATTGGGGGAAGAGGGTGCCGCGGGCAATAGCTCAGAAGAGGAGGAGGATCCCAGCAGGCATCGACATAGCAGCTGCAGTTATCTGGCAGGCCCATAGCAGTCCAAAAACATGTTAAAAAAAACAAAAAGAGTTGCAGGACAGCTTGGCCAGACGGTCAAATTAGCACAGCGTGCAAGCCCAGAAAATTTATCCCATAGTAGGAAGAGTGCAGTGAGGGCACTTTTTTGACCAAAATCCTATTAATGAGGCAAAGGTTATCTGTAAGAAGTGCGGAAGGACCTTTAGCAGAGGAAAAAATCTCCAAAATTTGAATACCAGTTGCATGCTTAGACATGTAAACACCATGCACTTGCAAGCGTGGACGGACTACAAAACCTCAGGTAGCACATGTGCACCAGCTCCGACTGAAGGTAGCCAGCAACGCTACATCGCTTCCCCCACTGTAATCCCACCAGTTAGCACACCACCAGCAAGAAATGTTGAAGTGTCGTCGCAAGGCCAAAGCAGTCAGGGAATCACAATGTTTTTGCAACCAAAGACTGAATCTAGGCCATCACTACCACCACCAACCCCCTCTCAGTCCGCCATGTCCACTGCTAGTTCCCCCATATGCAGCTCTCAAGTCCAGCTCACAATAGCAGACACTCTGAGTAGAACAAGAAAGTACTCATCCTCTCATCCGCGTACACTGGCTTTGAACGCCTACATTGCCAAACTGATCTCATTAGAGATGATGCCCTTCCGTTTGGTTGAAAGCGCAGCGTTCTGAGAGCTCATGGCCTACGCTGTCCCACGCTATGACCTACCCAGTCGGCGCTTCTTTTCTAGAAAAGCCATCCCTGCCCTCCACCTGCATGTGAAAGACCGCATTGTCCATGCACTCAAACAATCAATGAGTGGAAAGGTGCACCTCACAAGATGCATGGGCCAGTAGGCATGGTCAGGGACGTTACATGTCCATCACTGCACACTGGGTTAATGTGGTGGATGCAGGGTCAACGGGACAGCGGTGGTGGGACAGTGCTGCCTAGACCCATGGTATAGGCAACAGTTGACTGTAGGTGTTCGACCCTCCTCCAGAAGCGAAAGCTCGTCGACAGAGCGCAGTCACACGAGCACTCCATCCGCAGCTGCCAGTGTTGCACACGAGGTGTCCCATTATCGAACAGCTAGTGGTAAGCGTCAGCAGGCTGTTTTAAAGATGATGTCTTTGGGCGACAACAGGCACTGGCCGACTACTTGCAGCGAGAAACTGAGTCATGGCTGGGCAGTCTACATCTTGAACCAGGCAAGGTAATCAGTGATAATGGCCGTAATTTTGTGGCGGCCATAGCCCTGGCAAAACTCAGACACATACCTTGCCTGGCTCACACCTTGAACCTGGTGGTGCAGTGCTTCCTAAATAATTATCCGGAGTTAACAGCCCTGCTCCATAAGGTGCGAAGACTGTGCTCGCACATCCGTCGATCGCCCAGATACTCCAGTCGTATGCAGAGGCTGCAGCGATCGCTCCACCTCCCCAAGCACCGCCTAATCATAGACGTTGCAACAAGGTGGAACTCCACCATGCACATGGTTGAGAGGCTGTGCGAACAGAGGCAGGCTGTAATGCATTTGTGGGAGGATCAAACAATTGAGAAACCTCAAAAAACACGACAATAAAGTCCAAAAATATATACAAAAAGTGCAAATTTTATTTACCATAATAGTACAAGTATGAAAATCACGGACAAATTAGAACAGAATGGGAGAGAACAGTGGAATGCAACCAGAACACGTCAGTGGTATGTCATGGAACTGACCAGTAAGTGACCCAATGAAAGTCAGCATCACAATATGCAATATAAGTGGATGACAATATAGATATATAATATATATTACCACAGGGAAACAATAAGTATCGTATATTGTATCTAGCAAAACCCAAAAATGTAAAAATTACCAGAGATATCATAAAATTTACTAGATACGAATTATATACATATAAGGCCATAAAGAGTGTATACATGTTTACAGGAATGAATAACAAAGCACAATCGCATAATAATGAATAAGCGCCAGGTAACCAGGAATCAGCTAGATAACTTATATATATGTGGCTATATACGATATATAAGTAGGCATATAGGTGGCAAAGATGAATAGCCGGACAAAGTTGTACAATATTAGGTAGGCGCCATATATGCAGCAATCAGCGGTACCTGGCACAAATTAACACAAATTGAAGCAAATTAAACAGGCTGGCCATAGTATACCTGGTGGTAAGCAGACTGAATGGGACAACAGACCGGTCAGACAGGAGGTCCGACGCGCGTTTTGGATACACGATCCTTCATCGGGGGCATATGGAAGCACAGTGAATACCGGCATAAATACCGTCAAACCAGAAGTGGCTCGACTGCGAGACTGGAAGTGACACATCCGTAACCACAGTGACCGCTATGCTGAATGGCAGCGGCGTCAAACACCAAGGGACGACATAGCAACCCAAGGTATCTAAAGACGCCGACATACCATGGAGCAGAGCGGTATGAAGCACGCATGCGTCAGGGCCAACGGCTGAGCCACCAATGAATATAGATACACAGTGCCAAAACTACAAAGATTACAGGAAATGCACATAGTAAAATGGAATTAAATAAAGAAAAAACATATACAGCCAAATGACAAATGCAAGGCATTGAAATAGATAACAAGAGGAATAGAGAATATACATATACATCATATAATAGCTAAGTATAAATTCAAATGGCATATATAACGGCATATTATACGACGGATCATGCGGGTGAATTCTTCATCCATGCTTGTGAAGAGAATAAGAAATGAGGCAAGAAAACCGTGAGGCCTAAAAAGAGTATAAAAACAAATAAAATCAAAATGACGTCCAAAAGAGTCATTAAGAGGAGCACACATACAGATAGACTGGCAATCACAAAAAGGGAACGAAACTCAGATTCTCATTAAGACCTTTAAGGTGAACCGTATCCAAGGTCCAAATCCAGCGGCTCTCTAGTTGGGCCAGCATTTGAGAGGTTTTACCGCCCGAATACCCAAATCTAGGGAGTCAATACCCCTAACTCTCAGTCCTGTGCTATCACATTGATGATATAGCTTAAAGTGACGTGGAAGCGTCTTAAGTGAAGCCACATCATCGTGTGTGGTCGCTGCCTGGATACCGAGTACATGTTTCCTGACTCTAACTTTGAGCTGGCGCGTGGTAAGGCCAACATAGATCAGGGAGCATGGACACATGGCAAAATAAATAACATTTCTAGTGTCGCATGAAATTAACCTGCAAATCTGAAATTGCCGTGTACCCGAAGAATTGGTAAAATTTGTACTATGATCAATATTGGCACACGCCACACAGCGACCACACGGACTGCAACCACGTCTAGTAGGGCGATAGTTTGAAAAAATAGGGGGCGTGGCTTCGGGCGCTGCAGATGGCAGTCGTGTGAGCGCTCAGCTCCTGTGACTTCACTCATTGAAGCGACTCATAACCCAGCAAAAAGGCATTTTTTCTCTTAGTTTTATTGGTAATTTTATTTCCCTTAGTAATGGGATCATTTTGATACCAAAAACATGAAATTCGGTTCAGCAATACTCGAGATATGTCCCTCTGAGGGGAATGGTGCAGCTGCCTGAGGTGATTTTCTCACTTATGACAAACTGCGCGCTGTGGAAGTGTTTACCTTGAAGTGAATGCGGACTTCTGGGCTGATTAAAATGTCCACGGTTATCGCCAGTGCCCTGCCTATATTGTAGCGACTAACAACGGGCTCGCCGGCTGCTGTGAGTAAAGACGCAACTGTGAGGAGAGCGGAGGGAAGCTGAGGTGGGAGGTGCCATAGTGATCAGCTGTGTGACTGAACCCACCTTGTCACAGAGCGGGCGCCATTTTTTCCCGCCCCGCTTAAGCCTAAGCGCCGGTGACTGCCTGAAAGCGTCAGAGAAGTGACAGGTCGGTGCACCGAGATTTGGTGAGTTAATAATGGAGCGCCTCCTCACTGCAGCAGTAATCATTGAAGCGGTGAAGAGCTGAGTGAGACAGAGGGAGAAGGAGCTGCAGCGTATAATCAAGGGGCTGAAAAAGCCTTTATCAGCGCTGAGGCCATCTTTCCCTGCCTTCATCCAGAGACACAGCATCAGAGGATACCTGACAGGATACACCGAGCAACAGGTTGGTGAAAAGGAAACTGGTGTTATATGGCGACTTAACCAATATAATAGAACGTGACTATTGGATCTCTGCAATATAAAAGCAGGTCCTTAAAGGAATAAAGACACTGGGCAATATCTCTATTTTACTCTCTTATTTGGAGAAACTGTACTCTGCTAGTTTGCTGCGACTTAAAGAGGACTGGTGTATTCATAGCAGGGAAGCTATTAAGACATAAAAAGACCCTGGAATCTGAATAATTCAACACAGGACATAATATTCTGAAGGAGCAACAGAGACATTAACGTAACAATATACAAACAAGGTTTAGAGGTTGTGTATGGATAATTGTTTTCTTTTGCAGGGTTCGAGTGTGCTTTCACTATAATAAGATATAGGGGTAAAGTAATTTAAAGTGCCCTTGCATGGTGAGCTGGTGAATCATACTAAGGTCATTTTATATAACAGTTGTGATAAAATAATTCTAGTTTAATGCTCTCAGGGTTAATCTCTGGAAGATAAGAGATTTGGTATTCACTTGGTATTTATTGGAATACCCGTAAATAAGAGTACATCTTTGTTAAGTAAGGGTTCTTGATATAATTTACAGATCTGACTTTCATAAGCTTAAAAACGCCATATTAAGATATATTATGGAAACAGGAGGTGCTAGATCCAAAACCAATAATAAAACAGGAGAACACCACTCCAGTAAGACAAAAAATTCAAAAGTGAAAGAAATCCCAAGACAATCAACTACAAACCCAAATGAGGATTTTTCGAACTTACTAAGTCCTCCAGGGTCTCAGCCACTCCCTGAGAGAGAAGACCCGATTATCCAACCGACCAAATTTTCCTCAATACCCATTTTTAATAAAACTTAAAAAAATGGAAACGATTTGAATCATATAGTGACAAAATCTTACCATCAAAGTACTACTAATAGAGGAAATGATAATATCAAGCCACATATTTCTACAGTGGAAAGCAACATACCAGAAAATATGGAACTTTCAAACACTACTAAAAGGAAAGGTTCTGACAGCAGAGCCCCTGATAAAAACTCCTTAAATGCTGATTCAGATAGCTTATCAGATGAATTAATTTTCCCCTAACATGAGTCCAAATAAACAATTCCCTAAAAAAATATGATCAGAGTTTATCAGTCCACCAGTTGCTCCATTCCCTAAGATAAGCTATGAGGATTTCATTTCCTCAGATAAACAAGTAACAGAAGGCTTTTTGGCCAGACTATGCAAATCTTTTAATGATTCCATCAGGATGGGTTTTGAGGCACAAAACAAAACACTCCAGGAAATACAGGGTTCTTTCTCTCAGAAATTTGAAGTTAATGAAAAAAAAATCTCAGAGGTTGAAACAAAAACCAACTCCCTTTTGGAGGAAAACTCTGTCCTTAAACAAGAAATTCACTCTCTGAAGGTCAAACTCACAGATTTAGAGGATAGGAACAGACGCAATAATTTAAAAATAAGGGGGGTCTCTGAAAACATAGTGCAGACTGATCTGTCTAGTTACGTTAAAAACGTATTTAGGAAAACTATCCCAAAATTGTCGGATCTAAACCTCACTATCGACAGGATCCATAGGCTCCCTAGACCAAGGAATATCAGTCCAGACAAACCAAGAGACATTATACTACACATGCACTTTTTTGACACAAAACAACAAATACTGAATTATATCAGAGAGAGAGGTACTTTCCCGGACCCGTATACAAACTTAAAAATTTTTGCTGACCTTTCCAAAACGACGATGGAAGCTAGGAGGGATTTTCGAGAGGTGACCACAAAATTAAGATCTATAGGAGTATTATACAGATGGGGATTTCCCTCCAAAATTCTGGTGTGGCACAGGGGTAAGACTACCCCATTATATACTCCTGAAGAAGGGATGCATTTTATTTCTTCTCTTCAGAGGTCCCACAGAAATAAAGAAAATGGCTGAGCTTTAAATTTCTGATGACCTCGCTTCAGTCTGATTCCTAAGTTATAGTGGTTAGCACTTTGCTCAACAGTTAGAACAGTCTAATTAAAAGATGGGTGTGTCACGGGTCATGCCCATTTTCTTTGCCCCGAAGGTAGGAGAGACATCACTATAGGTGATATCCTCCAGGGGAATTCACTAATTTGTATTTGTTCTGTTTCATTTTTTATTTTTAGTGATAAGTTTACTTTTTTTACTCTTATCTTTAGTTGCTATTGTGTGATCAGGAGAGCCAAGAGTAGTCCATATGAAATTAAAAGTTCTCTCATATAATGTTAAAGGTCTAAATAGCCCATACAAACGATTTATCACCTGGAAGGAAATTAAAAATTACCAGGCTGATATCACTTGTTTGCAGGAAGTAAGATTTGCAAGAGATAATCATCCAATAATTCAAAATAAGAACTATACCCATATCTTCAAGTCACTGTGAGAAAACAAGAGGGCTGGGGTTATCACCTTAGTTAACAATAGTGTCCATTCCAATTGATAAATGAAGAGATAGACCCTCTCGAAGGTTCCACATCCTCATAGCCAATTTAAATTCTAAGGAATGCACAATTGTCAATGTCTATGCACCAAATAGGAGACAAATTAGCTTTTTCAACAAACTAATAAAAAAGGTCAATGAGGTGAGGAGAGTAGATCTAATAATGGCAGGGGACTTTAATGTGGTGCCAGATGCCCTCTTGGACTCCTCCTCCTTGGCACGTCAACAGACACAGTCCCTTAATAGTTGGATCAATAAAAATAAATTGTTCGACGTATTCCGCTGTCTCAATGAGTCTTCTAGGGAATTTACGTTTTACTCTACTGTCCATAAATCATTCTCGAGAATTGACTTGTTTCTGACCAATATATTTTCATTATCCAAATTAACAAAAATTTATATATTAGATAAATCCTTTTCAGACCACTCCCCAATTATAGGTGAATTTATGCTCGGACCCCCCCTCAATAATACTTTTTTATGGAAATCGAATCCAACCCTCTTTAAAATTCCAGAATATAAGGAAATCATAGAGAAGACAATAGTCAATTATTTTGAAGAAAACTCATCAGAGGATATAGACCCATTTGTCCTATGGTGCGCCCATAAGGCGGTTTTGAGGGGATGCATGATCTAACTTTCATCTAGGCTTAAAAAGAAAAACAGGGAATTAATTACCTCCTTACAGTCTCAATTAAAAATATAAGAAGATTTACAGAAAAACTTAACAACCCCTCCTCAGAAACCCACCGTGAGATTCTAGTTTTAAGACAGAAACTCAAGGCAGCCATTCTTGCAGAGTATGACGCCGTAATAAGAACCTCAAAATTTAACTATTATTCAGCAACCAACAAACCAAATATATGATGGATAGATTGAAACAAGATCGCATAAGGAAAAAGATTTTTAAAATTAAAACACCCTCTGGGGTCATAAAAAACCACCCTGCAGAAATTGCAAATGTCTTTGCAGACTTTTTCTATAAACTATATAATCTAAAACAGGACCCTTCAACCCCTACTCCAGATTCAGAATCCATAAATTCCTTCCTATCAGACCTTAAGCTCCCACAGTTAGAGCCCCCTGATTTGGTACTCTTGAATCAGCCGTTCACAATAGAAGAAATTACAAATGTCATCATCAAACTCAAATCTCAAAAATCCCCGGGGCCAGATGGATTTACAAATGACTATTTCAAGACTTTCTCTAACATTATCTCCCCTCAATTAAGATTGTTGTATGATCACGCTTCCTCAACTGGATCCTTCCCCAGAGAAACGCTACAAGCCAATATAATTTTGATACCTGTAACGAATGGAAGCGGAGGCAGAGGTGGTGAAGTTCACATTCGTTTTTATTTTTTAATGTGGAACCTCGAGACCGCGATCCGGGGGGCTCCGAAGGGGGCGTAACTAGTGAGCCCGGGTACCCGTAGTAAGGCCCCTCGAACAGGACCAGAATGGAATACCCGGAGGACACAGGTGCTACCTCCAGTTAGACCCCAGACACGTGGCAGCTGTCCCAGAGGGACCAAAAGGGTAACAGGTATTTACAGAGTCCGTGGAGGGTTCTTGACGGAGAAGGGTAAGGTCCTGGTCCAGAACGGTTGGTAGCAGGCTGGCTTCAGTGACCTTGTCACGGTCCACGGGTACGGATGGCTGATGGCGGAACGGGATGACACTTGCGCCAGTAATAGCCAGATTGTCCAGGTTAGCCAGATACGGGTTAGCAATGATCTGAGGAGACAAACAGTATAAGCGAAGCACAGAGACTGCAAACGCAGCGCAGACAGATCAGGAACAGAACCAGATGTAGCAATGATAGAACACGTTGCTCCGGCACTCCCCTAATGGTGGAGTGACCAGATATAGTACTGAGTGCGCAGCCATTGGTTAATTAGCTATTTCAAAAAATGCACGCTGCCCCTTTAAGAGAGACGGTGGGCGCGGCCTCGCATCCTAAGCAGTCTATCTGGAGGCCTGCCAGCAGCGTGCCAGGAAGTGGAGGAGGACACAGGACGCCGAGGAGCAGATGGGACAGGAGACCCCAGCCCGAGCGCAGACTGCTGCAGAGGGACAGCTAGAGGAACAGGTGAGTGAGCAGAACGGAGTGCAGAGCCAGCGCTGGGACCGAGTGTAACAATACCCAAAGATAAGGGGGAATCAGACGTGGTCCAGAACTATAGGCCTATATTGCTAATCAACAGGGATATCAAAATCTACTCCAAAATCTTAGCTGATCGAATGAAAAATCTTCTTCCCTCACTCATTAAAAATGATCAAATTGGATTTATTACTGAAAGGCAGGCCTCAGATGGCACAAGAAGGATATTAAATATATTAAACATAGTAAAATCCCTGAATACCCCCTCACTTTTTGTAACATTAGATGCCAAAAAGGCCTTTGACAGAATTAATTGGAATTACCTAAAAGCAACACTATTTAAATTCGGATTCAATGATAAATTTATATCTTCTATTTTTGCACTATACTCAGACCCAAATGCTAAAGTTTATACTAATAATCATCTCTCTAAATTGTTCCCCATAACCAATGGTACAAGACAGGGGCGCCCTCTGTCACCTTTGCTCTTTGCCCTAGCAATAGAGCCATTGGCTGAAAAGGTTAAATTGAATAATTTGATCACGGGCTTTAATACTTCACACCACCAACATAAAATTACCTTATTCGCTGATGATATTTTTTTGACAATTAAAGACCCGTAAAATCAATAACTGCCCTAAATATAGATTTGGACTCTTTCTCGAAAATTTCTTATTTTAAAATTAACCCCAGAAATCTAAAATCCTGCATTTTTGCTTAAACCAAGACTTGGTCCAAGAAATTAAACAGCTAGCTGACTATCTATGGGAAGACAAAGAGATAACGTATTTAGGAATCACACTAACAAATAAATTCCACTTATTAATTCCTTCGAATATAGACAAACTGATTAAAACTATATCCAAAGATTTTGCCCGCTTTAAACTTTTAAATTTGTCCCTACTAGTTAAGATCATGGTTGTGAAATCCATTATTTTGCCTAAAGTTCTATACTTATTTCGAACTCTGCCACTGGTGATTCATTCTTCCTTCTAAACAAAGATTCAAAATCTAATAAAATCCTTTACCAGGAATAACAAAGAGGTGAGGGTAGCTAATGATGTACTATACAAAATGAAAAGCAAGGGAGGCATAGCCTTGCCAAATGTCCTGGCCTACTACCAGGCTTCTATCATCAAGCATAGCCAAAACTGGTTTTGTGATAATTCCCAAGTAGCCTGGCTCGACCTGGAAATAGCCCAAACCAATAACACACCTCTACAAGACTCCTTTTTTATATATTTATTAGGACCAATCCAAAGGGAGCATCATCAACCCATTTTTCAAGCGGTTCTGTCAGCATGGAAGTTGCTGACTAGACCGGGGAGGGGAAGTTCGAGACTAAGCCAGATTAAGAATTGTCCCATCTCTTTAATAGCTATAATTTACAAAATTCCAATTCCATCTATTTGGTCAGAAGTTGGAATAAACACTGTAGGCAACATTTACAATGGTGAATCATTCTATTCATACAGTGAAATCAAACGTACTTATAATTTGCCTTCCTCCCAATTTATATTTTATTTAATCTTAAAAGAAAATATCCAAAAATTATTATCAAGTAGACATAAAAACAGATGGAGTCTTAAATACATCTATAGCCACTTCAATAAAGACACTAATGAAATTAAAAATATCTACCTACAAAGATGGGAATCTGATCTAAATAGATCTTTTTCAATTGAAACGTGGGAAAATGCCATCAAGCACACCTATGCGTCAAATATTTCCATTCCCCTCCATGAGTCCTTTTATAAACTGATTACGAGGTGGTATCTCACACCGATATGACTTTCACACATAAATGGAGATACCACCCCTCTTTGTTGGAGAGGATGCGGATCGCCCGCTAACTTATATCATATCTTCTGGACATGTCCAAAAATAAAGAAACTCTGGAAAGACGCTATATTACATATCAATTCTCTTACACATATCAAACTCATAGTTACGCCACAAATGGCGCTCTTCTCGATAGGACTTGAGGGTATTGATCCTTCAATTAAACATATAATTATTCATGTCTTCCTGGTGAATAAATATTCAATTGCACTGTGGTGGAAAAAAACCCAAACACCAAAATTCTTAGATATTATTAATACAATTCAACTCCACAGTTTCATTGAAAAAAGGTTTGCTATGAACAATAACTTCCTGCAAAAATACCATATAAAAGGGAATTGTGGATTGCAAAACATCTTGCATTATAGAGAGAACTTGGCTACTGGGCTCTTTAGCTGTTTTAGAATTATAATAGATCTTGAGATTTATTTACTCATCCTGTAACATCACATATACCAATGGGCATAATTGGTTATTCTTTAAATATCTTTAAATATCTTTGTAAATAGTTTGAATTCTATATTTGTTACTATTAAAATACCCTGCCCTTGTTTTACCTCTTGTCTCCCCCTTCTTCTCTTCCTTCTATAAAATTGTTTGAAAATTAATAAAAAATATTTGAAGAAAAAAAAATAATATATATATAAAATATCAGTAAATAGATCAATTAATATAATTAATGTTTGTAATTCAAATGTTTTAAAGGAGTGGGTTAAAAAATAGAGAAAATCAAAATTTAAAAAAAAAAAAAAAATA
>JARQOD010000002.1:403642862-403684659 GCA_033576555.1 Oophaga sylvatica
AAAGAGGTTAGCTGGTCCTTTTAAGGCAGGGCTGCAATGATGTTGAAATGTGTTTTGGGGGATAAAGTTCATTTTCTAGCCAAATATTGACTTTGCAAGTAATTGCTGTTAAGCTGATCACTCTTTATAACATTCTGGAGTATATGCAAATTGCCATTAGAAAAAGTGAAGCAGTAGACTTTGTAAAAATTAATATTTGTGTCATTCTCAAAACTTTTGGCCATGACTGTACTGCTTATACGCTGGATGCCTACACTGCTGAGCTCTACAATGCACACACTCCTCTGTATACAGACAGAACTACTGCTCATACGCTGGATGCCTACACTGCTGAGCTCTACAATATAAACACTCCTCTGTATACTGACAGAACTACTGCTTATAAGCTGGATGCCTACACTGCTGTGCTCTACAATGTACACACTCCTCTGTATACTGACAGAACTACTGCTTATACACTGGATGCCTCCACTGCTGTGCTCTACAATGCACACACTCCTCTGTATACTGACAGAACTACTGCTCATACACTGGATGCCTACACTGCTGTGCTCTACAATGCACACACTCCTCTGTATACTGACAGAACTACTGCTTATACACTGGATGCCTCCACTGCTGTGCTCTACAATGCACACACTCCCCTGTATACGGACAGAACTACTGCTCATACGCTGGATGCCTACACTGCTGTGCTCTACAACGCAGACACTCCCCTGTATACTGACAGAACTACTGCTCATACTCTGGATGCCTACACTGCTGTGCTCTACAATGCACACACTCCCCTGTATACAGACAGAACTACTGCTCATACGCTGGATGCCTACACTGCTGTGCTCTACAATGCACACACTCCCCTGTATACTGACAGAACTACTGCTCATACGCTGGATGCATACACTGCTGAGCTCTACAATGCACACACTCCTCTGTATACGAACAGAACTACTGCTCATACACTGGATGCCTACACTGATGAGCTCTACAATGCACACACTCCCCTGTATATGGACAGAACTACTGCTCATGATTGGATGTCTACACCGCTGAAATGAGAAAGTGGTGGCAAGATGTGCCTTCTCGACCTGCCTACATACATCTACAGGAGGACATAACTAAAGGCATCAAGATGGCAACAGATCGCAGGAGAGGTATTTTGGGTAGCTAAATATGGCAAACAATATATTTTTCTTCAACTACTTGCATATTGAAAAATGTATTGTTTAGGTGAATTTAATAAGTCATGCATGTAATTGTGGGAATACACCCTTACGAGAACATGCACATAGCAGATTTTACACATTGACAAAAAAAAGCCAGCGATTTGTGAAATAATCCAAAAACAGAAAATCAAGGGCGACTAAAATTTCTGCTGGTGTGTAACATGCCATAGAGATGTTCACCTTATACGATGGGGCTACTTGGCTACCTGACAGTATACGCATCAATAAACGACATGCATGTGGAATACCCGTAAAATTTACTTTTTGTGACCATAGCCTAATAGAGTTGGCATTTCCTTACCTTCACAGCATATTCCATATTTGTTCCCTTGTGAACACAGCGTTTACACACAGAGTAAGAACCAACGCCAATAGTCTCCCGTGCAGTGTACACATCACAAAACACAGTATTTTTCGTGTAGATCTGTGGAACAAAGATCATGCAGTTAACTTGCATGTCACAATGTCAAGATGAGATAAGTAACCCAATTACTGTTCTTAAGGGAAGATCACCTTTGGTACAGAAAGTATTGGAGAAGTAGAGGATTTTCCATCCACCTCTGTAAATGAAGAAGGAGCCACAAAACTAAAGCCACGGAACAGCTGATGAGCTCCTGCGCTTGGAGGAATTCCAGGGGAGTCTGTTTGATAAGAAGCAGCTTATTACTAGTGTCAGTGTCTCCCGAAATTACATGCAGCTACTGTTCAGATAGCTCTTGTGTTATATAATCAATTTCTGGTATCAGGGAAAATGTTCATATAGCAGGAATCAAATGGAAAATCCAACAAGACACAAACCTCCACTGCATATAAGGCAACCCACACAGAAAATTATTCCCTTCTCATAATGGTTATATCCTCTGCAGACCATTTCTGCCATTCCTTATACCATGCTTTTTATTCAAATATATAATAATGTTAAAAGATAGCAGTGGCAATAACCTACCCAATACCCAAAGTTATAACTAACAGAGCCTCGTGAGGCATAGCTTGGATTGGATGCACTGATCTAATATTCTCACCAAGAAAAATAGTTAACTAGCCCATGATCATTAAAGGGATTGTACATTCCTTTTACATTGATTACCTATCCTTGGGATATAAAATTGGTGGGTGCCTACTGAGCAGAATAAAAGGCAACGTATTTATGGCCTATCCAAAAGATAGGTCATGAATATAAAAAAAAAGTAGTGGACAACTCCTGTTAATGACCATGGGCTCGCAAACTGGTTTTCTAGATTGCTGATGCACACAGTTTTGTAAAAGTTCCATCATGATAATCAGCAGTGTTTTAGAGATATATAGTCACTAAATTATCCCTGTCTCAAATACCAGTAGTAGATTGTAATACTGGTTAATGTCCAGTGAAGAGAAAAGGCAGCACTCTCCATATCTGTCGTTTTTTTTTTTTTCCAAGAGCAGATAAACACATAGCAGCGGGGGAGACGAGGTGGAGACAACAAAGGGCTACGGCCGTTTCGCCCTGCAAGCGCTTCCACGGGTGCAAGGTGAAAGCGCTTGCAGTGCGAAACGGCCATAGTTCTTCGTTGACTCCACCTCTTCTCCCTCGCCGCTATGTGTTTATCTGCTCTTGAACAAAGAACAAACGACCGGTACGGTGAGAGCCGGCTTTTTTATCTTCAGTGGACATTTCCGTAGCTCTGTTTTTCTGTCTGGAACCCTAATTACCGCATATTACCATACCGGACCCTCCAGGAGCGGTCTCATTCAGGTGCATTGTTAATGGCTTTTGAGCCTGCTGCCGGGTATGCTCTCTACCCACTCACTATTTTGTAACACTGGTTAAACCCCGGTGTAGCAATATATCTAATATAGCACAAGTTTTAAACTTTTTCTGTTCTTGAAAATCTTTTGGATGTGACAAGCAGTATAAAGTCACTCTGGGCAATAAACAAGTAAAAAGACCACCTTAATAATAATAAAATGTAATAAAGTAATAAAAAAATGCCTTGATGGTACCTCTGATACTGTCATCTGCCACCAATTGAGGAGCTAAATATAGGTAACAGTTTACTACATGATCAAACAGATGAGTGGCAGGAGTATATATATTTATCAATGTGATATTATTGGAATAAATGCATTTTGAGTTCTGAATTTTGAGCAGATTACAGTAATAAGTTTGCTCGCATTTCCTGACACATGATGACTACATTGGTGTGCCCCCAAAAATCAAAGAAAATCACCTTTTGGAGTGCGTGACGTGAATTCAGAGTCAAAGTAGTATGTGTCATCTGGCTGCGTAACTGCTGGCTTAAATGGTGGGCTAATCTCTCGACGGTACAGCCTCTAGAAATTGAAAGGGGAAATGCAGTTTAGATGGGCTTTAGTACAAAAAGCTCATGACTGTTACTATTCTCACTACTGCCAAGGTATCTGCTATCCAAGGATTATACTTTCTTTAAAAAAAAATGCAAATGTCAAAAATTGACGATACGCACCTTTTTTTCCTGGCAAATCATTGCTGGCTCTCCGGTAGTTTTGCAGGTGGTCAGCATATAACTGCTGCAGTCAATCAGTAGTTACAGCCGTCAGATGTCATAGTGGTGGCATCCTAACTTCCAATGCGGGTAGCACTACGGTACATGACCAGCAAACCAATGACTGGCAGCAGCAGTGACTTGCTGACTGCTTGCAAAGACCATGGAGAATTTCTAGTGCATCAGTCCTGGATTGCCATGTAACAGAAAAGGCAAGTGTTGGATATTTAGCTATTCTAAAATATTTGGAGCTATGGAAAGACGCTGGATAACTTTATTACTAGTGTTCTGACAACTTCTAAGGGGGGTTACTGGTGAATAGAGCTTCAATGACATGGGGGGGGCAACAACTCACAGTTCTTCCAGGGGAGGACAAACCCCTCTGGAAATACTTACTAACACTTTATTCTTCATTTCTCATTAATACTGGCTGGGTGCCTGGTAGCATGTGGGCTATGATGTGCAATATGCAGAATGCACAGATTACAATGTTAAACCACAATGAACATGACAGGCACTAACATTTGATAGGATAGTAATAGTAGATCCTATTTGAAGATATCGATTCTGGTTATAGCAGAGATCACAAGAAAAACATGCAGGAAGAGAGCTAGGAATTTAAGTGGCGTCAGAAGAGAAGAAACTATATGGTGCATTACATATAAAAGAAGAATGTGACAGGTGGGGTGCAGAAAAAAAAAAACTGTGCGGATGAAGTTGTCTAGTGTACACTGAGGCTGTGGTATAGACACATGAAAGTTGCGTTTTTTTCTGCCAAGTTAGACTTTAATTTCAGAATTTAAGACTCACATTCCAATCAATGGTGGAAAAAAATGGGTGTCGCTTAATCTCCTCTGCCCCATCATTGCCAGAACCTAGAAAAATGGCAGCACGAAAAGCATTACAGGCTTAGCGGTTCTAAAGACTTAAGGTGAAAATCAGTTAACATAGAAAAAGGAATAAAAAGGCAAATGCATCACACTGACAGCAAAAACCTACCTAGCCTATTAGTGGGATTTCTCTTAAAGAGAGCTCGTAACAAACCCTGAGCTTCATTGCTGAGAAACTGAGGCATCCCCAATTTGGCTCTAGGAAACAGACAAGAGATTGAGTACAACGATTAATACAAGGAAGTAATAAGTAAGACATGCGGATTTTCACATTGACAGATTTATATGGCATGTATACTGAGGCTTTCTGCACCATAATTGGGTGCCATTCACGTAAATACAAACTTTTAAAATAATTTTCATTCCATCTAAAAACAATCCATGAGAAATTTAGAGTGAACTGCAAAAAATGTACCGTGATGCGTTAAAACTGAACTTGTGAGCAGTTTACGCAGATTTTCCCACATTTTTTAACTTCATATTGAATTTTTACTTTGCATCAACATAATTTTAGGAGGCCACAAATACTTTAATGTAGCCAGATCTTTTTCCATTTCACTATTCACATGGGCACAATCATCCTGCCACCAGGACAGCCTGGGCATCAGTAGTACAAATGTGTATGGTTGTTAAAGGGAACTGGTCACACTGTATATGCAGTCCCATCTGTGGACAGCCTGGTATAGAGAAGGAAAAGCTGAGCACAAGGATATATAAGATTGGTGGAACAGTTTCCATATAACTTGTTCCTTATTCATTGGTCCCTGGTGTTTCTGTAAGAGTCCAGTGGGTGGTCCTCTTCAGTGATTGACAGCTATCGCTACATGTACCACCCACTTGGATCATATGCATTCAGACATCAGGGATTTCAATTTATAAAATACAAATTTAAATAAAAAAATTTCCACAAAAATGGAAACCAAACTGATCAGCTCCTTCTGTAATATAACATCCCACCTGCACATCAGATATCATTCTCAAAGTGACAGGCTCCCTTTAAGTGCAAATGAGGATGGTGATAAAGAGATTGTAAGATTTACAGTTGCCAGAACTCTACAACTTTATTTTTCTATGTAACTAAATTATAACTTTATTCAAGGCACTCACTTAAGGATTAGTGTCATTGTTTCCTTGCGGTCTTTTCCCTGGAATGGTAGGGACCCAGTGAGCATCTCAAACTGAGGAAAAAAAGAAAAAGAAAGTCTGGTGAAGGAGGAGAATCTGCCACTACAGAATCTATGACCTTAGTTACTCCAGCCTGATCTTAAAGGGATTGTAGCGATCACTGTATTACCGTGCTTATAGATTAGCTTGAACTTCACCGATGGGAACATACAGCTGATGTCAAGTTATTGCTATCTTCTTCTACCCAGGCCAATGAAAGACTTACCATAAGAACTCCGTAGGACCACCAATCTGCACTGTGAGAATGGCCCTGACGATTCACTACCTCAGGAGCCATGTACTCCACTGTCCCGCAGAAGGAGTATGCCTTCTTCTCATGATCTATTGACTCTTTACTGAGCCCAAAATCTAAGGGAACAAAAGTTACAACTATATGAGACAAACAAGGTAAAAGAATGTGAAATAGAAAACAATGAATCTTACATAAAATTAAAGGGGTTGGCCACTGCTGGACAGATCTCATCTCATGCTTCTTCACCAGCAGCCATTTTGCAGACAGAAGAGCTGTGCAGACTGTAAGAACAGCTGCACTGACAAGCAAAACTGCTATTCCTGCCACAAAATCAAGTCTCCAAAGCATTTGTTAAATACAGATAAACTGAATAA
This sequence comes from Oophaga sylvatica, assembly GCA_033576555.1. NCBI lineage: Eukaryota > Metazoa > Chordata > Amphibia > Anura > Dendrobatidae > Oophaga > Oophaga sylvatica. The sequence goes on from JARQOD010000002.1 coordinate 403,649,271, forward strand.
TCCCTTTAAGTAAATTAATTTTATTAGAATATAACAAAAATGCTCATTCACCAAAATGTGGCTTATTAGTAATGCACTTCTGCACATACTTGGCAATATGGCCGCTGGCTAGTCGCCATTTTGCTGAGCCGCAAAGGGTCATTTAAAGTTTACAAACTACATAAATGCTTATATGCACCTCACCATTCACCTCTCTGGACCACCGCTCTTCACCGTCACTTGTCTGGCACTTGACGCATCTTTTTATCACCGCAGCCAAGTGCTGAATCCCCAGGCCTCCTCACACTAGACCAAAACTTCCGGCTCCAATGAGGTCCAGGACTTCTCTGAGCATGAGCATGCAAGTTCACTTAGCATGTTGTGACGCTATGACGTCGTGACCTCAAGTGCACTTGTACATAAATGTCCTGGCCTAGTGTAAGGAGGCCTGAGGCTTCAGAGCTCAGCAGCGGTGATAAGAAGATGCACCACAGACTGGAAGAAGGATGGTGAGGAGCGGATGGGCCGAAGAGGTGAGTGGTAAGGTGTATAAGTGGTGTAAGTATTCTTCTACTTTTTACGTGTATTTTGCTGTATAGGCTCTGAGCACACCCCAGAGCACAATAAGGAACATTTAATTTGCAGAGAATTTCCTGAATATACACGCAATTTGGCAAATTTGGATTGTGTCAAATCTGCTTATCTCTAGCCATGAGCATTATAGAGTGACCATGAGTTTCATTTTAGTTCATAAATCAATAGGACACATGAAAATAAGACATTTTGTAATAGATCTTATTAGAGAAATCTGCTTCTAGCTCTTCCTGGACAGATAAGTCATTCTCAATTCCTGGGTAAAATCAGTAAAGACAGATTTTCCCATTACGGACATGAGAGATGTCACTTGGTGCTTTTAGAATTTTATGTAGAGGAAAAGAGGGAGGAACTGGAGGGCAAAACAGACAAGTTCTGCAAGTTCTCCTGAAACACCAGTTACAGTTCTCCATAGAACTTTATTAGCGTCAAGTGTCATCTCCAAGCCCCCCTAATGGGAAAGTCTGCATTCCCTAAAGACAAAAATTGGCCAAGAATTGAGAATTTTGGAAATGGGTGATCAGTCCTGGAACAGAAAGATGCAGATTTCTCAGATAAGATATATTACAAAGTTTCTTATTTTCATGTGTACTATTGATGAAAAAAAAAATTAAAACGACAATTACTTTTTAACACTATAGGGATATGCAGGAAGCTGTGGTTTATGAAGAGAAGATACTTTACCTGTTAGTTTTATGTGACCTTCTTCATCAAGTAAGATGCTGAAAAATTAAAATATACAGTAATTAAAAAGACAGCAGCAATACATTAGTATCAAACATACTTGTGGCCCAGAAAAGTACATTCATGTCAGAACAATGCCTTTTTTGCTGAAAGATTTTATGAAAGGAAAGCAGTCTGCCGATTCATGATACCCGAACCACAGACAGCAGAGAAAGATCATTATTGCAGCCGTGTAGGTTTTACTCTGAAATGTTGCATCTTTTAAGAGAAAATATACTTTGAGAAGACAGCCAGGAACTATGGGTCTCGCATAAGTAGTCTGAGGCAAGGCCTCGATGGCTTCACTGTGCCCTGATGCAGCATTTCAGAGTAAAATATATGCAGCTGCAAAAAAGTAGCCAGAGTCCGATTCATGCTGCCTGTAATTCAGGCAGCACGAATCAGCTGATAGGTTCTCATTAAAAACACTTGTATACTTCTGCATGGGAGGATGTATTTCTATGACCGGATTTGATCCTATTAGACAAATTTATTCTACGTGTAAATAAGCTTTAAGGTAAATTCACATGCAGTAGATCTGTTGCAGAAAATGCTGCAACTAAGGCCGGGATCACACATGCGAGTAAGTCGTCCGACACTCGCATGTGAAATCCCAGCTCTGGCGCCGGCACTCAGGAGTGGAGCGAGCGGCTGCATGTAGTTCTATGCAGCCGCGCGCTCCACTCCCGAGTGCCGGCGCCAGAGCTGGGATTTCACATGCGAGTGTCGGACGACTTACTCGCATGAGTGATCCCGGCCTAAGAAATACACTCAGTACACTTGAATTGTGTCTTTGCAGTGTGTACATGAATTTCTGAAAGCCCCATTGTCACGAATGAGAGAGTTATTCACATGTGTCTGAAAGTTCAACAAGTCCTAAAAAATCTTGTTTTTTCGGTCTTAAAAATGGTTGCTCTGTGCTTCCTGTGCCAGTTACTGCTGAAAAGCTCACGACACTGCACATCATTATAAAGGACAGGCCTCAAACTTGGGATCCCTGGCACCTTTAGGCAACACATTTATCCAAATAAGATTGCTGATTTTTTACGCACAGACATGACTCAAGCAGACATATCTGAAAGTACTTGGGTACATACTTCTCAGGTTTTAGATCACGATAAATGATTCCAAGGCTGTGCAAATGATCCAAGCCCAAAGCCAACTCAGCCAGGTAAAACTTTACATCCTCCTCCGTAAACATTACCTAAAAGAGAAAAATAAATTCCTAAGCCTGTCCAGAAACAAGGGCTTTATGTTTTCCATTTTGCTGCGTAGATGGAAATAACTCCATCAGCGGGAAGGGCATGATGTTCAGGCAAGGATCGTTCTAGAAGAACAGGTTGATGATATGGGCAGACATGCAGCTTCTGCACTGACCTCCTTTGAAAGACGAGTGAAGAGGTCCCCACCACGCAAGAAGTCTAAAATTAAGTAAAGCTTCCCCTCTGTCTGAAAAGCTGTAACCAAAATGATATAAATTTAGTTATGGCTACTCAGGATCAAAGACATCATTAATAAAAACATTAACTAGGAATGAATTAAGAGTTCTTACCATAATGGAGCCTTACAACAAATGGATGGTTAACTTCAGCCAGAATATCCCGTTCCATTTTAGTTCTAACTCTGTCTCTTACTGAAGAGAAAAGTAAAAACCATTATAACAATCATCCAAATAGCAAGTGGGAAAAAATCCTCCTTACTTGAAGATAAAGCTTCCTCTATGAAGATAATTTCTAAAACTAAATCGCTTTTACAAATGCGTGAACACCATGCTTGAAAACCAAAGGATTTACCATAGTACAATCTAATCACACACTTTCTTTTAATACAACTGAATCAATAATAATTGTCATATTTTTCAAGGACTGACACATATTTTGAATAAACATTACAATTTCAATACTTTCTGGAAATAACTAAACTTTTCAAGGCCTGAATTACCAAGTAAGGACGGGGTCACACTTGCGAGTGCAATGCGAGAAACTTGCACGAGTCTCTCGTATCAATATCTGGCACAGCCGCCGGCACTTGGGACCGAAGTGTGCGGCTGCATGTACCATATTTTTCGGACTATAAGACGCACCGGACTATAAGACGCACCCAGGTTTTAGAGGTGGAAAATAGGGAAAAATATATTTGAAGCAAAAAATGTGGTAAAATATTTAATAACATAAATAACATACTATTATATGTGGTGTTATTATATATAATAGTATGTTATTATGTTGGAAGCTACGGGTAGGAGATGGTGCTGTGTGACCAGTGTGGTGTCTGTAAACTACTATGTGAAGACGCTGGAGGGTGAGTATAAGGCCGGGGTCACACATGCGAGAAACTCGCACGATTTTGTGTGAGTCTCTCGCATGAACACCCGGCACTGCCGCCGGCACTCAGACTGCATAGAAATAGAGACAGAGATAGAGACAGAGATGAGAAGACAGAGATGAGAGACAGAGATGAAGAGACAGAGATGAGAGACAGAGATGAGAGACAGAGATGAGAGACAGAGATGAGAGACAGAGATGAGAGACAGAGATGAGAGACAGAGATGAGAGACAGAGATGAGAGACAGAGATGAGAGACAGAGATGAGAGACAGAGATGAGAGACAGAGATGATAGAGACAGAGATGATAGAGACAGAGATGATAGAGAGAGATGAAGAGATGATAGAGACAGAGATATAGAGACAGAGATATAGAGACAGAGATGATAGAGACAGATGATAGAGACAGAGATGATAGAGACAGAGATGATAGAGACAGATGATAGAGACAGAGATGATAGAGAGAGATGATAGAGACAGATGATAGAGACAGAGATAATAGAGACAGAGATGATAGAGACAGAGATGATAGAGACAGAGATGATAGAGACAGAGATGATAGAGACAGAGATGATAGAGACAGAGATGATGAGACAGAGATGATAGACAGAGATGATAGAGACAGATGATAGAGCACAGATGATAGAGACAGAGATGATAGAAATGTGACACGTATGCGTTTCATGTGCGCACGATGCGCTGCGCAAAAAAACGCAAGTGTGAAAGTAGCCTAACCATTTAATTAATTCTCAGTTGTACAGTGTGTCTGAAGGACCTGTGATGACATCATGAAGAGGCAGGGCTTTGGTCATGTGATGCTCCAGCCCGCCCTCTTCATGACCTCATCACAGGTCCTCCACAGGAGCATTCAGCATGGCATCAGCACAGCCCCTGTGCTGTCAGGTATGCGATGCCTCCTACTGCACTCTGCTCCTGCCGCCTCCTTCTCCTTCAGACACCGATCTGCCCAGCTGCTGCAGGAATCAGGCGCTGGGGAACCATGTGGCTCTGTCATTAGATGCTCCCCGCTCACTGCTCAGCTGATAGGTGGGCAGGGAAGCGGCTAATGAATATTCACTGCACTTAAGTATCGGGATGGGGGTTTCCCCAGTGCTGGATTCCTGCAGCGGAGGGGATATTTTCCTGCCTCCTGCGATCTCACTCCACCGCTGCCCCCTGCCCCCCTCCCCACATGTTACATTCCGACCATAAGACGCACCCATACTTTCCTCCCAAATTTGGAGGAAAAAAAAGTGCGTCTTATGGTCCGAAAAATACGGTATTTCTATGCAGCTGAATGCTCCGGTCCGAGTGCCTGGTATTGATGCGAGAGACTCGAGCGAGTTTCTCGCATTGCACTCGCAAGTGTGACCCTGGCCTAAAAGTTTGGCTCTATAGAAAACAGATAGAAGCAGACAGCACCACAGATATAGATGCTACGCCAACTGAGTATTGACAGTGTGCCAAAAAAGGCCAACTTTCTAGTTATTTAAAGATGCCCACAAAAACATTACACAAACCAAACAGCAAAAAATAAAAATCTTTATTGACACAAAAAGTAAAGCAAAGAGAAGATATTAAAAAAATGGAAAATTAAAGGTCTAAGGTAAACAAAAAATGGATGTGACCTTCCCTGCTAGATCCTGCTTCAATAAAAAACAAAATGTATGATGCAAAGGATGTTATAACAGAATAATATACCATACAAAAGCATGACTGGCAAATCATGACTCCAAGTGCAAAAAGTACTGCCATAAATACAGTCAAAATCAAGCCCTTGTTCCCCAAACAAACCTGTGGGCATTTACAGGTATATTAACCCCTTCATGACCCAGCTTATTTTGACCTTAAAAACCTTGCCATTTTTTGCAATTCTGACCAGTGTCCCTTTATGAGGTAATAACTCAGGAACACTTCAACGGATCCTAGCGATTCTGAGAATGTTTTTTCGTGACATATTGGGCTTCATGTTATTGGTAAATTTAGGTCGATAATTTTTGCGTTTATTTGTGAAAAAAACGGAAATTTGGCAATTTCGCAATTTTCAAATTTTGAATTTTTATTCTGTTAAACCAGAGAATTATGTGACACAAAATAGTTAATAAATAACATTTCCCACATGTCTACTTTACATCAGCACAATTTTGGAAACAATTTTTTTTTGTTAGGAAGTTAAGTGTTAAAAGTTGACCAGCGATTTCTCATTTTTACAACAAAATTTACAAAACCATTTTTTTTAGGGACCACCTCACATTTGAAGTCACTTTGAGGGGTCTATATGGCATAAAATACCCAAAAGTTACACCATTCTAAAAACTGCACTCCTCAAGCTACTAAAAACTACATTCAAGAATATTAACCCTTCAGGTGCTTCACAGAAACTAAAGCAACGTGGAAGGAAAGAATGTACATTTTAATTTTTACAACAAAAATTTTCTTTTAGCATCAATTTTTTCATTTTTATATGGGCAACAGGATAAAATGGATCCTAAAATGTGTTAGGTAATTTCTCCTGAGTACACCGATACCTCATATGTGGTAATACACCACTGTTTGGGCGCAAGGCAGGGCTCAGAAGGGAAGGAGCGCCATTTGACTTTTTGAATGGAAAATATGCTGGAATATTTAGCGGTTGCCATGTCGCATTTGGAGAGTCTCTGTGTGCCTAAACATTGGAGCTCCCCACAAGTGACCCCATTTTGGAAACTAGATCCTCCAAGGAACTTATCTAGATGCATAGTAAGCACTTTGAACCCCCAGGTGCTTCACAAATTGATCCGTAAAAAAAACAAAGTACTTTTTATTCACAAAAATTTTCTTTTAGCCTCAGTTTTTTCATTTTCACATGGCCAACAGGATAAAATGGCTCCTAAAATTTGTTGGGCAATTTCTCCCGAGTACACCGATACCTCATATGTGGTCATAAACCACTGTTTGGGCGCACGGCAGGGCCCAGAAGGGAAGGAGCCATTTGACTTTTTGAATGGAAAATTATCTGCAATCGTTAGAGGACACCATGACGCGTTTGGAGAGCCCCTGTGTGCCTAAACAGTGAAAAACCCACACAAGTGAAACTAGACCCCTTAAGGAACTTATCTAGATGTGTTGTAAGCACTCTCAACCCCCAAGAGCTTCACAGAAGTTTATAACGCAGAGCAGTGAAAATAAAAAAAAATCATTTTTTTCCTCAAAAATGAAATTTTAGTCCGCTATTTTTTATTTTCCCAAGGGTAACAGGAGAAATTGGACCACAAAAATTTTTGTGCAATTTGTCTTGAGTACACAGATACCCCATATGTAGGGGGAACCACTGTTTTGACGCATGGAAGAGCTCAGAGCCCCTGATGTGCCTAAACAGTAGAAACCCCCCATAAGTGTCCCCATTTTGGAAACTAGACTCCACAAGGAACTTATCTAGATGTGTGGTGAGCACTTTGAACCCCCAAGGGCTTCACAGAAGTTTATAACGCCCGGGCATGAAAATAAAAAAATAATTTTTTCCCACAAACATGATCTTTTAATCCTCAATTTTTTCATTTTCCCAAGGGTATCAGGAGAAATTAGACCCCAAAAGCTGTTGTCCAATTTGTCCTGAGTACGCTGATATCCCATATGTGGGAGAAAACTACTGTATGGGCACACGTCGGGGCTCGGAAGGGAAGTAGTGACGTTTTGAAATGACTTGATGGAATAGTCTGCGGGCGTCATGTTACGTTTGCAGAGCCCATGATGTGCCTAAACAGTAGAAAACCCCACAAGTGACCCCATTTTGGAAACTAGATCCCCCAAGGAACTCATCTAGATGTGTGGTGAGCACTTTGAATCTCCAAGTTCTTCACAGAAGTTTATAACGCAAAGTCATGAAAATAAATCATTTTTTTCGACAAAAATCATTTTTTTAGTCCCCAATCGCCAGGAGAAATTAGACCCCCAAAGTTGTTGTGCAATTTTTCCTGAGTACGCTGATACCCCATATGTGGGGGTAAACCACTGTTTGGGCAGATGTCGGGGCTCGGAATGGAGGGAGCACTGTTTGACTTTTTGAACGCAAAATTGGCTGGAATAAATGGTGGCGCCAGGTCGCGTTTGGAGACCCCCTGAAGTGCCTAAATAGTGGAAACCCCTCAATTCTAACTCCAACCCTAACCCCAACACACCTAACCACAACCCTAACCCCAACACATCCCTAACCCTAATCCCAACACACCCCTTTCCCTAATCCCAACTCTAACCATAAACCTAACCACAAGCCTAACCCTAATCACAACCCTAACTCCAACACACCCCTGACCCTATTCCCAACTCTAACCCTAACCACAAACCTAACCCTATTTCCAACCCTAACCCTAATTCCAACCCTAATTCTAACCCTAATTCTAACCCCAATTGTAACCCCAATTCTAACCCTAATGGAAAAATAAAAAATATTTTCTTTATTTTATTAGAAGTCCCTACCTATGGGGGTGATAAAGGGATAAAGGGGGAGTTTATTTACTTTTTTTTTAAATTTTTGGCACTGTGAGAGTTTATCACAGTGATCAAAATAAATGAATGGAATCTGCCAGCCGGCGGGCGCACTGCGCATGCACCCGCCATTTTGAGAGATGGCGGCGCACATGAAGTATCCGGGAGGGACACCGGAACAGACACAGGGACATCGCAGATACCGGGGGAGGTGAGGGGGGATCGGATGGCGGGGGGAGCGGAGGGGAGCAGATAGTGACGGCAGCGACCGATCGCCGCCATCAATCGGTGGCGGGGGCCGATCGCCCCATCACTCGGTGTGTGGGGGGTCGGATCTCGGTCTCCAGCCATGGCAGATACTATTGCAGCATCGGCCATGGCTGGATTGTAATATTTCACCAAATTTCATTGGTGAAATATTACAAAATCACTCTGATTGGCTGTTTCACTTTTAACAGCCAATCAGAGCTATCATAGCCACGGGGGGGGGGGGGGGTTAAGCCACGCCCCCTGTGGTGAAGTACAAAGGGTCTTGTGCCTGCGGGTCGGGTCACCCGACCCGCAGGAACGTGATCTCCCATGACACACCATATGCGTCACAGGTCGGATTGGCACGGACTTTCATGATGCATACGCTGTGTCAAAGGTCAGGAAGGGGTTAATAATGTAACAATAATGATTAATAGATAATTAAACATGCATACAAAGACTTTTGCAAATTAGCAAATAATGTGACATTAATGAGTCAAACAACTTCAAATGAAGAGTTGAACGCCATGTCCGTATACCAGAGCTATTCACAATCCTATATGTTCTGAATAGGTTTTACCTTCATGATGATCTTTTATTATAAAACTAGAAATAGGCCCAATGCTATTGCATTGGGAGTGCGGTGAAATGAACATCTGTGTATCCTTAGTGGTGCTAACACCGCCAGGAGAGCAGCAATACCGCTAACAGCTGATAGATCGGCAACCTGGCGGCAGGCGACCAATCACATCAGCTGCTAGCGATATTCAAATCTGGCGCCAATACCGCTAGCAGCTGATTGGTCGCCAGCCTTGGCGGGGGGATTCATTGGCTGAGCTGCCGGCAACTGAGCCAATGAGCGGCGCTGGATTCAAATCCCCCGCCAAAGCCGTGCGGCACCGCTCAGCCAATGATATAGATAATAGATGATAATAGATAGTTAATAGATAGAGAGATATTACATAGATAATAGATAGATAGGTACATAAATAGGTAATGACACACACACATAAAAAATCTTCACCCAATATCATTAATTAAAAAAAAATGGGAAAAAAAATGGCGTGGGCTCCCGCGCAATCTTCTGCGCCAGAGGGGGAAAGCCGACGGCTCGGGCCAATATTTCTATGAATATCAGCCCGCAGCTACCCTTTACTGGCTATTAAAATTGGGGGACCCCCCAAAAAAAATGACGTGGGGGTCCCCCAATAATTTATAGCCAGAAAGGCTACGCAGACAGCTGCGGGCTGATATTCATAGCCTAGGAAGGGGCCATGGATATTGGCGCACCCCCCTGGCTAAAAATACCAGCACCCAGCCGCCCCAGAATTGGCGCATCTGTACAACTTCCAGCACTTAGCCCTCTCTTCCCACTCCCGTGTAGCGGTGGGATATGGGGTAATAAGGGGTTAATGTCACCTTGCTATTGTAAGGTGACTTAAGCCCGGTTGGTAATGGAGAGGCGTCAATAAGACACCTATCCATTATTAATCTTATACTAATAAAGGGTAAAAAAAAAACCCCACACACATAAGAATAAAGTATTTGAATTAAATAAAACACAACACTGCTTTTATATTTTTATTGCACGCGCAGATCCAAGCGATGCCATCGGTCTCCTGTAATAAAAAGTAAAAAAATAAAACAACAGTATACTCCCTGTCCGACGCAGTCCAATTAATAACGAACGTCCCATGACGATCTCCCCTATAGAACAGTGACATCAGGTGATGTCACTGCTCTATAGGGCCTCCCAGTGATGAACTGATAGTAGACAATGGCTCCTGCAGTGCATCACTGAGGTTACCGGAGTTCATTATCTCACTTTATGGCAATGCTGCGTGGGAATTTTCTCACCCAGCATTGCCAGTGAGAGAATGAACGGAAGTGACATCATTCTCTCCCGGGGGCAGAGCGATACACAATGCAGAGGATTACCTCCGCTGTCAGTGTATCGCGATGGCCGTGTAGAGCACTGACATCACCTGATGTCCGTGTTCTACACCGGAGATTGTCGTGGGACACTCGTTAATCACTGGACTACGGAGGAAAGGTAATGTATAGGTTGGTTTATTATTTTATTTTTATTACAGTAGATCGATGGCTTTGGGGAATTAGGTGATTGGTGAGTATGTACTCTATGTTATGTTCTGTTATGTTATGTGTATGTAATGTATGTTCTGTAGGTTATGTGTATGTAATGTATGTTCTGTATGTTATGTGTATGTAATGTATGTTCTGTATGTTATGTGTATGTAATGTATGTTCTGTATGCATCAGCCCTGCAGACGCCCACACATACACGCAGACACCACCCACACACTTCCCTTCTCCCGACCTGCAGCCAGGGGCGCTCAGCCGGCGGATTTTAATCCCGCACTGTTCAAAGCCGCGCGGCACAGCTCATTGGCTGAGCTGCCGCCGGCTCAGCCAATGAGCGGCGCAGGATTCAAATCCCCCGCCAAAGCCGGGGGATTTGAATCCCGCGCCGCTCATTGGCTGTGCCGGCGGGCGGCTCAGCCAATGAGCGGTGCCGTGCCACTTTGGCGAGGGATTTGAATCCAGCGCGGCACCGCTCATCGGCTCAGACAGCGGGTGGCTCAACAAATGAGAGGTGCCGCGCGGCTTTGGCAGGGGATATGAATCCCGGCCGTATCGGAATACCCATAACTTTGGTGATCCAATATGGTGGTCGGCGTAGTTCCGGCCGCGGTGCATTATGAAAGCGACACAAGTGCCGGAAGTTGTGACAGAGTTTATTGGTAATTATATATTAGATAAGAGCAGTATACTATCTTCTTATATCCTCATTTCTCTAATTACCATTGATGTTACATTATTCATATACCTGTACATGCCCACAGGTGTGTTGGAGGACCAACTAAGGGCTTGATTTGCACTGTAAATCAAGCTTTTTGTGATGCAATATTTTAGGTTTAGAATACCCTTTGACACTTACATTTTGCGCTTTGTTAGAGCAGGAACATTACATTTCTTGTGTTGATTTTAGACTTTTAATTTTTCAATTCATTGTTGTCTTAGATTTTCTGTGTAACTAAAGTTTAGCATTTTGTGCTTAGAATATATGGGATTTTTGGCTTCACATTCTCAAACATGTTGGAGCTGATGAAAACCAGGGATACAGCACATTCTACTAAAACTGATCAATTTATTCAGATCATTTATATACTTCGGTCTAGTCACATTTTTTCATAGACCATTAATTTTTTTTTTCCATATAAGGCAATAAAGATTCCATTTTTTTCAACCTCTTGTGTTTTAAAGAAGGGATATTTATATATTGGCAAAACACCAGGTAAGCTAGCTATCACTGGTTCTGTAAACAGCACAGGCACCGCACAGAGCCACACTAAAGTACGGCTCAAACTGGCAGTAATGCTGCAAACAGAGCACATGAAGCCCTTACAGGCAATCTTCTAATGAATGGAGTGCAACTTCAATGTCCAAAGATTGTCTAATTGTGGGATATGGGAGAGAGTTTCCTCAAAAGGTGAGCAAAAGGTGGAAAACATAATAAACAATATTACCTGTCAATGACTGAAATATTCTCAAAAGAAGTTATGCTGTTACCGCATGCGTGATCTAAGTATTTGGACTACATACTAGAGATTCTGGACACAGAACTGCCCACTTAGGAAAAATATAACTGTATGGCCCCAACAGTTTCTCTAAAAGCAGCGATACTTTCTTGGGGTACTTCTGACTCAAGTGGTACCAAATATGCTCACTGTAAGGGCTCATACTCGCACTAGTCTCGCATGTCAATACCCAGCACTGCCGCCGGCACTCGGATTGGAGAGTTCAGCTACATGTATTTCTATGCAGCTGAACGCTCCGATCCGAGTGCCGGGTATTGACTTGCGAGACTTGTCCGAGTTTCTCGCATGTGAGTATGAGCCCTAAGGCCCATCATTTCGTTTCATCGCATCATTGCTTTAATGCTTATACTGGATAAAGAAATCCACCTTTCAGCGTAGCTTTCTTGAGCACCTTCATTGCATACAGATGATTGTTGTCAGGAGGCGTGATCTTTCGAACCAAAAATACCTATAGAGAAAAAAATATATATACATATTCAGAGAAAGTTTCAAACATCAGTTTTTTGGCAAATTATCATCCGTTGTTATTTTTAAGGATAGATCACAAAACACCACAATAGCTATACCATTTCACAATGTCAGAAAAAAGAAAAAAAAAGACTGATCAATGTTGTGTATGACACTCACCAATGTTAGTCAATGGTCTCATGAAAATAAAAAAAAAGGATATTACACAGAAGTAATCCATGAGCTGTCCGTATTTTATGGCTAAGTGGGTAGGAGAGGTGAATATTTCTTTTCTTCATATGAGAAAAATGGATACAAAGAGGATTGTAAAAACTGACATATGGATTAAAAATAGATCAAGCACACTGAAAAAATATAAACCACAGACACTGTCACATATGTGGAAACCCACCCCCTCCAAAAAATAAACAAAAAAGAAAAAAAAAAACCACAAAAAATGGCATTAGGACTGCTTCAGATCGCCATACAAATCAGTCCAGCATGGACTGCATTGGACAGCATGGCTGCAAGTCTCCCAACCATCCCCAAAATGTCAAACTGCATAAACATTTATACTGGGGACGTAACCCCTATAAAGATCATATCGGGCATATATAGTTTAAGTTACTGTTTGCTAAAAAATCTATTTAATATGTAAATGAGTGTGCACTGTGCATCCTAGGCACGGCTTGTTCGTTGATGCACCATTACACCCTTCTGTTTGCATAGTAAAGGGGTTTTCCCATTAACAAAATTAATTCTAATCAACAGATCTTGGAATAAAATTAAGCTCCACAATTGGATGGGTTAAATAAAATGTTCTTGTACTGAGATAATCTTATATATGTGCCCCTGCTGTGTACTGTGTAATGGCTGTGTCTGACCGTACAGGAACATGGTCTGATCATACCACAAGCTGCTGGGCAGGAGAGGAAGCAAGAAAGTATATAGACATTACAGCATGGGATCACAGCTGATTCTTTCTGTGAGGTACTGTAAGCAAAAATTTCCCTACCTGTTTAACCCCTTAGTGACAGAGCCAATTTGCAGCTTAATGACCGGGCCAATTTTTACAATTCTGACCGCTGTCACTTTATGAGGTTATAACTCTGGAACGCTTTAACGAATCCAGCTGATTCTCCGATTGTTTTTTCGTGACATATTGTACTTCACGTTAGTGGTAAAAAATTTTTTATATGACTTGCTTTTATTTATGAAAAAAACGGAAATATGGCAAAAATTTAGAAAATTTTGCAATTTTCAAAATTTAAAATTTTATGCCCTTAAATCAGAGAGATATGTCACACAAATTTCTTAATAAATAACATTTCCCACATGTCTACATTACATCAGCACAATTTTGGGAACAGAATTTTTTTTTGTTACGAAGTTATAAGGGTTAAAAGTTGACCAGCGATTTCTCATTTTTACAACACCATTTTTTTTTAGGGACCTCATCACATTTGAAGTCACTTTGAGGGGTCTATATGATAGAAATTACCCAAAAGTGACACCATTCTAAAAACTGCACCCCTCAAGGTGCTCAAAGCCACATTCAAAAAGTTTATTAACCCTTTACGTGCTTCACAGGAACTGAAGCAATGTGGAAGGAAAAAATTAACATTTAACTTTTTTTGCAAAAACTTTACTTCGGAACCAATTTTTTTTATTTTCACAAGTGTTAAAAGAAAAAATTAACCACAAAATTTGTTGTGCAATTTCTCCTGAATACGCCGATACCCCATATGTGGGGGTAAACCACTTTTTGGGCGAACGGCAGAGGTTGCAAGGGAAGGAGCGCCGTTTGACTTTTTCAACGCATAATTGGCTGGAAGCCATGTCACGTTTGTAGAGGCCCTGATGTGTCTAAACAGTGGAAACCCCCCACAAGTGACCCCATTTTGGAAACTAGACCCCCTAAGGAACTTATCTAGATGTGTGGTGAGCACTTTGAACCGCCAAGTGCTTCACAGAAGTTTATAATGTAGAGCCGTGAAATAAAAAATCATTTTTTTCCTCAAAAATGATTCTTTAGCCCGCTATTTTTTTATTTTCCCAAGGGTAACAGGAGAAATTGGACCCCAAAAGTTGTTGTGCAATTTTTCCTGAGTACGCTGATACCCCATATGTGGGGTGGAACCACTGTTTGGGCACATGGGAGAGCTTGGAAGGGAAGGAGCGCCATTTTGTAATGCAGACTTTGATGGAATGTTCTGCGGGCGTCATGTTGTGTTTGCAGAGCCCTTGATGTGCCTAAACAGTAGAAACCCCCTGCAAGTGACACCATTTTGGAAACTAGACCCCCCAAGAAGCTTATCTAGATGTGTGGTGAGCACTTTGAACCCCCAAGTGCTTCACAGAAATTTATAAACGCAGAGCCGTGAAAATAAAAAAATCATTTTTTTACTCAAAAATGATTTTTTTAGCCAGCTATTTTTTATTTTCCCAAGGGTAACAGGACAAATTGCACACCAATTTTGGCGTTCTAATTTCTTCTGAGTACGCTGATACCCCATATGTTGGGGTAAACCACTGTTTGGGCGCACGGCAGGGCTCGGAAGGGAAGGAGCGCCATTTGACTTTTTGAATGCCACGTCGTGTTTGGAGACCCCCTGATGTGCCTAAATAGTGGAAACCCCTCAATTCTAGCTCCAACTCTAACCCCAACACACCCCTAACCCTAATCCCAACCCTAATCCTAACCTAATTCCCAACCCTAATTGTAACCCTAACCCCAATTGAACCCTAACCCTAATTGTAACCCTAACCCTAACCCTAATCCAACCAAAACCCTAATTCCAACCCTAACCCTAAGTTCATTTTGCGTTTTACCAGTCCGTTCAACACATAGCGTTGACGGGCTGGTAACGGTATAGCATAACGCGATTGCGTTATGCTATACCCGCTAGCGCAGAGGAATCAGCAGATGATTCATCTGTGCTAGTGGTGACGGAGCCCAGACACTGCAGGCCGCGTCTGAGGCTCCGTCACTGAATGACGGCACGTCGCGAACGCATGCCACTTTACAGCATGCGTCGCGATGCGCCCTCAAATGGGGGTTAATGGCAGCGTTAACGGACTGCGTTACACCACGGTGTAACGCAGTCCGTCCAACGGACTGCCATAACGCAGTATGAACCCAGCCTAACCCTAACCCTAATGCTAACCCTATAACCTTAGCCCTAACCCTAACGGAAAAATGAAAATAAATACAATTTCTATATTTTATTATATGTCCCTAACTAAGGGGGCGATAAAGGGGGGGGTTTATGTACTGTTTTTTTTTATTTTGATCACTGTGATAGTTTATCACAGTGATCAAAATGTACTTTCATTCATTCATTTTTTTTTAATCTGCCGCCAGGCAGATTCGGCGGGCGCACTGCACATGAGCCCATTTTTTTTACAGCATGAAGAGGCCAGGAGCCTGAGACCTGCCGGAGGACGGGGGACACCGGGAGGTACAAGGAGGGGGATCGGGGGTACTGGGGACCCTAATTCTCACCCCTCTGATGTGCGATCACATCAGAGGGGAGAGAAATCTTTTTTTTGGCTAAGTGCACACGATCAGGAATAATTGCGTTTTTTTCGCGGTTTTTCCGCTATTTTCCGCGGTTAAACCGCGAACAAAACGCAAGCATTAAGCATTCTATACGTTTTAATTGATTCCGCATGTTTTGTAACTGTTGGTTTTTCGCGAAAAAAACGCTTAGCGAAAAAAAGCAACATGTTCATTAATTTAGCGTAACCGCGGTGATTCCGCCGCCATAGGAATGCATTGAACCGCTTACTTTCCGCATGTGGCTATGCCCACTATGCGCAATGTAAGCGGTTCATGTGCGGATGGTACCCAGGGTCTGGAGCAGAGGAGACTCTCCTCCAGGCCCTGGGTACCATATCCCTGGTAAAACAATAATTAAAATAAAAAATAATGATATTCTCACCTTCCGGCGGCCCCGCAGCCTTCCCGCCTTCAGCGACGCTCCCGGCAACTTCCGGTCCCAAGAGTCCTTTGCGAGAATCACCCAGATGGCGTAGCGGTCTCGCGAGATGCTACGTCATCGGTGTGATTTGTCGCAAAGCACTCCTGGGACCGCGAGTTGCCGGGAGCGTCGCTGAGAGGCGGGAAGGCTGCGGGGGCCGCCGGAAGGTGAGAATATCATTATTTATTATTTTTTTTATTATTTTTACATTAGATCTTTTTACTATTGATGCGGCATCAATAGTAAAAAGTTGGTCACACATGTCAAACATTATGTTTGACTCGTGTGACCAACCTGTCAATCAGTTTTCCAAGCGATGCTACAGATCGCTAGGAAAACGCTAGCATTCTGCAAGCTAATTACGCTTGCAAAACGCTATTATTCTGGCGGGAATCAGCATAAAAAAAACGTGCGTATTTCCTGCGGGAGAAGTGCGGGATTGCCGCGGAAATTTCCGCGGCAATTCCGCAACGTGTGAACTTAGCCTTTTTGTTGCGGTCGCTGTTATACTGTTATAACGGCGATCGCAACACCGGGGTTGGTAAATACCGACCCGGATCATGTTCTCTGGGGTCTCTGCTACCCCCGGCAGCCGAGACCCCTGAGAAAATTGCCCAACCTCCCCAGCACATCGGCATGCGCCCGCCATTTTCTCACCATTGCAGCATGGCGGCGGCACCAGGGGACACCGGAGGGCCCTGGCGCCTCAAGGGAGGGATCGGGGGCCACAAGGGGGAGGATCGGGGACCCTTTTTCTCTCTCCTCTGATGTCCGATCACATCAGAGAGAGAAATTAAATGGCACATCATTTTTTTTTGTTGTGATTGCCGTTAAAGGGTTAATAACGGCGATCGCAACATCAGGGTAGGTAAAAACCGACCCGATTCATGTTCTCTGGGGTCTCGGCTACCCCGGCAGCCGAGACCCCGGAGAAAATCCGACTGCGGGGGGTGGGGGGGCGCTATTCACTTTTTCCACAGCGCCGTTAATTAATGGCGTTGTGGTTTAAGTACCCTTAATGACCGCAAGTTAAAAGGTGTATCGGTGGTCGTTAAGGGGTTAAAACAAGCAGCAAATGTTTTACCTCACAGAAAGAATCAGTTGTGATCCCGTGCTGTAATGTCTGTATATACAAACCAAAAAGAAAAAAACCCTTAAAATTTAACTTTTAATATTTAATGTAACTAAAATATTCACAATATTCTAGAACAGGGGTCTCAAACACGTGGCCCGTGGGCCGCATGCGGCCCCTGAGGCAGGCATCTGCGGCCCGCGGTGCACCACGTCTCCAGAGGAGGAGTGCGCCGCTCCGTAGTGGCTGTGGCCCTGCGTGGACATAGTCATGACTTTAAAGAGCGATACCACCTGACCGATGAAGGAAGAAAAGCTGCCGGAGACCGCGGGGGAAGCAGGGGGGCTGCAGAGACGCTCCAGGAGGGGGTAAGTATATGCAATATTCACCTGTCCCTGGTCCACCGCTGCACACCGCAGTGTCCTCTGCGTCCTCTGGCTTTGATGTTCAGGTCAGAGGGCACGATGACGTAGTTATGCGTGCCGCGCCCTCTGCCTGAACAGTCACTGACAGAGGAGTCGGACGATGGAGCGGCGCGCAGTGGTGGACTGGGGACAGGTGAATATCGCTGGTGCAGGGGCCCTGAGCCAGCGGTGACACTGGCAACTGGCCCCAGCGACGAGAGGTGAGTACGTCATTTTTTTTTTTTTTATTTGCAGCAGCAGCATATGGATCAACCTATGGGGGCATAAAATATATGGAGCATGTTATGGGGGCATAATCTATAGAGCATCTTATGGGGCATAAAATATATGGATCATCTTATGGGGGCATAAAATATATGGAGCATCTTATGGGGGCATAAAATATATGGAGCATCTTATGGGGCATAAAATATATGGATCATCTTATGGGGCATAAAATATATGGAGCATCTTATGGGGCATAATCTATGGAGCATCTTATGGGGCATAAAATATATGGAGCATCTTATGGGGGCATAAAATATATGGAGCATGTTATGGGGGCATAAAATATATGGAGCATCTTATAGGGGCATAATCTATGAAACATCTTATGGGGTATAAAATAAATGGAACATCTTATGGGGCATAAATATGTGGAGCATCGTATGGGGGTGTGAAGGACAACCCCCGTCCTTCCACATCACCAATGTGACGTAACTCCACAGGCACAGCTCTCAGGCTCCCCCTTTGTCTCTCAGGTCAGTAAGGGAACTGCACCTAGAGCAAATGGCAGCCGGGGAGGGTGTCCCGTTACCCACTGGGTATTCTAAGATTCGTGATCAGAGTAAAAGCATCAGCCCAAGATTAATTTTATGGTTTAATTGCCTTAAGGGCGCACTAGATAATTACAGAAATATACAGTAAGCTATACAACACAATTACAATGGATTTGCAGTCAGAGTAAAATACAACAATAATGGTACAAGGCTTGGAGGTATTAGCTAGAGGTCAATATTACCAGGTTGTAGGGGCATGTGGAGGCAGGGAGCTCTGTGATCCACAGGTGAAAGTCTTAGTTGCTGGACAGTCCCCCAAAACGTGTGCCGCTGCTCCCTTGGCAGATCTGTCCTTGGTCCTTAGTTTTTCATGGTCTTGCTGCTGTGAGAATGGATCCAGTCTGCCCATAGCTCACAGTTCTTAAACCTGCTAGGTCCCTCCCCTCGGTGTCCGAGGGTGGGATGATAATCTCCACCCTTAGCACCCTGCAGAATTTATTCCCAATACCTAATAAAGGGGTTAACCTTCTCCAGGACGATCAGATCAGGACATGAGAGGTACCAGCGGATGCAGTATGTTTCGCCTGTCGCGTGGAGATCAAACCTGGCCCGATTGGGTCTCTTTGGAGTGCCAATCTCTATATCTCAGACCCCCAGCCATCACCGACTCGGGAGTTGCACCATCAGATGCCCGAGGTCCGCAGGATCACTCAGATATTTTTTTATGAGTTTGTACCTAGAAAGATGTGCTCATAATTCATAATCCTAGAACGGAGCCGTCATGGCAGGGAGACACAATAGATGTGTTTTCTGTGTCTAGCTGGCAGGTATAATCTCATTGAAGCCCCCAGGCCCCAGGCTACCATGGCTCAGGCTAAAGCTCTGAGGTCTTGTTTCGGCCTTATCTCATTATCATACTAACAGACCTTGCTATTCAACATTGGGCCTGAATTACTTAGCATACTAAAAGACCTTTTTATTCACAGTGGACACAAAACCCTGTCGTATTGAATATGCCCACAGGCCCTGGGGCAAGGTGCAGTTAGCAGCCTGTGGCTCTGTGAACAGACAAAATGGAAGCTGGTATCGGCCCTATCTGAGATGGTGGCTGTTCCTTCCTCACATGGGGCATAAAATATATGGAGCATCTTATGGGGGCATAATCTATGGAGCATCATATGGGGCATAATCTATGGCGCATCATACGGGGCATAAAATATATGGAGCATCTTATGGGGGCATAATTTATGGAGCATCATATGGGGCATATTATTCTATGGAGCATTTTATGGGGCCATTATTAACCTTTGTGCAGCATTATATGGGTGCATAATCTATGGAGCATCTTATGGGGCCATTATTAACCTTTGTGCAGCATTATATGGGGCATATTATTCTATGGAGCATCTTATGGGGCCATTATGAACTGTATGGAGCATTATATGGGGCTCCTGAGTCAATATGGATATTCAAAAACATTTAACCTACTGATGTCTCAATTAATTTTACTTTTATTGGTGTCTATTTTTATTTTTGAAAATTTACTAGTAGCTGCTGCATTTTCCACCCTAGGCTCATACGCGAGTCAATAAGTTTTCCCAGTTTTTTTATGGCAAAATTAGAGGGGTCGGCTTATACTCGGGTTGGCTTATACACGAGTATATACGGTAAGCTGTACATCGCAGCTGACAATTTATTTGAACGGCCACAGAGACAGGGGGAGGTCTGGAGGGAGAGAATTGTTATAGTAGTTCAAATAAACAATTGTTTAACAATAATTCTGTACTGTATTAAGTTTGAATGGAATGCGGCCTCCCAGCTTAAATTTTTTTTTATGTGTGGCCCCTTTACTCTGCCGAGTTTGAGACCCCTGCTCTAGAAGACAAATAGCACTTCCTGGGCATTTAAAATAGGGGGAATGTTAGCAAGGTAGTTAAGGCCCCGTAACACATAACGAGATCGCTAGCGAGATAGTTATTACATCACGATTTTGAGATCGCTGGAGAGCAGTATCGTGATCGTTGGGGAGCTGTCAAACATGCAGAACTTCCCAACGATTTTGGCCGCCCCAGCGATCTAACTAGCGATCTCGTTGGTTGTTGGGACGCTTTCACACAGCAGCTATTTCAACGATCCACACCTTGATAGGGGCTGTACTGTGTCACCAATCATCTCCGATTGGTGGACGCTACTGCGTTCTGATTGGACGGCAGGTTTAAAATATAACCACGTTGTAACAGTTCCGTCCATTTGTTCCTGTTTGGTCCCGGTTCGGATCGTAGCCGCGTTCTTCGGCTGTGACTCTGTATCTATTCATTTGTTCCTGACAAGCATTCTGGTTTGTGGATTGTAGTGTTCTTCGGCTGTGACTCCACACAACCGGAGAATTCTGCTAAGATCTGCAATCCAGCACGAGGTCAGAAACAAAGGATCGAATCGCTATTCTGTTGCCTTCTTTATGCACGGCGGGAAATGAGAACGCTGTAGCGACCACCAATTGGCGACGAGGGGCGCAGAAAAGTCCAATTTATGTACGCCTACGTGTTTCAGTGCTGAATCGCTAACGAGGTCGTTGGTTAGGTGTCAAAGCGATGCACACTGTGCAGCGGGAGCGCAACGACCCAGGAATGGTCCAGGAAGCTTTGTAACGATCAGCGATCTCACAGCAGGGGCCTGATCGTTGCTACCTGTCGTAACGAGATTGCTAGTGAAATCGTTATTGCGTCACAAAATCCGTGATGTATCAACGATCTCGCTAGCGATCTCGTTATGTGTGACGGGGCCTTTAGGTAGGGTGTTTGGACAGTGTAGTGTCACAATCCTACAATGGCCCTAATGAAACCCTAATAGACTGGTCACTTGCCTAACAGCGGAGATTGGCACCCTAAAATTCGATATGGCGCCCCTGCTCAATGTCGGCAGTCACTTATATTCCCTGCATACCCCTAATTCTAAACCAGTACCAAAAAAAAACAACATGCACACAATAGAACTTGCTGTCTATGATCTCGCTATGCTGTGTCTAGAAAGTCTCTATTGATTAAACAAGGTCATTGAACATGAGGTTAATATAGCTGTAAGCAACCTCTGTATAGTAAACTAACTGCCTTCATAGCCAGAACACAACCTAGTGTATAGAAGTGCATATGTGCTCAGTATAAAAATAAAATGCCACATAAGTATATACATCACCTTCAGATGCAGATTAGAGGTGCAATATACAGAAAAAGGTGGTTCCTTAGAGTTCATAGACAGTAAATTTCAAATTCAAAAGAGGGATCACAGTGGATCACCTATCTGGTTGAAGTAACCTCCAGTGTTGAAGTCCCTTGTCCCTGTGCTTTTCGCTTCCTCCTGTTATCAGGGCTCATCAGGGGAACATGAATAGGAGTGTGCCATAATAGCAAAGGAGATGGGTCAAATGTTCCTGTGCTAAGATAATCTTATAAATGTACCCCTGCTATGTACTGATCATACCACAGATCCTGGGCAGAGGAGGAAGCAAGAGTGTATAAAGACATTACAGCAGGGGATCACAGCTGCTGCTTTCTGTGAGGTACTGTAAACAAAAATTTCCCTACCTGTTTAAAACAAGCAGCAAATGTTTTACCCCACAGAAAGAATCAGCTGTGATCCCATGCTGTAATGCCTATATAGTATTTTGCTTATTCCCATGCCCAGGAGATGTGATATGATCAGACTATGTTCCTGCACGGTCAGACACGGCCATTACACAGTACACAGCAGGGGCACATTAATAAGATTATCTGGGCACAGGAACATTTTATTTAACCACATTCAATTGTGGAAGTTATTATTATTCCAAGATCTGTTGATTAAAATGAATTTTGTTAGTATGAAAATCTTTTTAATATGCAAGGGTGTAATGGTGCAACAAGGCACAGTTGTTCGTGGAACAACCCCTGGTCATAATTGGCAATGCTCTGTTGGTAACAGCGAACGCTTTCTAAAATCAGTTAGGGTGTCTGTGCTTACATATTGAGGGGTGCAGCGAAGGGCTCCAAATGTCAGTGTGGGATCGCATTATGAAGAGTAAATCCTTTCTGCGGCTGCCGCTTGATGCACCCTGAAGAGTAGCGAGGGCATTGTGACATGTGCATTCTGCCTGATCACTTCAACTCCCCCCCCCCCCCTCACTGAAGAGCTCAAGTGTCAGTCACTGACAGGAAGGCACCAGAATGCGCCCGCAGGTGCATTGTGTGCACGCCGGCACTAAAGCCCCCATCTCACATAGCGAGATCGCTGCTGAGTCACAAGTTTTGTGATGCAACAGCGATCTCCCCAGCGATATCGCTGTGTGTGACATTCAGCAACGATCAGCCCCCCTGCTGGGTATCGCGGATCGTCGCTGAATGTCCTGGACATTTTTTTGATCGTTGGTCTCACGCTGGCCAGCACGCATCGCTGCGTGTGGCAGGTGGGAGACCAGCAATCAGCTGGTAATCAAGGTACACATCGGGTTTCTAGGCGCCGGGCGGGGCTTAGAAACCCGATGTGTACGTTAAGATACCAGCGCGCTAGTGCAGGGGAGCTGGTAACCAAGGTACACAGCGGGTTTCTAAGCGCCGCTCGGCGCCTAGAAACCCGATGTGTACCTTGGTTACCAGCTCCCTGCACCAGCATCTAACGTACACTGCGGGTAACTAAGCGACATGCGTCGCTTGTTACCCGCATAGTCGCTGTCCTGATCGCTGCTGAGAGCTGCCTGTTGGCAGCTCAGCAGCGATCCTGTAGCGACACACCAGCGATCCTGACAAGTTCATATCGTTGTCGGGATCGCTGGTGTGTCGCTATGTGTGACGGGGCCCTAACACTATGCAATTCACTTCTCCAGTATCACTTGCAAAAGGAGTGCTGTGAATCAAGACAAAGGACTGGCTTTAATATGCAAATAGGAGGGCATAACAGTGGAACAAGGCATGAGCCATGCCAAGAGTGCACCTTAATTTCCTCATTAAATCATATAGCTTTTTAAGCAAATATTAAGTTAAATTGTATATATACTGTGATTTTTATGAAAGAGAAAAAAAAATAAATGGCAAAACGTCACCTACCAATTTCAAATGTTAAACATCACATGGATTGCCATTTGCATGCTGCAAATGATTTTTCATGGACCTGTAGACTTGTATAGATACATTTGATCCATGATTTTGATTAAAAAAAAACATGTTTCCATGTTTTTGTGGACACGGTCCCGCAAAAAACAAACAAACAAAAAACTATGGACACATTAATAACAGACTAAAATAGCACCCAGATGGCGTCCACCCCAACGTGTGTTTCAGCAGGATGAAGGCAGAGTGCCGAAACGCACATTGGGGAGGACGCCATCCGGGTGCCAGGGATTCTTACTGCCATTGTAAGTTATTTTCCACTTAGGACTTATTCTTATAATCTATCATTACTATTGCAGTGTGCATCTTATACACACCTTACTCTGTTGCACTATATGACTTGCTCACACTCACAATGAGCATTTTGAATCTAATGATCTACATTTTGATATTTACCATATACCTCATTAATCGTGATTTAGATTCTCCCTCTTTTGTTTGCACAAGCACTTTATTCATGTTTTACATATTTTTGTGGTTTTTATTTTACTTCACTACCTGATACTTGTTTGTGCATATTCCCCCTGGCAATTCTATTTAGTATCTTACCCCCCTGGCTGCGTCCTTGTTTGTATGCACTTTTAATGTAATATTTTCATTGATATTTTTTTCTGTTATTGTACTTGTTCAACTAATAAATTATTGAGTTTTTACATTACAATATACCTGACTTTTTGGTCAGTTTTTCTGTGGCTCTTGCTTTTTGTTCTTTTCAATCCCTGACTGTCCACTAGTAAGTACTTCAGTCCGGCTTCTTGGTCACAGGGTTATTACTCTATACTTACTCATTAATTTTTATCTCACAATTTGTTATATAGTTTTCCCTGCCACATTTAAGCATTTCCTTTGTCATCATTTGTTATTCTATAATTCAGTTGCACTAGTTAGAACTTTATAATGTTTAACTCCCTTTGGCACGATTTGCAGGAAATATATATATATATATATATATATATATTAAGGCTAAGGCCACAACGTCACAGGGACTGTCACAGAACCTGTGTTAGAGAGCAAATGGAGGAGGAAAATGAGCAAATGGAGGGAAAAATAATTATTGAGGCGTGATGGCACGATGTGTGTGGGCGGTGGTGGGTGCTGACGCCCGCCCTGAGTAGTTCACTCATGTTAACTGGACAAGTTTTGTCAGTCACAGTGCGACGCACTTCTGTCACGTTTACTGAATACTTTCGGTCAGTCACACTGAGACATAGTTCAGTCATGTTCACTAAACACGTTCTGTCAGTCACAGAGCGCTGAACAGATACTTCTTTACTGTACGCTATCACGATTTACGCTTCCTGTCTTCCAATGGGTTGTAAGCGAAAATACGCCACTGAGGATAACAGAAAAGCAGCAGCAAGACATAATGATAATGTATACAGTACAGACCAAAAGTTTGGACACACCTTCTCATTCAACGATTTTTCTGTATTTTCACGACTATGAAAATTGTAGAATCGCACTGAAGGCATCAAAACTATGAATTAACACATGTGGAATTATACATTACACTTTACAAAAAAGTGTGAAACAACTGAAAATATGTCTTATATTCTAGGTTCTTCAAAGTAGCCACCTTTTGCTTTGATTACTGATTTGCACGCAGAAAAGGTGAACGGATGGACTCTACATGCCTAGTTCCCACCGTGAAGCATGGAGGAGGTGGTGTGATGGTGTGGGGGTGCTTTGCTGGTGACACTGTTGGGGATTTATTCAAAATTGAAGGCATAGTGAACCAGCATGGCTACCACAGCATCTTGCAGCAGCATGCTATTCCATCCGGTTTGCGTTTAGTTGGACCATCATTTGTTTTTCAACAGGACAATGACCCCAAACACACCTCCAGGCTGTGTAAGGGCTATTTGACCAAGAAAGAGAGTAATAGGGTCCTACGCCAGGTGACCTGGCCTCCACAGTCAAAGCAGTAATCAAAGCAAAAGGTGGCTACTTTGAAGAACCTAGAATATAAGACATATTTTCAGTTGTTTCACACTTTTTTGTAAAGTGTAATGTATAATTCATAGTTTTGATGCCTTCACTGTGAATGTACAATTTTCATAGTCATGAAAATACAGAAAAATCTTTGAATGAGAAGGTGTGTCCAAACTTTTATATATTTTATTATTTTTTTTTAAAAAAGAAGGAAAATACACGGATTTTGGTAAGAACTTACCTGTAAAATCCTTTTCAGCGAAGAAGGAAGGGAGACACACTAGTCATTACTAGTGGGTAGGCAGAGCCCACATAGGATAGAAACACCTCAGATTAAAAAAGTGTTGACCGGCCCCTCCAGCTTATAGGGCTCCTCCTACTCCAGCTCTCCAGTCGTACCCAAGCTAAGGAAGAGTAAATATCACCAGCGGAGCAACATAACCCCTTCTGAAGGATTTCAGAGAGAAAAACAAGGAGACAGGTTATGCATATAACAGAAAAAACCACACAGTCTCAGGTACTACTCACTGAACCTGACCACTGCGATGAGCTGGCAATGCTGGAACAGAGCCTTAGCGCGCCGACCTCAGCCCAGATAATCGCTATCAGAGAAGGGTCACGCCGCATCTGAAAACAGAACAACACACTTCTGCCATGGGAGGGATGTGTGTCTCCCTTCCTTCTTCGCTGAAAATGATTTTACAGGTAAGTTCTTACCAAAATCCGTGTTTCAGCAGCAGATGAAGGAAGGGAGACACACTAGTCAATACTAGTGGGACGTCCCAAAGCAGTCCAAAAATAAGGGTGGGCAAAAAAACCAAAAGAGGCAGACACCCAACAACCTAAATAAATGCGCTAACTACAAGTTCACAAGAACTTTAAACTACAGCCGCCTGCAGGACCCTACGTCCTAAGGCCGCATCAGCGGAAGCACTGACGTCCACCTTATAAAATTTTGTAAATGTGTGGACGGAGCGCCAGGTCGCCGCCCGGCAGAGCTGAGCTGCCGAGGCTCCTTGATGGAAAGCCCACGATGAACCCACAGCCCTTGTGGAGTGAGCTCGAATCTTAATCGGGCAAGGTTCGCCCTTAAGTCGGTAAGCCTCTAAAATGGCCGACCGAATCCAACGAGCTACAGAATCCTTGGAAGCTCGTTGCCCACGTCGACGACCTGCTGGAATCACAAACAGAGAATCCGACTTCCGAAAACTTTGAGTAATAGACAAATAGAACTTCAAAGCCCGCACCAAATCCAATGTGTGCAAGGCCCGTTCCTTCGCATTCCTTGGCTCCGGACAGAGCGAGGGCAACACAATATCCTGGTTAACATGAAACTGTGACACCACTTTAGGTAGAAAGTCGCCCCGTGTGCGAAGCACTACGCGATCTGGGAGAAACTCCAGAAAGGGAGGCGAGCAAGAAAGAGCCGCCAACTCAGAAACCCTTCTCAAAGAAGTGACCGCCACTAGGAAGGCAACCTTCCAAGAGAGAAAGGAAAGATTAACAGAGTCCATAGGCTCAAAAGGTCCATGTTGAAGAGCCTCCAAGACAAGATTGAGCCGCCAAGGAGACACAGGCGCCTTCCGCGGCGGAAATTGACGGGTTACCCCGCGAAAAAATGAACGTACGTCCCTACGCGAGGCGATAGTCTTCCGAAACAGCAAGGACAGAGCAGAAACCTGTCCTTTCAGAGTGCTAACTGCCAAACTCTTGTCCAGCCCGTACTGCAAAAAGGCCAACAAATTGGGAATGGAAAAAATCCTCGGGTTCCTAGAAGATCCCGAACACCACGAGAAGAAGGCTTGCCAAGTCTTGTGATAAATCCTAGTAGTAGCCGGACCTCTGGCAGCTCGCAGCGTGGCAATGACTTCGGCTGAAAAACCTTGACGGGTCAAGATTTCGGTCTCAAAAGCCACGCCGTCAAACGCAGAGACTTCAGGTCCGGGTGACGAACGGGCCCTTGGGTTAACAGGTCCGGGCGAAGAGGGAGTGGAAGTGGAGGCGCTGCCAGAAGCGACACTAGTGTCGAGAACCACGTCCTCCTCGGCCAATCTGGGGCTATCAACATAGCCGGGACTCTCTCCAGTCTGATCCGACGCAACACCAGAGGAAGTAAGGATATCGGCGGGAACACATAGATTAGCTCGAATTGGTCCCAAGGAGCCACCAGAGCATCCACTGCCACAGCGTTCGAGTCCTTGTACCTGGACATGAACGTCGGTAACTTGGCATTGAACCTGGATGCCATCAAATCCACTTGGGGAGTTCCCAACGGGAGCACAGCAGTGCAAAAATTTCCGGATGAAGACTCCATTCCCCGGAATCCATCTTTTCGCGACTGAGGAAGTCCGCTGTGATATTCTGAACTCCTGGAATGTGAATCGCAGAGATGGCTGGCACTCTGGCCTCGGCCCATACCAGAATTCGAGACACTTCCCTCATGAGCCTGAAGCTCCTCGTCCCACCTTGATGGTTGATATACGCGACCGCCATCGCGTTTGTCTGTCTGCACTCGGACTGGTAGACCGCTTAAAGGGACCGTCCAGTGTTGGAGGCAAAGGAAAACTGCCCTCAATTCCAGGATGTTGATCGGCAGGACAGACTCTTCCAACGACCATACTCCCTGAATCCAGAGATCGTTCCAGACACCCCCCAGCCTGTCAGGCTGGCATCGGTGGTTATGATCGACCACCTCGGAGGAAGGAAGGACTTCCCCGGGGATAACGCTTCCGGACGTAACCACCATTCTAGAGACTCTCTCACCCTGTGGGAGATGATGACACTGCAATCCAGTGAAAACTGCGATCGATCCCAACGGTTCAAGATGAACATTTGGAGAGCCCTGGAATGAAATTGGGCAAACGGAATTGCTTCCATTGACGCCACCATCAAACCCAGAAGGCGCATCACCTTCGAAGGGACATTGCTGTCGCAGACTTCATGACCTGTACATGACAAAGAAGACTCGCTTGCTTGTCTGGAGGCAGAGACACCACTGCTCGTATCGTGTCGAAATGCATTCCCAAAAACAGGATTGACTGCGACGGTTCCAGAGACGACTTCTCCCAATTGACCAGCCACCCGAAGTCCTCCAGGAGCTGAAGGGATAGATTGCGAGCCGTCACCGCCTCCTCCTTTGAGGACGCCACAATCAAAAGGTCGTCCAGATAGGGAAGAATCGTAACCCCCTGTCTTCGCAGAATCGCCATAAGAGGAGCCAGAATTTTTGTAAAAACTCTGGGTGCTGAGGCCAACCCGAATGGCAGAGCCACAAACTGGTAATGGTCCTGGTCTATGGCAAAACGAAGGAAGCGTTGGTGGGCCCTTCCGATGGGGACATGCAAATAAGCGTCGCGAATGTCGATTGACACCAAAAAATCGTTCTGCGACAAGGCCGCCACAACGGAGCGAAGTGACTCCATGCGGAATTTCCGGGAGTGGACATGCCGATTCAATCTTTTGAGATCTAGAACAGGGCGAAATTTGTCCTCCTTTATGGGGACCACAAAGAGGTTGGAATAAAACCCTCTTCCCCGGTCCTCCGGTGGAACTGGTACCAAGACACCCTTCTGTAGAAGGGAATCGACCTCCCGCAGTAGAGCGGCATATAGCTCGGGCTCTGACGGAATTCGGGATTGGCAAAAACTGTCTAGGGGTCGAGAAAGAAATTCTATGAAATAGCCTGCCGACACAACCCGCGTCACCCAGACGTCCGACACGCGGGAAGCCCCAAATCGGTTCGAATTGGAGCAGGCGACCTCCCACTCGAGAGCCCTCGAGTGAGGCCCTGGCGTCAGTCCATCTTAGCGGGCTTTTTGTCAGCTTCCCGCTTGTCTTGGCGGAAGCTCTGTTTCCAGGAAGTGCGGGATTTCTGAACGTTCTTTTTTCCCGAAAAAGAGGGACGCCCCGATCCCCAAGAGGGCTGACCGAACCGTCCCCTGGACCGAAAGGACCGCCGACTAGTACCGGCACTATGCCTGCCAGCCGCAGAAGACACAGCTCTTCGCTGCGGTAAAGCCGTTTCTTTTGCCTTGGCAATCAGCTCCGTGAGGTCAGATCCAAATAGCTGACCACCCTTGTAAGCTAAAGAAAGCAAACCTTGCTTGGAAACCGCGTCTCCAGTCCACTGTCTAAGCCACAGAGCTCTCCTGACTGTGATCGCCGAGGATTGTGCCCTGGACAGCAGTGAGGCAGTATCCAAACCTGCATCACTGCCATATCGTGCTGCATCCTCCAATGACTTGAAAAGCCCCTCTACCTCGGATAGTGGGGATCCATCTTGCCACGCCGTTTGTAGACGGTCTAACCAGCTCAGGGAGGCTTTACAAGCACACATGGATCCTAGCACTGCTCTGAATCCATGACCCGCGGCCTCGTAGATGGATTTCGCTGCCATCTCCGTTTTTCTGTCCAGCGGATCCTGCAGACTCGCCTTCCCTTTAACAGGAAGCAATGAGGATTTGCTAAGCTGGGACAAAGGGACATCCACTTCAGGAGAAGGAATCCAATTATCAATCAACTCCGTCGTACACGGATATAGCGTCTCAAAAAACCGTGTCCCCTGAAAACGTTTATCTGGACACAGGCATTCCTTCTCCACTGCCTCATTAAGCTCGTCCAGAGATGGTAAGGCTGATCGCGACCTATGCGACTCCTGAAACATCCGGGCCGACTTACCAGGTTGTCTAGTTACCTCCTCCGTTAACTGTAACGCCTCCCTCATGGCTCCAATAAAAGCCTCTGTACGGCTCAAAAGAGAGGCAGAGTGTCCCTGCCGATCCTCCTTATCCGAATCGGACACCTCCCCATCCGAACTTGAAGGGGAACCCTCCATGCCCGAAATCTCCGAGTCGCTAAGTGGGGAAGAAGGCACCGGCCTGTGTCGCTTCCTACCATGAGAGGATCTAGCTGACACCCAATAACCTAGAAGGTCAGAAAGGCCATTAATAGAACGAGTGAGGGCCTCCATTTTGTCATCACTGACACCTCCGACCGCTGCGCTTGATGCCGTCGAGGTCTGTGTGTCAGATACGCGAGACTGATCCTGTAGCGGATCTGGGAGACGGTCCGCACCTCCTGGACCCTGATCCGACATGCCCTCACACAGTATATGGCAGGTCAAAAACCTGTCAGCAACTAGAACAGTGTGGTTTTCAAAGGCAACACGTACGCTGAAGGGTTAAGCTCTTAAAGAGAGAGCTACCCCAGCTGTCTCCCAATAAAGGGTTTAACCGCCAAAGAAGGGGTTAATGTCGCAGACTCCCCACAACCCTTGTGTAATAAAAGGGTGTGCGAGCCCCAGGTGCCTCTTATGAGGTAACAGCTGCAGGACAGTGTTCAAAGGTATGCCATACTTAAACAAGAACGCCAACGAGATCGCTAACATATTGCGCTGAATTGTACATCGCAATGACCGCCAAAGTCGCTAAGGAGATCGCTAACCACTTATGCGTCGTCAATGAGATCGCCCACTGTGGCAGCTACTAGCAACATTAAAAACGATCACAGAAAAAAAAAAAAAAACGATCGCAAAATTAAGCGACCCTATTGTGATCGTAGCGGGAGCGTTCCGTGTGACAGTACCTCCTGCGCTGTGGGTGTGAGGGGGTCAAGCTTCTGCCCTGACAGGTAGAAGCGACTCACCCAGCTGGCCGCGGTGTAGTGTCTTCCTTTCGGTCGGTCGGGGGGAGCGGAGAGTGAGGAGCCGAGAAGGCCTTCAGTAATGGCCGCCGCGCTAGGGAGAGAAGCCGGAAGAGAAAAAGGCAGGGAAGCCACGCCCCCCGCCGGTTTCAAAAAAAGCGCGCGACTCACTCCGCTCCGCTCCATGTCCTGCAGGTATACACCTGCGGACAAAAGTACACAATCACCACACATGAATGCATGTAGCAGCGGCTGCCGCAGCGGCCGCTGAAGCACTCAAAACACATTAAAATGTGGAGTACTCACCCAGCTGAGCGCCACAGGGACCCCTCAGAGATTTGTGGCGCTGTGCCCGTAGCTTCCCCCAGGGCGGAGAACGCAGTGACCCCAGAAGCGCGGTTTGCGTCCCCGCCAGGGAAGCAATCCTCATCCCCCAGGGCCGGCAGGGTTCTGCAGGGACCACCTTACAGGGTAATACAGATCCGCCAAGGGAGAGGTGGGGGTCCAGCAGCGCTGAGACCCCTGAGACCTCTAGACCACTGGCGGTCCAAGTCTCTGTCCGACTAAAATAAAAAAATTTCTGAGGAGCTGCTTCCAGCAGCGACTATCCTCTGTGACCTCAAATTTTAGACTGTAGAGCTGGAGTAGGAGGAGCCCTATAATCTGGAGGGGCCGGTCAACACTTTTTTAATCTGAGGTGTTTCTATCCTATGTGGGCTCCGCCTACCCACTAGTAATGACTAGTGTGTCTCCCTTCCTTCATCTGCTGCTGAAAAAGAGGATAACACTGCTATGTATATAATTGTTTAATAGGGTTCTGTGCAATAGATGCCATTAATTGGGAGTTATTTGTATCTCACATAGATTCCATATTACTCTATTGTGAACTATGAAATCAAGGAAACTTTTTATACTATGTACTTTTGTCCCATGTAATATAATTAGGCATGATCCATGAATATTGAAAATTTACCTCAAGGCTGAATTAATTTATTTATAAATCCCGACCCCTCCGTCTCTATCCTTTCCAGCACCTTCTTTCTTTTTTATATCATGATACTGTGAATTTTTTTTTAAATATATATATTTAATAAAGGAATGTTTTTAATATATATATTTAATAAATGAATGTTTAATATTCAATAAAGGAATATATTATAACAGAATATATTTAATGTACAGATATTTTTGTAACACTTCTTTTGCCATCTATGGTTTACTCACAACTGGGTGATTTGTTGCAATTTTTATATTTTGGGAAGTGTTTTTTCTTATAAGATAAGAGTTCATTCTAATATCAGGACACTACGTTAAACAAGAAGTGTGTGGGTCTTATAGTCTGAACAACCAACAAGACTGTGTTCCACAGTCCTAATAAGGATGAAATATTCAAACAACCCCGCGATGAATGGGTCCGAAAACAGCAGGAGGAGATAGCCCAGCTGAGACGGTGGGTCATGTCAAGACAGGGGCCAAGCCAAAGCGAGAGGAGGTCTGCCTCACCTGAGATGCTGAGGATGCTGCGTCAGTGGGAGAGACTGCGGTTGCGGGATGGTATCCTGTACAGAAGAATGTTCCTCCAATCAGAGCTTGGCCTTGTCTGGCAGATGGTTATCCCCTCGTACCTGGTAGACCAGGCAGCTACCGAGGCGCAAGAAAAAGGAGCGCACTTCGGGCCGGAAAAAAAACTTCCAGAGGTTGCAGCGCCTGTTCTATCATCCCAATCTGAGGAATGGCATGGAAAGGGTCCGTCAACAGTGTCGGAGTTGTGAGCTAGTCAAACAGCCAGAACAACGGGCCCCCAAAGAGACGGTGAAGTCCTCCTGCCCTATGGATCTACTGGCCATAGACTACCTGACCATCGGACCAGCACACCAAGGCTATGAGCACTGTTTGGTGATGATAGACCATTTTACTAAGTTTGCCGTAGTGACACCAACACGGGACCAGACTGCCGAGTCTGCTGCTCACGCAATCTGCAAACATTTCATTCAGGTGTACAGGTTCCCCAAACGCATTCATTCGGATCAGGGGCCCTGCTTCCTCGGAAAAGTGATGGAGGAACTGCATCAGCTGTACAAAATCAATAAATCCCGGACAACTCCTTATCATCCGCAGGGGAACGGAGCTTGTGAGAGATTTAACCGCACCCTGATCCAGATGCTGAGGAAATTAGAAGAGGATCAGAAGGCATGTTGGATTGAGTTCGTCCCTGAATTGGTGTGGGAGTATAACAATCGGAAACATAGCACCACCGGCTTCACACCCTACTCTTTGTTCTTTGGACGGTCCGGGAAAGTTGGCGGAGTTGGAGATGGAGCCCGAGGAGGGCTACCCACGGACGGGGGTGTACTCCTGGGTTCAAGAACACCGTCGTCAGTTACGGACTATCCATCGGCTGATGCAGGACGAGCTGCAGGAATTGGAACATCCTCAAGTCACTCCTCAAAAAGGGACAGCTCTGCGGCCTGGAGACCGAGTCTTGGTGAGAGATACGCGCCCACACAACAAATTGGAGTGCCGGTGGCAGAAAAGGCCGTAGAGGGTGAAGCGGCGACTTGGCAAAAAGGGTCCTGTCTACGAGGTCTAGCCAGAAACAGAAGAAGGGGCTCCCACTCGCACGCTGCATCGGAATATGCTGTGTTCTTGTTTGTCCTGAGATCCCGAACCAGTTCAATTGGCTCCAGTACACTCACCGGCTGTACCAGTGGTCAATGTTGATGTTGAAGATGAGGAAGATACCCACTTTCCCCCAGGGAACCTGGAAGCAGGGCCGGTGCCTGAAATTACCAACATGCCAGCAGTGGCCCCGACTCCAGCTCCCCCCACAATGTATTACACCGTTGTCCCTGCTGAGCTGAGACGCTCTGAAAGTTCAACGGCTGGTATACCCCTGTTCGCTACAATCAGGATGAGTTCATCTGGCAGCAGATTGCGAAGGGATTGGAAGTGTCAGCAGGAACTTCAGAAACTCTCACCGTGGAATGGCGAGCAAAAATAGAGGGGGAATGTAAGGGTGTGAAGCACAGGAAGAGTCAGATGGTGTTATCTCCTCCGCTCCGTGTCCAGAACCTTGGTGCTGTGCAGAAGATTTCCCAGAGGTGACATTTGCAGATGCGAACAGGAAGCGAGCCAGACTGAGGGCGGGAGAATCTGGCACGCTGACAGGAGTGAAGTGTGTGCAGCAGACGGAGGAACAGATAGCTGCACATAAAGGAGGGATAATTGCTCCCTGTGAAAGAGAATTCTCAGGGATGGAGCAGACTGGCTACTGACTGAGTACGTGAATAAGGGGACTCCTGAGATTGAAACCAGACTCCCTCCTGACCGCACAGGGACAGACTCACTCGCATAGTCACAGCGGCCACAGTGACGGGTCAGAGCCCCTGACCCCAGCAGAGGAGATTAGCCAAAGACTGAGCTTTATTCCGGCATAGAGACTATTAGTTCTGTCCCAGTCTCCCCCTGCCTACCATATTAACCCCTTCCTACCACATTAACCCCTGAGGACCCGGTGACCAGTTCACAGGAACTACAGCGCACACAGAGAGACTACAAGTGCCACTTCTGACGGCACCAACGTTGGAGAGGACGATCCGGCGAGGGCAAGATTTCTTCAGACTGATAAGTTTCCTGAAACTCCCGTTAATTATCGTTATTCTGTTCGACCGTTGATTACTCGTTTATAGACTTCATATTCTGATAATATATTAGTTTGATTCCCCTATTTTCTCCCTGCGAGGAGAATCTTATCCTTGTAAATAAATACTTCACTGTTGATCTGGCTCTGTTCCGTGGTGACATACCCTGCACCTGCACGTTATTACATTGACACCACAGATGTGTCACAAAGTTTTATATCATTGGGCAGTGAAGAAAATTAATTTACATTTTTACCATCAAGATTGTGTGTTAGTCCCAAGTTTTACATTTTCACACTGGGAAATGGGTAAAAATGGCACCAGAATTTGTCCCACAATTTCTGCCGAATGTAGAAATACCCCATATGTGGCTATACAGTACTACTTTGCCATAAGAGTG
>JARQOD010000002.1:403684759-403735891 GCA_033576555.1 Oophaga sylvatica
TGGAGACTTGGACCTCTGAACCATTATCAGTACCTCCAAGGTGAGGGATTAGTTAGGACCCCAGTTTTAGGGTCAGGTTAGACCCCGTCCTCCTCTTTCCTGTGACAGCGTATCAAGTCCTCAAGATTAACCCTGAGTTCAACGGATATCGTGTCAGGTAAATCTATTCTATCCTTACATGCTGATGTTGCTATACTAGTTGTTGTATAGAGTGTTGTTCCTGTATTAATAGTTTACTGACATCGTACACATATCATTAGACAGCGTGACAGGTGGTCCTTAAAAAATGGTTTTGTAAATTTTGTTGGAAAAATTAGAAATCGTGGGTCAAATTTTAACCCTTATAACATCCTAACAAAAAAAAAATATGTTTCCAAAATTGTGCTGTGGCAAATGTTATTTATTTATACAAATATACACATACACACACACAGACACAGACACTAAAAATATAAGCACAACACTTTTGCTTCCTTTTTTCATGAGCTGAACTCAAACATCTAAGCCTTTTTCTATGTATACAAAAGGCCTTTGGCTCTCAAATATTGTTCACAAATTTGTCTAAATCTGTATTAGTGAGCACTTCTTTGCTGAGGTAATCCATCCACCTCACAGGTGTGGCATATCAAGATGCTGATTAGATATGATTATTGCACAGGTGTGCCTTAGGGCCCCGTCTCACATAGCGACACACCAGCGATCCCGACAACAATCAGGATCGCTGGTGTGTCGCTACATGATCGCTGCTGAGCTGCCAAACAGGCAACTCAGGCAGCGATCAGGACAGCGACACTGCGGGTAAAGTCGCCTAGTTACCCGCAGTGTACGTTGGATACCAGCCCGCTGATGCAGGGAGCTGGTAACCAAGGTACACTTCGGGTTTCCAGGCGCTGCGCGGTGCCTGGAAACCCGATGTGTACCTTGGTTACCAGCTCCCCTGCAGCAGTGTGCTGGTATCCAACGTACACATCGGGTTTCCAGTCACAGCCCGCGCCTGGAAACCAGAAGTGTACCTTGGTTACAAGCTGATCGCTGGTCTCCTGCCTGCCACACACAGCGATGCGTGCTGGCCAGCGGGAGACCAGCGATCAAAAAAAAGTCCAGGCATTTCTGACACGACCAGCAATTCACAGGGGCCTGATCGCTAGTACGTGTCAAACATAGCGAGATCGCTGCTGAGATCGCTGTTTAGCAGCGATCTCGCTATGCGAGACGGGGCCTTTAGGCAGACCACAAAAAAGGCCACTCTAAAATGTGCAGTGTTATCACACAGCACAATGCCACAGATGTCAAGTTTTGAGGAAGCGTGCAATTGGCATGCTGACTTCAGGGAAGTCCACCAGAGCTGTTGCTCCTGAATTGAATGTTCATTTCACTACCATAAGCAAAAATTTCAGAGAATTTGACAATACATCCAATTGGCCTCACAACGCAGACCGCATGCTACCACAAAAGTCCAGGACCTCAACATCCAGCATCTTCACCTCCAAGATCGTCTGAGACCGGCCACCCAGACAGCTGCTACAACAATTGGTTTGCATAACCAAAGAATTTCTGCACAAATTGTCTGAAACAGTCACGGGAAGCTCATCTGCATGCTCATTGTCTACATCGGAGTCTCCACTTGACTGCAGTTCGTCGTTGTAACCGACTTAAGCGGGCAAATGCTCACATTCAATGGTGTCTTGCACGTTGGGGAAGTGCTCTCTTCACAGATTAATTTCGGTTTTCACTGCACACGGCAGATGGCAGACTATGTGTATGGCATTGTGTGGGTGAGCTGTTTGCTTATGTCAATGTTGTGAATCGAGGGGCCAATGGTGACTATGGGGTTATGGTATGGGCAGGCGTATGTTATGGACATCAAACATAAGTGCATTTTATTGACGTCATTTTGAATGCACAGAGATACCGTGACGAGATCCTGAGGCCAATTGTTATGTCATAAATCCACGACCACCACCTCATTTTGCAGCATGATAATGCACGACCCCATGTTGCAAGTATCTGTACACAATTCCTGGAAGATTAAAATATCCCAGTTCTTGCATGGCCAGCGTACTCACCGGACATGTCACCCATTGAGCATGTTTGGGATGCTCTAGGTTGGCGTATGACAGAATGTTAAAGTTCCTGCCAATATCCAGAAACTGCGCACAGCCATTGAAGAGGAGTGGACCAACATTCCACAGGCAAAAATCAACAACCTGATCAACTATGCAAAGGAGATGTGCTGCACTGTGTGAGGCAAATAGTCACACCAGATACTGACTAATTTTCTGACCCCACCTGGCGACTCTAAAATGTGCAGTTTTAGGCCGGCATCACACTTGAGAGTTTGATGCGAGTAAGTCGCACGACTTTCTCGCATCAACACCCAGCACGGCCGCCCGCTCTCGGACCAGAGTGTACGGCTGCATGTATTTCTATGCAGCTGCACACTCGGGTCCGAGAGCGGGCGGCCGTGCCGGGTGTTGATGCGAGAAAGTCGTGCGACTTACTCGCATCAAACTCGCAAGTGTGACGCTGGCCTTACAGTAGAAACATTAATCAGCATTAAAACGTCTTTAAATATTTGCCATTAGTTATGCGTGTAACATTTTGATGCCAGGTTCTCTTTAACCCTTCCCGACATTGTTCGTATCCATACGTAATGGTCAGCTGGAACTGAGGTGACAGGTTCCTTTTAATTTTTCGTATACAAGGTGCGGCCACCGCCATTAGGGGCTTATCTACAGCATACTGGAATGCTGTAGATAAGCCCCCCAAAGTTTTTCTTATCTTTCAGGTTACAAGTTAGACTATACTCACCCGGGGGCAGTCGGGTCCGATAGGCGTCGCAGGTCTAGGTCTGGCGCCTTCCATATTCATGCGATGACGTCATCTTCCTTGCTTTTGTCGCGGCTCCGGCGCAGGTGTACTGATTTGCCCTGTTGAGTGCAGAGTAAAGTACTGCAGTGTGCAGGCCTCTCTGACTTTTCCCGACGCCTGCGCACTGCAGTACTTTATTCTGCCCTCAACAGGGCAGGCAGTATGCCTGCACCGGAGCCGCGACAGAAGCAAGGAAGATGACGTCATCGCATGAAGATGGGGGCGCTGGACCAGAACCTGCGACACCCATCAGACCGATGCCCCCCGGGTGAGTATAATTTACCTTGTTTTTCTTCGATTTCAGGTTACGTCGGGGGCTTATCTACAGCATTCCAGATTGCTGTAGATAAGCCCCTAATGGCGGTGGCGCACCTTATATACAAAAAATGAAGTGACAGGTTCCCTTTAACAGCCTAGGACATATGGAGAAGTCACATCATTAATGTGGCCCGGCGAACGCAGTCACGGTGATCGCATTAAAATGCTGCTGCCATCTTGAAGCTAATCACATGATCGCTGTTCAATTCTAAAACAGCCAATCGCAGCATTTCTCAGTGCCTGAAACACTGATGTCCAGCCTATGATCAGTGGTGTAAGAGCCTATGACATCAATCGTAGAGATGCGGTGTGACCTGGCAGTGACCGCCCTGTACTTTCCTCATTCTAGCTGTGGATTTCTACGGGATGGTCACAGAGTCGCTCTGTTCACTGTGTGCTAACCCCTGTGGTGCCACAAAAGCCTGTGCCATAACATTTCTTCCTGCTCTTGCTTGCTGTGCTCCTATTGAAATAAAAAAAAAAAAAAGTTTCTGATCCCTCCCTAATCTTTCCCAATCAACCCAATCCCCCTATTTTCTCCCTCTCCCCTCCTCCTTACCCCACACCTACTGCCGCCGAGCGCTGATCAGTACTTGATAGCTCGATTTTTGGCAGTTTTTTTTCTTTTTCGTACGTCCTGACTCCACCGAGCATTGATCAGTGACGCAAATCACGGATTAAAATTCGTGCTAGCTATTTCCCAGGACTTTTTTGTCTTTATTTTTCTTCCCCCTCCCTTTCCACCACCTCCGTGTGTGCATCCTACAGCCGCCGAGCCACAAATCAGATGTACACCACTGATTACCACTGTGCTAGCTTTTGGCAAGAAGACTTTTTTTCTTTACAGTGACGAACACCACTGACAGGCCTCCAGTTTGTTTGTTTTTTGTTGAAAAAAGAATAAGTCAAAAAATCATTTAGATTAGTTGATAGAACTAGATTAGTGACAGGACTGTAAAAATATAGTTCAGTTATCGTAGTCAACTACAGTATTTTTTGCTGAATTGAGTTTGTGTCAGTGCGGAAATAAAAAATTACATACGTGCGTGCGTCCTACATGGGTTCTGAATTAAAAAATAAAAGTTTAGAACACACTTGAAATAGATCTCTCTGTTTGTAATGACTCTATAATATACAAGTTTCACTTTTTGTATTGCACAACTGAAATAAATTAACTTTTTGATGATATTCTAATTTCCTGAGAAGCACCTGTATGTTTAAAAAATTAAAAGGAATCTGTCAGCCCATTTTTTGCTATATCAGATAAAGATATCACTGAATAGTGCATCCCATAAGTAATCTATAGGTACCTATCATATATCCTGACACCCCAGTTTTCATGGCAAAATACCTTTGTAAAGTTTGTATTTCAGTATGCAAATACTTGCGGTCCGGTCCGATGGGCGGCGTTTATTCGCATCCCCCCCCGGCTCCTCGGCTTGTCTCACGTATCTTCGTCTGTGAATATCACAGACAGCGTACTGTTTCCGCGATTGCGCGTTGAAACAGGGCCCTCGCGTGTGGGCAGTGTGCTTTGCCCAACAGTGGGCAAAGTAACAAATCATTACTGCACATGCGACAGTCTTCTGTAAGAACGACGGCGTCCAGGCAATGACTGCTTGCCTTGGACGACTTCCGGGGCAAGGAAAGTGACGGAAAATAGTTGCGCATGCGCAGTAATGATTTTATGCTTTGCCCACTGTTGGGAAAAGCACAATGCGCACGCGCGAGGGCCTTTTTCAAAGCGCAGGCGCGGCAAGCCGACGTAAAGGAAAGAAAAGAAGTGCGTAGGGCAAGAATGGAGGTGGTGGGGGATGCGAATAAACGCCGCCCATCGGACCGGACCGCAAGCATTTGCATACTGAAATACAAACTTTACAAAGGTATTTTGCCATGAAAATTCGGGTGTCAGGATATATGATAGGTACCTATAGATTACTTATGGGATGCACTATTCAGTGATATCTTTATCTGATGTAGCAAAAATGGGGTGACAGATTCCCTTTAAGCTGATGTAAATAATAAAAACTTCCAACAAGTCTTAACTATTTGGTGTCACATAGCTCTCTGACTTAACGGTAGAAAAATTAAAAGTTTGAAAATTGATAAATTTTCCAAATTTTCATCCAATTTCATTGTTTTTTTTGTTGTTGTTAACAAATATATGCATGTCATAAATAACTTACCACTATCATGAAGTACAATATGTCACGAAAAAATCTCAGGATCAGTGGGATCTGTTGAAATGTCCAAGAGTTATTACCACACAAAGGGACAATGGTCAGAACTGTAAAATTTGGCCTGGTCATGAAGGTGAAAACAGGCTAGGGTGCTGAAGGGGTTAAATAATAAAAAAAAGTTATAGAAGGTAGATATGGTCATAATTGTACTGACATGAATCATGGCACAATTGCTTTTTTTTCCCCCTCGAAATGTCTCCACACTTGCACTTCCAGTACATTGAAAGTTAAAATGAATGGTGTAGTTTGTTCAAATCTCACCAAAAAAAACAACAAGAAGCTCTAGATGGCCAGGTTGATGGAGAACTAAAATTTTAGCGCCTGGAAAAAGAGAAGGAAAAAAAAAAACAAATGAAAAAATTAACAATCGCCCCGTCTAAGTAGTTAACCAATATAAAGTAGATTTAGAACAGCCCCATTTATCACTATCTGCTCCCAGTCAATGTTCTAAAGTAAAACCTTCATCTTGGGAAAATAGCATTATCAAAATTAAGCGCCCGACTCATCAAGATGTACTTTTGTATGCATGTGTTGATTAACTGTGCGCTGTAAGAAGACGAGTCAAATTCATTAATAGGCTTATGCATCTTAATGAATTGACTGAATTACTCAACAGTAATGCACCACAGCCAAAAATGTTACTCCAGCTCAGGACTGGAGAACATTTCTAGAGTAAATTATCATTAATTAACCAGCGTACTTGGTCATGTCTCATCCCAGCCTACTTTTCTAAAAGCTGGCCTGGAGTGGCATAAAGAGGCATTTTTGGGGGTAACTCAAAGATGTTTTAAGCCAGAAATCTGGTGAAAATATCTTGACGAATCGTACCCCAAGTGTTTTTCTCTCTCTCCCAAGTATGGTTTTTATAGTTTAGCCAAAATGAAATGATTGTGGTCACTAGTATGCCACCAAAAGAAATTAATACCAGGCAGAAACTGGCGTACATTTCCGCATAGCTACACCATTTTTGTGACGTACATTACGATGAATTTCTCAGGCATTCTCGGCCACACACCCTTGAACCCATCTCTGCCCACTTTTCAAAAAGTTGACATAGCTGTCTTAGCTTTTTCATGACCGTCTCAAAGTGGGCATATTTTTGCACAACCACAACTGTTGCTGAATCGGCAATGGGCAAAGTTTATTGCAGGCTGTGAGGATTGCGTTATAAAATGGCATTTTTTTCTTTAATCTGTCAGCAGACACGTTATGTCTCATAGTGAATTTAGTCATGCTTGTCTTCCATCTCCACCCTCTCTTGTCCTGATTTAGTTGTTACATAAGACACTAAAAAGTGCCCTGGTACAAATACTACACGCCGCAGAACACAATGACCCACACAACGGCAATTCTGGCACCTCCTGTAGACACCATTTATCTGTCTGTCTGTGCCCCCTCAAGTAGTGTGGATGAAACACGCATCGGGGTGAAGGATCATGGCTCGGACATCACACACATTGTAAGTCAATAATTATTTACTTTGAAGATTATGCTAATTATGATCAATTGATATAGCCGTTTTGAAGCAGCACATCTTGCAGAGTCTTGTATAGATAGAGCAGGATGCCCTATGCTTGGTGTGGTTCAGCATTAAGTATACAGGTTGCTTCCTAACTTCATCATAAGCAAAGACACCTTTTCTTGCACAGCACTTTTTTCATGGTATATCTTATAGGTTGTATTGGGAGAACTGTTTTGCGGTGCCAGTTCTTCAAATGAGAAACAGGCATATTTTTTAACATAAATTATACATCAATTATGTGTGTTTAACGATGTCCTTAATCAACAGTGCTCTCACATTGGAGGTATTTTTTTTTCTTATGGATAGTATTTTATATGAATTGTATATTAAATAAAATTGCAAGTTTTATTGACATTTATCCTGTTTTTTTTTGTTGTGCTTTTCTGATCACTTTTCTCTTGGTGTAGAGGTTTAACCCCTTAACCCCCACGTGGTTTGCACATTAATGACCGGGCCAATTTTTACAATTCTGACCACTGTCTCTTTATGAGGTTATAACTCTGGAACGCTTCAACGGATCTTCGCGATGCTGAGTATGTTTTATCGTGACATTGTTCTTCATGACAGTGGTAAAATTTCTTTGATATAACTTGTGTTTATTTATGAAAAAAATGGAAATATGACGAAAATTTTGCAATTTCCAAACATTGAATTTTTATTTCCTTAAAACAGAGAAATATGTCACACAAAATAGTTACTAAATAACATTTCCCACATGTCTACTTTACATCAGCACAATTTTGGAACCAAAATTTTTTCTGTTAGGAAGTTATAAAAGTTAAAAGTTGACCAGCGATTTCTCATTTTTACAACAAAATGTACAAAACCATTTTTTTTAGGGACCACCTCACATTTGAAGTCACTTTGAGGGGTCTATATGGGAGAAAATACCCAAAAGTGACACCATTCTAAAATCTGCACTCCTCAAGGTACTCAAAACCACATTCAAGAAGTTTATTAACCTTTCAGGTGCTTCACAGTAGCTGAAGCAACGTTGAAGGCAAAAATTAACATTTAACTTTTCAGTCAGAAAAATGATCTTTTACAAACTATTTTTTTATTTTATCAAGGGTAAAAGGAGAAAATGGACAGATAAAGTGTTTAGGCAATTTCTCCTGAGTACACCAATACCCATATGTGGGTGAAAACCACTGTCTGGGTGCAAGGCAGGGCTCGGAAGGGAAGGAGCGCCGTTTGACTTTTTCAACGCAGAATTGCCTGGAATTGAGATTGGACGCCATGTTGGATTTGGAGAGCCCCTGATGTGCCTAAACAGTGTAAACCCCACAAGTGACCCCATTTTGGAAACTAGACCCCTAAAGAAATTTATCTAGATGTGTGGTGAGAACTTTGAACCCCCAAGTGCTTCACAGAGGTATAAAACGTCCAGGCGGCGTGAAAATAAAAAAATTATATTTTTTCCACAAACATGATATTTTAGTCCCCAGTTTTTTATTTTCCCAAGGGTAACAGGAGAAATTGGACTACAAAAGTTGTTGTTCAAATTGTCCTGAGTACGCCGATACCCTATATGTGGGAGAAAACTACTGTGTGGGCACACGCCGGGGCTCGGGAGGGAAGTAGTGACGTTTTGCATTGCAGACTTTGATGGAATAGTCTGCGGGCGTCATGTCGCGTTTAGAGAGCCCCTGATGTGCCTAAACAGTGGAAACCCCACAAGTGACCCCATTTTGGAAACTAGACCCCCCCAAGGAACTTATCTAGGTGTGTGGAGAGAACTTTGAACCCCCAAGTGCTTCATAGAAGTTTAAAACGGAGAAGCATAATCTCAGACACAGATACAAATATCATGATAGGTCAGAGAAAGTCCATAAAGGACAAAAAATGGGAAAAATACCCAAATGGAGCTCCTAAATTACAATTCACAACACAACAAGAACTGGAGCAACACACCATTACAAAATATATGAATGATTTTATTATTTTTAAATTATTAGTAAGAAATAGAATAAATATTACAGTATCAAAATCATATAGACATCAATTTAGAACTTAAAGCGGTTGAGATGGCATGAGAACTGCTGCTAGATGTATCATGCAGCTGCACAGCAATCAATATATGGATGAGAGGGGGGGAACAATTGTAAAATTTAACTGCTCCAAAAGGTTCATAAACCCCAGAATAGCTATATGCACACTCCCATATATTCATAAGATGCCAATAAATGCATGTCCTGCCCTGATCAAAGTCCGGATCTCTGATCAGGAAATGGGAGGGTGAACAGATAATACGAAAATAACACCTCAGTGGTTAATGTAGCGACTCACCCATATTGATATGCCATGCAGAACGAGCCCCGACGCAGTTAAATTTTACAATTGATCCCCCCTCTTATCCATATATTGATTGCTGTGCAGCTGCATGATACATCTAGCAGCAGTTCTCATGCCATATCAACCGCTTTAAGTTCTATATTGATGTCTATATGATTTTGATACTGTAATATTTATTCTATTTATTACTAATAATTTAAAAATAATAAAATCATTCATATATTTTGTAATGGTGTGTTGCTCCAGTTTTTGTT
This sequence comes from Oophaga sylvatica, assembly GCA_033576555.1. Taxonomy (NCBI): domain Eukaryota; kingdom Metazoa; phylum Chordata; class Amphibia; order Anura; family Dendrobatidae; genus Oophaga; species Oophaga sylvatica. Next base: position 403,694,260 of record JARQOD010000002.1, read on the forward strand.
GTGTTGTGAACAGAAGTTTATAACGTAGAGCCATAAAAATAAAAAATCATTTTTTCCACAAAAATTATATTTTCGCCCGCAATTTTTTATTTTCCCAAGGGTAACAGCAGAAATTGGACCCCAAGAGTTAATGTGCAATTTGTTTGGAGTACGCTGATACTCCATATGTGGAGGTAAACTACTATTTGGGCGCATGGCAGAGCTCAGAAGGAGCACCGTTTAACTTTTTCAGCGCAGAATTGGCTGGAATTGAGATCAGACGCCATGTCACGTTTGGAGAGCCCCTGATGTGCCTCAACAGTGGAAACCCCGCAATACTAACTCCAACCCTAACCCCAACACACCCCTAACCCTAGTCCCAACCCTAACCATAACAAACCTAACCCAACACACCCCTAACCCTAATCCCAACGCTAACCCTAACTTTAACCCCAATGCTAATGGAAAATGGAAATAAATACATTTTTTAAATTTTATTATTTTTCCCTAACTAAGGGGGTGATAAACGGGGGTTTGATTTATTTATAGCGTGTTTTTATGATTGGCAGCTGTCACGCACTAAAAGACGCTTTTTATTGCAAAAAATAGTTTTTGCATCACCACATTTTGAGAGCTATAATTGTTCCATAGTTTGGCCCACAGAGTCATGTGAAGTCTTATTTTTTGCGGGACGAGTTGACGTTTTTACTAGTACCATTTTTGGGCACATGACATTTTTTGATCGCTTTTTATTACGATTTTTTGGAGGCAGAATGAACAAAAAACAGCAATTCATTAATTTCTTTTGGAGGGAGGGCGATTATACCAGTCAGCGTGTGGTAAAATTGATAAAGCAGTTTTATTCTTCGGGTTAGTACGATTATAGCGATACCTCATTTGTAGCTTTTTTTTATGCTTTGGCGCTTTTATACAATGAAAAGAATTTTATATAAAAATAAATTATTTTTGTATTGCTTTATTCTATGAGCTATAACTTTCTTAGTTTTTCACTGATGATGCTGGATGGCGGCTCGTTTTTTGCGGGACAAGATGACGTTTTCAGCTGTACCATGTTTATTTATATCCGTCTTTTTAATCGCATGTTATTCCACTTTTTGGTTGACTGTATGATAAAACATTGATTTTTTTTTGCCTTTTTTTAAGGGGTTCACTAATGGGGTTAACTAGTGGGACAGTTTTATAGGGCGGGTCGTTACGGACGTGGCGATACGAAACATGTGTACTTTTATTGTTTTTTTCTTTTTTTTATTTACATAAAGAAATTAATTTATTGGGGAATTTTTTTTTTCTTTATTTAGGATTTTTTTTTTTACTTAGTCCCAGGGTGGGACATTACTGTATAGTGTCAGATCGCAGATCTGACACTGCACAACACAGTGTCAGATCTGCGATCTGACAGGCACTGCAGGAAGCTTTCTCAGTTCCTGCTCTCAGCAGACACCGAGAAGCCAACTCCCTGCAGGACCTGGAAGGACCCCGTGGCCATCTTAGATCCGGGGTCCTGCAGGGAGGAGGCCCTCGGAACAGCGCGATCACATCGCGCTGTTCTGAGGGTCTCAAGGAAGCATGCAGGGAGCCCCCTCCCTGCGCGATACTTCCCTATACAGCCGGAACACTGCGATCATGTTTGATCGCAGTGTGTCGGGGGTTAAAGTGTCGGGAGCGGTCCGTGACCGCTCCTGGTACTTAGTGCCGGGCGTCAGCTGTGATAATCAGCTGAAACCCGGCCGCGATCAGCTGCGCTCCCTCCGAGAGCGCGGCTGATCGCGTATGACGTACTATTCCGTCCTTGGGAATTAAGTCCCAGGTCACGTGGACGGAATAGTACGTCAGATGGAAAAAAGGGGTTAAGTGACGGGTGTGGGTTTTATGCGCTTCAGGTGTGCAGAATATCTGTGAATGTGAAAATCACATTTAGCTGAAGACTTTACCCACTAAAAGTGTATACTCAAAACATACACACGTGGTGAAAATTGTTGGTACCCCTCTTTTAATGACAGAAAAACTCACAATGGTCACAGAAATATCTTGAATCTGACAAACGTAATAAATCAAAAATTATGAAAATGTACAAATGAAAGTCAGACATTGCTTTTCAACCATGCTTCCACAGAATTAAAAAAAAAAAATAAAAAAAACTCATGAAAGAGGCCTGGACAGAAATGTTGGCACTGTTAACTTATTGTTTTGTTGCACAACCTTTTGAGGCAATTACTGCAATCAAAAGATTCCTGTAACTGTCAATGATACTTCTGCACCTCTCAACAGGTATTTTGGCCCACATCTCAAGAGCAAACTGATCCAGTTGTCTCGTGTTTCAAGGTTGCCTTTTCCAGACGGCATGTTTCAGCTCTTTCCAAAGATGCTCATTAGGATTTAGGTCAGGGCTCATAGAAGGCCAATTCAGAATAGTCCAATGTTTTCCTCTTAGTCATTCTTGGGTGTTTTTAGCTGTGTGTTTTGGGTCATTATCCTGTTGCAAGACCCATGACCTGCAACTGAGACCAAGATTTCTGACACTGGGCAGCACATTTCTCTCTAGAATCCCTTGATAGTCTTGAGCTTTCATTGTACCCTGCACAGATTCTAGACACCCTGTGCCAGATGCAGCAAAGCAGCCCAAGAACATAACAGAGCCTCCTCCATGTTTCACAGTAGGGACAGTGTTCTTTTCTAGATATGCTTCATTTTTCCATCTGTGAACATAGAGCTGATGTGCCTTGCCAAAAAGTTCCATTTTTGTCTCTTCTGTCGAAAGGGCATTCTCCCAGAAGCTTTGTGGCTTGTCAACATGTAATTTGGCAAATTCCAGTCTGGCTTTTTTATGAATTTTTTTCAACAATGGTGAATTTTTTTGGTCGGGATGGTGCGATCTGACACTGATGTTCCTTGAGCTTGAAGTTCACCTTTAATATGTTTAGAAGTTTTTCTGGACTCTTTTGTTACCATTCATATTATCTGTCTATGATTTGTCATCAATTTTCCTCCTGCGGCCACGTCCAGGGAGGTTGGCTACAGTCACATGGAGCTTAAATTTCTGAATAATATGTGCAACTGTAGTCACAGGAACATCAAGCTGCTTGGAGATGGTCTTATAACTTTTACCTTTAACATGTTTGTCTATAATTTTCTTTCTAATCTTCTGAGACAACTTTCCTTCACTTCCTCTGATCCATGTTGAGTATAATACACGTTACCAAACAGCACAGTGAGTATCTGTAGCCCTCTATACAGGCTCACTCACTGATTCCAAGATTGTAGACACCTGTGATGCTAATTAGTGGACACACCTCGATTTAACATGTTCTTTTTGTCACATTTTCAGGGGTACAATCATTTCTGTCCAGGCCTATTTCATGAGTTTAATTTTTTTTTTTTTTTTTAACTCTGTGGAAGCATAGTTGAAAAGCAATGTCTGACTTTCAATTGTTCATTTACATAGATTTTTGATTTATCATTACTTTTGTCAGATTCAAGCTATTTCTATTACCATTGTGGGTTTTTCTGTCATTAAACAAGGGGTACCAACAATTTTGACCACGTGTGTATGTCTGCCTTTCACGTTGCTAAACAAGACTACTTCATCACCCCCTCATCACTTTCATGTAATATACTACAACAGACTTTTCACTCCCTACTCAGTCAAAATGTAGGTCCCCGTCACCACTTTCACTGCTGATGATCTTGTCACTTATTTAAAAAAAAAAAGGACAATCTCCAACAGGATATTCGTAAGCCTTACATCCATGAACTATCTCAGGGTCTTAAGGGTATGCCACACTAAACAACATCGCTAACGGGATCGCTAAAAAACGTCACTATTTAGCGATCCCGTTAGCGATGTTGTTGTGTGCGGCATCTACCAGCGACGTGGCCCCTGCTGAGATCCTGCTGTGATCTCGCTCGTCGCTGACATCGTTCCGGACCCTATTTTATCGTCGGCGCCCCCGCTGGTAAGTATATATCGCTGAGTGTGGCACCTTTTCTTAGCGATTTAGCGGTACTTTTGTACCGCTAAAGTCGTTAAGGAGATCGCTAACCGCGATAGCGTCCTTAACGACATCGCTAAGTTAAGCCGCTATCAGCGATATAGAAACAATCCCGCTAGCGATCGCATTAGTATGCGTCGTTATCGTGATCGCTAGCGGGATTGTTTAGTGTGGCAGTACCTTTAAACTGTTGGCGATCAACTTTTTGGGTAGCAACAACCTCACAGACAATGTTCAGAGAGGTGTACTGTTTTCCTTCACTGTAAATCTCTTTTTTAAGAAGGGCCCAAAGTTCTCAATAGGGTTTAGGTCAAATGAGGAATGGGGCAATGTAATTATTCATCTTTAAATGGGCTTTATATGTATACTCCAGGGCAGAAGCCATGATCACAGCATTTAGAAGACAGGAAGAGTGAGGGGGTTCCCTCTCCCTTAAGATCGGCACCCCCACGACATCACCATGAGGACCCCATGGTTGCCATTGCAACCAGAGGTTGATGACTTCACAGTGAGCCAGCTACAGTCATGGCCAAAAGTTTGAGAATGACACAAATATTATATTTTCACATGATCTGCTGCCCTCTGGTTTTTATCTGTGTTTGACAGATGTTTTTATCACAGACAGAAATATAATTGCAAACATATGAGTAACAAAAGCTTACGGTATATTGACTAGAATGAGATAATGCAGCAAGTCAATATTTGCAGTGTTGACCCTTCTTCTTCAGGACCTCTGCAATTCTCCCTGGCATGCTCTCAATCAACTTCTGGACCAAATCCTGACTGATAGCAGTCCATTCTTGCACAATCAATGCTTTCATTTTGTCAGAATTTTTAGGTTTTTGTTTGTCCACCCGTCTCTTGATGATTGACCACAAGTTCTCAATAGGATTAAGATCTGGGGAGTATCCAGGCCATGGACCCAAAATCTCTATGTTTTGTTCCCTGAGCCATTTAGTGCTCCATCATGCTGGAAAAGGCATTGTTGATCGCCAAACTGCTCTTGGAGGGTTGGGAGAAGTTGCTCTTGGAGGACATTCTGGTACCATTCTTTATTCATGGCTGTGTTTTTAGGCAAGACTGTGAGAGCAGATTCCCTTGGCTGAGAAGCAACCCCACACATGAATGGTTTCAGGATGCTTGACAGTTGGCATGAGACAAGACTGGTGGTAGCGCTCACCTTGTTTTCTCCGAATGAGGCGTTTTCCTGATGTCCCAAACAATCGAAAAGGGGATTCATCAGAGAAAATAACTTTACCCCAGTCCTCAGCAGTCCACTGCCTGTACCTTTTGCAGAATATCAGTCTGTCCATGATGTTTTTTCTGGAGAGAAGTGGCTTCTTTGCTGCCCTCCTTGAGACCAGGCCTTGCTCCAAGAGTCTCCACCTCACAGTGCGTGCAGATGCACTCACACCTGCCTGCTGCCATTCCTAAGCAAGCTCTGCACTGCTGGTAGCCCGATCCCGCAGCAGAAACACTTTTAAGAGACGGTCCTGGCACTTGCTGGTCTTTCTTGGGCGCCCTGGAGCCTTTTTGGCAACAAAGGAACCTCTCTCCTTGAAGTTCTTGATGATGCGATAGATTGTTGACTGAGGTGCAATCTTTCTAGCTGCGATACTCTTCCCTGATAGGCCATTTTTGTGCATTGCAATGATGACTGCACATGTTTCTTTAGAGATAACCATGGTTAACAAAAGAGAAACAATGATGCCAAGCACCAGCCTCCTTTTAAAGTGTCCAGTGGTGTCATTCTTACTTAATCATGACAGATTGATCTCCAGCCATGTCCTCATCAACACCCACACCTGTGTTAATGGAGCAATCACTGAAAAGAGGTTAGCTGGTCCTTTTAAGGCAGGGCTGCAATGATGTTGAAATGTGTTTTGGGGGATAAAGTTCATTTTCTAGCCAAATATTGACTTTGTAAGTAATTGCTGTTAAGCTGATCACTCTTTATAACATTCTGGAGTATATGCAAATTGCCATTAGAAAAAGTGAAGCAGTAGACATTGTAAAAATTAATATTTGTTTCATTCTCAAAACTTTTGTCCATGACTGTACAACAAGCAACTTGCAGGAATAACTGATAATGCATTGAAGTGCTGGTGCATTGTAATGCATTTTACCAGCAATCAGACAAATAAAGCTACGTCCACACGGTCAGTAACCGGCAGCGCTTTGAACGCAGCACATGTCCGCTCCGTCCAAAGCGCTGCCGGCTTTTGAATGCAGGTGATTCCGCATGTGTTCATTGAACCGTGTGGAATCACCGCATCCAATACATTGCACTGGTGATATTTATCTTGCAGAAACTTGCGTCTCGCAAGATAAAAAGGCATGCTGCAGTCTGGAAAGATGCGCCGCATGTGCGTCTACGCAGGTGATCCGGGGGTGCCAGTGCCACATACTGGGTATGAGATTTCTTGAAATCCCATCCATTATGCTGTAACAGCTGGCCACTATTTCCAACCCACAGCGTTTACTGACCGTGGGAACATACCCTTAAGGGGAATAAAAAAATAAAATTGTAAAACTATATTAAAAAAAATCCAAATAAACCAAAACAATGAAGAAATATTAAACCAATAAATGGGTATATTTATGTAAAAAAAAATAAAAATAAATAAAAATACACAGTTGGTATTCAATTCATTCATACTATTTAATTCATTCAGTGAACTCCATAAAAAAAATTATTAATAACATGGAAAAAAAAATCTGCTTTTTCTTCATACCAACAAAAATAGTAGAATAAAAAACAAAACTCAGATGTAAATAAAAATTGTATCGGTGAAAACACCTTATCCCACAAAAAACAAGCCTACATACAGCAGTCAGCGAAAAAAAAAAAGGAAAAAAGCTTGAGCTGTCAGAATAAAGCGATGCAAAAATTGGGAATTTGTCCTAACAGTAATTATATTTCTTGAAGTCCATCATGACAGCACGTCAGGAAGTAGTCCTACTCATCCTCTAGAACAGGGGTCCCCAACCGCCGCCACGGCACAGAACGCTGTACATACATGGAGCCGGCGGCTGCAGCACTGCAGTGACAGCTGCAGCCGCCGGCTTCAAGAAGACATCGATACTCACCTTCCGTCGCTGCGTCCCTGTCAGCCGCGGCAGGTTCCTCCTGGCAGTGCGGTGACGTAGAACCGCTCATTAAGGTAATAAATATGGACGTGACGCCACTCCCATAGGCGTGGCGTCCATATTCATGCCCTTAATGAGCGGTATTACGTCACCGCTGCGCACAGGAGGAAGCTGCCGCGGCCGACAGGGACGCAGGGAAGTTCAGCGACGGAGCGAGGAGGGTAAATATGATGGGGGGGACGGAGGAGCCTAGCTATGTATACAGGATGGGAGGGGAGCGGAGCCATGTATACAGGATGGGAGGGGGAGCGGAGCCATATATACAGGATGGGAGGGGGAGCGGAGCCATATATACAGGATGGGAGGGTTGAGCGGAGCCATATATACAGGATGGGAGGGGGAGCGGAGCCATATATACAGGATGGGAGGGGGAGCGGAGCCATATATACAGGATGGGAGGGGGAGCGGAGCCATATATACAGGATGGGAGGGGGAGCGGAGCCATATATACAGGATGGGAGGGGGAGCGGAGCCATATATACAGGATGGGAGGGGGAGCGGAGCCACATATACAGGATGGGAAGGGGAGCGGAGCCATATATACAGGATGGGAGGGGGAGCGGAGCCATATATACAGGATGGGAGGGGGAGCGGAGCCATATATACAGGATGGGAGGGTGGGAGCGGAGCCATATATACAGGATGGGAGGGTGGGAGCGGAGCCATATATACAGGATGGGAGGGTGGGAGCGGAGCCATATATACAAGGATGGGAGGGTGGAGCGGAGCCATATATACAAGGATGGGAGGTTGGGAGCGGAGCCATATATACAAGGATGGGAGGGTGGGAGCAGAGCCATGTATACAGGATGGGAGGTTGGGAGCAGAGCCATGTATACAGGATGGGAGGTTGGGAGCGGAGCCATGTATACAGGATGGGAGGTTGGGAGCGGAGCCATGTATACAGGATGGGAGGGTGGGAGCGGAGCCATGTATACAGGATGGGAGGGTGGGAGCGGAGCCATGTATACAGGATGGGAGGGTGGGAGCGGAGCCATGTATACAGGATGGGAGGGTGGGAGCGGAGCCATGCATACAAGGGTGGGAGTGGAGCCATGTATACAAGGGAGTCACATTCACATTATAAATGTTATAATTAAATGAGGAGTATGCACTACTACTAAACTACAACCCCGTCCATAGCCCCGCCCCCTTATGACCAAAGCCCCACCCCTGTCACACCTCCATCCCGCCCTGCCGGGCCAAGGAAGAATGGTCTTTCTTGAAGCCGGTCCCTGGTGCAAAAAAGGTTGGGGACCACTGCTCTAGAAACAGGAAACTAACGAGAGGTTAAAAGTCCTAACCTCCACCTCACCCTCAGTGTCTCTAGCCAATCACCACACGAGGATGGATTAAACTATTTTATTGAATTCTTACCTAACAAATGTTAATCTCACATAGTTCTCAGAATTCCGGGAGGGAATGTAATCGTGCTGTCATGATGGACTGACGGAAATATAATTACTGTTAGCAGGGCTGTGGAGTCTGAGTCGGTGCTCATTTTGGTGGAGTCGGTACAAAATGGACCAACTCCAAAAATATATAATAAATTGAGTACAGTAGTTCAATGCAGAATGTGCTGAATATTTTTTCATAGGAATTTGGGAAAGTTATGAAATGTCCTATAAATGGCTGTTCTACTCCTGATCTAAGGCTACATTCACACACAGCGTTTTTGCTGCGTTTTTTTGAGGATACGTTTTTCAGCTGCAAAAGCAGATCAGCTTTTTAAAAAACTGCATCACCTGAAAGGTTTTTGATCTCATAGATAATGTTTTCAATAGCAAAAGCAGATTAGAAATCTGCTCTATTTATCCATATTTGTCTATCCATATCTTATCTGTACCAAAAAGAATGAAAGTCGGGTAGCACACAGACATACACTCCTTTTTTTTTTCTTTTTTAGCACCAGTCAGGTACACCTCATAGCTGCCCAAAAGGACGCCCAGGACTGGCATTACTCGTCTTCAGTAACACATCAACATCAGTTGATAGTTGGAATAAATAGACTGCATTCATTAAGGTGCAGGCTTTATTTTCAAGTGTAGGGGTGTGCAGTATGAGGTTCTGCAGCAGCTGAGGTGTGCAGTATGAGGTTCTGCGGAACAGTATGAGGTTCTGCCCCCCGTCCCCCCAGGTTTGATCCTGGCTACGCCCCTGGTGTGAATGTAGCCTGAGGATCTTGGCTTTGTCTTAGCTGAGATAAGTCAGTGCTGCACCCAGCACCAGTGAAGTTCCTCCTCTACAGACATGGGTACAAAGTAAACACACTCAGAAAGAAGGAAGGCCTGCACTCATCTCAGAAGAATTGCTAGAGTGAACAGGATAACAAGATTAAGGTAATTACATCTTAAAGCATATTTAAACTTTCAATAAAGTGCATAAATCAATAGTCCAGTATGCTGTATGTTCTCTCTATGCTTGATGCTTGTTTTTTCTTTGAGCTCATATACTTTTGGGAAGCTAGCTTTTATACAATATACATACAATATACAGGGAAAATACAGCAACAGAATTGATGAGAACTTACCGTATTTTTCGGACTATAAGATGCACCGGACCATAAGACGCACCCCAAATTTTGGGGTGAAAATAGCAGAAAAAAAAGATTTTTACAATATGGGGGTCCGTCTTATTGTCCAAATTTTAAGGTACCTGAGGGCCGGCGGAGGTACAGCAGGGGTTGCGGCAGTGGTGTGGCAGAGATGCGGATACTCACCTTCCTCAGGTGTGGTGACGCTGCGGCACAGAGAGCAGAGCCGGGTTTGTGGCAGTGGTGTGGTGGTGGCAGAGGTGCGGCGTTGCAGAGGCGCAGTGGGCAGCATGCACCCGAGCAGGGTCCCTTCCTCAGGTGTGGTGACGCCGGGTTTGTGGCAGTGGTGTGGCGGTGGCAGAGGTGCGGCTTTGTAGAGGCGCGGTGGGCGGGTGCACCTGAGCAGAGTCCCTTCTTAAGGTGGTGAGGTGACGCCGCGGCACGGAGAGCAGACAGGAGTGCAGAGCCGGGTTTGTCGGTGGTGGCGGCCATCTTCCTGAGGTGGCGCGTGCGCAGAGTACTCTGCTTCCTGGGGTCTTCAGAAATGGCCACCGCGATCTCTATCTGCGCAGCGCCTCCCGCGGCCATTCCTGAAGCCACAGTAAGCAGATCTATCTGCGCACGCGCCGCCTCAGGAAGATGGCCGCCACCACCGACAATCCCGGCTCTGCACTCCTGTCTGCTCAGGTGCACGCCGCCCACTGCGCCTCTACAAAGCCGCACCTCTGCCACCGCCACACCACTGCCGCAACCCCCCGGTAAGCCTGCGTTCGGGCTATAAGACGCACCCCCAATTTTTCTCAGAATTTTTTTTGGGGAAAAAGTTGTCTTATAGTCCGAAAAATACGGTATATGAGGACTTGTATAGGTATAGAAGCCAAAACATCAAGTTATTAGCTCTGTTATCAGTTTCTTTGTTCCTGGAGTAAGATACACAACAAACTTGCTCTCTCCCTCCTCCCCTCTTCATAGACTGTGAAGCATTTAGTGAGCTGAACCCTAAAAAAAGCGTGAGATTGGAAATTCAAAGTAAAGCTGTCTAATAACATATTTACAAACTTTATATTTGTCATCTGTACTGATTTATAATTTCTATCTAAAATTATACAGTGGGGAAACGGTAACCCTAAATGAAGGTCAATGGACACAGGTGGCTGAATTGAAGGAATTTCTTACTCACCCATTTACAGTGACTAAAAAATTACAAGCTGAGGATTTAACTCCTGGCTTTTTCATAAGGGAGTGGAAGAACTTGCTATTTTGCCTGTTGCAAAGAGGAGGTTTAATCGCAGATGGCATTTCTGCTTCAATGAAACGGAGAGAGACACTGCTATTGGAAAATAAAATTTTTCAGGTAGCTGTTTATGTGGACCCAAGTCATCGTATACTGCTTGATGATCAACAGATTACTAAAGGAAAAGAAGCTCTGACTGAGGTAGCAGTTAGGATGAGTGGCCTACAGGAGGACTGCCAGGCGCAAGAGGACTTGGGTCCTGACAGTGCTACTGCTGCCATATCTTCATCCTCATCAGATGAGGAGTTTGACTTTGACAAGTATTTGGATGACATGGAGCAGGCGAAGCGTTGCCGCAAGGAAAAAGATTTCACTCCGTGTCCTATAGCAAGCAGATTGACCATATTTCAGCAAAATGTTTCACTTGCTCTCAAATAGAAAAATTCAACCGTTCATCAAAACTTCATCAAAAAATTGCACGAGGCAATTCCTTTATACCCGGAAATTGTTAAGAGATGTTGCCGATGTGGTTATGGCTTTGCCTCCAACCCAAGTTAGTGTAGAGAGGTTGTTCTCTAGCCTTAAAATTATTAGGTCAGATTTGAGGTCATTTATGAAGGAGGATCTGATGGAGGCAATTCTATTTCTTAGAACAAGTTCATAGACTGCACAAATGTTATTTAGTACATTTTTGTTGAAAACTGTTTTTTTGCCATTTAAATAGTTTATTACATAGTGTGTATATATATATATATATATTATATATATATATATACACACACATACACAGTATATATATATATATGTAATAGTGTATTTCATATTTACAATTTATTAGTTTTTTGTGTTCTAAAGTTGTATTCCAATAAATACAGTGCCTACAAGTAGTATTCAACCCCCTGCAGATTTAGCTGGTTTGATAAGATGCAAATAAGTTAGAGCCTTCAAACTGCAAACGAGAGTAGGATTTATTAACAGAAGCATAAATCTTACAAAACAAAAAGTTATGTTGCTCAGTTGAATTTTAATAAATTTTAAACATAAAAGTGTGGGTCAATTATTATACAACCCCTATGTTTAATATTTCGTGGAATAACCCTTGTTTGCAATTACAGCTAATAATCGTCTTTTATAAGACCTGATCAGGCCGGCACAGGTCTGTGGAGTTATCTTGGCCCACTCCTCCATGCAGATCTTCTCCAAGTTATCTAGGTTCTTTGGGTGTCTCATGTGGACTTTAATCTTGAGCTCCTTCCACAAGTTTTCAATTGGGTTAAGGTCAGGAGACTGACTAGGCCACTCCAACACCTTGACTTTTTCCCTCTTGAACCAGGCCTTGGTTTTCTTGGCTGTGTGCTTTGGGTCGTTGTCTTGTTGGAAGATGAAATTACGACCCATCTTAAGATCCTTGATGGAGGAGCGGAGGTTCTTGGCCAAAATCTCCAGGTAGGCCGTGCTATCCATCCTCCCATGGATGCGGACCAGATGGCCAGGCCCCTTGGCTGAGAAACAGCCCCACAGCATGATGCTGCCACCACCATGCTTGACTGTAGGGATGGTATTCTTGGGGTCGTATGCAGTGCCATCCAGTCTCCAAACGTCACGTGTGTGGTTGGCACCAAAGATCTCGATCTTGGTCTCATCAGACCATAGAACCTTGAACCAGTCTGTCTCAGAGTCCTCCAAGTGATCATGAGCAAACTGTAGACAAGCCTTGACATGACGCTTTGAAAGTAAAGGTACCTTACGGGCTCGTCTGGAACGGAGACCATTGCGGTGGAGTACGTTACTTATGGTATTGACTGAAACCAATGTCCCCACTGCCATGAGATCTTCCCGGAGCTCCTTCCTTGCTGTCCTTGGGTTAGCCTTGACTCTTCGGACAAGCCTGGCCTCGGCACGGGAGGAAACTTTCAAAGGCTGTCCAGGCCGTGGAAGGCTAACAGTAGTTCCATAAGCCTTCCACTTACGGATGATGCTCCCAACAGTGGAGACAGGTAGGGCCAACTCCTTGGAAAGGGTTTTGTACCCCTTGCCAGCCTTGTGACCCTCCACGATCTTGTCTCTGATGGCCTTGGAATGCTCCTTTGTCTTTCCCATGTTGACCATGTATGAGTGCTGTTCACAAGTTTGGGGAGGGTCTTAAATAGTCAGAAAAGGCTGGCAAAATAGATCATTAATCCACACATGTGAAGCTCATTATTCTTGGTGCCTGAACTACTTCTTAATACTTTAGGGGGACCAAACAGAATTCTTGTGGTTTGAGGGGTTGAATAATAAATGACACTCTGAATTAACTTTTAACGTTTTTAAAAAAAAAAAAAAAAATTAAAACAAATTTTTGCTGCAGTGCATTTCCCACTTCCAGCTAAATCTGCAGGGGGTTGAATACTACTTGTAGGCACTGTATATATTATGTTCTATCTAAATATCTTGATTGTATCATAAAAATGATTAAATGTCTGATGTTCACATTGTACTACAATAAATTGTTCACTTAAACATAAGTAATATATGTGGGAGTCGGAGTCGTGGAGTCGGTGTAAGCGAAATTGAGGAGTCGGAGTCGCAGGTTTGGCTTACCGACTCCACAGCCCTGATTGTTAGGACTAATTCCTAATTTCCCAGGACGTCCCTCATGACAGCACGTCTGCCTGAAAGACTTTCTGTCCGGAAGCTAGCTGTTGACCTGATACTATGTCTAGCTTGTAGTGTGCACAGAATGTTGCTATATTTGACCAAGTTGCGGCCTCGCAAATTTGGTCTATGGATGCTCCTGCTTTCATAGGCCAGGATGTTCAAATTGCTCTAGTAGAGTGTGCCTTAATGTTAATTGGGGGCTCTCTTCTCAAATTCTTAAACCAGGAAAATGGCCGAATAAACCCATCTGGCTAGGGTTGCCTTTAAGGCTTTTTTGCTTTTGTTATTTCCTGAATGCTGTACGAACAGGTTTGAGTTGTCTCCAGGCCTTAAGGGTATGCCACACTGAACAATATCGCTAACGGGATCGCTAAAAAACGTCACTATTTAGCGATCCCGTTAGCGATGTTGTTCAGTGCGGCATCTGCCAGCGACGAGCTTCCTGCTGTGATCTCGCTCGTCGCTGGAATCGTTCCGGACCCTATTTTCTCGTCGGCGCTCCCGCTGGGTAAGTATATATCGCTAGTGTGGCACCTTTTCTTAGCGATTTAGCGGTACTTTTGTACCGCTAAAGTCGTTAAGAAGATCGCTAACGGCGATAGCGTCGTTAACTATATCGCTAAATGTGGCCGCACTTAGCGATATAGAAACAATCCCGCTAGCGATCGCATTAGTATGCGTCGTTATCGTGATCGCTAGCGGGATTGTTTAGTGTGGCAGTACCTTTAGTTTCCATGTAACACATTACTGATCTCCTTACGTCAAGGGTATGAAAAAGTCTCTCTTATCATTGCTAGGATGTTGACAGAATGATGGGAGGATGATCTCCTAGTTCAAGTTTGCCCTTGATACTACTTTTGGCCAGAAAGAAGGGTCAAGTGTATTAGATGGTCCTCCAGGATCTGCAGATAAGGATCTTTTACTGACAGTACTTGGATCTCCCCTAATCTCTTTGCAGAGGTGACTGCCACCAAGAACAGTCTTCATGGACAGCAACCTAATGCTAGCATCTTCCTGTGGTTCGAAGGGTGATTTACATAAGGCACCCAGCACTAGATTCAGGTTCCATGGTGTAACAGTTTCCCTGATCGTGGGTCTCAACCTGGTAAAGCCTCTAATAAATCTCGTAACCCATGGGTGATCTGCTAGAAGGTAGTCTAGGAATGTGCTTAGGGCCGAGATCTGAAATTTTAACGTACTGGGTTTCAAACCCATATAAAACACTATCTAGAGGAACTCTAGGATCTTAGGAATATCATGACTGGATGATTCTGCAATGGATTCTCCCATATATGAGCAGAACCTCTTCTGTATTTTGAAATGGATAGCTGAAGTTACCATTTCCTGCTTGCTTGCAAAGTTATTACCCTATGTGATAGCCCCTTGTAGGTTAGGATCTGCCTCTCAGAATCCAGGCTGCTAGGTGTAGAAAGCATGCATCCTAATGTAGAAGGGGACCCTAAGACAGCAGGTCACATGTGTCTGGTAGGAGAACTGGATATTCCAGGGCCATGTGGCGTAACATAGGGAACCAACTTCTCTTGGGCCAAAGGGGGGCCCACCAATATCACTGTGGCTCAGTCTTCTTGAATCTTCCATAGAACTCTTGACATAGGAGGGAATGAGGGAAATGCAGAGAGAAAATCTGCTTCCCAACTTTGAGACAAGGCATCTCTTCTTCCGGGTTGTCCCATGGGTTTAAGGAAAAAAAATCTCGCTACTTTCGCATTCTTCCGTGTTGCGAACAGGATTGTGCGTGGAACCCCCCCTCCATCTCTGGGTTAGCTAGAGAAATTCTTCTTGATTTAGTTCCCATTCGAAGGCCCAAAGTCAGTCTTTCCCTGCTGAGAAAGTCTGCCACTTTGTTCTCGGTGCCCTTGAGATAAAGTGAAGAGATGGAAAGAACACTTCTCTCTGCCAATTGAAATATTTGCCCTGGCAGGGCCTGTAGGAGTCAGCATTTCGGACCTCCCTGGCAACGCAGGAAGGACACCGGCGTGACATTGAAAAGATTTTGATATGACTATTTCTGATCGTATCCTGACATTGTTGCAGAGCTTCCTACACTGCCTTCAACTCCCTGTAGTTGGATGATTTTTCTCGATCTTCTGGAACCCATGTACCCTGAAGATACCGACCTTCCACTTCTGCTCTCTAGCCTATCTGGCTGGCATCGGTGGTAATCCTGATGAAAGGGAACAGAATCCATGGCACTCTTCCGGAAGTCTTCTCTGTGATGTCCACCATGACTGGGAATCTCTCAGGCTTGTCCGAGATAAAGATCTGTTTGTCTAGCCCTGATGGATGCCTATTTCAGGCGGACAGAATCATTTCTTGTAGATGCCTTGAGTGGGCTTGACTCATGTGTACGCTCAGAATACAGGACGTCATTAGGCCTAAAATACTCATAGCGTATCTGATGGCGACTATCCTCTCCCTCTGGAAGGTCAGGATCCTGTTCTCGACTTCCACATGTTTTAAGGCGGGTAGGGAAGACATTCTGCGATGTGAATCAAGGAAGACACCTAAAAACATCTGAGCATCTGGTCTCAATTCTGACTTTTGCCAGTTGATATGCCAATCTAGGGCCTTCAGTGTGTCCATCATTTGGGAAAGCTGCTGCCTGAGGAGGATAGTGGAGTCCGCTACTAATAGAATATTGAATTAGATAGTGAATTATAATTCCTTTCTTCCTCAGGAATGCTGCCACCTCCGTCATTATCTTTATAAAGATATGTGGTGTTGAGGAAAGGCCGAATGGTAGACATCTTAACTGGAAATGATGGGCTAACCCTTGATGCTCCAGAACAAACCTAAGAAACTGCTGGTGGTTGGGGTGGATGGGCACATGGTAGTAGGCGTCCCTTAAGTCTAGTGTACACATGGCTGACTCTTTCCCTATTAGGGGGATACATGATCTGTCTCCATCTTGAACCTCCTGTATCTGACTCATTGATTTAGGGATTTAAGTTTTACAATGAGACGGTATTTTTTAATGGAATAAATAAAGGGAAGAATAGTGACCCTGTCCATAGCATCCCAGAGGCAGGAGGAATTCTCAAAAGGTATTGAGATCTTTTTTGCCACTTTGGCAATGGGAATATCTACCTTTGGGATTTCCTCCCAAATATTGACCTCATCCATGTCGAATGGAAGCAGGGCCTTGAAATCTCTGGGAATACCCTAACGTTTCTTCCCACTCCAGGATCACTGCTCTTGTGTTTATTGACTGGGAACACTCTGTTCCTCTGTTTTCTCAGCCCTCCAAACATCTTGTCCTGTATTGTATGTGGCACCAGAGTACACTCAACCTTCATGGTTGCCCTTACCTCTATTAACAGGTCTTCTGTATTTTCGGACAAGAAGAAATATTTCTTCCTCTCCTCGGAGGGTATTTGGGGAGTACTCTAATATTCTTCCTACATGTCCTCATCCGCGCAGTATGAGTAAGCATATGCCTCCCCAGAAGTTTCCTTCATCTGCCAATTAGCTCTCTTGTGACTCTGGGCTGGTTGAGTTGGTACTAGATTAGCGACAGTACTTTGGACCTCTTCCCTAATCATGGCCTGTATATCCGCTAACAAGGACGATTGTTCTTCCAGAAGGAACTTTGTGATACACTCTGTGCAAAGCTGCTTTTTGTAGGATTCGGACAGCTTTTGTATTGCACGCTGGGCATTTCTTAGGCTTTTAGCGAGAAGAAGATCCTGATCTTAAAAGGAGTCCCTCTGTCCTATTAAAAAGAGAGGACAATTATGTGCTGTTAGCTATGGGATGCCTTCCTGGTAAAAAACAAAACAAAAAAAAACCATGGCCGCTTTGGGGGGTACTTATACTGGCCAGGGACTGTTCTGCTGGTGCTTTAGAGCGTGAAGGATTAGAATCCATGTTTCAAATAGTGCACCCAGTGTGACAGAACACTTTTATAGGGTCTTACCTTATCCAGGTGTGCATCATACTTCCCCAGGGTGGATAAAAATCAATGATTTTTTTAAAAAAAAAAAAAAAAATCGGATTTTTCTTTATTTAAATCGGATTTTTTTGATTTAAATCGGATTTTTTTCAATAAACTGCTTTTTGAGGAAAATATTTTACCATCCAAAGGTTCTTCCATCATGAGATAAAGCTGAGTTGTTTAACTCAGTAGAATAAAGGCTGTATATGTGTAACATTCACAATGCCATGCTCTTCCAGAGGTTTCTGTAGGATTAGTGGGCAGTTTCTCTCCTATATTATCACAGACAATTGCTTTACTTACGCAGTTCTCAAAACTGAATTTGACTCCGCAGAGGTCCCAGCCTCTTCTTCACGGCAAAAATGTTACAACATGAACAGAGTTGAGAAAAAGACCTTAATCCTATTGTTCTACAAACCTATATGAATACAGAATCAACCCCTTCAGTGCCAAGTCCAAGAAGTTAGACAATATGTTTCTGATTGTTTGGAGTGGAATAGATCTGCACAACACAAGAAGAATGTGAATCTAAGTGTGATGAGGAGGAAGGGCAAGCAGACAAGAAAATGAAAGTGAAACTTTGAGCACAATACTGCAGCATAGCCACAGACAGACAAGTCTGGATCTGTTTGTGTGTACGATCTGAGGTTTATTACATTCTTTCCTTATAATGGCAGCAGGCCGTAAAAGAGACCCAGTTTGGGAATATTTTAATGAAGCTCCTTCGCCTATCGGTAAGGCAGGCATGCGTGCAAAATGCAAACGATGCAACAAAGAGATGCAAGGCCTGGTGGCACGAATGAGGCAACATCATGAGAAGTGCGGTGATGAAGATGACCAAAGAAACACTTCTGAACAGGCAGGATCTTCAGGTTGGTAAACATTTTTATTGAATCCTATTTCTAAAGACTGAACTGTCATGTGTGAGAAAAATTATATTTATTATTATTACTGCATGTTACTGTCATTTGGTACAGTTATGAAGAAAAACAAATATTCCTTTTGGGGCAGTGCTGTGTTGTGTACAATAAGCAGAAATTGTATAAACAATAAAATAACAGCACTGACTTTTTTTGTTTAGGGGAATTCATGGATTCTGGAAACTATCCACCTCCAAGATCACCATCATCCTGTTCTACAGTTTCAGAGTTATCCATCCAGGATAGTGCTTCATTAGCAGCAGCATCATCATCATCAGACACCCACAGCCACATATCACCATCACCCAAAAGGAAGAAAAAACCTTTACCTCCTGGAACCACCATAGATAGGTTTGTGATAAGAACTAGCAGATTAGAAAAAGAGTTGATTGATGAAAAAATTGCCCAGTTTATTTATGCAACGAACTCTTCTTTCCGTCTGACTGAGAACCCACATTTCATTAATATGGTTCAGTCACTGAGACCAGGATACAGTCCACCCAGCAGAGCTGATGTTGCAGGGAAACTGCTGGATCAAGTGTATGACAGAGAAATGGAGCAATGTGCAACAGCTCTGGAGGTAAAATTGTTAACCTAAGTATTGATGGGTGGAGTAATGTCCACAATGATCCTATTGTATGTGCTTGTATAACAACAGAAGAAGGTAAAGTGTTCCTTGCACAAACAACTGATACGTCAGGAAATGCACACACAGCAGAATACTTACAAGAAGTGGCAGTAAAAGCTATAACATGTGAACAAAAATTCAAATGTCTAGTACGCAGTTTGGTCACTGACAATGCTGCAAACGTATCCAAGATGAGAAGAAATTTAGAAGAGCAGGGAGGGAATACAAAGCTAATAACATATGGTTGCAGTGCTCATTTGCTGCACCTCTTAGCCAAAGACTTAAGTGTTCCAGAAATAAAGGCTAATGTTGTTGAAATTGCTAAATACTTTCGTAATAATCATTTTGCTGCAGCAGCTCTGAAAAGGATGGGTGGAACCAAGCTAACGCTCCCACAAGATGTTAGATGGAACTCTGTGGTGGACTGTTTTGAGCAGTATATCAAAAACTGGCCTATTCTGATGACACTTTGTGAAGAAAATCGAGATAAAATAGATGGCACTGTCACAGCCAAAATCCTCAACATTGGGCTTAAGA
Organism: Oophaga sylvatica; assembly: GCA_033576555.1. NCBI lineage: Eukaryota > Metazoa > Chordata > Amphibia > Anura > Dendrobatidae > Oophaga > Oophaga sylvatica. The sequence continues at coordinate 403,713,846 of JARQOD010000002.1, forward strand.
GAAATGTTGAACATATGCTGAGCTTCCTGAAACCCATCTCTCAAGCTTTAACCAAAATACAGAAAAATAGCTGTTTTATTGTGGATGCTGTTGAAATTTGGAAGGAACTGAGTGAACACTTAAAAACAGAACTACACATGGACAGAATTAAATTACAAGCAGTAAACAAACGAATGGGACAAGCACTGACTCCAGCTCATTTTTTGGCAAATATTGTCAATATCCAATATCAGGGTCAAAACCTAAGTGCTGAGGAAGAGGAGTTAGCTATGACATGGGTATCCAGCAATCATCCATCTTTAATGCCAACTATAATAAACTTCAGAGCTAAGGGGGAACCATTCAAGAAATATATGTTTGCTGAAGATATTTTAATGAAGGTCACACCAGTAAACTGGTGGAAGTCACTTAAGCGCTTGGATTTAGAGACTGTTCAAGTAATGATTTCACTTTTAACAGCAGTAGCTTCTTCTGCAGGCGTTGAAAGAATATTCTCTTCCTTTGGACTCATTCATTCTAAATTGAGAAATCGGTTGGGACCCAATAAAGCAGGAAAGCTTGTTTTTCTTTTCCAGATTATGAATAGGAACAAAGAAGATGATGATGAAGATGACGACGAGTGAGCTACAGAGGACAGCAGGGACAGTAGTATTTAAGTTTTTCATGTGTCGGCTGGGCTGACACTGACAGTCTAAGTTTCTTAAAATATATATATATTTTGTTTAGCCAAATTAGTTAACAAACATGGATGTTTGTTTAAGCAAATAACTTATGCTGTAATGTTGTTATTGTTTCAGTTGAATAAATCTATTTAAATTGTTATTAAGGTCAGGATTATTTTTCTCCTTCCTAAGTACAACAGAACAGTGGTGTCCAAATATGAATGATTAACCCATTAAACTGGGAGAAAAAAGTAATATAAAAAGTGATTCTAAAAATCTTCATCTACTTGCATGTTAAAGTAGCAAGAACTAGTTTAGGTAGAAACTTTGATTTAAATCACTGATTTAAATCAAGCCTTACTGACTAGTGATTTAAATCGTGATTTAAATCAAATCCACCCTGTACTTCCCCATAGCTTTTTCCAGCGTCCCATTATGAAATACACGTTACACCGGTCCAATTGGAGGTACCCTTCGAAAGCGGAAATGCATTCCACGCTGGAATGCACGTATGTCATGAAAGGGAGTCCCCGAAGGAAGCGCGCTTCACTGCTGGAAAGCACGCTCATACGCACAACCCGGAAGTCCTGGCGGGCAGCTGAAGCATGGAATCGAGAACCATTCGCAGAGGGAAGCTGTGGAAATTGGAAGCTCAGTCCTGTTCCACCGACTGAATGAGGGACCTCCACCCAGTGAGGCATCAGCCTGGAGCATCTTGACAGTGGGATGGGAAGAGCCCTCCGATCCCACTGCGCACACAGTTAAGTCTTCATTTGTCCTGTGCTCCTTCCTCTCCATGCTCTGTCCTGCTTGAGACAGGAAGACACTGAAGGTGAAGTGGAGTGGGACTTTTAACCCCTCGTGTGTTTCCTGGTCCTAGAAGATGAGTAGGACTACCTCCTGACGTGCTGTCATGAGGGACGTCCTGGGAAATTTACTTTTCCTATAAAGTTGTTTGTGTGCGAGCGGCAAAACAAAAAAATTAAAATAGATGTGGTATCGCTCTAATCGTACTGACCTGAAGAATAAACCAGTCTTAACAATTTTACCATATGGCATTAAAAAAAAAAAATTCCTAAATTGCTGCTTTTTGTTTATTCTATCTCACAAAAATAGTAATAGAAAGCGATCAAAAATTGTAATGTGCCCGAAAATGGTACCAATATAAACGTCAACTCAACCCACAAAAAAAGCAAGGCAAAAACTTTGTTTTGCAAAAGAAAAAAAAAAAAAAAAAGTGTCTTTTAGCGTGTGACTGCAGCCAACCCAATATAAATTTGATATCACTGTAATTGCTCTGACCCGAAGAATAAAGTCATCTAATCACTTATACTGCACGAGAAACTGAGTAAAATATAAATAAAACTAATTCTTCACATGCTGTTGATTTTTTCATTCTGCCCCCCAAAGATCGCATTAAGGCTCGGCACAAATTTATCCTGTGCTCTGCACTGAACACTTACACCGGGGTTTCTGTATAAATCTCTGAAATATGTGATTCAGACAGAACCCTCGATGTAAGGCTCCCTATAATGAGGCAGATGGAGGCATTGTGGACGCCGTGTGGCTGCCTATGATCAGGTGGTGTCCGTCTTTTTAGGCGTGCATAAAGGTGCGGTGTGCGGCAGTCTTTTGCGCTTCTGAAAAGAAGGATGTCAGAGAAAAAATAAAATCTATAAAGACAACCCCAGAGAGGGGTCCTATAACACCCACATTGAACAAATGGGATTAATTACACTGGTACACAGTGATTTTGGTGCCAACGATATCTGAACGGTTTTATATTAAGTTTATGGTGCTGATTAAGAATATGACTTCGGTTTTGCCAGACTGGCTCTAGTTTCTGAGATATTTAATATTTAAACTAGAATTCTGCCTTCAAAAAAGTCACTTTTATAGCATTGTAAGCTTACAAATTGATATTCAAAATAATTATATGGGACGTCAACAGACCAAAAGCTATTGCACCTGATCTGCTTCACCCAATAACACTGGTCAACGCAAAAATAAAAATCATCGGCAAAGGTAATGTCTGTTTTATGGAGTTTGATGTGCTGATTCCAAAAATATGCTTAGTTTAGCTCTATCACAAAGTTTCAGAGACAGAAGTATTTTTGTTATTACCGTATATACTCGATTATAAGCCGACCCGAGTATAAGCCGACCCCCTAATTTTGCCACAAAAAACTGGGAAAACTTACTGACTCGAGTATAAGCTTAGGGTGGAAAATGAGATTATGCCCTATATGCTGCCCCATGTACTATGCCCCCATAGATGCTCCATAGATAGTGCCCCCATAGATGCTCCATAGATTATGGATCATCTATGGGTGCACAGATTATGCCCCATAGATGCTCCATAGATTATGCCCCCATAGATGCTCCATAGATTGTGCCCCATAGATGATCCATAGATTATGCCCCCATAGATGCTCCATAGATTGTGTCCCCATAGATTATTCCCCATAGATGCTCCATAGATTGTGCCCCCATATATGATCCATAGATTGTGCCCCCATAGATTATTCCTCCATAGATGCTCCATAGATTGTGTCCCCATAGATTATTCCCCCATAGATGCTCCATAGATTGTGCCCCCATAGATTATTCCCCCATAGATGCTCCATAGATTGTGCCCCATATATGATCCATAGATTGTGCCCCCATAGTTTATTCCCCCATGATGCTCCATAGATTGTGCCCCCATAGATTATGCCCCTATAGATGCTCCATAGATTATGCCCCCATAGATGCCCCATAGTATAGGCCTCATACGCTGCCGCTGCTGCTGCAACCGAAAAAAAAAAAAAAGACATACTCACCTCTCGTCGCTGGGGGCCAAGTCTGGTGTCTTGAGCAGGCGGGGACACCGGCGCGCTATGGGGGACAGGTGCCGGTGTCACCGCTTGCTCAGGACCCCGGCACCTGAGACATTTACCTGTCACCGGGACCACCGCTGCTCGCCGCTGTCTTCCGGGTCCTCCAGCAGTGAATGATCAGGCAGAGGGCGCGGCGCACAGTAACCACGTCATCGCGCCCTCTGCCTGAACATCGCAGCAAGAGGACCCGAGGACACAGCAGCGCATCGGTGGAACGGGACAGGTAAATATCGCTTATACTCACCCCTCCTGCCAGCGCGTCTCTGCCCTGCTCTTCTCCCACGGTCCCGGCGCCAGTGTTCAGCGGTCATGTGTTGCCGCTCATTAAAGTCATGAATATGTGCATATTCATGACTTTAATGAGCGGTACCACTGAGGCCTGAACACAGGCGCCGGGACCGTGGGAGAAGAGCAGGGGGGCTGCAGAGACCGCGCCGGCGGAGGGGGGAGTATATAGGACAGCTGCGCTCCCCTCCCCCGCCGACCCCCCGGTATATGACTTGAATATAAGCCGAGAGGGGGACTTTCAGCCCTAAAAAATGGGCTGAAAATCTCGGCTTATATTCGAGTATATACGGTAAGTTATTTCTGCATTTTCAATATATGTGGTTTTTCCTATTATTCCCATTTCTTTGCTTGTCTTGCTTAATTGTGAATTTTCTTACAGGGACAACATCAGTAAAGGTTTTAGTGAGTTTTATGGGAAGGAGTATTGACAGTGCAGTCAATAAATGACTGCTTCTCGGAAAGTCACGTTACGGGGAGGAGCTAACTGTTATGAGGCGGTACAATTTGAGTCAATCAGAAAAGGATGGTGATGGCAGCAAGGACTGGTATGTGAGACTGACAGGAGGCAGGCCTCTACAGGGATCTGAGCCCGGCCACAGGGAGATAGAAGGGAAGGCAGCGGACAGCCGCCATTGTGAGAGGATTTTCACTGCATTTCTGGGAGGGCAAGTTACCTCAGAGGGAAGAAAACAGCTCAGCCACTGAGGTGTAACTGAATGAGGGTCTCCACAGAGAGAGAACCTGAAAGCAGCCAATATCACACTGAGAAACATGTCTGCAAATCTTCATCTGTAAGGAATAGGCTGACCCTTTACCTCACAACTGTATATAGTTATCTACCAGATTACCTCCAGTAAAATCAGTTCTAAATACAAGCTGCCTCTGTCATCTCTGGGGAAATATCTACATATAGTCGGTAGGCTCGTCGCCTTTTTTTTTTTTTTCAGTTTGTCACCACCATTGAACTGAACTTACTCTACTGTTTGCTCTGATTTAAAGGAGAAAAATGCCCCAACACAGTGAATCAATCATCAGATTCTGTTATGTGTATAGTTCTTTTACACCAAAAGGACAAGTACGTTCATGATATTAAAAAGCTGTACCAGATGTACTTTAAGTGTCTACTTGGTGATCAAGACAAGCTGGGCCCCTCATGTGATATGCTCAAGTTGTTCAAATGGTCTTAGTGACTGGTTGAATATGAGGAAAGTGGCTATGCCATTTGCTGTTCCCATGATTTGGAGAGAACCCAAAAATCATAGTGATTGCTATTTTTCTTTTGTCAAACTGAAGGGTTTTTCTACAAAGAACAAACATAAGATTAATTTCTCTGAACTTGAATCTGCGATTAGGCCAGTTCCACATGATGGTACCTTGCCAGTTCCTGTACCACGGTTGTCTGGATTGGATGAAAATTAAGTAGAATATGAAGACTATGGAGCTGAAGCTACTGGCGAAGACATGGAGATCTCAAGTCAAGATGAATATGTACCTGATGGAGCAGCCAAGCAGCCAGAACGCTTTACTCAACATGAATTAAATGATCTCATCAGAGACATTTCATTACCAAAAGATAAAGCTGAACTTCTTGCATCTAGGTTGAATCAAAAGAATCTTCTTCATGATGATGTCAAAGTGTGTTATTACGGAAACAGAAATAACACATTAACACAATTTTTCACAGCGTACTGTAACAATGTGAATGGCCTCTTTGAAGAACTGAATCAAGAGTACTTTGCTGCCGATTGGCGATTGTTTATTGACTCATCCCAGAGAAGCTTGAAAGCAGTGTTGCTTCACCATCAATCCCTATTGCTCATTCATGTCATCTAAAGGAAAGTTATTAAAATCTGTCAGTTGTTTTGGATGCTATACAATATAAGCATCATCAATGGAATATCTGTGGAGAGTTGAAAGTGGTTGGTCTGCTAATGGAAATGCAAGGTTTCAAAAAATATTGTTGTTTCTTGTGTTTATGGGACAGTAGAAATACAATAGAGCAGTGGTCCCCAACCTTTTTTGCACCAGGGACCGGCTTCAAGCAAGACCATTCTTCCATGGCCCGGCAGGGCGGGGAGGGGTGTGGCAGGGGTGGGGCTTTGGTCATAAGGGGCGGAGCTATGTACAGGGTTGTAGTTTACTAGTAGTGCATACTTATAATTTAATAACATTTCTAATGTGTATTCTGCCACCGATATATGTAAGAGACAGCTCTGATCCTTGTGAGTGACAATCTCCGATATAAACAATGGTAGATAGGAACTCACTATAAAACTTCCTTCATTAATCTTAATCGTGCACAGATATCTTCTTGAGAAGGTGAACTTGAATGTAACTGAAAGGTTTATTGGCATTACAATACCTTGTGCAGATGAATACATACAATTTCCTTCAGGCAAGAGATATCAAGGTGGCTTCAGAAGAAAAGAGTATAGAGGTCTAAAAGGAATGCTGCGTTGAAGCTCCTAGCATGAATGATGAGAAACACAGAATGACGAAGCACACAAGATGGATGAGGGAAAACAGTTGAGAGGAGTGAGAGAGAGAGAGAGAGCAAAGTATTATGGGAAATAGAACCCAAGACAGTACTAAACAATAACCACTAGGTGGCAGCAAAGTACACAGTAACTATGAAATGTCACATTAATACTGGCTGAGACAGCATACTCCCCGTCTGAAATCTTAGGATTTCACAATATAAACAACCTGTGCGATGTCCTTGAAGAAGAATATCGTAACCTGAAAAATAACAGCAGAAACTGGCAATGCAACAATAAAAACAGGTGTAGTCTAGTAAATGTGAACTGTCTACTAAAGTAATCCAATCGATCACCCATCTTCGGATTGGAGAAGCCGCATTATGCCAAACTGTCTCCAACCCATTTGTAATCCACTGGTCAAGATTTCCTCTGCAGAGAGAGAATTGTGACACACATGCCAGCCACGGCAGTCAGATTTGGTTGCTTTGTTGCGATAACATTGTACAATGTGCACTAATCTGGCAATGGTGCGTACAAGTTTCATCCATCTGGAAAAACGTTCAAAACGCTGACAGCCCAAGCTACACCTTTCTCCTAATCTGGTAGAAAGGGCACTTACTTCTGGACGGATTTCGGGATCGTTGTCAGGATCCTGGAGACTGAAGATGTTATCGCTGGAGGTCTCTTCAGCTTGGTTTTGCAAAAACTCTGGACCTGTTAACCAAGAAGAATTTGCGAAGACACTAGAAGATACTGGTCGCGTTGCATGATCTTGACTTGTATGAAGGGATGATGGAGCGTAGCTTCGTGGTATGCAAACCTTGTCTAAGGCACACAGGGATTTCTTCCAAGACTCCCACTTTTGTTGTTTGTCAGTGGGCAATGGGGTATCCCAGTCTTTAACAGTTTCTGAGAGCTGTCTTAACAGTGCCTTGCCTTGTATGATCAAAGGAGCTACAAACCCCAGAGGATCATAAAGCCTGTTCACTACTGAAAGAACTCCAGTTTGGTGAATGGCTTGTCTGCATGACTGACCAGAAAGATGAATGAATCCTTCCGCAAGTCCCACCGCAATCCTAAGCTTCTTTGAACAGGCGGGTTGTCGAGACCCAGGTTCAAGTCTCTGAATTCCACAGCATGGTCGATAGGGTGGAAGGCTTCCATGACGGTGGCGCTGTTGGATGCGATTTTGTGTAGTCTCAGATTGGCCTTGGAAAGCATACCTTGTGTCCTTTTTAGCAGATCGATGGCCTCGTCAGCCGTGGGCAAGGACTTTAGGCAGTCGTCCACAAAGAAATCTCTTTCTACGAAGTTTCTTGCATCCTTCCCATACTCTGATTCACCATCGAAGGCTGTCCTATGTAAGCCATATGAAGCAACCGCTGATGAAGGACTATTGCTTAGCACATAGGTTTTGAAGGAGTCTACCCTGGATGGTTTGTGGCATTTTTCCATGCATACATCACCCATAATCACCCAGCCTAGGTCGAGTCTTTGTGCATATGGGGCATCATCTGGACCATTGCATTGTTGACGCACCTTATGGACCCTCAGGATATCCCTTCCGAGCAGGATCAGGATGTCAGCATTCGTGTCTATAGGAGGACTTTCTTTAGCTAGGTGCTTTAAATGGGAATGGTGAAGTGCAGCCTTTGGAGTGGGAATCTCCTGTCTTTCATCAGGTATATGGTCACACTCAATTATTGTCGGCAAGGGTATAGGCATGTTCTCTTTGATTGAAGAGATAACATACCCAATGGCTCTTCTGCCAAATGTCTCTACCCGACCGGAGCAGGTATTGAGAGTGTATGGTGTTGCTGGTCCTTGTATGCCGAAGATGTCAAAGAATTTGGGCTTTGCTAGAGACCTGTTGCTTTGCTCGTCTATGATGGCGTACATCCTAGTGGCTTTCTCAGGTTGCCCCTCAGGATACACTTTGACAAGACATACCTTGGCACAACATTTGGGGCTGCTTTCTTCTCCACATACTTCCATGCACGAAGAGGATACAGCAGTTTTAGTTGGCTCATGGCCTTGTGGCTCCCCGCCATACCTTGACTCGGGCTTAGATACTGAAGGTTAGGCATTGTCTTCAGATGTATTTGGATGCATAGCTGTCACATGCTCATTGCTACTGCATTAAGCACACTTAACAATGGTTTTGCAGTCTTTAGTGATGTGGAATGAGGAGGCACAACACTTGTAGCATATTCCAAGCTCCTTGAGGATGTCTTTGCGCTCCTGCACGGGTTTTGCCCTGAGCCCACGGCATTCTCTCAAGGAATGAGGACTTCTATGGATAGGGCACATAAGACTGAAATTCTTTGCATTGCCTAGAGGGAAGCCTTGCTTAGTAGATGACGATGTTGCAAGTGGACTGTCTGTCTTTCTCACAGATACCGTCCCTTTGAAGTCTTTATATTCACTCGTTGTTTTACCTTGCTTTGAGAATGATGATGAACAGGTCAAAGCAGGTTCGGCAAAGTCAAAGCTGGGATCATTCTTCTTCTGAGCTTGGTCGCTGATAAACCTGGCAAAATAAGAGAAAGATGGAAAGGACACTTTATGCTCTCTCTTGTACCTTGATCCCAAGTCTGCCCATTTGTCTTGCATGTCGTGTGGTAGCTTAATGACCACCGGGTTCACACCATGTGCGGTGTCTAGGTAGCTCAGTCATGGAAGACGAGGGTCTAGTTTGGCTAACTCCAATTCCTTCAGCAGATCACTTAGATCCTGCAGTTTGCGATTGTCTTTGTTAGTTATCTTTGGGAAGTTTTGCAGTTTCCTAAATAATGCGCTTTCTATAGCTTCCGCGCTGCCATAGGTTTGTTCCAGCCTCTCCCATGCTGCAGTGAGACCCGCATCTGAATGGCCAACATGGATTGCTCTTAATGTTCTGATGCGCTCTGTGGATTCTGGGCCTAACCAATTGACAAGCAAGTCCAGTTGTTCCTTGGCGGTAAGGTTAAGACCTGTGATTACAGCTTCAAAGGTTGACTTCCAGGATCTATAGTTCTCAGCAGAGTCATCAAACTTTGAGAGACTACTGTTTACTAGTTCCCTGCGTATCATATATTTGGCAAACTCTGACATGTCTGTGTTCTCGTTCCTTGTTGCAAGATTGACTTGTGGTACCTCTGAGGTATGTAAGTCCCTTGGCGTGTAAGGATGAGACACTTGAGGCCAGAATGATGTTGCACGAGGGTTTAGGTGTAGTTTAGTCTCTGGAGGGTCTGCTTGTCGTAGCTGAAACTGTGGGTTGGTGCTGAAAGTTACCTTGTCACTATTGGGCAGTAGAATCTGTGGCTGGGCAGGAGCGTCTATGTGGTAGCTTGGGAGAAGTACTGGTATGTGAGGGTTTAAGGCTTCTGAATCGTGATTTAGGTCATAATTAGCAGGATGTGTGGATGTTTGGTGTTTTAACACGTAATCCTTGGTACGTATAGCCGGATCTTCTATTTCTTCTAGGAAAGGACAGTCTAAGGTGGTCTCGTCAGCTACTGCTTGCTCAAACACCTTTAATTTAGCCATGGCAGCGGCTTCTTCCATTTTCTGTTTGGAGAATTTTCATCTGGGCCTCTGCTTCCTTCACTTTCAGCTGGGCTGCTATCTCTGCTTCCTTCCTAGCAAATGAACTCCTTACTCTGGCTTCTTCTGCATCAGCACGGATTTCTATTAGCCTCTCAGATAACGCCGATCTTTTGGAACGAGAAGATCTGGAGGATCGAGATGTGATTTTAGTTGAAGTCGATCGCTGTGACCTTACTTCTTGCAGGTATGTGATGCGGCACTCTGCCTTGTCTTTGGCATCTTGCACGATAGCATTGTTTCTTTGGAGTAAGGTCTTTCGCTCAGTTAACTCTGCTAAGGCATCGTCCATATCAGAATTACCCAGAAATGTGGCATACTTTGTGGATAGCCGCTGATAGCAATCATAGGCTTCAGATAACCGATGCAAGGCTGTGGTTAGGTCTGCTGCGTTATTCTTATGGCGTGAAATAGCTGCAATACACCGCTCGGTTCTTTCCCATAAGATACTCAGGTTATTGAGGAACTCATCTCTAGTTGCCTCAAAGTTCTCTCTGACCTTTTGCATGGGTTTATTTGTGCGCTTAGGTCGGACACTTTGTTCATGGATCAGCATAGAGTCTGCTTCTCGTGCATCTGTGTTGTCTGAGACGTGATGCGTCTGTTCTGATTCCACAGCAGAGGGATCCATATTATCTTTCATGGACATGTTTCTATACTTGTGAGATGTGGATGGCGCACACTTGCTAGCATACACACAGGCACAAAGGACTTGGGCTTCCTATGCAAGCAGGAGTAAGAGGTGTCTTTCCTGGTTAACAGTCTGTGAGGTAAACATGCAATAGGCCGCAACAACAGTTCCTTTTAGACTATTCTGCCACCGATATATGTAAGAGACAGCTCTGATCCTTGTGAGTGACAATCTCCGATATAAACAATGGTAGATAGGAACTCACTATAAAACTTCCTTCATTAATCTTAATCGTGCACAGATATCTTCTTGAGAAGGTGAACTTGAATGTAACTGAAAGGTTTATTGGCATTACAATACCTTGTGCAGATGAATACATACAATTTCCTTCAGGCAAGAGGTATCAAGGTGGCTTCAGAAGAAAAGAGTATAGAGGTCTAAAAGGAATGCTGCGTTGAAGCTCCTAGCATGAATGATGAGAAACACAGAATGACGAAGCACACAAGATGGATGCCGGAAAGGGAAAACAGTTGAGAGGAGTGAGAGAGAGAGAGAGAGCAAAGTATTATGGGAAATAGAACCCAAGACAGTACTAAACAATAACCACTAGGTGGCAGCAAAGTACACAGTAACTATGAAATGTCACATTAATACTGGCTGAGACAGCATAATGTGAATGTGACTCCCTTGCATACAAGGCTCCGCTCCCACCCTTGTATGCAAGGCTCCGCTCCCACCCTTGTATGCATGGCTCCGCTCCCACCCTTGTATGCATGGCTCCGCTCCCACCCTTGTATGCATGGCTCCGCTCCCACCCTTGTATGCATGGCTCCGCTCCCACCCTTGTATGCATGGCTCCGCTCCCACCCTTGTATGCATGGCTCCGCTCCCACCCTTGTATGCATGGCTCCGCTCCCACCCTTGTATGCATGCCTCCCTCCCACCCTTGTATGCATGGCTCCGCTCCCACCCTTGTATGCATGGCTCTGCTCCCACCCTTGTATACATGGCTCTGCTCCCACCCTTCTATGCATGGCTGGGCTCCCCCGTCCTCCCCCATACTTACACTCACACCGTCGCTGAACTTTCCTGCATCCCTGTCGGCCGCGGCAGCTTTATCCAGTGCGGAGTGGTGACGTAGTACGGCTCATTAAGGTCATGAATATGGACGCCATGCCTATGGGAGTGGAGTCGCGTCCATATTCATGACCTTAATACTACGTCATCGCTCAGCGCTGGATGAAGCTGCTGCGGCCAACAGGGATGCAGCGACGGAAGGCGAGTATCGATGTCTTCTGGAAGCCAGCAGCTGTAGCTGTTACTACAGTGCTACAGCCACCAGCTCCATGTGTGTCCAGCATTCTGTGCCGTGGCTCCGCGGCCCGGCAACAGAACTGCAACGGCCCGATCCTGGGCCGCAGACCGGCGGTTGGGGACCCCTGCAATAGAGCATTACGTTCGTGGTGATTGGGGACAGAGAAACATCTATGCTCCATGTAGAGACAATGTTCAGCATAATCCTTTAGTTGCTCCAACAAAAATCTTTCTTCCTCCACTACATATAAAGTTGCGATTGATTAAAAACATTGTGAAAGCCATGGCAAGGACAAATTCACAAGTGTTCCAGTACATTTCACAGAAATTCTCCAGCATTTCTTCAGCAAAACTGAAGGAAAGAGTATTTGTTGGTCCTCAGATCAGAGAGCTTGTGAGAGATGATGTATTTGAAGGAACTCTAAATGATAAGAAATTGAGATCTTGAAAAAGCTTCAAGTCTTCATAGGAAAACAAAAATCTCCAGAATATATTGAGGAACTGCTAAATGCTTACCAGTGTCATGGATGTCGCATGTCTCTGAAAATGCACTTTTTGCATTTACATTTAGATTTCTTCCCTCAAAATCTTGGGATGTAAGCAATGAACAATTTCTACTCATATTTTGGTTTCTATTTTGCATGTGAAATTATTTTAGTTCAATAAAAAACTGTTTTGTAAGGTGAAGCATTTTTTTCTGATATGTAGATTACGGTTTTCTTAATGTCGCCAGTATATTTCCTATACCTTATAATAGTGATGCTGCTCCATGGAAACTATACGCGCTACAGAAAAACTATATACATATTTGAAATCAGGACAAAAAGATGATTCAGAAAAGTACAAAGTCACCTGCGATGATTGCTAAAACTATTGTACCTGTGTAATCATTCAAGTTTATACAGTTTTGATTTGGAAGATCTCAAAAAAATGATATGATCAAAACACTCACTTGCCTAATAATTGTGTACACAGGGTATACCCTTATTTATCATAAAGATGGCTGGACCTTGACAAGCACTTGTCTAGCTTTGGTGTTAGCCAGCTTTCCTTTCTGACTGTCAGCTTACAAGCAATGCTCTCACTTCTCTTGGCAATTGCTGAATTTTGTATTGCCATGTAATGTCGGATATTATTTGTACATGTATTCTCTGAATTGTAAAATTCTGCAGAGTATGTTGGCACTACATACCGTAAATAAAATCATCATTATAGTAGTGCTTGATATACTAGTGTAGCATACAAACTCCACATCATAAAAGTAAGTATTTCTCTCTAGACATGTGCCAACATCATGCTGCCTGCAGAAACAAAGATCTGTGTAAGGTACAGAGCACCCTAAGTAAGGCATGTAACAGCAGGGAGTGCCAAAGCACAGCTTCTGTGCACAGTACATGTGCTGCAGGCAGAAAACAATCAGTCCCCACATATACAGACAGCTCCCTTAAGAAACCTGCCTTTGTTCTTTTTCTAAGCAGACACAAGTAATCAATATCCTGGGTTTCTAAAATGACTAACCATGGTCAATACCTATTGCTACAGAAACAACTAAATAGACAGGATGGACATCCAACCAGCAGCACATTCCTAAGCCATCATTCCGCAAGCCTGTACAATAGGTGCCACATAACACCAGTAAACTGCAGATCTTTGGTCTTCAGTGAGCCTTTAGTTTGCTTAAAGGCTTTTAGAGACAAAATCTGCATCAGGTTACTTAACAGGAGAATCGAGGATAAGCAACTTATGGAGTCTGGAAAGTGTCTTGTAATGTTAATATCAACGACTTCACAGAGAGGTTTACTGTATGGAATGGATAGGTCAAGTTTGCCAGCTTTTCTGCAACAATTAGCTACCGTAATTTACGTCATTTGCAAGTTTTCATAGAACAGGAGTACAATTTTTTTCATGTCACCCTCCACAAGGAGAAATGTTACCCCTTAGACTCTCATACAACTAAATAAGATATCATGCTTTGCACTGACGAGGGGCAATATCCAAAACGTGTCTGTAAATTGAAATTCTGATTTGGCTTTATCCTAAGTCATATAGTAAGGCTCATTCAAAGGGTTAATATTGACTTTTAGGATAGCTGCTTCCAAAAGGAGGCACCAGAACCTAAGTCGTCTTCCTATCTGGAGAGGAAATTTACATAGAAGTAGGCTGGTTTAGAGGAAATGAACAGAGCAAAGCACAGGTAACATACAAATTACAGACAAACAGAGAGTGGAGGAAAGCTCCCCATCCCCAGTGTCGGACAGTCAGTTTACATCAAAATTAACTTTCTATAAAGATTTCAAAATCCAAAAGTATATTATCAAGTTGTAATATTTTCTTTTGAAAACCAAACTTTTTCTTCAGTTGGAACAACCGCTTTATTAAGACCTATCATAATTGTCTTTCTTTCTAGCCCTACTTGTGATAAAACCAACATGCTGTTTCCCTCCCATGTGTCACTATAACAATATATGAATAGTAAGCAAAGTTCCACATCATAGCAATATATTCGGAGTGTTTCCTGACAACTGCGGGTGAGGCAGACACACCTTCCTACTCAAACATATGGTGACTGTTACACTCATGGCAAACGTATGTAAGACATATTTCTTGGATGTCATTCACTCATGATGATCAGCTGTAAATGAAACATTTAAAAAAAAATTCAGAAACTTTGTGCATACAACTTATTGAATTGCAGCAGAACATACGGAGCACACATCTGGCAAACAAATGACCAAAATCACAGTTGTAGTGAAGGAATGTGCAATCAACAGTCAAAATATTCTGTGATAAAGAGCTCAAAAATAAAGTACGGTAGTAAGGACCTCTCTAAACTTCCATCCTCTGGGATCCTAACTATTTTAAAGGGAATCTGTCACCACTTTTTTCGCATATCAAGTAAAAATATGATTGGATTCAGTGTCAATTATGCATTATACCAGTATTTTTCATACCCTTTGACTCCCCACCTTTGATCAATAATTACCTTTTATATTCCTCCCACGGTGTATGTAAATCTCCTCGGTCCGGTGCACAATAATGATTTTATGCTTTGCCTACAGTTGGGCAAACGCACACTGCGCACGCGTGGGAGGACATTTGAATGCGCACGCACGCTAAATCTACGTGAACGCAGGAATTACACCAAATAAATGCGTAGGGCAAACCAGGAGGGGTGGAGAGAGGAACAATAAGCCCCGCCCATCGGACCGGACCGAGGAGATTTCCATACACTGCGGGAAGAAAATAAATATATAAATATAAAGGTATTAATTGAGCAAAGGTTAGAAGTCAAGGGGTATTAAAAGTACTGGTATAATGCATAGTTGACACTGAATCCAATCATATTTTTACTTGCTATGTGAAAAAAGTGGTGACAGATTCCCTTTAAGGGTGTAAAAAAACAGATCTCGGCAGCGAGTAAGGCAAGGCCAAGTTTCCACAGCGAGTTTTGTGTGCGTCTTTGATGCTGCAGTATTTCTGTACCACTTAGCTAATTAATACTACTTGTGTTTTTGCAGTTAATTTTTTGCAGGTGCATTTTTAGCATATTATTTAAAAATTACTTACACTACTTTGTCGTGGAAACTTCCTATTTTCTGACCTACCTATGAAAAAAACTATTGATAAAGTCATGTGCAAACTACATGCATTTTTACTGTGTTTATGCTGCAGAAATGCACTAAACGCATATGGGATTGTCTACATCTCATTCAATTGCATGCAGAAAATCCACAAATAAAAAACACATTTACCCCAAGATAAACTAAAATGCTGCAGATTTTTAAAAAGGTATCACAGGTCTACCTTCCCAGGGTTCTTTACCCCTTTACGCCCAAGGGTGGTTTGCACGTTAATGACCGGGCCAATTTTTACAATTCTGACCACCATCCCTTTATGAGGTAATAACTCTGGAACGCGTCCATGGATCACGGTGATTCTGACAATGTTTTCTCCTGACATATTGTACTTCATGATAGTGGTAAAATTTCTTTGAGATGACTTGCGTTTATTTGTCCTGAGTTTGCGGATACCCCATATATGCAGGAAAACCACTGTTTGGGCACATGGCAGAGCTCGGAAGAGAAGGAGCGCCATTTGACTTTTCAATGCAAAATTGGCTGGAATTCAGATTGGATGCCATGGAGAGCCCCTGATGTGCCTAAACAGTGGAAACCCCCCACAATTGAAACCATTTTGGAAAGTAGACCCCCTAAAGAACTTATCTAGATGTGTGGTGAGCACTTTGAACCCCAAGTGCTTCACAGAAATTTATAACATAGAGCCGCAAAAATAAAAAATATTTTTTTCACAAAAATGATCTTTTGGCCCCCAATTTTTTATTTTCCAAAGGGTAACAGGAGAAATTGGACCCCAAAAGTTGTGCAATTTGTTCTGAGCATGCTGATACCCCATATGTGGGGGTAAACCACTGTTTGGGCGCATGACAGAGCTTGGAAGGAAAGGAGCACAGTTTGACTTTTACAATGCAGAATTGGCTGGAATGGATCAGACGCCATGTTGGCTGGAATGGATCAGACGCCATGTTGCGTTTGGAGATCCCCTGATGTGCCTAAACAGCTGAAACCCCCCAATTCTAACTCCAACCTTAACCCCAACACACCAAGTAACCTAACACACCCCTAACTTTAGCCCCAACCCTAACTTTAGCCCCAACCCTAACCCTAATTTTCGCACCAACCCTGACCCTAATTTTAGCCCCAACCCTAATGTTAGCCCCAACCCTAATGTTAGCCCAAAACTAATCCTAACTTTAGCCCTAACGGGAAAATGGAAATAAATAATTTTTTTTTTATTTTATTACTTTTCCCTTAGTAAGGGGGTAATACAGGGGGTTTGATTTTACTATTTATAGCGGGTTTTTACGCTTGACAGCTGTCACACACTAAAAGACGTTTTTTATTGCAAAAAATAGTTTTTGCATCACCACATTTTGAGAGCTATAATTTTTCCATATTTTTACCACAGAGTCATGTGAGGTCTTGTTTTTTGCGGAACGAGTTGACGTTTTTATTGGTACCATTTTTGGCACATGACATTTTTTTTGATCGCTTTCAATTCCGATTTTTGGGAGACAGAATGAGCAAAAACCAGCAATTCATGAATTTCTTTTGGGGGGGTTGTTTACACCGTTCCGCATATGGTAGAATTGAGAAGGCAGTTTCAATCTTTGGGTCCGTACAATTACAGCGATACCTCATTTATATCATTTTTTTATGTATTGGCGCTTTTATATAACAAAAACTTTATTCTGACACCTATAACTTTTTTATTTTTTCGCTGATGACGCTATATGGCGGCTCGTTTTTGCGGGACAAGATGACGTTTTCAGCGGTACCATGTTTATTTATATCCGCATTTTGATCGCGTGTTATTCCACTTTTTGTTCAGTGGTATGATGATAAAGCATTGTTTTTTTGCCTTTTTTATGGTGTTCAGTAAAGGGGTTAACTAGTGGGACAGTTTTATAGGTCACGCCGTTACGGACGCGGCAATACCATATATGTGTACTTAAATTGTTTAGATTTTTTTATTCAAATATTTATTTAGTGAAAGAATAAATATTGATTTTTTTATTATTTTTTAAAATATTTTTACAATTATTTAAAAAAAAATTTTTTTTACTTCATTCTAACTTTTACACCTTGTCCCACTATGGGACAATGATTTCGTCCAGGCTGATCGCTTCAATAGCATGCAGATGAAGCAGCATCTGCATGCTACAGAAGCTGTCAGCGCTGCACTCAGTGCACACTGACCTGAGAGAACAAGGCAGAAAAACAATGCTTTATCATCATATAGCCGAACAAAAAGTGGAATAAAACGCTATAAAAAAGACAGATATAAATAAACATGGTACCGCTGAAAACATCTTGCCCCGCAAAAAATGAGCTGACATACAGCGTCATCAGCGAAAAAATTAAAAAAGTTATAGCTCTCAGAATAAGGCGATGCAAAAATTATTTTTTATATAAAATAGTTTTTATTGTATAAAAGCACCAAAACATAAAAAAGATATCAATGAGGTATCGCTGTAATTGTACTAACCCCAAGAATAAAACCGCTTTATCAATTTTACCACACACGGAACGGTATAAACGCCTCCCTCCCCCCAAAAGAAATTCATGATTTGTTGGTTTGTTTATTCTGCCACCAAAAATCATAATAAAAAGTGATCAAAAAATGTAATGTGCCCGAAAATGGTACCAATAAAAAAGTCAACTCGTTCCGCAAAAAAACAAGACCTCACATGACTCTGTGGGCCAAAATATGGAAAAATTATAGCTCTCAAAATGTGGTGAAGCAAAAACTATTTTTTGCAATAAAAAGCGTCTTTTTGCGTGTGACAGCTGCCAATCATAAAACCCGCTATAAAAATCCGCTATAAATAGTAAATCAAACCCCCCTTTATCACCCCTCAGTTAAGGAAAAAAAGTAAAATAAAAAAAATGTATTTCCATTTTCCCATTAGGGTTAGGGTTGGGGCTAGAGTTGGGGTTAGGGTTTGAATTAGAGGTGTGTTGGAGTTAGTTTGTAACGCAGAGCCGTAAAAAAAAAAAAAAAATCATTTTTTTTCCACCAAAATATTAGCCCCCAATTTTTTATTTTCCCAAGGGTAACAGGAGAAATTAGACCCCCAAAGTTGTAGTGCAATTTTTCCTGAGTACGCTGATGCCCCATATGTTGGGGTAAACCACTGTTTGGGCACACTTCGGGGCTTGGAAGGGAGGGATCACCGTTTGACTTTTTGAAAGCAAAATTGGCTGGAATCAATGGTGGCACCATGTCACGTTTGGCGACCCCCTGATGTGCCTAAACCGTGGAAACCCCTCAATTCTAACTCTAACCCTAACCCCAACACACCCCTAACCCCAACACACCTCTAACCCTAATCCCAACCCTAACCCCAATCCAACCCTAACCGCAACACACCCCTAACCCTAATGCCAACCATAACCTAACCCTAATCCCAACCCTAACCCCAATACACCCCTAACCCCAACACACCTCTAACCCTAATCCCAACCCTAACCCCAATCCAACCCTAACCGCAACACACCCCTAACCCTAATGCCAACCATAACCCTAACCCTAATCCCAACCCTAACCCCAATACACCCCTAACCCTAATCTTAACCCTAATTCTAACCCGAACCCTAATTCTGACCCTAACCCTAATTGCAACCCTAACTCTAATACCAACCCTAATGCAACCCTAACCTAGTCCTAACCCTAAACCTAACCCTAAGGCTAGGTTCACATTACGTTTTACCAGCCCGTTCAACACACAGCGTTGACGGGCTGGTAACGGTATAGCATAACGCGTTATGCTATACCCACTAGTTCAGATGAATCAGCAGATGGCTGCGCATGCGCCAGCCATTTTGGAAGATGGCGGCGCCATGGACCGTGCAGGAGGGACGCCGGGAGGAACACTGCGACTCTGACAGTACCTGGGGGGGATCGGAGACCTGGGGGGGAGATCGGAGGCCTGTGGGGACCGGAATAAAGAGGAGGGGAGCAGATAGTGATGGTGGCGACCGATCGCCGCCATCAATCGGTGGCAGCGGCCGATCGCCGCTGTCACTCGGTGTGGGGGGGTCAGAACTCGGTGTCCAGCCATGGCAGATGCTATTGCAGCATCGGCCATAGCTGGATTGTAATATTTCACCAAATTTCATTTTTAACAGCCAATCAGGGTGATCGTAGCCACGTGGGGGTTAAGCCAAACCCCCTGTGGCGAAGCACAAAGGGTCTTGTGCCTGCGGGTCGGGTGACCTTTCAGTGACCCCGGTCACCCGACCCGCAGGAACGGGATTTATAGCATGACGCCTACGTCGGCGTCATGGCACAGGTTTTCATGACGCCGACGTAGGCATCATGGGTCGGGAAGGGGTTAAAGGCATGAAAAATTCAAAGTTGGAAAATTGCAAAATTTTCAAAATTTTTGCCAAATTTACGTTTTTTTCACAAATAAACTGAAGTCATATCAAAGAAATTTTACCACTATCATGAAGTACAATATTTCACGAGAAAGCAATCTCAGAATCACCAGGATGCATGGAAGCGTTCCAGAGTTAGTACCTCATAAAGGGACAGTGGTCAGAATTGTAAAAATTGGACTGGTCATTAACGTGCAAACCATCATTGGGGGTTAAGGTACACTCTTGTAGCCTCTCTCTCCGGTTTTCTGACTCTGGTTGCCTACCTGTTTATTCTGACCTCTGCTACGTACAAATGTAAACCATGCCACCTGCCCTGACCCCAAACTGTCTGACCACATATTTGCCCATTTCCACCTGTTTCTCGTACCTATGTCTCTGACCCTCCGGTCAGCTGCTACAGACCCAGGGATTGTTCTGAAGTGGTACCTGGTGACTACTGGTGGAAAAGCCTATCCTCATCATCAAAGGCTCTAGTGAATACCCAGTAGTCACTTAGTTACGCCCCTCCACGCTAAGACCAGACAGTGGCGCTGTGGGTCCACACCCAACAGCATTGCTAATACACACTAGATATAATATTAGTAATTATATATTGTAGGGTTTCAGCCCAGCAGTAGGCTCTTATTTTGCACAGATCTCGGTGGAAATCAAAGTTTAATTGCATGTTTATTGCATTTTTCTACGCTCCAATATATATTTTATTCTACCGGACAAAACGAACATAAAACAGTCCTTTCCTCAGGCAAGGCAAAACAAAGTAAATATATGGTCCTACCCACTCTGGGTTGCAAGCAATAGGAGCTCCAGCAGATTTAAATGAGTAATACAGAGCGGGCTAGAAACACAACCCTAAACAATTTTATGAGCAACCACCCCCCTTGTTTACGCCAATAAAAATAAGCTCCAAATAAAAAAGGTCTCCATCTCAGCAACCATATGGCTCCAGAGATTGAAGACTGCTGTATAGCGGCAGTGTGTGATGTGCACCCGGTCCGATTCCCTTGTATTCACTTTTACGGTCTCATGTACCGCCAGACTTAGACCACCTATGAGCACAGGAATATAGGGGAATCTTTACAGTTTGCCAATGGGAAACACTGCCATGTTTCAGCAGCCTGCAGTCACAGATTGACACAAGCTTTTTTCTCAGCCCGAAAAAAAAAAAAAAAAAAAAAAACTTATGAAGAACAGCACAAATAAATACAGCAGGTGAAATAAGTTTGAAAAATATCATCAAATTTTCTAAAATATCTTTCTAAAAGTGCTATTGACATGAAATTCAACCAGATGCCTTAACAACCCATCCAATCCACACAGGGGAAATGAATATTCCTAGATATTCCATAAAATAAGTTGTGTGTAGTAATGAGAAATGACATAGGGAAAAAATTTTTGAACACGCTTACAGAAATTGAATACTTTGTACAAAAGCCTTTGTTGGAGATGAAAGCTTCAAGATGCCTCCTGTATGGAGAACTAGTCGAAAGCATTGCCAGGGGTGATTTTGGCGCTTTCTTCCACGCAAGCACTCTTCAAATGCTGAAGGTTAAGTGGCTCCTTTGAACTTGACCTTTAATTCTTTCCCTAAAATTTTTATTGGATTCAGGTCAGGTTTAAAAGGTTCAGGTCAATTTGTTACACAGTTATTAAGGTTGAAGGAAGACTTTAAGTCCATCTAGTTCAACCCATTCCTATCCTAACCTGCCCTATCATTTGATCCAGAGGAAGGCAAATAAAAACCCCAAGTGGCAAAAAAGTAAGCTTCACATTGGGGAAAAAAAATTCCTTCCCGACTCCACATACGGCAATCACATCAATCATACTAGCTCCCTGGGTCAAACGCAGTATCTAGGAAACTAGTGAAAATAGCCTGTAATATTATCTTTTCAAGAAAGGCATCCAGTCCCTTCTTAAATTTTTGTAAGGAACAAATCAATAAAACATTAGACGGCAGGGTTCCATAGTCTCACTGCTCTTACAGTAAAGAATTTTGCGTCGGTTTATTATGGCTAAACCTTCTTTCGTCCAGACGTTAGAGGATGCCCCTTTTTCCCCGTCACAGGTCTAAGAGTAAAAGATCATTAGAAAGGTCTTTGTACTGTCCCCCCATATTTTTTATACATTGTAATAAGATCATCCCTAAGCCTTCGTTTTTCCAAACTAAATAACCCCCAAATGTAATAACCCGTCTTGGTATTGCAGACCCCCAGTTCTCTAATAACCTTGGTCGCTTTCTCTGC
>JARQOD010000002.1:403735991-403787393 GCA_033576555.1 Oophaga sylvatica
ATGTGATTACTGTTTTTTTAAATGCGCCAGTATTTTCCTTACCTTATAATAGTGTGCTGCTCCATGGAAACTATACGGCTACAAAAAAAAATTTAAAAAATTTTTGAAATCAGGACAAAAATTTGTTTAGAAAAGTAAAAGTACCTGCGATGATTCCCTAAAAAACTATTGTCCCTGTGTAATCTTTTAAAGTTTTTACATTTTTGTTTGGAAAAGATCAAAAAAAAATGATTGATCAAAACACTCACTTGCCTTTTTTTAATTGTGTACACGGGGATCCCTTTTTTCATAAAGATGGCGGGGCCCTTGACAAGCATTGTTAGTTTTGGTTTTACCCAGCTTTCCTTTTGACGTCGCTTACAAAGCAATGTCTCACTTTCTGGAAATTTTGCTGAATTTGTTTGCCATGTAATGTGGTATTATTTGTAATGTTTTCTCTGATTTTAAATTCTGCAGAGTATTTTGGGCATACATCCGTAAAAAAATTCATTATAGTGTGCTTGTTTCAGTGTAGCTACAAACCCCACATCTAAAAGTAATTTTTTCTTCTAGAAATGTGCACTCATGGCCTGCAAAAACAAAGACTGTGTAAGGTACGGCCCCCAAAGTAAGGATGTAACACAGGGTGCCAAAGCACAGCTTCTGTGCCGAATGTGCTGCAGGCAAAAAACAATCAGTCCCCATTATACGACAGCCCCCTTAAGAACCTCCCTTTGTTTTTTTTTAAAGAGACACAAGTAATCAATATCTGGGTTTCTAAATTGACTAACCTGGTCAATCCCTATTGCTCAGAAAAACTAAATGACAGGATGGACACCCAACCAGCAGCACATTCCTAAGCCATCTTTCCGCAAGCCTGTACAAATGGGTGCCACATAAACCAGAAAAATGCGATTTTTGGTTTAGTGGCCTTTGTTTGTTAAAGGTTTTTGAGCAAAATCTGCATTGGTTATTAACAGGAGAATCGAGGTAAGCAACTTATGGGGGTTGGAAAATGTTTGTAAAGTTAATTCAAAACCTTCACAGGGGTTTATGTATGGAATGGTAGGTCAAATTTGCCCCTTTTCTGCAACAATTAGCTACCGTAATTTACCGTCATTTTCAAGTTTTCTGAACAGGGTACAATTTTTTTCAGCACCCCCACAAGGAGAAATGTTACCCCTTGACTCTCATACAAAAAATAGATTCATGCTTTGCCTGACGGGGGCAATTCCAAAAGTGTTGTAAAATTTAAATTCTGATTTGGCTTTATCCCAAGTCATTTAGTAAGGCTATTCAAAGGGGTTAAAATTGACTTTTAGGTGGCTTCCAAAAAAAAGGCACCCCGACCTAAATCGTCTTCCCATCTGGGAGGAAATTTTTAGAAGTGGGTGGTTTTTAGGAAATGAAAAGAGCAAAGCAAGGTAAATCAAAAATTACGACAACAGAGGTGGAGGGGAAAACTCCCATCCCCAGGGGGGACAGTCAGTTTACATCAAAATTAACTTTCTATAAAGATTTCAAAATCCAAAAGTATATTATCAAGTTGTAATATTTTCTTTTGAAAACCAAACTTTTCTTCAGTTGGAACAACCGCTTTATTAAGACCTATCATAATTGTCTTTCTTTCTAGCCCTACTTGTGATAAAACCAACATGCTGTTTCCCTCCCATGTGTCACTATAACAATATATGAATAGTAAGCAAAGTTCCACATCATAGCAATATATTCGGAGTGTTTCCTGACAACTGCGGGTGAGGCAGACACACCTTCCTACTCAAACATATGGTGACTGTTACACTCATGGCAAACGTATGTAAGACATATTTCTTGGATGTCATTCACTCATGATGATCAGCTGTAAATGAAACATTTAAAAAAAATTCAGAAACTTTGTGCATACAACTTATTGAATTGCAGCAGAACATACGGAGCACACATCTGGCAAACAAATGACCAAAATCACAGTTGTAGTGAAGGAATGTGCAATCAACAGTCAAATTATTCTGTGATAAAGAGCTCAAAAATAAAGTACGGTAGTAAGGACCTCTCTAAACTTCCATCCTCTGGGATCCTAACTATTTTAAAGGGAATCTGTCACCACTTTTTTCGCATATCAAGTAAAAATATGATTGGATTCAGTGTCAATTATGCATTATACCAGTATTTTTCATACCCTTTGACTCCCCACCTTTGATCAATAATTACCTTTTATATTCCTCCCACGGTGTATGTAAATCTCCTCGGTCCGGTGCACAATAATGATTTTATGCTTTGCCTACAGTTGGGCAAACGCACACTGCGCACGCGTGGGAGGACATTTGAATGCGCACGCACGCTAAATCTACGTGAACGCAGGAATTACACCAAATAAATGCGTAGGGCAAACCAGGAGGGGTGGAGAGAGGAACAATAAGCCCCGCCCATCGGACCGGACCGAGGAGATTTCCATACACTGCGGGAGGAAAATAAATATATAAATATAAAGGTATTAATTGAGCAAAGGTTAGAAGTCAAGGGGTATTAAAAGTACTGGTATTAATGCATAGTTGACACTGAATCCAATCATATTTTTACTTGCTATGTGAAAAAAGTGGTGACAGATTCCCTTTAAGGGTGTAAAAAAACAGATCTCGGCAGCGAGTAAGGCAAGGCCAAGTTTCCACAGCGAGTTTTGTGTGCGTCTTTGATGCTGCAGTATTTCTGTACCACTTAGCTAATTAATACTACTTGTGTTTTTGCAGTTAATTTTTTGCAGGTGCATTTTTAGCATATTATTTAAAAATTACTTACACTACTTTGTCGTGGAAACTTCCTATTTTCTGACCTACCTATGAAAAAAACTATTGATAAAGTCATGTGCAAACTACATGCATTTTTACTGTGTTTATGCTGCAGAAATGCACTAAACGCATATGGGATTGTCTACATCTCATTCAATTGCATGCAGAAAATCCACAAATAAAAAACACATTTACCCCAAGATAAACTAAAATGCTGCAGATTTTTAAAAAGGTATCACAGGTCTACCTTCCCAGGGTTCTTTACCCCTTTACGCCCAAGGGTGGTTTGCACGTTAATGACCGGGCCAATTTTTACAATTCTGACCACCATCCCTTTATGAGGTAATAACTCTGGAACGCGTCCATGGATCACGGTGATTCTGACAATGTTTTCTCCTGACATATTGTACTTCATGATAGTGGTAAAATTTCTTTGAGATGACTTGCGTTTATTTGTCCTGAGTTTGCGGATACCCCATATATGCAGGAAAACCACTGTTTGGGCACATGGCAGAGCTCGGAAGAGAAGGAGCGCGCCATTTGACTTTTCAATGCAAAATTGGCTGGAATTCAGATTGGACGCCATGGAGAGCCCCTGATGTGCCTAAACAGTGGAAACCCCCCACAATTGAAACCATTTTGGAAAGTAGACCCCCTAAGGAACTTATCTAGATGTGTGGTGAGCACTTTGAACCCAAGTGCTTCACAGAAATTTATAACATAGAGCCGCAAAAATAAAAAATATTTTTTTCACAAAAATGATCTTTTGGCCCCCAATTTTTTATTTTCCAAAGGGTAACAGGAGAAATTGGACCCCAAAAGTTGTGCAATTTGTTCTGAGCATGCTGATACCCCATATGTGGGGGTAAACCACTGTTTGGGCGCATGACAGAGCTTGGAAGGAAAGGAGCACAGTTTGACTTTTACAATGCAGAATTGGCTGGAATGGATCAGACGCCATGTTGGCTGGAATGGATCAGACGCCATGTTGCGTTTGGAGATCCCCTGATGTGCCTAAACAGCTGAAACCCCCCAATTCTAACTCCAACCTTAACCCCAACACACCAAGTAACCCTAACACACCCCTAACTTTAGCCCCAACCCTAACCCTAATTTTCGCACCAACCCTGACCCTAATTTTAGCCCCAACCCTAATGTTAGCCCCAACCCTAATGTTAGTCCCAAAACTAATCCTAACTTTAGCCCTAACGGGAAAATGGAAATAAATAATTTTTTTTTTATTTTATTACTTTTCCCTTAGTATGGGGGTAATACAGGGGGGTTTGATTTTACTATTTATAGCGGGTTTTTATGCTTGACAGCTGTCACACACTAAAAGACGTTTTTTATTGCAAAAAATAGTTTTTGCATCACCACATTTTGAGAGCTATAATTTTTCCATATTTTTACCACAGAGTCATGTGAGGTCTTGTTTTTTGCGGAACGAGTTGATGTTTTTATTGGTACCATTTTTGGGCACATGACATTTTTTTTTGATCGCTTTCAATTCCAATTTTTGGGAGACAGAATGAGCAAAAACCAGCAATTCATGAATTTCTTTTGGGGGGGTTGTTTACACCGTTCCGCATATGGTAGAATTGAGAAGGCAGTTTCAATCTTTGGGTCCGTACAATTACAGCGATACCTCATTTATATCATTTTTTTATGTATTGGCGCTTTTATATAACAAAAACTTTATTCTGACACCTATAACTTTTTTATTTTTTCGCTGATGACGCTATATGGCGGCTCGTTTTTGCGGGACAAGATGACGTTTTCAGCGGTACCATGTTTATTTATATCCGCATTTTGATCGCGTGTTATTCCACTTTTTGTTCAGTGGTATGATGATAAAGCATTGTTTTTTTGCCTTTTTTATGGTGTTCAGTAAAGGGGTTAACTAGTGGGACAGTTTTATAGGTCACGCCGTTACAGACGCGGCAATACCATATATGTGTACTTAAATTGTTTAGATTTTTTTATTCAAATATTTATTTAGTGAAAGAATAAATATTGATTTTTTTATTATTTTTTAAAATATTTTTACAATTATTTAAAAAAAATTTTTTTTACTTCATTCTAACTTTTACACCTTGTCCCACTATGGGACAATGATTTCGTCCAGGCTGATCGCTTCAATAGCATGCAGATGAAGCAGCATCTGCATGCTACAGAAGCTGTCAGCGCTGCACTCAGTGCACACTGACCTGAGAGAACAAGGCAGAAAAACAATGCTTTATCATCATATAGCCGAACAAAAAGTGGAATAAAACGCTATCAAAAAGACAGATATAAATAAACATGGTACCGCTGAAAACATCATCTTGCCCCGCAAAAAATGAGCTGACATACAGCGTCATCAGCGAAAAAATTAAAAAAGTTATAGCTCTCAGAATAAAGCGATGCAAAAAATTATTATTTTTTATATAAAATAGTTTTTATTGTATAAAAGCACCAAAACATAAAAAAGATATCAATGAGGTATCGCTGTAATTGTACTAACCCCAAGAATAAAACCGCTTTATCAATTTTACCACACACGGAACGGTATAAACGCCTCCCTCCCCCCAAAAGAAATTCATGATTTGTTGGTTTGTTTATTCTGCCACCAAAAATCATAATAAAAAGTGATCAAAAAATGTAATGTGCCCGAAAATGGTACCAATAAAAAAGTCAACTCGTTCCGCAAAAAAACAAGACCTCACATGACTCTGTGGGCCAAAATATGGAAAAATTATAGCTCTCAAAATGTGGTGAAGCAAAAACTATTTTTTGCAATAAAAAGCGTCTTTTTGCGTGTGACAGCTGCCAATCATAAAACCCGCTATAAAAATCCGCTATAAATAGTAAATCAAACCCCCCTTTATCACCCCTCAGTTAAGGAAAAAAAGTAAAATAAAAAAAATGTATTTCCATTTTCCCATTAGGGTTAGGGTTGGGGCTAGAGTTGGGGTTAGGGTTTGAATTAGAGGTGTGTTGGAGTTAGTTTGTAACGCAGAGCCGTAAAAATAAAAAAAAAATCATTTTTTTTCCACCAAAATATTAGCCCCAATTTTTTATTTTCCCAAGGGTAACAGGAGAAATTAGACCCCCAAAGTTGTAGTGCAATTTTTCCTGAGTACGCTGATGCCCCATGTTGGGGTAAACCACTGTTTGGGCACACTTCGGGGCTTGGAAGGGAGGGATCACCGTTTGACTTTTTGAAAGCAAAATTGGCTGGAATCAATGGTGGCACCATGTCACGTTTGGCGACCCCCTGATGTGCCTAAACCGTGGAAACCCCTCAATTCTAACTCTAACCCTAACCCCAACACACCCCTAACCCCAACACACCTCTAACCCTAATCCAACCCTAACCCAATCCAACCTAACCGCAACACACCCTAACCCTAATGCCAACCATAACCCAATCCCAACCCTAACCCCAATACACCCCTAACCCCAACACCTCTAACCCTAATCCCAACCCTAACCCAATCCAACCCTAACCGCAAACACCCCTACCCTAATGCAACCATAACCCTAACCCTAATCCCAACCCTAACCCAATACACCCCTAACCCTAATCTTAACCCTAATTCTAACCCGAACCCTAATTCTGACCCTAACCCTAATTGCAACCCTAACTCTAATACCAACCTAATGCTAACCCTAACCCTAACCTAACCCTAAGGCTAGGTTCACATTACGTTTTACCAGCCCGTTCAACACACAGCGTTGACGGGCTGGTAACGGTATAGCATAACGCGTTATGCTATACCCACTAGTTCAGATGAATCAGCAGATGGCTGCGCATGCGCCAGCCATTTTGGAAGATGGCGGCGCCAATGGACCGTGCAGGAGGGACGCCGGGAGGAACACTGCGACTCTGACAGTACCTGGGGGGGATCGGAGACCTGGGGGGAGATCGGAGGCCTGTGGGGACCGGAATAAAGAGGAGGGGAGCAGATAGTGATGGTGGCGACCGATCGCCGCCATCAATCGGTGGCAGCGGCCGATCGCCGCTGTCACTCGGTGTGGGGGGGTCAGAACTCGGTGTCCAGCCATGGCAGATGCTATTGCAGCATCGGCCATAGCTGGATTGTAATATTTCACCAAATTTCATTTTTAACAGCCAATCAGGGTGATCGTAGCCACGTGGGGGTTAAGCCAAACCCCCTGTGGCGAAGCACAAAGGGTCTTGTGCCTGCGGGTCGGGTGACCTTTCAGTGACCCCGGTCACCCGACCCGCAGGAACGGGATTTATAGCATGACGCCTACGTCGGCGTCATGGCACAGGTTTTCATGACGCCGACGTAGGCATCATGGGTCGAGAAGGGGTTAAAGGCATGAAAAATTCAAAGTTGGAAAATTGCAAAATTTTCAAAATTTTTGCCAAATTTACGTTTTTTTCACAAATAAACTGAAGTCATATCAAAGAAATTTTACCACTATCATGAAGTACAATATTTCACGAGAAAGCAATCTCAGAATCACCAGGATGCATGGAAGCGTTCCAGAGTTAGTACCTCATAAAGGGACAGTGGTCAGAATTGTAAAAATTGGACTGGTCATTAACGTGCAAACCATCATTGGGGGTTAAGGTACACTCTTGTAGCCTCTCTCTCCGGTTTTCTGACTCTGGTTGCCTACCTGTTTATTCTGACCTCTGCTACGTACAAATGTAAACCATGCCACCTGCCCTGACCCCAAACTGTCTGACCACATATTTGCCCATTTCCACCTGTTTCTCGTACCTATGTCTCTGACCCTCCGGTCAGCTGCTACAGACCCAGGGATTGTTCTGAAGTGGTACCTGGTGACTACTGGTGGAAAAGCCTATCCTCGTCATCAAAGGCTCTAGTGAATACCCAGTAGTCACTTAGTTACGCCCCTCCACGCTAAGACCAGACAGTGGCGCTGTGGGTCCACACCCAACAGCATTGCTAATACACACTAGATATAATATTAGTAATTATATATTGTAGGGTTTCAGCCCAGCAGTAGGCTCTTATTTTTGCACAGATCTCGGTGGAAATCAAAGTTTAATTGCATGTTTATTGCATTTTTCTACGCTCCAATATATATTTTATTCTACCGGACAAAACGAACATAAAACAGTCCTTTCCTCAGGCAAGGCAAAACAAAGTAAATATATGGTCCTACCCACTCTGGGTTGCAAGCAATAGGAGCTCCAGCAGATTTAAATGAGTAATACAGAGCGGGCTAGAAACACAACCCTAAACAATTTTATGAGCAACCACCCCCCTTGTTTACGCCAATAAAAATAAGCTCCAAATAAAAAAGGTCTCCATCTCAGCAACCATATGGCTCCAGAGATATGAAGACTGCTGTATAGCGGCAGTGTGTGATGTGCACCCGGTCACGATTCCCTTGTATTCACTGTACGGTCTCATGTACCGCCAGACTCTAGACCACCTATGAGCACAGAGAATATAGGGGAATCTTTACAGTTTGCCAATGGGAAACACTGCCATGTTTCAGCAGCCTGCAGTCACAGATTGACAGCAAGCTTTTCTTCTCAGCCCGAAAAAAAAAAAAAAAAAAAACAGACTATGAAGAACAGCACAAATAAAATACAGCAGGTGAAATAAGTATTGAGAATATCATCAAATTTTCTAAAATATCTTTCTAAAAGTGCTATTGACATGAAATTCACACCAGATGACCTTAACAACCCATCCAATCCACACAGGTAAATGAA
The DNA here is from genome assembly GCA_033576555.1 of Oophaga sylvatica. Taxonomy (NCBI): domain Eukaryota; kingdom Metazoa; phylum Chordata; class Amphibia; order Anura; family Dendrobatidae; genus Oophaga; species Oophaga sylvatica. The sequence continues at coordinate 403,744,458 of JARQOD010000002.1, forward strand.
TCATTCCATAGATATCCATAAAATAAGTTGTGTGTAGTAATGAGAAATGACATAGGGAAAAATTATTGAACACGCTTACAGAAATTGAATACTTTGTACAAAAGCCTTTGTTGGAGATGAAAGCTTCAAGATGCCTCCTGTATGGAGAAACTAGTCGAAAGCATTGCTCAGGTGTGATTTTGGCGCTTTCTTCCACGCAAGCACTCTTCAAATGCTGAAGGTTAAGTGGGCTCCTTTGAACTCTGACCTTTAATTCTTCCATAAATTTTCTATTGGATTCAGGTCAGGTTACATAGGTTCAGGTCAATAGTTACACAGTTATTAAGGTTGAAGGAAGACTTTAAGTCCATCTAGTTCAACCCATATCCTATCCTAACCTGCCCTATCATGTTGATCCAGAGGAAGGCAAATAAAAACCCCAAGTGGCAAACAGTAAGCTTCACATTGGGGAAAAAAATTCCTTCCCGACTCCACATACGGCAATCAGCTATCAATCATACTAGCTCCCTGGATCAACGCAGTATCTAGGAAACTAGTGAATATAGCCTGTAATATTATACTTTTCAAGAAAGGCATCCAGTCCCTTCTTAAATTTAGTAAGGAATCACTCATTACAACATTAGACGGCAGAGAGTTCCATAGTCTCACTGCTCTTACAGTAAAGAATCTGCGTCAGTGATTATGGCTAAACCTTCTTTCGTCCAGACGTAGAGGATGCCCCCTTTTCCCCGTCACAGGTCTAAGAGTAAAAAGATCATTAGAAAGGTCTTTGTACTGTCCCCTCATATATTTATACATTGTAATAAGATCATCCCTAAGCCTTCGTTTTTCCAAACTAAATAACCCCAAGTGTAATAACCAGTCTTGGTATTGCAGACCCCCAGTTCTCTAATAACCTTGGTCGCTCTTCTCTGCACCCGCTCCAGTTCAGCTATGTCTTTCTTATACACCGGAGACCAGAACTGCACACAGTATTCTAAGTGTGGTCGCACCAGTGACTTGTATAGAGGTAAAATTATGTTCTCCTCATGAGCATCTATGCCTCTTTTAATGCATCCCATTATTTTATTTGCCTTGGCAGCAGCTGCCTGACATTGGCCACTAAATGTGAGTTTGTCGTCCACCCATACACCCAGGTCTTTTTCAGTGACAGTTTTGCCCAGTGTTTTACAATTAAGCACATAATTATACATCTTGTTTGTTCTACCCAAGTGCAAGACCTTACATTTATCCCCATTAAAGCTCATTTGCCATTTATCAACCCAAGCTTCTAGTTTACATAAATCCTCCTGTAATATAAAATTGTCCTCCTCTGTATTTATTACCCTGCAGAGTTTAGTGTCATCTGCAAATATTGAAATACTACTCTGTATGCCCCCTACAAGGTCATTAATAAATATGTTAAAGAGAAGCGGCCCCAATACTGACCCCTGTGGTACCCCACTGCTAACCGTGACCCAGTCCGAGTGTGCTCCATTAATAACCACCCTTTGTTTTCTATCCATGAGCCAGTTCTTAACCCACTTACACATATTTTCCCCTATCCCCATTGTTCTCATTTTATGTATCAACCTTTTGTGTGGCACTGTAGCAAAAGCTTTTGAGAAGTCCATGAACACCACGTCCACTGCGTTCCCTTGGTCCAGTCCTGAACTTACCCCTTCATAAAAGCTTATCAGATTAGTCTGACAAGAATGGTCCCTCGTAAACCCATGCTGATACTGTGTCATGATGTTATTCAGCCTCAGATACTCCAATATAGTATCCCTTAAAAAACCCTCCGGATTTTACCCACAGTAGATGTTAAGCTCACTGGCCTATAATTTTCAGGTTCAGTTTTTGCCCCCTTTTTGAATATTGGCACCACATTTGCTATACGCCAGTCCTGTGGTACAGACCCCGTTATTAACCCCTCTCTGCCATCAGACGTACTATTCCGTCCATGTGACCCTGGACCTAATTCCCATGGACGGAATAGTACGTCATGGGCGATCAGCTGCGCTCCCGACTGTGTGTCAGGAGCGGTCACGGACCGCTCCCGCCACATTAACCCCTGGCACACAGCGATCAAACATGATTGCGGTGTATCCGGGGCACAGGGGAGGATCGCGCAGGGTGGGGGCGCCCCCCTGAGACCCTCAGAGCAGCGCGATGTGTCGCGCTGTTCCGAGGGTCCGTCCTCCCTCCAGGTCCCCGGATCCAAGATGGCGCCGGGGTCCTGCAGGGAGGCGGCTTCCTCAGTGCCTGCTGAGAGCAGGTGCTGAGGAAGCCTGCAGCACTGCCAGAGCGATCGCTGGTGTGACAGAGTGCTGTGCACACTGTCACACCAGCGATCTGATAAAATACAGTGATGTCCCACACTGGGACAAAGTAAAAAAAATAAAAAGTGGTAAAAATCATAAAAAAAAAAAAATATATATTCCCCAATAAATTCATTCTTTCCTGTAAATAAAAAAAAACAAAACAATAAAAGTACACATATTTGGTATCGCCGCGTCCGTAACGACCCCCCCTATAAAACTGTCCCACTAGTTAACTCCTTTAGTGAACCCCTTAAAAAAAAAAAAGAAAACGAAGCAAAAAAATCAATGCTTTATCATCATACCGCTGAACAAAAAGTGGAATAACACGCGATCAAAAAGACAGATATAAATAAACATGGTACCGCTGAAAACGTCATCTTGTCCCGCAAAAAACGAGCCATCAGACAGCATCATCAGTGAAAAAATAAAAAAGTTATAGCTCGCAGAATAAAGCGATGCAAAAATAATAATTTTTTATATAAAATTGTTTTCATTCTATAAAAGCTCCAAAAATAAAAAAAATGATATAAATGAGGTATCGCCGTAATCGTACTGACCCGAAGAATAAAACTGCTTTATCAATTTTACCACACGCGGAACGGTACAAACGCCTCCCCCAAAAGAAATTCATGAATTGCTGATTTTTGTTCATTCTAACCTCCCAAAAATCGAAATAAAAAGCGATCAAAAAATGTCACGTGCTCAAAAATGGTACCAATAAAAACGTCACCTCGTCCCGCAAAAAATAAGACCTCACATAACTCTGTGGGCCAAAATATGCAAAAATTATAGCTCTCAAAATGTGGTGATGCAAAAAACTATTTTTTGCAATAAAAAGCGTCTTTTAGCGTGACAGCTGCCAATCATAAAAACCCACTATAAATAGTAAATCAAACCCCCGTTATCACCCACCCTTAGTTAGGGAAAAATAATAAAATTTAAAAAATGTATTTATTTCCATTTTCCCGTTAGGGTTAGGGTTGCGCCTAAAGTTAGGGTTAGGGTTGGCGCTAACGTTAGGATTAGGATTAGGGTTGGGATTACGGTTAGGGGTGTGTGTAGGGTTAGGTTTGTGGTTAGGGTTGGGACTAGGGTTAGGGGTGTGTTGGGGTTAGGGTTGGAGTTAGAATTGGAGGGTTTCTGCTGTTTAGGCACATCAGGGGCTCTCCAAATGTGACATGGCGTCTGATCTTAATTCCAGCCAATTCTGCGTTGAAAAAGTCAAACGGTGCTCCTTCACTTCTGAGCTCTGCCATGCGCCCAAACAGTAGTTTACTCCGCATATGGGGTATCAGCATACTCTGGACCACAAGAGTTATTGTGCAATTTGTCCTATTTCTCCTGTTACCCTTGGGAAAATAAAAAACTGGGGGCGACAAAATCATTTTTGTAAAAAAAAAAATGATTTTTTTGTTTTATACGGCTGTATGTTATAAAACTTCTGTGAAGCACTTGGGGCTTCATAGCGCTCACCACACTTCTAGATAAGTTCCTTGTGGGGTCTATTTTCCAAAATGGGGTCACTTGTGGGGGGTTTCCACTGTTTAGGCGCATCAGGGGCTCTCCAAATGCGACATGATGCCCCCAGACCATTCCATCAAAGTCTGCAATCCAAAACGTCACTACTTCCCTTCCGAGCCCCGACGTGCGCCCATACAGTAGTTTACTCCCACATATTGGGTATCAGCGTACTCAGGACAAATTGGACAACAACTTTTCGGGTCCAATTTCTCCTGTTACCCTTGTGAAAATAAAATATTGGGGGCGAAAAAATCATTTTTGTAAAAAAAAAAAGGATTTTTTATTTTTACGGCTGTACGTTATAAACTTCTGTGAAGCACTTCGGGTTCAAAGTGCTCACCACACATCTAGATAAGTTCCTTGTGGGGTCTATTTTCCAAAATGGAGTCACTTGTGGGGGTTTCCACTGTTTAGGCGCATCAGGGGCTCTCCAAATGCGACATGACTCCCCCAGACCATTCCATCAAAGTCTGCAATCCAAAACGTCACTACTTCCCTTCCGAGCCCCGACGTGCGCCCATACAGTAGTTTACTCCCACATATTGGGTATCAGCGTACTCAGGACAAATTGGACAACAACTTTTGGGGTCCAATTTCTCCTGTTACCCTTGTGAAAATAAAATATTGGGGGCGAAAAAAATCATTTTTGTAAAAAAAAAAAAAGGATTTTTTATTTTTACGGCTGTACGTTATAAACTTCTGTGAAGCACTTCGGGGTTCAGAGTGCTCACCACACATCTAGATAAGTTCCTTGTGGGGTCTATTTTCCAAAATGGGGTCACTTGTGGGGGGTTTCCACTGTTTAGGCGCATCAGGGGCTCTCCAAATGCGACATGACTCCCCCAGACCATTCCATCAAAGTCTGCAATCCAAAACGTCACTACTTCCCTTCCGAGCCTCGACGTGCGCCCATACAGTAGTTTACTCCCACATATTGGGTATTAGCATACTCAGGACAAATTGGACAACAACTTTTGGGGTCCAATTTCTCCTGTTACCCTTGTGAAAATAAAATATTGGGGGCGAAAAAATCATTTTTGTAAAAGAAAAAGATTTTTTATTTTACGGCTGTACGTTATAAACTTCTGTGAAGCACTTTGGGGTTCAAAGTGCTCACCACACATCAAGATAAGTTCCTTGAGGGGTCTAGTTTCCAAAATGGTGTCATTTGTGGGGGGTTTCCACTGTTTAGGCAGATCAGGAGCTCTCCAAACACGACATGGCATCCAGCCAATTCTGCGTTGAAAAAGTCAAACGGCGCTCCTTCCCTTCCAAACTCTGCCATGCACCCAAACAGTGGTTTACCCCACATATGGGGTATCAGCGCACTCAGGACAAATTGCACAATAACTTTTGGAGTCTTGTTACCCTTGGGAAAATAAAAATTGGGGTGAAAAGATCAATTTTGTGGAAAAAATATGATTTTTTAATTTTACGGCTCTACGTTATAAACTTGTGTGAAGCACTTGGGGGTTCAAATTGCTCACCAAAGATCTAGATAAGTTCCTTAGGGGGACTAGTTTCCCAAATGGGGTCACTTGTGGGGGGTTTCCACTGTTTAGGCACAGCAAGGGCTCTCCAAATGCAACATGGCGTCCAATCTCAATTCCAGCCAATTTTGGTTGGAAAAAGTCAAATGGTGCTCCTTCCATTCCGAGCTCTGCCATGCGCCCAAACAGTGGTTCCCCCCCACATATGGGGTATCAGCGTACTCAGGACAAATTGGACAACAAATTTTGTGGTCCAATTTCTCCTGTTACCCTTGGGAAAATAAAAATTAGTGACTAAGATAATTTTTGTGGGAAAAAAATAGGATTTTTTATTTTCATGCCCGGGCATTATAAACTTGTGTGAAGCACTTGGGGGTTCAAAGTGCTCACCAAAGATCTAGATAAGTTCCTTAGGGGGTCTAGCTTCCAAAATGGGGTCACTTGTGGGGGGTTTCCACTGTTTAGGCATATCAGGAGCACTACAAACGGAACATGACCCCCATCAATGTTTGCATTCCAAAACGTTACTGCTTCCTTTCCAAGCCCTGCCGTGCGCCCAAACAGTTCCCCCCCCCCACATATGGGGTATCAGCGTACTCAGGACAAATTGGACAACAACTTTTGGGGTCCAATTTCCTTGGGAAAAATCAAAAATTTGGGACTAAAATATCATTTTTGTGGAAAATTTTTTTTTTTTTTTTCACACCCAGGCATTATAAACGTCTGTGAAGCACTTTGGGGTTCAAAGTGCTCACAACAGATCTAGATAAGTTCCTTAGGGGGTCTAGTTTCCAAAATGGTGTCACTTGTGGGGGGTTTCCACTGTTTAGGCATATCAGGGGCTCTCCAAACACGACATGGCGTCCAATCTCAATTCCAGCCAATTTTAGTTTGAAAAAGTCAAACGGCGCTCCTTCCCTTACGAACTCTGCCGTGTGCCCAAACAGTGGTTTTCCCCCACATATGGGGTATTGGCGTACTCAGGAGAAATTGCACAACAACTTTAACTGCCCATTTTCTCCTTTTACCCTTGTGAAAATAAAAAAAAGTTTGTAAAAGATCATTTTTGTGCCTAAAAAGTTAAATATTAATTTTTTCCTTCCACGTTGCTTCAGCTCCTGTGAAGCACCTGAAGGGTTATTAAACTTCTTGAATGTGGTTTTGAGTACCTTGAGGGGTGCAGTTTTTAGAATGGTGTCACTTTTGGGTATTTTCTGCCATATAGACCCCTCAAAGTGACTTCAAATGTGAGGTGGTCCCTAAAAAAATGGCTTTGTAAATTTTGTTGTAAAAATGAGAAATCACTGGTCAACTTTTAACCCTTATAATTTCCTAACAAAAAAAAATTTTGGTTCCAAAATTGTGCTGATGTAAAGTAGACATGTGGAAAATGTTATTTCTTAACTATTTTGTGTGACATATCTCTCTGTTTTAAGGGAAAAAAAATTCAAAGTTTGAAAATTGCAAAATTTTCAAAATTTTTGCCATATTTGCGTTTTTTTCAAAAATAAACAAGGTATATCGAAGAAATTTTACCACTAACGTGAAGTACAATATGTCACGAGAAAACAATCTCAGAATCGCGAAGATCCGTTGAAGCGTTCCAGAGTTATAACCTCATAAAGAGACAGTGGTCAGAATTGTAAAAATTGGCCCGGTCATTAACGTGCAAACCACCCTTGGGGGTGAAGGGGTTAAGGAATCTTTAAAGATTAAAAATAATGGTCTATCTATGACTGTACTTAATTCCTGCAGTAGTCGGGGGTGTATCCCATCCGGGCCCGGAGATTTGTCAACTTTAGTGATTTTTAGACGCCGCCGTACTTCATGCTGGGTTAAGCGGGTGACATTTAATGGAGACATTTTTTTTTATCACTGATCATGTTATCTGTCATGGGATTTTCTTGTGTAACTACAGTTGAAAAAAAAGTCATTTAGCATATTGGCTTTTTCCTCATCCTCATCCACCATTTCACCCAGACTATTTTTAAGGGGACCAACACTATCATTTTTTAGTTTCTTGCTATTTATGTAGTTAAAGAATATTTTGGGATTATTTTTACTTTCTCTGGCAATGAGTCTCTCTGCCTCAATCTTTGCTGTCTTGATTTGCTTTTTACAGAATTTATTCAGTCTTCTGTATTTATTTAATGCCTCATCACTACCTACTTGCTTTAATTCCCTAAAAGCTTTCTTTTTGTCACTTATTGCGCCCCTTACAGCTCTATTTAGCCATAGTGGTTTCCTCCTATTTCTAGCATGTTTATTCACATAGGGTATATACTGTGCACAGGTCCTATTCAGGATGCTAATAAACGTCTCCCATTTTCTTTGTGTATTTTTATGTCTCAGGATATCGTCCCAGTTTATTGAACTAAGATCATCTCTCATCCGTTGGAAATTTGCCTTCCTGAAGTTTAGTGTCCTTGTAACCCCTCGACTACACATCTTATTAAAGGATACATGAAAGCTTATTATTTTGTGATCACTATTACCCAAGTGACCCCCAACCCTTATATTTTATATGCGGTCTGGCCTGTTGGTTAATATTAGGTCTAGCAGTGCCCCTCCTCTTGTTGGGTCCTGAACTAGTTGTGAAAGGTAATTGTCTCTCATAGTTGCCAAAAACCTATTACCTTTGCTGGAACTACAGGTTTCTGTTCCCCAATGTATTCCAGGGTAGTTGTAGGTGATTGGTTTCAGAGAAAGAAAATAAAGCTGCTAGAACAGCCTAGCCAAATTGAGTTTCCTTGAGTGTGTATTTGCGGTCATTGCTTTGCAGAAACGTTCACCCTCATGTCATCATCATTCTGGTAGAAGGCAGCAGATTTTTTATCAAGAATGTCTCGGAACATTTGTCCATTCATTCTTCAATACATGAAGTTTGCCAGTGCCGTATGCTGAAAAACAGCCCCACACCATGCTGTTCTCACCTCCAAACTTCACTGTTGGTATGGTGTTTTTGGAATGATATGCATGCTGTTGAGCAAACTTTGAATGCACTTGAACATGGTTAATTTCAGCAATAAGAGGTCTTTCTGTAGATCTCCACAGGTGGTCATTGGCTCTTGAACAACGCTTCTGATGATTCTTTTCACTCCCCTGTCTAAAATCTTGTGTTGAGCATCTGGTTCTGGCAGGTATATGGTGAAATGATGTTCTTCCCACTTCCAGATTATGGCCCCAATAGTGCTCACTGGAAACTTCAGTAATTTAGAAATTTTTCTGTAACCAATGCAATCAGTATGTTTTGCAACAATAAAGTTGTGAAGGTCTTGACACAGCGCACTGGTTTTACTTATCATGAAAGGTTTCTTGCGTGGCACCTCGGTAATGAGACACCTTTTTATAGGCCATCAGTTGAACCAGCTGATATTTTTCACTAAGTGGCAGGATTGCATTCTAATTACTGATCGATTTCAGCTGGTGTCATGACTTTCCATGGCTTTTTGCGCCTCTTTCTTCAGGTGTTCAATACTTTTTCCCTGTGTAGTTTCTCCTTATTACACAACTTAATGTATGGACATCTATAACTTTATTTATTTGCCTGTGTGGATTGAATGGGTTATCAATAGAACCTTTATAAATATATTTACTTAGAAAATTGGTGACATGTTCAAAACTTATTTCACCCGCTGTAGGTGCAAATATTGGACTCTTTACAGGGGAATCCAAAAATGCTGCTTGAAATCCAGACAGGCTTGTCCATTACAGACATCTGTGTTTTACACTGAAATTAACGGGTATGGGGGCACGAGTCTTAATGTCAGCTACACAGATCTCCTCTAGCTTCTCCATGCCTGGGTCCACTTGATTGACGAATCTATCCATATATCCATAGTTGCATATTGGGTAAAATATGTGAACCAAGCCAGTTGTACACCTCTTCTTCCCATGCCGATTTCATTTACAAAACTAGGTTGTTTTCTCTAATCTAGATATTTACAGTGAAGAAGCCTGCCAGTGGGTTCAGGGAGCATAAAATTGATAACTGGCTCCCATATTAAATAGGTGTGTCCCATACTAATAGGAATCTGTCAATTAATGCTGCCCAAACCATGAGCATCATGAATCAGAGCCTGGTTGCACACAATTGTAAGTAGGCATGCTTTTTTCCTGAAATGCTACGGCAATTAAGAGAAGACAGTATACAGTACCAGCAAGACACGATAGGCAGAGACAAGACTTGTTCGCCGCCGAACCTGACTGGTTTCTTCTGTACCACTCCAGTCTTTTGACAAGTCTCTCTCCATGAGTGCACATAATGAGCCGTCAAACTAGGGCAGTGCAGAACTAATCTCATTTCTGACAATGCTCCCTGACTAAATCTGTAAAAACCTTGCAACTAGGCTCTGATTCATGATGCTCGTGTTTCGAGCTGAATGAATCCACTGACAAGTTCCTTTTAAAAATGTATTCTGTGGGAACACCCAAGCACAATTTAAAATCATTTAACAAAAATGCTCAAGTCTACATATTGATTATTATGGCGCCCCCTGCAGTTCTTCTACTGCGCAGATCCCTATTGGTTGGTTTGCACAACAAAATGAGTAAGTGCAAAAGGATCCACGCATTACTACTAAGCTGCTGGATGTGTGACCACCCATACTGGACACACTAGGTGGACGTTATTGAAGGAATCAAAAGAATAAGAGTTGCAATAAGTATATGATGGCAACATCCAAACACAGGAGCAAAATAATTCCCATGTAAGACTTACGATTGAGCAGAGTCAATTAATATATTCGTGGACAACCCCTTAAGGTTATGTGAAAGATTTGTTGTATTTGAGGGTTTAAGAGCATATAAATTTACAGCTAGGTCAAGAAATATTTGTATAGTGATCAAATCTTCATGATTTCTGCTCTGCATGGCCCTATTTTTTTTATTTAAAATGAAACAACTGAGATGCAATTGAAGTGTAGACTTTTAGGTTTAATTAAAGGGGTTGATCAAAAATATCCTGTGAAACATTTCGGAATTGCAAACATTTTTTCTACAAAGTCTCATTTCAGGGGCTCAAAAGTAAATTGGACAAATTAACTGTAACAAATAAAATGTTCATTTTTACTACTTTGTATACAAAATCCTTTGCAGGCAATGACTGCCTGAAGTCTGGAAGCCTTTGATGTTGCAAAATGCTGTGATTCGCGGTCCGGTTTGGCGCCTCCCATCTTGTAGCGAAGCCGGCCTCTTCTTTCCGTCCCGTTGCAGCTCCTGGTGAGGGCAGAGCAGAGTACTGCAGTGCGCAGGACCTCTCTGACCTTTCCCGGTGCCTGCGCACTGCAGTATTTGGCTCTGCCCTCACCAGGGCAGAGCAGTACGCCTGCGCAGGAGCCGCGATGGGATGGAAAGAAGAGGCAGGCTTCGCTACAAGATGGGAGGCACCGAACCGGACCGCGACTCCCTCCGGACCGGAAGGGACGGTGGAACGCCCCTGGGTGAGTATTTTATAACTCGTTTTTCTTCACTTTCAGGTGACATCGGGGGCTTATCTACAGCATTCCAGAATGCTGTAGATAAGCCCCTGATGGTGGTGGCTGCAGCTTATAGAGCAAAATGGGGTGACAGATTCCCTTTAAAAAGGTACTACTTTTACATTGATGACCTCTGTCGATCAGCTCATCAACCTGCGGCATCAGATATGCGTTGAACTTGGAGAGTTCATTCAGCTTCCAATATTTACCAAATTTCCATTCACCATCGGATTTTGGAAGCACACCTCCATACACACAACCATGTGTGAGTCAAAACAGGTCTCATTTTACCAAGTGACAAACACCCAAGTGTGGAGATATGGCGAGCAGCCGTTCAGCTGCTCATAATCAAGCAGTCATGGCCAATTAGCCCCTTTTATTCCTAGAATTACTCCAGGTTTATCTGAAAAATATTTAGAGTTGAGAGTCCTCAGTGGTTGATACCTTTTAATGGCTAACTGAAAAGATGGTAACAAATTGCAAGCTTTCGAGACTACTCAGGTCTCTTCATCAGGCAAAGACTAATACAACATATGAAGAATCACATATTTATACACAAAACAGCACAGAAAAAATGCAATAGGTAAGACAAGTGACGTGAAACAGAATAGTCATTATGGCAGAGGGATGAGCATAAATATTAGAACAGTTCATAGATAAGGAGTGTGAAAGTTTTATTACCCTCTGATTGGGGTCTGGTAATGTTTTGTGATGTTTTCACAGGGTATTTGTAGTAAATTCCTTAATTGATGTAATAGGCCATAAATCCATGTGATAGGTTCATTCCAGCATTAAGAGTGTCAAAGGTCACCATCAATTTGTATTCCCAAATTCTTCTTTGTCTCAGAGATGTGAAGCTGCTTCTCAGTACAAGTATTTTCATATCTGACATGCTATGATCAGGGGAGCAAAAATGTTTTGCCACAGGTAGATGCATTCTTTTTTCTCTTATTGTGTGGCGATGAGAATTCATCCTTGTTCTCAGTTTTTGCCCGGTCTCCCCCACATACAGACCCCCAGTTGGACATTTAGTACATATAATTAGGTACACCACATTAGATGTGATGCAGCTGAAAGTACCTGGTATCTTGTAGTCCCGATGGGAGTTGGGGATCTTTATCTTGTCCGTGGTCATTATAAATGGACAAGTTTTGCATTTCTTCTGGTTGCAAGGAGAGGTTCCTGCAGCTGTTGGGGAGGACAGGGAACTTCTGACAATGATGCTTCTTAGATTTGGGGGTTGCCTAAAACACAGTAGAGGGGGATCTGGAAATATGGATTGTAATCGGGCATCTTTTTGTAGTAAAGGTTGTAGTTTCCGTGCAGCTCCCCTTAGTACCTCCAGATTTGGATTGTAGGTGACCACTAGAGGCACCCGGTTATTTTCTTCTTTAGCTTTGTAATGTAGCAGGTGATTCCTTGATATTCTGGTGGCTCTTGTAATTTGGTTTTTCAATTGTTCTTGGATGGTAGCCCTGATTTAAAAAGGTCTTTCTAAGGCGACCAAGGTGTTCATCTCTATCCATGGGGTTGGAACATATACGGTTGTATCTGATGGCTTGGCTGTAGACAATAGAGTTTTTTATGTGTTTTGGATGGAAACTGTCCCATTTAAGGTATGTTGGACGGTCGATTGGCTTCTGATACAGGGATGTCTCTATTTCATTGTTCTTTAGCTTAATGATGGTGTCCAAAAAGTTAATTTCAGTGCTGGAGTAGTTGAGTGTTAAGTTGATGGTGGGATGAAATTGATTGAACTGTTCATGGAACGTCTTTAGCTGTTTCTCAGACTCCGTCCAGATGATTAAGATATCATCAATGTAGCGGTAGTAGGCCCGAGGCCTGATGGGACATGAGGACAGAAAGTCGCTTTCAAGCTTGGCCATGAAAAGATTTGCATATTGAGGAGCCATTTTACTTCCCATAGCTGTGCCAGTCTCCTGTAAATAGATCTTGTTGTCAAATTCAAAGTAATTGTGGGTGAGGATGAATTTTGTGAGTTTCACCACAGAATCAGCATCATTCGCGGTGTTTTTCATGAAGTCTTTGCAGGCATTTAATCCATCCTGGTGTGGGATATTAGAGTACAAGGATTCCACATCCATGGTGGCCAGGATGGTTCCTTCTGGTAGAGGACCTATTTGTTGTGAATGGAGTTGAAATGAGTTCTGAGCAGAGGCTCCCTCTGGTGGTTACAAGCGGTACTGGACTGTCCAGTGAAGATTGTGAGGATTGGGAATCAGGTGTTACTGACTGGTCTTATATAAGGGACTCGCCTTCCCATCAGGGTTGCCGGTGATCAATTGTTCTGGTCTCAATCCTTGATTCCTGTTTCCTTTGTAGCCTGCTGTGTCGTGTCTGCATCTCCTGCTAACAGATAAGACATTTTCTTCTTTTTGTTTTTGTGCTTGATTTTTGCATTTTGTCCTGCACTTCTGTGGGGGCCTTCAGGGTCCCCTTCGGGGGCTTTTGCCCTCTCAGTTTGGTTCAGCCACTGATGTTTGTACATTTGCTTTTTCCAGTTTTTTCAGTGGCTGCTGTTTTGATTTTGTTACACCAGAGAACTAATTTAGGTGGTAGAGGTCGTGTGATCTCAGATGTTTTTGAAATTAGTAGAGTTGGTGCTTTTCAGGGTTTTTTGGGATTGCAGTAAGTGCCCTTCCTATCCTTTTCTATTTAGGTAGTTTGGGCCCCAACGTTTGCTCATACTATTTTCTGTCTGTGTCAGTATTTCTTCTTGTCTAACCGCCATTACATGTTTGGGGGCTTTCTATGTTCTTTGGGGATCTGCTCCGGGGCAGATAGCTTTCCTCTTTCTATCTTTAGGTGTAGTTAGTTTCTCAGGCTGTGACGAGGCGTCTAGGACCAACGTAGGAACGCTCCACGGCTGCGTCTAGTTGTGGTGGTTAGTCAGGGTACTGCAATCTCATAGATTCCAACTGCTCTGGTGTATTTCCTTTTTTACCTGCACTCCTCAGCTACCAAAACATAACACCTATTGCTGCTAGTTTATTAAGTAGGTCAGTTGTGTCCTGAATGTAGCTGGGTGTATCCTTTACCAGGGGTTTAAGAATGCCCTCTACCCATCCAGATACCTGCTCAGTTATGGTGTCCACACATGAAATAATCGGCCTCCCTGGATTTCCGGCTTTGTGGATTTTGGGAAGCATGTAGAACATCCCTGTTCTTGGACTCTCTGGTATCAGGTCATCGGCTCTTATGGATTTGTCAGACAGACAAGATACCAACTTGCTTAGTTCCTTGTAATAGTCCTGTGTAGGGTCCGACTCCAGTTTTCTGTAGTAGCGTGTGTCCGTAAGTTGTCTGTTTGCTTCCTTCATATAGTCTGATGTGTTCATCATGACTATTGCACCTCCCTTGTCAGCAGGTTTAATGATGATTTCTTTGTTGGTTTTCAGAGACTGTATAGCCTTTCTCTCCTGGGCACTGATGTTGGATGCTTGTCTCCTGTTGGTGTCTATGATGGTGGATTTTATCAAATATCTGAATGAGTCTATATATTTATCCAAATGAGGGTTGCGTCCAGGAGGAGGTGTCCAGTCTGACCTCTTCTTGGTTGTTGGGATACCTTTTCCTTCAGTCCGAGTGTTTTCTGAATCTTCTGTATCATTGAAGTATTCCCTCAGGCGCAGTCTCCTGAAAAAATGTTCCATATCACTGCAGAGTTCAGTTTTATCCAGGGCCTTAGTGGGACAAAATGAGAGTCCTCTAGAAAGCACGGCCAGTTCCACCTTGTTGGGTTTGTAATCCGAGAGATTGATGACACAGTTAGATGCTTTTGTGTCTGGAATGGAGTGATTGTCAGAGTTGTCAGGTTTTGGCTTTGTTTTGGATCTGTTTGTATAGAGTCCGGAATTGAGACGCAATCTGTGTAGTTTCTTTTCTTTGTTATGAATCAGAAAGGTCCGTAGTTTGTTGTAGTATTGTTGTAATTTTTGTTCTGTGGTTTCTGTAAGTGTTTTCCTTAGGCTTTCAAATTGCCCTTGGACTTTACTCCTTATGCTGTAGCAGACATGCAAAAGATGGTTCCTAAGTCTCTCAGACGTCCTGTGACAAAGGTTTTTTGCATAATGGGTATTGTAGGTGTGAAGAATTGGGTTTGTAATCCAGAGTCCTTTGGGAATTAAATTCTCCTTTTTGCATTTAGATAAGAAAAAAATATCGCTGTCCATTTGTGCACGTTTCTTCAGAAGTGGTTTTAGTTCCATAAAGATGCGGTACATTCTGGTATCCTCCATTTTGATACAGTAAAGATGTATATCTTTGTACCGTGTTAGCCAGTAGATAGAAAAATATTTAGAGTTGAGAGTCCTCAGTGGTTGATACCTTTTAATGGCTAACTGAAAAGATGGTAACAAATTGCAAGCTTTCGAGACTACTCAGGTCTCTTCATCAGGCAAAGACTAATACAACATATGAAGAATCACATATTTATACACATCCACTACAGTCATGGCCAAAAGTTTTGAGAATGACACAAATATTATATTTTCACATGATCTGCTGCCCTCTGGTTTTTATGTGTGTTTGACATGTTTTTATCACAGACAGAAATATAATAATTGCAAACATATGAGTAACAAAAGCTTATATTGACAGTTAGAATGAGTTAATGCAGCAAGTCAATATTTGCAGTGTTGACCCTTCTTCTTCAGGACCTCTGCAATTCTCCCTGGCATGCTCTCAATCAACTTCTGGACCAAATCCTGACTGATAGCAGTCCATTCTTGCACAATCAATGCTTTCATTTTGTCAGAATTTTTAGGTTTTTGTTTGTCCACCCGTCTCTTGATGATTGACCACAAGTTCTCAATGGGATTAAGATCTGGGGAGTTTCCAGGCCATGGACCCAAAATCTCTATGTTTTGTTCCCTGAGCCATTTAGTTATCACCTTTGCTTTATGGTAAGGTGCTCCATCATGCTGGAAAAGGCATTGTTGATCGCCAAACTGCTCTTGGAGGGTTGGGAGAAGTTGCTCTTGGAGGACATTCTGGTACCATTCTTTATTCATGGCTGTCTTTTTAGGCAAGACTGTGAGAGCCGATTCCCTTGGCTGAGAAGCAACCCCACACATGAATGGTTTCAGGATGCTTAACAGTTGGCATGAGACAAGACTGGTGGTAGCGCTCACCTTGTCTTCTCCGAATGAGGTGTTTTAATGATGTCCCAAACAATCGAAAAGGGGATTCATCAGAGAAAATAACTTTACCCCAGTCCTCAGCAGTCCACTGCCTGTACCTTTTGCAGAATATCAGTCTGTCCATGATGTTTTTTTCTGGAGAGAAGTGGCTTCTTTGCTGCACTCCTTGAGACCAGGCCTTGCTCCAAGAGTCTCCGCCTCACAGTGCGTGCAGATGCACTCACACCTGCCTGCTGCCATTCCTGAGCAAGCTCTGCACTGCTGGTAGCCCGATCCCGCAGCTGAAACACTTTTAAGAGATGGTCCTGGCGCTTGCTGGTCCTCCTTGGGCGCCCTGGAGCCTTTTTTGCAACAATGAAACCTCTCTCCTTGAAGTTCTTGATGATGCGATAGATTGTTGACTGAGGTGCAATCTTTCTAGCTGCGATACTCTTCCCTGTTAGGCCATTTTTGTGCATTGCAATGATGACTGCACATGTTTCTTTAGAGATAACCATGGTTAACAGAAGAGAAACAATGATGCCAAGCACCAGCCTCCTTTTAAAGTGTCCAGTGGTGTCATTCTTACTTAATCATGACAGATTGATCTCCAGCCATGTCCTCATCAACACCCACACCTGTGTTAATGGAGCAATCACTGAAAAGAGGTTAGCTGGTCCTTTTAAGGCAAGGCTGCAATGATGTTGAAATGTGTTTTGGGGGATAAAGTTCATTTTCTAGCCAAATATTGACTTTGCAAGTAATTGCTGTTAAGCTGATCACTCTTTATAACATTCTGGAGTATATGCAAATTGCCATTAGAAAAAGTGAAGCAGTAGACTTTGTAAAAATCAATATTTGTGTCATTCTCAAAACTTTTGGCCATGACTGTATGTGACTAACAGCCACCTTACAGGCTGTTTGTCTTTAGTCACATCATCAATAAACACTAGTGATCCTGTGCCATTGGGAAGTCATGCATGCTCATGCCATCACACTGCCTTCACCATATTTTACTGAGGATGTGGTGTGTTTTGGATCATGAGCTGTTCCAAACTTTTTCCATACTTCCTTCTTTTCATCAGTCTGGTACAAGTTGGTCTTTGTTTCATCTATTAAAAAATACTTTGGCAGAACTGGGATGGCTTCTTTAGATGTTTTTTGGGAAAGCCTAGTCTGGCCGATTATTAAGGCTGATTAATGGTTTGAACCTTGTGATAAATCCTCTGTATTCGCTGAAGTGTTCCCTTTATGGTAGCCTTGGATACTGAAATACCTACTTCCTGGAGAGTGTTTCACTTAGGTGGATGTTGTGAAGGGGTTGTTCCTCACCATGAAAAAGATTCTGTGATTAATTCACTACACTGCATGTCTTGACACAGCTGGTTTCTGGTTGTCCCCATTTGGGAGCATCCCACCCCACAGCCTGGACCTCTTTGACCTATACGCATAGCCTATATGTCCGAGGAAGGGTTCTCACCCGAACAGTTAACTTAATCTTGTACTTTCCGCAGTTTAACAAATGGATTTGAAATCCATACACCAGTGCCCCGTTATGACCCAACATGACATACTTATCCTTAAAATAGACTGAGCTTGTTAAAATTTGTATTACCTACTCAAAAGTTCAATAGTTGTTCGTAGCAGCAGAATGATTTTTAAAGAAATCTGTGGAGTTGTTCCTATTACTCAGTGTGGTAAAACACAACCATAAATAGAACGTTCAGCCAAACCCTATGTAGCATATTTATAGACTCTTGCCAAAACTTTCTGTGCAATGTTGAGCTTGCACAGGAATGATTTTCCACATTTATAGCTAGAGGCAGACATCTGGCTAGGCTCTTCAGTGTCCTTGCCTTTGATATATGACATGCATTTCTATAATTTTAACCCCTGAAGTTAAAAACAGATAGTGCTAAAACATTTTACTGTAAATTGATGTGTTTTAATTGCCTTTCAATGCTGCTGCTTCATAGTACTAAAGGTAGCATTAGTGGGCTTGGCCGACAGTGTAATGTGTAGTTTTACAGTATATGTAGGATCCTACACTGTTCACATTTCAGTATATGCTACACGCTTACGTTTATGTGCTATTCTATGCATATTTTGTTTTTTATAATCAAAGTCAATGCTGTACGGATGCAAGTTTATCACATCTGCTTGCAGGCGTTTCTTGAGTACACTTAAGCTTAAAGAAGTTGTCCACTACTAGGATAAAAATTTCCTTATCAATTTTACATGTGAAAAGGCATATAAACAAAAACAATTCCTGGATTGCTGGTTTTTGTTCATTCTGCCTCCCAAAAATTGGAATAAAAAGCGATCAAAAAATGTCATGTGCCCGAAAATGGTACCAATAAAAAAGTCAACTCTTCCCGCAAAAAACAAGCCCTCACATGACTGCTGGCAGAAATATGGAAAAACTGTACCTCACAAAATATGGCGATGCAAAAACTTTTTATTCCCCCCAAAACTAGTCTTCTAACCAAACAGCCAAACAAAAAACTACATAAATCTGGTATTGCTGTATTTGCACCTACTCGAAGAATAAAGTCGTGTAATCACTTTTACGGCACAAGGAATAGCATAAAAAATAAATAAAACCAATTCTTCACCTGCTGTCGATTTGTTAATTCTGCCTCACAAAAGAAAAAAAAAAATCGCAGTAAGGCAGAAAATGCAAGTCCCCACTCAGTAGTAGTAGTATAAAGGCTCTGGAAAAGAGCTATGTCTCATCGCCCCCAAAAGAAATCCAGAGAATTCTACACTCCCAAATGCAAATGTCCCTTCCCTTGTGAGTCCCACAGTGTGCCTAAACCACATATAGCGTCCACATGTTTGGCAGGGGTATAATCTCCAATATTGGGTTACTTGAGAGGGGTATTCTGCTCTTATACCACTTATATATGGAGTCTGCAAACTATTCTAGAAAAACCTGTCCTCCATGTGGCACAGCCATATAGCCACGTTCAGCAGAAATTGTGTGACAAGTTTTGATGCCATTTTTACCCATTTCCCCTTGTGAAAATGTAGAAAATTTAAGTCCTGGGACTAAAACAAAATTTTTATGGTAAAATGATAATGGACCCAATGGTATAAAATTCTGTGACACACCCGTAGTGTGAATATGATCACATAATCCCTAGATGAATTTCTTTGAGAGGTTTAGTTTGTAAAACGGGGGTCACATATGGGGGATCTGCTGGTCTGGCTCCTCAGGGCTCTCCGAGTGGGTAATGACACCTGCAAACCATAACAGTAACTTCCCCTTCTCAGCTTTGTACTGTGCCTGAAAGGTGGTTCCCGATTACATGTAGGGTATTGGCTCAATCAAGACAAATTGCACAACAGACTGAGAGGTCCATTTTTTCCTATTAGCCCTTACAAAAATTAAAAATTTGGGGCTAGCCCTACACCATGCTGGGAAGACTGTATCTGCAATAGGCAAGCAGCTTGGTGTGATGAAATCAACTGTGGGAGCAATAATAAGAAAATGGAAGACATACAAGACCACTGATAATCTCCCTCAATCTGGGGCTCCACGCAAAATCTCACTCCGTGGGGTCAAAATGATCACAAGAACGGTGAGCAAAAGTCCCAGAACCACATGGGGGGGACCTAGTGAATGACCTGCATAGAGCTGGGACCACCGTAACAAAGGCTACAATCAGTAACACACTACGCTTCCAGGGACTCAGATCCTGCAGTGCCACATGTGTCCCCTGCTTAAGCCAGTACATGTCCGGGCCCGTCTGAAGTTTGCTAGAGAGCATTTGGATTAGCCAGAAGAGAATGGGACAATGTCATATGGTCTGATGAAACCAAAGTAGAACTGTTTGGCAGAAACAAAACTCGTCATGTTTGGAGAAGACAAAATGCTGAGTTGCATCCTAAGAACATCATACCTACTGTGAAGCATAGGGGGTGGCAACATCATGTTTTGGGGCTGTTTCGCTGCAAAGGAACTAGGACGTCTGATACGTGTACATGAAAGAATGAATGAGGCCATGTATCGTGAGATTTTGAGTGCAAACCTCCTTCCATCAGCAAGGGCATTAAAGATGAAACGTGGATGGGTCTTTTAGCATGATAATGACCCCAAGCACACTGCCAGGGCAACGAAGGAGTGGCTTCGTAAGAAGCATATGAAGGTCCTGGAGTGGCCTAGCCAGTCTCCAGATCGCAACCCCATAGAAAACTTTTGGAGGGATTTGAAAGTCCGTGTTGCCCAGCGACAGGCCCAAAATATCACTGCTCTAGAGGAGATATGCATGGAAGAATGGGCCAACATACCACCAACAGTGTGTGCCAACCTTGTGAAGACTTACAGAAAACGTTTGACCTCTGCCATTGCCAACAAAGGATATATAACAAAATATTGAGATGAACTTTTGTTAATGACCAAATACTTATTTTCCACCATAATCTGCAAAATAAATCCTGCCAAATCAGACAAAGTGATATTCTGGATTTGTTTTCTCATTTTGACTCTCATAGTTGTGATCTACCTATGATGTCAATTACAGGACTCTCTCATCTTTTTAAGTGGGAGAACTTGCACAATTGGTGGCTGACTAAATACTTTGTTCCCCACTGTACCATATGTTAACCTGCAAATTGCATGTTGACCTGCATATCCTAACAAAAAAATATTACCATGTGAAGTGATAACTACTACTGAAGCAAAAGTCCTGATTTAGTGACCAATTATACAACATACGTGGAACGGCAGTCATTTCATTTTTTTTCCTATTTCAAGTTAGAGATAAAGGTATCACATTCCACAAACCTTTGCAGTTTGTACAAAGGTTAATGTGGCACACCTACATTCAGATAAGTCTGAAACAGGAGGACCTGCCCAGGTTTTCATGTTCTTCCAAGTGTAAAATTCTTGCTGGAGGTCCTCCCTTCCGTTTTCTAATATTCCAATGCAAGCTGTTCCATCATTCAGTCTCCTATAGCATGTAATGTGTTGGGCCACAGCAATGTTCTAAGATTCTCATCCTCTTTGCCTGCAGGATTTTACGCATCACGATTGTCTAATTAAATTGCATACTTTTGATAATCAGATTTTACTGATTACACTATCCACAAAAGGTATGCAGGTTCAAATAAAGATGTTGTGTGCTGTAACCAGCATGCTCGAACAAGAACGACCTCTGCATATCCCTGCCTACCTTTTCTAAGATATTTCAACAGCAATGACCCAGGAATGAAAAGTAACAAGCAAGCAATCCCAAAGTAACAGGAAAGCACTGATCCAAAGCAAATTAAAAAATGTTGGAACAGAGCCTCGAGGCTTAAATGTGTACACAGCCCAAGCTTCTTTCACAAATGTCATCACACTTGCCGAAAAAAAAAAAAAAATCACAGCATGCAGCGCGTTTATCTGGAAAAATTACTGACACCAAAATGAAACAAGATTCTTTTGAGATCGGTGCTGGAAGCTGCTGGGCAACACTGTCACTCACACAGCTTTATCACCTCTCTCTGTTGACGATTAGACAATATAAGCAGAATGCGGGCGCTGCGCTCACCTTCCCTAGTGATGAGTGAACGTGCTCGGATAACGTCTTATCAAAGTATCTTGGCGTGGTCGTATATTATGTTCGAGTTCCTGCAGCTGCATGATTTTCGGCTGTTCGACAGCAGCAACACATGAGGATTGTCTGTTTGCTAGGGAATCCCCATGTTTGAGGCTGCCTAAAAGCTGCAAATCATGCAGCCAAAGAGACGCAAACATACCGTATTTTTGAACTAAGACGCACTTTTTTCCTCCCAAAATGTGGAGGAAAATGGGGGGTGCATCTTATAGTCTGAATGTACTGCTCTGGCTGTGGTGGGGAGGTGGAGGAGCGGTTTCGGCGGAGCAGTGGGTTACAGAGGCTGAAGCAGGCAGCTGCGGCTAACTCCTGTGCCCACGGCTAAAGAGAAATGAATATTCACTGCATTCTACGCCCATGGGGTGGAGGGCAATGAATATTCATTTTGTTTTGGCATCCTGGTATGATTGGCCCCATCCTTATTCTGGTATGATTGGCCCCATCCCAGTCCTGGCATGCATGGCCCCATCAGAAACTATTAAAAAAAAAAAACATTACAATTACCTTCCTCCGCTCCCAGTGTCCTGCTCTGGTGTCAGCAGCTGCTTAATGCTTGTAAGCAGCACATTGCAGGGACATCATGCGCTGCTCACAAGCAGAGCACAGCTGCCGGAATACTCACCGAGACTGTTCATCGCAGAGATCATTCATTGCTCTTCAGTAGCGCGCAATGTCAGCCGGGGCCTTCCTGCTGCTACCGGCGGTCACGTGTGCCGATACTGAAGAGAAATTAATATTCTGAATATTAATTTCTCTTCAGTATTGGCACACGTGACCGCCGGTAGCAGCCGGAAGCCAGTAGCTGACACTGTACATTGATGTCAAGCAGTGGTTAGACAGGTACACATTACATTACACCAGGATGTCTATTCCTCTTGTCAATTTATCCATACATTTCCAAGTGGGAAACCAGAGGAATTGCAGAGTTCTACGAAAAGATTTTACTGTAACAATATTTACATAAAACGGACTTGCAAGGAATGCCAACAGGTAGGAGTTGTATGGCCGCCATGTAATATTAGCCAGGCACAGTCACAGGTTCTTTTGCAGTAACAGCCAAGGATTCAAAAGCTGTAACATCAGGTATCATCTGACAGCCTGTGAATTGTCCAGACAACCTCTTTAATGTTTGCCTCTTTTAAACCTATTTGAATGTAAAAGGGGTTTTGTTTCTTCTTTTACAATGCAAATTAGTAATGCCATAGAAAGAAAACCAGCAAAACTTGATCAGACCATGCACTGTTAGGGCCCCGTCTCACATAGCGACTCACCAGCGATCCCGACAACGATATGAACTTGTCAGGATCGCTGCTGAGTCGCTACAAGATCGCTGCTGAGCTGCCAAACAGGCAGATCTCAGCAGCGATCAGGACAGCGAGTACGCCGGTAACAAGCGACACACGTCGCTTAGTTACCGGCATACCAGCGCGCTGGTGCAGGGAGCTGGTAACCAAGGTAAACATCGGGTTTCTAAGCGCGGGGCAGCACCTAGAAACCCGATGTTTTCCTTGGTTACCAGCTCCCCTGCACCAGCGCGCTGGTATCTAATGTAAACATCGGGTTTCTAGGCCCCGCACGGCGCCTAGAAACCCGATGTTTACCTTTTTACCAGCTCCAGCTCGCTGATCGCTGGTCTCCCGCCTGTCACACGCAGCGATGCGTGCTGGCCAGCGGAAGACCAGTGATCAAAGAAAAGGCCAGGACATTCAGCGACGATCAGCGATACCCAGCAGGGGGCTGATCGTCGCTGCATGTCAAACTTGGCAAGATCGCTGTTGCGTCAGCAGCGATCTCGCTATGTGAGACGGGGCCCTTACTCATTTGTACAGATACCTGTTGCCCAATATAGAGAACACTGCTTTCCAGAGGTTAATTGAAATGAAAATAAAGGTCAAGTTTACATATGGCAATAAATACATGCGCGATAATAAGTCATGGCCACAAACTTGAGGGGAAGGGCTACTGTGGGAGGATAGGATCTTTAAAAGTTCACTTCATCAACATTAATATTAAAATGTTAGCGTATACCTGACTGTGCTGCTGCGTAGAATAAGTGGCCCCAACGCTTGTAGTTGCGCTTGGCCCTTGTTTGTAGTTTGATGTGAGAGACCAGTGTGGTCTCGAAATGCATAATAAAACTACTTGAAGCACAGAAGCACAACTACAGGAATGGAACCACTTATTCTACACAGAAGCGCGGTTAGGTATACGTCAACTTCTCAACATTTATGAAAAAAGGACCACTTCTCTTTCCAGACATGATTGTAGCAGTTTAGTTTTATAGGGTAATTCAGTTTCAAGTGATCCAAAATCTGAATATTTTTCTACCCGATAGCTTAGGACATTTATTTTATTCATTTTTTTTTTAAAGGGCTACTTTAGTGAATTAAAATTGATAAGTTTTGAATTTTTATCTTTACTCTAAAGATTTCTAAAGTTTTGAAAAGTATTCTAGATTTCTCAAGTTTTGAAAATAAAAACAGAATTTTCGACTTGTATGGCTTTACATTTGTTATCTTATCTCAGGCTAGAATTAAAATAAAGAGAAGGGAGAGGTACCATTTTTTGTTCAGAATTGTACAGGCTTTAATGTGATATGTCACAAGTATGTGTTTGTTTATATTTTGTTTCGGAGGAGTCAAATTCTAAATTTTGATGGGTGACTTCAGAAAAACTTGTAATTTAAAAAATGCATGTGTTACATTTAGGGTGCATGCACACATTGCGGATTCTGCTGCGGATCCGCCTCGGATTTGGCCCTGATCCGCAGCAGATTTTGCTGCGTTGTACATTTTTTTCAAAAAAATTTTTTTTGTATTTTATTTTAGGATATTTGTTTTTTTGCGCCTGGTTTTCTCTGTGTAATGGTCATCCATGGATCCGCAGCATGTCAGTTCTTTGTGCGGAATCAGAAGCGGTTTTACACCTGCTCCATTATAGAAATCCACACAAAAACCGCAGAAAATCTGCAGCAAATCAGCAATGAATCCGCAGACAAAACGCAGGTCATTTTACCTGCGGATTCTGCAGATTCCATGCGGAAACCGCAACGTGTGCACATACCCTTAAGCTCAAATTAGATGAGGATTTCCTTGACAGAGCAGAAGAATCTTTACAGAATGTTGCAAGAGAAGAACTTTTCAGTATTCCTGCAGAAGCTAATGACATAATAGAAGTAACTGTTCAGACTGTTCGAAAAGAAGCACCTGCTATACCTGCCGAAGAAGAGAAATGGACGCACGTGACCCAAAGAAGCAGGAGGATGAGAAGGTAGTCAGCATCCATACCGGTGAAGAACCACTACCAGGCTCTCACGCAGGACAACTATGAAGATGTACATTAAAAAAGTGCTTTCCCCATAAAGAACACTCCAGTAAGAAATCAGAAGCCTCTTGAAGGGAGAAAAGAAGTGCTGTGGTGACGAAGAAAAGGAGTGTGGTGGTCGTGGGGGTTTTTCTACAGAAAGGAACAGAAGCCACTATCTGCTGACTGGACATTACTTCACGAGAAGTGTGCTGTCTTCCAGGTGCCAAAATCAAAGATGTGTCCGATAGGGTATCAAGATTTTTCAGTGCTACAGATGACTACCCACGTCTACTGATGCACATAAAAACAAATGACACAGCAAAAAAGGACCTGGAAACTATACGCGGAGACTTTGATGACCTAGGTCAGAAAGCTAAGGAACAGGGACCGCAGGTCGTCTTCTCATCCATCCTCCCAGAGGATGGACATTGACCAAGGAGATTTAACAAGATTCTACAGGTGAACAACTAGCTACGTCGATGGTGCCATGAGCAACGTTTTGGATTTCTAGACCATGGAATGAATTACCTGTACGATGGACTACTTGCTAGAGATGGGTTGCATCTTACAAAATCAGGAAAACAAATATTTGGTAGACAACTTGCTACACTCATCGGGAGAGCCTTCAACTAGAGCAATATGGGATAGGAAATACCAGACCAGTAAAAAAAATAAGCAGCTAATGAAATCTTTTAAGAACACTGCTATTAAAAGTGGAAAGAACAAAAACAACAAACTCTGAATTAAAATGGAGGAGCAAGAGAAACCGAATAGAAACTAAAAACGTGTCTATACAAATGCACAGAGCATGGGAAACAAACAAGGAGAATTGGAGCTGCAAACACAGGAAGATAAAAATTAAGTCATCACTGAAACTTGGTGGGATGATACACATGATTGAAATACAAACCTTGAAGGATACAACTGACTTATTAGAAACAGCATTAACAAGTAGGGAAGAGGTGTCGCATTGTATGTTAGGAAAACATATATCTCCACAGAGATCTGAGCTTCAGAGACTGGTAACTGCAGAAACTGTTTGGGTAAGATTTCAAGGAGAGAAAAACAGAAAGGATACTATTGTAGGTGTTTACTATAGGCCGTCTGGACAGACTGAAGATATGGATGAACTCTTTACAGAAGTCTCTGTTCTCAAAAAAGTATGACATAATGATCATGGGAGATTTAAACTATCCAGAAATTTGTTGGGAATCTCTCTCAGGCAACAGAAATGGGACCAGAAAATTCTTAACTTCTCTTGCTGACAACTTTACCTTTCAAAAGGTAGAAGAGAGAACAAGAGGTTCTGCAATCTTGGACCTAATTCTTACCAACAGAGAGGAAATGTCTGAGGTAGTAAAGGTGGCTGGGAAATTAGGAGGCAACGATCATGCTATCCTCAAATTTAGGATTACAAGAGGAGGAAGACTAGTGAGGACTCCGTCTTTAACCCCCTCCTGACATCTGATGTAATATTCCATCCATGTGACCTGGGCCTGTTTGACCATGGACGGAATATTACACCATTTCTTTAATGCGACACTGCGACTTAAGTCATGGTGATAGCATTAAAACTCCGGTGCCACCTTACCGGTGGGTAGATGGTGCCATCATCTTGGAGGGTGTCACCGCCCTCCCGCACCAACAATCGCTGTGATTGGCTGTTCAATTCTGTTCCAGGAGGTAGTGATTAAGGTCCGGATATTCTGCACTCAGGAAGGAGTACTTCCAGAACTGAAGGTGCTCGTATCGTACCAGGTCAGCATTTCCCAGGGGAGGTCCCGCAAATTGGAAAAAAAGGAAAGTTGCAAAAAAGGTGCAGAGTGTGTTACAAAAGGGGAATGAATACGCAAGGACACCATTTATTAATGCGACACCTGCCCGACAAACCTGGCCTGTGTATGAAAGAATGAATTAAACTGTACCATACCTCTACGCACTACTAATTTACATAATAGGAAACAGTAGATTAGTTCCAAAAAGGGGGCACTTGTTGGGCATTGCCACTGTTTAGGCACATCTAGAGGAGTTCCTTGGGGGTCTAGTTTCCAAAATGGGGTCACTACTGTGTAGGCACATCAGGAGCTCTGCAAACAGAACAAGACGCCCGTAGACCATTCCATCAAAGTCTGCACTCCAAAACGTCACTACTTTCCTTCCGAGCCCCGACGTGTGCCCGAACAGTAGTTTTCTCCCACATATGGGGTACCAGCGTACTCAGTACAAATTGGACAACAACTTTTGACGTCTAATTTCTCCTGTTACCCTAGGGAAAATAAAAAATTGGGGGTTAAAAAATAATTTTTGTGGAAAAAAAAGGTTTTTGTTTTTTTTCACGGACGGGCATTATAAACTTTAGAGTAACACTTGGGGGTTCAAAGCTTTCACCACACATCTAGATAAGTTCCTTAGGGGGTCTAGTTTCCAAAATAGGGTCATTTGTGGGGGGTTTCTACTGTTTGGGCACATCAAGGGCCTCCAAATGGGACATGGCGTCCGATCTCAATTCCAGCCAATTTTGGTTTGAAAAAGTCAAACAGCGCTCCTTCCCTTCCAAGCTCTGCTGTGCGCCCAGTGGTCCCCCCCCCAAATATGGGGTATCAGCGTACTCAGGACAAATTGCACAACAACTTTCTGTCCATTTTCTCCTTTTACTTTTTTTTTTTTTAAATTCGTTTATTAGACAACAACAAATAGATATACACATTTTGTAAATAGCCAGTAATTGTGTATTATCATAATATCTGTAAAGGCAGAAAACCAACATGCTTGCATATTGAGTTATTAGTACAGATTTCAATTTCACAGGTCTTCACTCTCTTGCGAGACCTATGGACAATCTAGGAGTAGTTACAAGAACCCGTTATTCATCTATACAAATGCTTGGCCATGCATAACCCAGAATAATACATTACAACCAACATATCTAACTTCCTACCCTGCTGCCAAAACAACTTCCATAGCACTGATGACATGATAAACCTATAAAGTATAAGCCAATATATTTTCTCTACAGCTATTATGCTAATAACAAACCACTATCTACGTGCTGTTATAGTGAGGTGAGATGCATTCCATACATCCCAGATCTATTAAACTTCCCCAAGCAACCCTGCTCTGGTATAGTGTACGCTCGTATGGTATAATTGAATTCACCAGTTCAATCTAAGCTCTAAGAGAAGGATGTTGACTACCCATCCAGCGTAAGGCCAATATTTTCCTGGCAAAAAAGTGTCTCCCGCAGAAGAATTTTGATGTGGTGTCCCCATATCTCTTCCTCCAGCACACCAAACAGACATACCAATGGAGTGAGAGGAACAGGAATGCCTATGAGGGAGGTTAACAGCGAGGTCACCTTGCTCCAAAAAGATAGAATAGTTGGGCATCCCCACACCATATGTATGAAATCTGCATCCATTGTATGACATCTTAAACATTCTGAGGATTGGGACCACCCCATCCTAAATAGCCGTAGTGGGGTCAGATATGACTGGTGCACTATATACATTAGAGTCATTTTGTTATTGGCTGATGGAGACACCCCGATTGGAGAACCAAGAATCTCCTCCCAATCTCCATTTTGAATATCTGGAACTAGAGACCTCCACCACTCCCTTACTGACGATAAAGCAGAGTCAGAGCCCGCGGACAACATATAAGTATATAAGGCAGAAATAAGACCCTGGGGGCCTTGTGATTTGAGAATCCCTATCAAAGGGAAGGGTGATATTGCTTGGATCATATTTCTGTTACGTAGATATGATTGAATTGCTGATCTAAGCTGTAGGTATCGGAAAAATTGTGACCTTGGGACACCGTGTTTAATCTACATTTGTTCAAAAGACATTAGGACATTGTGATCATATAAATCTTTAATCGAGGAAATATTATATGAGATCCAGAATTGAGTGGACGGGTGGTTTAATAGCATCGGGAAACAGGAATTATTTTATAATGGCATTTCAGCTATAACGTCAACAAAGCGAACCACTCATTTAAGTTGTCTCCAGACTGACCGTGTCAACTGGAGTAAGGGTAATAATCCAGAGACATTAGGTATGTCTACTTCTAAAAACCCCAACAAGCAATCAGTCCCTGCAGCATGAGCCAGATGACTCTCCGAGTTAGGCAAACATTATTAGGCATCCATCTACTCAGAGCTCTGACTTGCCTGGCCAAGTAATATAAAAAGAAATCCGGCAATGCCACCCCGCCCAACCGTTTAGAACTATGTAAGGTAGACAGTTTGAGTTTAGGTCTAGTCTTCCCCATATGAAGGATGAGATTAATGAATTAAGTCCTGAAAAAAAATATTTAGGGATCAGTACTGCTCTATGCTGGAGGGAGTAACTGAGTTTGGGGAGTAGGATAATTTTAATCAGATTAATATGTCCGGAGACAGATAGTGGCAATTTACTCCAGATAGCAAATTTAAGTTTAACAAGATCTAACAACGGGAGAATATTCATTTTTAAGTCTAGTCTACTATATTTAGAAATATTTATTCCCAGGTACTTAAAGTTAGTTACAACAGGCAATGGGGATAACGTTTCAAGGTGATCATTGGACCCAGGGAGAGAGGCATCAAGGCGTATTTATCCCAATTTATGTATAATCCCGAATTACTAAATTTGTCTATAGTAGCAATCACATGGGGTAGTGTTTCTTCTGCTTTGTCCATAAATATCACCATCTCATCGGCATATAAGCCAATGGTATTTAAACGGCCCTCTATTTCTATGCCTTTAATGACTGGAGTGGATCTTATACGGATCGCCAACGCTTTGATTGCAAGTGCAAAAAAGGTCGGGGAAAGGGGGCAACCTTGGCGTGTTCCTCTTGCCAAAGAGAACGATTTGGATACAGAGTTATTATTATTCGGGCTTTTGGTTTCATTAACATCGCGCATATCCACTTCCTAAATTTGGAACCGAATTCATATTTTTGTAAGTATGCAGATAAAGACCACTCAAGAGAATCGAAGGCCTTAGCCGCGTCCAGCGACGCCAAGG
This sequence comes from Oophaga sylvatica, assembly GCA_033576555.1. Taxonomy (NCBI): domain Eukaryota; kingdom Metazoa; phylum Chordata; class Amphibia; order Anura; family Dendrobatidae; genus Oophaga; species Oophaga sylvatica. The sequence continues at coordinate 403,774,311 of JARQOD010000002.1, forward strand.
CCCATTCATTATCTGGCACTAGGGAACTGTACTGGACCACTGACTGAACTCTCCTAATATTAATAGATGTATTTTTCCAGGGCATCAAACCGGTCTGGTCCGGATGTATTATTTCTAGTATCACCAAATTTAATCTAGTGGCCAGGATTTTAGTGAAGATCTTATAGTCCACATTTACCAACGATATGGGGTGATATGATCCATATTCAAGAGGATCCTTTCCCTCCTTCCTAAGCACTATTATATTTGCCTCATAAAAGGAGTCTGGTAAAGAACCTTCCTCCCATGTCCTCTGAAACACCCTCAGAAGGAGTGGTGCCAAAACATCCCGATATTTCCCGTACATTTCTATGGGAAATCCATCCGGCCCAGGCGTCTTCCCAGAGGCCATATCCGCTATGGCTTCATTTATGTCCTCTATCGTGAAGTCTGCATCCAGAAACGCTTGTTTGGCGGGACTCAATGTGGGAAATTTTACGTCTGATAAATATTCAAGGCAGTCCGAAGTGCTAAAAGCCCCTATGGAACTATATAACGTTTTAGAATATTCATGGAAACTCTGGAGTATATCACCCGTTGAGGTTACTATCGAGTTATCTAGTTTCCGAATTTGAAGTATGGTATTAGATGCGTTGTGTTGGTGCACCATAAATGCCAATAACTTACTGGACTGATTTCCTAAATCAAAATATGACTGACGAGTAAAAAATAATTTATGTTTAGATTTGGTATCCATATATTGACTGTATAATCTATGGGAGTTTAGCCATTCATTTCTATTTTCATTCGTTTGATTAGCTATATAATTTGCTTCCGAATCACTCAATCGCTTCTCCATCTCCTCATCTTCCCTAGATGTCACCCATTTAATATAGGAAATTGTGGAAAACAAACATCCCCTTAGATTCGCTTTAGGGCATTCCAATGTTATGGAAATTTAATTAGGATAAATCTATCCTGAAGTGTTTGCTGGTGCCGTGCCCAATTTTCTATTAAATGTCTTTTTGAGCGCTCAGAACGAAATGAGGACTGTCCACAACGGAAGTGTCAGTATAACAGTTCGTCAAGACCTCTCATTTATTATTCATTCAAGGTTTTAGAAGTTTACAAAAAGGGTCTGGTTAGTCAATTAACATACAATTAAAAGCTGCTAGATTATTGGCTGTTCTAGTGTAAGTATGATAATTATGATAATTATGATAAAAGGGCTGAAGTTGCAGATTTATTGTTTACTGCTCTTTGCCCCAGCATTCTTGCATGACTAGTAAAGTAAACAATAGATATCTTATTAAAACTCTCTGTACTTGTTCCTTATGAAGGCCAGGGTCGTTTAAAACGACTGATTATAGCTGGCATCAGCTTTTGCATAGATATGTGTGAGCACAGGATTTTTAGCAAGTGAGATCTATCTAACTGTGAATGCATATATATGAATATACTTTGAATATATGGAATATATATATATTTCCATGACACCAAAACAAGTTAATATTCTGGGGTTCAGGGTGGGAGGAAATGAAGCAGTCTAATTGGTCTAGAGTTCTGTCATTGGGGCCTATCAATTTCAGCCAAAATGGGTTCAGCTTCCAAAATAGATTACAACTCCTTTGGCCAAATCTAAGTGTAAGTATTATAGGGCTATGATCTCAGATGCCCCTGTTCCCATGTTACACATCCCCCACCCACATTGCCAAGTTGCTAGAACCAAATATATAATCTATACAAGATAGAGTGTGTCAAATGGATGAGTGACAGGTATATTCTCTCACGTCAGGATGACGTATCCTCCATAAATCCAACCAACCACTGCCCTCAATGAGCAATGATAGCGGAGATGGAGAGCAGGCCGTCCCGGGTACTCCATCATCTAGTCTAAGTCTATCCAGAAAGTTATCCATGACTACAGTCATGGCCAAAAGTTTTGAGAATGACACAAATATTATATTTTCACATGATCTGCTGCCCTCTGGTTTTTATGTGTGTTTGACAGATGTTTTTATCACAGACAGAAATATAATTGCAAACATATGAGTAACAAAACCTTATATTGACAGTTAGAATGAGTTAATGCAGCAAGTCAATATTTGCAGTGTTGACCCTTCTTCTTCAGGACCTCTGCAATTCTCCCTGGCATGCTCTCAATCAACTTCTGGACCAAATCCTGACTGATAGCAGTCCATTCTTGCACAATCAATGCTTTCATTTTGTAAGAATTTTTAGGTTTTTGTTTGTCCACCCGTCTGTTGATGATTGACCACAAGATCTCAATGGGATTAAGATCTGGGGAGTTTCCAGGCCATGGACCCAAAATCTCTATGTTTTGTTCCCTGAGCCATTTAGTTATCACCTTTGCTTTATGGCAAGGTGCTCCATCATGCTGGAAAAGGCATTGTTGATCGCCAAACTGCTCTTGGAGGGTTGGGAGAAGTTGCTCTTGGAGGACATTCTGGTACCATTCTTTATTCATGGCTGTGTTTTTAGGCAAGACTGTGAGAGAGCCGATTCCCTTGGCTGAGAAGCAACCCCACATATGAATGGTTTCAGGATGCTTAACAGTTGGCATGAGACAAGACTGGTGGTAGCGCTCACCTTGTCTTCTGGAATGAGGCGTTTTCCTGATGTCCCAAACAATCGAAAAGGGGATTTGTTATGAATGTGCTAGAGATGGTTTCTGAGCAGAGGCTCCCTCTGGTGGTTACAGACAGTACTGAACCTTTCAGTGAGGAGTGGCAATCTGGGTTCACTGACTGGTCTGATATAAGGGAGGTTCCCTCCCATGATGGTTGCTGGTGATCAATTGTTCTTGTCTCAATTGTGGTTCCTGGTTCATTTGGAAGTTTGCTGGAGTCTTGCCTGCATCTCCTGCTTTCAGATATTTTTTGCTTTTCTTTTTGTACTTGGTTTTTGCATTGTTTTCTGCACTTTTGTGGAGGTCAGCCAGGTCCCCTCCTGGGGCCTGAGCTCCTCACAGTTTATCTGCAGCCACTGTTATTTGCTCATTTGCTTTTCCCTGTTTTTTCAGCGGATGCGGTTTTGGTTTTTGTTCACACTGAGATCTGATTTAGCGGGTGGCGAGATCGTGTGATCTCAGTATTTTTGTAATCAGAATTGTTGGATTTTTGTAGGGTTTTCTGGGTTGCAGAAAGTAATCTCTCCTGTCCTATCCTATTTAGTCAGCTTGTGGCCCCAGCGCTTGCTCAGTCTATTTTCTGCCTATGTTTGTATTTTCATCTTGTCTAACCGCCATTATATGTTTGGGGGCTTCCTATTTTCTTTGGGGATCTGCTCTGGGGCAGATAGCTTTCATCTTTCTGCATTTAGGTGTAGTTATCTCTCAGGCTGTGACGAGGCGTCTAGGATCAACGTAGGAACGCTCCACGGCTACCTGTAATTGTGTCGTTAGTTTAGGAATCTGCAACCCATCAGTTACCAACATCTCAGGTGTTCGGCTGCCTTGCTGTTGTTCCTGTCCTCCTCAGCTACCGAAATATACAGGGATTCATCAGAGAAAATAACTTTACCCCAGTCCTCAGCAGTCCACTGCCTGTACCTTTTGCAGAATATCAGTCAGTCCATGATGTTTTTTCTGGAGAGAAGTGGCTTCTTTGCTGCCCTCCTTGAGATCAGGCCTTGCTCCAAGAGTCTCCGCCTCACAGTGCGTGCAAATGCACTCACACCTGCCTGCTGCCATTCCTGAGCAAGCTCTGCACTGCTGGTAGTCCGATCCCGCAGCTGAAACACTTTTAAGAGACGGTCCTGGCGCTTGGTGGTCTTTCTTGGGCGCCCTGGAGCCTTTTTGGCAACAATGGAACCTCTCTCCTTGAAGTTCTTGATGATGTGATAGATTGTTGACTGAGGTGCAATCTTTCTAGCTGCGATACTCTTCCCTGTTAGGCCATTTTTGTGCATTGCAATGATGACTGCACGTGTTTCTTTAGAGATAACCATGGTTAACAGAAGAGAAACAATGATGCCAAGCACCAGCCTCCTTTTAAAGTGTCCAGTGGTGTCATTCTTACTTAATCATGATAGATTGATCTCCAGCCATGTCCTCATCAACACCCACACCTATGTTAATGGAGCAATCACTGAAAAGAGGTTAGCTGGTCCTTTTAAGGCAGGGCTGCAATGATGTTGAAATGTGTTTTGGGGGGATAAAGTTCATTTTCTAGCCAAATATTGACTTTGCAAGTAATTGCTGTTAAGCTGATCACTCTTTATAACATTCTGGAGTATATGCAAATAGCCGTTAGAAAAAGTGAAGCAGTAGACTTTGTAAAAATTAATATTTATGCCTTTCTCAAAACTTTTGTCCATGACTGTAGGTTAAAATCCCTCATGCACATAACTAATGCATCTGGATAATTTAAAGCAAAGCTTACCGCCTTTTTGACGATTGATCTAATAGCTGGGGGCAGCGTCGGACTGGAGCACCTTGGGCCCACCAGAGAAAATCATTCTTGGGGCCCACTAAGCTACATAGAAATAAATACAAGACCACGAATTGTGTGGTAAAACGCGCTAAAATCAGGGTATATCATAAGGTAGTACACGTCTTATTTATGTAGCACGGATTGGGGTAGCCCCCTCATAGAATATAAAGTAGCCCTCCTTATAGGGCATAATACAGCACCCCACAAAATATAATGCAACCCCCTCATAGTTTATAATGCAGCTCCCCCATAGAATATAATGTAGCCCCCTCATAGGGTATAATGCATCCCCCCCTCAAGAGTACTTTATAATGCAGCCTCCTCAAAGGGTATAACACAGCCCCCCTCCACCATTGTGCTAATCACCACCTCCATCATTGCCTCCTCCTCCACTACCATTGTCCTTTCCACCACTACCATCATTGTCCTTTCCACCACAACCATCATTGCTTTCTCCCCCAACTCCCCCATCATTGCCCATTCCAACACCTCCATCATTGCCTCCCCACCACCATCATTGCCTCACCACTATCATCATTGCCTCCCCATCATCATTGCCTCCCCATGATCATTGCCTCCCCATCATCATTGCCTCCCCATCATCATTGCCTCCCCATCATCATTGCCTCCCCATCATCATTTCCTCCCCACCACCATCATCGCCTCTTCACCACCATCATTGCCGCCTCACCATCATCTCCTCACCACCATCATCATTGCCTCCTCACCACCATCATTGTCTTCCCCCACCACCATCATCATTGCCTCCTCACCACCACCATCGCCTCCCCATCATCATTGCCTTCTCACCACCATCATCATTGCCTCCTCACCACCATCATTGCCTCCTAATCATCATCATTGCCTCCCCATCATTTCCTCCCCATCATCATCATTGCCTCCTCACCACCATCATTGTCTCCCCATCATCATCATTGCCTCCCCATCATCATCATCGCCTTCTCACCACCATCATTGCCTCCCCATTATCAGCATTGCCTCCCCATTATCATCATCATCATTGCCTTCTCACCACCATCATCATTGCCTCCCTATTATCAGCACTTCCTCCTCAACATCATCATTGCCTCTCCATTATCAGCATTGCCTCCTCACCATCATCATTGCCTCCCCATTATCAGCATTGCCTCCCCATTATCAGCATTGCCTCCGAGTCCTCACCATCATCATTGCCTCCCCATCATCATCACACATACAGCACCACACACAGACAGCACCGCAGCACTCTTTCACATACACACACACAAAGCACCGCACTACATACACACACGCAGGCAGACACAGACACACACACTCACCTATCCGCACCGTGCCCAGCAGCTTCCTCTCTGAAACAGCCGCGCTGTGTCAGACAGGAAGTGCTGGGCTGGCAAGCAGGAAGGACGACAGGGTCGGATCACTGCAGCTCTGCTCCGGTCCCAAGCTGCAGGGATCACAATTAGAGTTCGCCCCCCTTTAGGGGCCCACCTCCGGCCCCGATTCAGCAGAACCAGCGGGCAGTGTTAGCCGCAGCATGTGGCTAACGTTGCCCGCTATTGAAGAGAAATAGTATTCACTCCTCACCACACCCATGGGGGCGTGGTGAAGCGTGAATATTCATTTCTCTTTAGCAGTGGGGACAGGCGCTTGTCTCTAGCTGCTGCTCCTGTCACCGAGAGGGCCCCCCTTGACTCAGGGGCCCCATAGCAGCTGGGTGTGCCGCTATTAGCGACACGCCACTGGCTGGGGCCCCTGGAGCAGTTGGCCCGGTTCTCCGGTGGGCCAGTCCGACCCTGGCTGGGGGTGGGTTATAGACACACATTATGACGTAGTCTTTCAAATCTATCAACGCATGCACAAAAACAAAGCGTCCCTCAGGGTTTTTCCGAGCCTCCTTGACCTCCGATCTAGTGTCCTTATGGATTAACAAAGAAACCCCTCTAGAATAACTGGTGTGAAAAGCATGTATGGACCATTGTACCCATGGTTTCTGCACATAACGAGCAGAATCTCTGGTCAAGTGTGTTTCAACCAAGGCCACAATGTGAGGACGATGACGTTTAATCTGGGAAAAAAACCTTAATTCTCTTTCGGGAAGGCCCAAGACCTCTCACATTCCAAGTCATGCATATTAATTCAGACCCCATGGTCCCTTGTCTTAGTATGGTATACAGTGTCACGCAGACTGAACCTTACAGGCAGCATAATTAATATCTTGGCAGCAGTACCTATATAAACATCAATCAACAATAGTAAAACAAGAAAAAACAAAATAAAGCTCAAAGGAGGAGCATAGTCCCAAGCTCCTGTAAAAAACAAAAAAGTCCAAAAATGGAGGAGCAAAGTCCTGTGCTCCTATCGTGAGGTAAACTGAAAACAGCGTCCGGTATTGTTGTTGATTTGGACGCTAATGAAAAGAGCTCCAATCTTGTAACCAGTAGGAGAATTCCAAATACCCGCACATATATCATGACTCCTTTTCACAAGATCCCAGATGGGTCTGTAGCCATTCAGATGCCTCGGTCGGATCCATAAAAAATACAGAAGAACCTTCATGGACAATTTGGAGACGAGCTGGATAAATCATGGAGTAAAGAACATTCTTTCCTCGAAGCTGCTTCCTGATTTCATGAATTGTGCCCTTTGCTTCTGGAGTTCCATGGAAAAGTCAGGGAATATTGAAATTGTGGCGTTGTTAAATTTGATGGGACTTCTTTGCCGTGCCAAACGCAATATAGCATCCCTGTCCTTACAATTAAGAAGTCTTGCCAGAAAAGGTCTAGGTGCAGCGCCCGGAGGGAGTGGTCTTGTAGGGACCCTATGAGCCCTTTCCACAGAGAATGTAGAGGAGAATCCATCACCCAGAGTGTTCTTAAGCCAACTTTCAAGGAACTGCTCAGGCTGCTGACCTTCAGATCGCTCCGGCAAACCAATGATTTGAATGTTATTGCGGCGCAGTCTATTTTCCAGATCATCCGCCTTCTGTTTCCAAGCATTTATAGAGCCAGACACCTTGGTTAATCTGGCCTCCATGGGTGGAAGAGTGTCCTCTAAGTAAGATACCCTCGTCTCCATCTCCATAATGCGCCCCCTCATGGCCTGTATATCTTGCCGGAGACGCCCCACCTCAGAGTGCACGTCCTCTGTTTTCTCGGTCAAAGATGTTCTGGTCAGGGAAATGGCCTGCATTAACTGCTCGGATGCCTGCCTTAGAGTTAGATCCTCCGTGACGCCACTCTCCACACCATCAGAGGCTTGTTTTTTACGCTGATCTCCAGTTTTGGAAGTATTCCTAAGAGAACGTGCATTATCAGACGGGTCAGACCTTGCAAATTCCTTTAATTTGTCTGCCATGCTTGACCCCTTTGAGCGATTCATTTTTAATAGTAATGAAGTATGGCAAGTTTAACGACTGTTTAATACGAAAGTCCCCTATTCCAGGAGCAGAAGCACCACTGTTAGGGAATATACGGTATGAATGTGCTCGCTTGACTACACAATGTGGGGGAGTACAGATGGCTACAGAAAGTTCACTTTAGGGAGACTTTGATTGATTGCTGCAGCAGACTGAGAATAATTTACAGGTCCAGTGGGTCAGGAGGTGCTGCTGTGTCACAGAGCCTGTATGAGGGCAGCAGGCAGTGGCAGGGGTTCGCAGACTCCCGAGATGGCCGGAGAGTAAGCACCGGGGGGGCAGCTAAATGTCAGTAAGGGAGAGCAGGGCTCATTTTTCAGAGCTCTCACCGCTTCTCCCCTTTTTATACCTCCAGTGAAAAGATGTGCTGCTCCAGCAGTTCCCCCAGGTCTAGGATCTGCAGTGCTGTGACTCGTTCCTGACGGAGCACACAACCAAGATGGCCGCCGTCCTCCTCAGGCCTCTCGTCCCTGTCGGCACTCCCTCAGAGCTCTGCTCACCGGAGCTATGAATCATGTGTCTTCGGGCACCGGATGACTCCTGGGGTCCAGGAGAATACCAGGCGTGCAGGTAATCACCTGTGAAATTGCTAGACTGACAGGATTGATTAACAGGATGTGAGGAGCTCCTTATCAACGCGTCCTCTCGGCTCACTTACATCGCCACGCCCCTCCTTTTACACTTTTGAAAAAAAAAATTGTTGCTAAAATCAGGTTTGTATTTAAAAAGTTAAATGTTCATTTTTTCCTTCCATGTTGCCTTCTGCTCCTGTGAAACACCAGAAGGGTTAATAAACTTCTAGAATGTGGTTTTGATCAGCTTGAGGAGTGCAGTTTTTAGAATGGTGTCACTTTTGGGTATTTTCTGGTATATAGACGCCTCAAAGTGACTTCAAATGTGAGGTGGTCCCTAAAAAATTGGTTTTGTGAATTTTGTTGTAAAAATTAGAAATCGCTGGTCAACTTTTAACCCTTATAACTTCCTAAAAAAAAAAAAAAAATTTGTTTCCAAAATAGTGCTGATGTAAAGTAGATATGATATTTGCGTGACATATTTCTCTGTTTTAAGGGCATAAAAATTCAAAATTTTAACATTTTAAAATTTTCACCAAATTTCCGTTTTCTTTTTTTTACGCAAATAAACGCAAGTTATATTTAAGAAATTTTACCACTAACATGTAGTACAATATGTCACGAAAAAAACATCTAAAAATCGCCAATATATGTTGAAGTGTTCCAGAGTTATTATCTTAAAGGGACAGTGGTCAGAATTGTAAAAATTGGCCTGGTCATTAACGTGCAAACCACCCTCGGGGGTTAAGGTTGGACTTCAGAAAGGCAGATTTTAATAACTCAGAGGGTAGGAAAGGTCCAAAAGCTGAATGTTCTAAAGGACAGAAATGTCCAACAAGGATGGAAGATTGTTAAATTAAATTCTCACCTCACAATTGGTTATATTACCAAAATGAAGGAAGGTGGATTAACACATAACTTAATCACTTGTTAAAAAAGAAAAAAGAAATGTATATTAAAAGGGAGCATATCTAAATCAGAATATACTGATGTTTGTAGGGAATGCAGGGCAAGCATTAGAAGAGCTAAAGCCAGTAATGAAGCAAGTCTTGCAAGGGTGACCAAAAGCAGTAGAAAAAGATTTTGGCGGTATGTCAAAAGCAAAAGAAAAGTCAAAGATGCTATAGGATTTTTACAGGATGGAAAGGGTGAAGTGGTCAAAAATGATGTTGAGAAGGCTGAACTTCAAATTCCTGTTTTGTATCTGTGTTCTTTAAAGGGAATCTGTCACCCCATTTTTCGTATATAATCTGCAGCCACTGCCATCAGGGGCTTATCTACAGCATTCTGCAATGCTGTAGATAAGCCCCAATGTAACCTGAAAGTTAAGAAAAACGTGTTCTATTATACCCACCCGGGAGGCGGTCCCATGGGCATCGCAGGTCCGGCGCCTCCCATATTTTAGCGATGACATCCTCCTCCTTGCTTCAGTCGCGCTCCTGCGCAGGCGTACTTTATCTGCCCTGTTGAGGGCAGAGCAAAGTACTGCAGTGCACAGGCGCCGGGAAAGGTAAGAGGCCCAGCGCCTGCGCACTGCAGTACTTTGCTCTGCCCTCAACAGGGTAGATAAAGTATGCCTGCACAGGAGCCCGACAGAAGCAAGGAGGAGGACGTCAACGCTATAAGATGAGAGGCGCTGGACCCGGACTTGCGACGCCCATCGGACCGGACCGCCCCCCTGGGTGAGTATAATATAACTCGTTTTTCTTATCTTTAAGGTTACATCGGGGGGCTTCTCTACATCATTACAGAATGCTGTAGATAAACCCCTGATGGCGGTAGCTGCAGCTTATATACGAAAAATGGGGTGACAGATTCCCTTAAAGAAAGCAATTGTAACATCAACTGATCTTCATGGAGTCATCAAAGGAATAAAAGAATCCACACCATCTATAAATAGAGAGATGGTGAGGGAACACTTAGACAATTTAAATTAATTTAAATCTCCTGGTAGAGATGAATTACATCCTAGGGTACTGAAAGAGTTAGCAGAGGAAATTGCAGAACCACTAGTCAGAATCTTTGATAAGTCCTGAAGAACAAGAGAAGTCCCAGAAGATTGGAGAAAGGTAAATGTCCCCATCTTCAAAAAAAGGAAAGAAGATGGAGCCAGGAAATTACAGGTCAGTGAGCCTTACTTCTATACCAGGAAAGATATTTTAACAAATTATTAAAATAGCATATATGTAAGTACATGGTTATAAGAATACAGTAATTAACCAGAGCCAGCATGGGTTTGAAGCAAACAAGTCATGCCAGACTAAACTAATTTCTATCTATGATGGAGTCAGTGACTGGGAGAAACAGGGAAATGCAGTAGACATATTAGATCTTGACTTCAGCAAAGCATTTGATAAAGTATCTCATACTATCCTTATTGAAAAGCTGACCAAGTATGAGATTGACAAGGCTACGGTTAAGTGGATTCATAAATGGCTTAGTGATCGTACTCAAAGAGTGGTGATAAGTAGTTACACATCCAATTGGAAGAGTGTTTCAAGTGGGGTACCACAAGGCTCTGTCCTGGCACCAGTTCAACATTTGTATAAATTATCTAGATAAGGGAACTGAAGGTAACAATTAAATTTGCAGACACTGCAAAGCTAGGAAGGATAGCCAACACTAGAGAAGGCAGAGAAAGGATTCAGAAGGATCTAGATAATCTTGATCAATGGGCAGCAACTAATAGAATGGTATTTAACAAGGAGAAATGCAAGATTCTACATCTGGGCAAGAAAAAAAATAATTTCATCTACAGAATGGGAGGATTAGAACCAAGCAACACCGCGTGTGAAAAGAACTTGGGTATAATAGATCACAGACTGCAACAGTGTGATGCAGCAGCAAAAAAGGCAAACAGTTCTAGGATGTATTAAGAAAAGCACAGAGCCTAGATCACGTGTAGTAATTATTCCCCTCTACTATTCCTTTGTCAGGTCTCATTGGGAATACTGGGCACCACATTTTAAAAGACATGGACAAACCGAAGCAAGTTCAGAGAAGAGCTACCAGGATGGTGAGCAGACTGAAAAGTATGTCCTATGAGGAATGGTTAAAGGATCTGGGAATGTTTAGCTTGCAAAAAAGGCTTAATCCCTTAACGACCACCGATACGCCTTTTAACGACGGCAGTTAAGGGTACTTATTCCTCAGCGCTGCTTTTTAACGGTGCTGAGAAATAAGTGTATAGCGCCCCCAGCGTTGGAAATTCTCCGGTGTCTTGGCTACCGGAGGTAGCTAAGACCAAGGAGAACACGATTCAAAGAAGTCAGATTTCTCATTGCTCTCTCCTCTGATGTGATCGCACATCAGAGGAGAAAGAAATGGGGTACCCCGATCCCCCTGGACCCTCCTACATCACCCCGTGATGTCCCTCGGCATCTTCTTCCGGGAAGAAAATGGCCAGCACCCAGCAACAATAGGAAATTTTTCCAATTGGTTCACTTTGATCACTGTGATAGGGTCATAAAACACCTTTATTACCCCCCTAGTTAGGATGAAATAAAAAAAGGTGTTAATTTCCATTTTTCCATTAGGGCTAGGGTTGTAGTTAGGGTTGGGATTAGGGTTGGGATCAGGGTTGGGATCAGGGTTGAGGTTAGAATTGGGGGGGTTCCACTATTTAGATACATCAGGGAGTCTTCAAATGAGTCATGGTGCCGCCATCGATTCCAGACAATTTTGCATCCAAAAAGTCAAACGGTGCTCCCTCCCTTCTGAACCTTGCCATGCGCCCAAACAGTGGCTTTCCCCCGCATACGGGGTATTGCCGTGCTCAGGAGAAATTGCACAACAAATTTTGTTGTCCATTTTCGCCTGTTACCCTTGTGAAAATAAAAAAATTTGGTTCCAAAGTACAGTCATGGACAAAAGTTTTGAGAATGACACAAATTTTAATTTTTACAAAGTCTACTGCTTCACTTTTTCTAATGCCAATTTGCATATACTCCAGAATGTTATAAAGAGTGATCAGCTTAACAGCAATTACTTGCAAAGTCAATATTTGGCTAGAAAATGAACTTTATCCCCCAAAACACATTTCAACATCATTGCAGCCCTGCCTTAAAAGGACCAGCTAACCTCTTTTCAGTGATTGCTCCATTAACACAGGTGTAGATGTTGATGAGGACATGGCTGGAGATCAATCTGTCATGATTAAGTAAGAATGACACCACTGGACACTTTAAAAGGAGGCTGGTGCTTGGCATCATTGTTTCTCTTCTGTTAACCATGGTTATCTCTAAAGAAACACGTGCAGTCATCATTGCAATGCACAAAAATGGCCTAACAGGGAAGAGTATCACAGCTAGAAAGATTGCACCTCAGTCAACAATCTATCGCATCATCAAGAACTTCAAGGAGAGAGGTTCCATTGTTGCCAAAAAGGCTCCAGGGCGCCCAAAAAAGACCAGCAAGTGTCAGGACCATCTCTTAAAAGTGTTTCAGCTGCGGGATCGGACTACCAGCAGTGCAGAGCTTGCTCAGGAATGGCAGCAGGCAGGTGTGAGTGCATCTGCACGCACTGTGAGGCGGAGACTCTTGGAGCAAGGCCTGGTCTCAAGGAGGGCAGCAAAGAAGCCACTTCTCTCCAGAAAAAACATCATGGACAGACTGATATTCTGCAAAAGGTACAGGCAGTGGACTGCTGAGGACTGGGGTAAAG